>CAJQZJ010032188.1:13730061-13749389 GCA_907164525.1 Lophiomys imhausi
CTTCCTTCCTTCCTTCCTTCCTTCCTTCCTTCCTTCCTTCCTTCCTTTCTTCTTCACACACTCTTGCTCTCTTTCTCATAGTAACAAATGACTTCTTTTTTTATGTTTATTTATTACTTCAGGTTACATCTCCATCACAGTACCCTCTTTCAACCCCTCCCAGTCCTGCCCTCCCACCCTCTGCCTCCTCACCCTCTACCCCCTATCCCTTCCATCCCACTCCTCTGGAGTGGAGTGTCTCTACATAACAGTCCCCTGCTCCAGTTCATCAGTCATATGAGGGCCAAGAGCCTCCTCATACACACTGGGGGGCCACATGGCAGCACCACTAGGGCAAAATGTCTCATTGACAGGTAACAAAGTCTATGTTCCTGTTCCCTTTGGTGCATTGGCTGTAGTATAGTTTTCCTGTACTATATGGCAAAAATCCGATTATAAGTGAATAGATGCCGTGTGCATCCTTTTGAGTCTGGGTTAGCTTACTCAGGATGAGCTTCTCTAGTTCCATCCATTTGGCTGCAAATTGCATGATTTTGTTGTTTCTGATGACTGAGTAGTATTTCATTGTGTAGATGTACCACAGGTTTTTTAAAATTCATTCCTCGGTTGAGGGACAACTGGGTTGTTTCCAGTTTCTAGCTATTACAAAAGGCTGCTATGAACATAGATAGGAAATGTCCTTGTGGTTTGGTGAGGAGTCATTTGGATGTATACCCAGAAGTGGTATGGCTGGGTCTTGAGGTAGAGCTATTCCAAGTTTTCTAAGATATCGCCAGACTGATTTCCCTGGTGGTTGTACAAGCCTTCACTCCCACCAGCAATGGAGTAGTGTTCCCCTTTCTCCACAACCTTGCCAGCATGTGCTGTCATTTGAGCTTTTGATCTTAGCCATTCTGACAGGTGTGAGATGGAGTCTCAGAGTTGTCTTGAGTTGCATTTCTCTGATGATTAAGGATACTGAGCATTTCTTCAAGTGTCTCTCAGCCATTTGGGATTCCTCCTTTGTGAATTCTCTGTTTAGCTCTGTTCCCCATTTTTTTTTGATTGGATTATTTGGTTTCTTGGCATGTAATTTCTTGAGTTCTTCCTAAATTTTGGATATTAGCCCTCTGTCAGATGAGGAGTCTGTGAAGATTTTTTCCCAATCTGTAGGCTTCCGTTTTGTTCAAATGACAGTTCGAATTGACTTACAGAAGCTTTTCAGTTTCATGAGGTTCCATTTATTGATAGTTGGTCTTAGATCCTGAGCTGTTGGTGTTCTGTTCCAGAAATTGTCACCTGTGCCGATGAGTTCAAAGGTTTTCCCCACTTTCTCTTCTAATAGATTTAGTGTGTCAGGTCTTGTTAAGCTCTTTGATCTACCTGGACTTCAGTTTTGTGCAAGATGATAAATATGGGTCTAATTTTGTTCTTTTACCTGTTGACATCCAGTTAGACCAGCACCATTTGTTAAAGATGCTGTCCTTTTTCCATTGTACGGTTTTGGCTTCTTTGTCAAAAATTAAGAGACCATAGGTGTGTGGGTTCATTTCTGGGTCTTCAAATTGATTCCATTGATCTGTTGGTCTGTTTCATTGATCCATGGTCTGTTTCTATACCAGTACCATGCTGTTTTTATTACTATTGCTCTGTGGTACTGCTTGAAATCTGGGATGGTGATGCCTCCAGATGTTTTTTTTATTGTACAGGGTTGATCTAGCTATTCTGGGTTTTTTGTTATTCCATATGAAGTTGATAATTGCTTTTTCCAGGTCTATAAAGAATTGTGTTGGTATTTTGATAGGAATTGCATTGAATCTGTATATTGCTTTTGGCAGGATGGCCATTTTTATTATGTTGATCCTACCTATCCATGAGCATGGGAGATCTTTCCATCTTCTGATGTCCTCTTCAATTTCTTTCTTCAACGACTTGAAGTTCTTTTCATACAGGTCTTTCACTTACTTGGTAACAAATGAACGTTTAACAGTTACTATTAGAGTAAAACATTTGGGCATGCCTCTGATATGTTTCATTCTAGGATTCTTTACCTGGATGCTTACTGTGTCATGAACCTCTGTTTGAGGAAGACTTGATGAATTATAGTAGTGCTAGGATCTGAATGCCCACAATAGCTGACCATGCTAGTAGGTATAGTGACCTTGAAAGTTCAAAGACCTACTTCTCTGACTCCTCAGCTGTCTGATACTATGTCATCTTTCTTCTCCTGAACCTTGTTTTTCTAGTTTAAAATTAGATACAACTATTTTGGAAAGCTGTGTGAACATGTATATAAAGTGCTTTGCACCCTATCTGCGTAAGAGAGGCATTTGTTTTTTAAGGTAAGAGTTAAGGAAGGAAAGCTTGTCAAATCCATGGAGCATTGTGAAACCTGGAAAGCACCTTGGTGGAAGCTGGTTCCTGTGCTGATAGCCTGTGATTCTGCCATCCTTTGGCCCACTGAAAGGAGTAAAGGGGTGAAGCCTTTTATTTTTAAAGTCTGATTCTAAATTGTAGTGGTTTCATAAAGCACTTATCAACTTGTCTCTTTCCTCTGGTAACTTAGGACATAGTCTTACTAAAATAGGGGAAATGTAATTATGATTGATAGAAAAGAAAATCTAACTTGATGTTAGTACAAAAGCAGATAAATTCCTGTAAGTGGTTCAAATGAAAGTGAGGAGACCTACTTTATGCTGTTCCATTTGAAAGGTATCATTAGCGCCACATTGAACAACTTGAGCATTTGGAATCATTCAGAAGTCTTTCTGTTGTAATTGACATGAGGTGTATGGAAAATGATGATACTTTAGAAATGTGTCATCTCCAGTTGAATTTGGTAAAGGGGGAGAATATTATTACTTCAGACTTGTCACTGAAAAGATGAAAAAACCATTTGTGTAAGTGTGGAAAATTTTAAATGGCTGTTTACAGTTTCATTTGGTCTTGTAAGCCTGACTTATATACATACCAGTTACCCTTAATATTACTTCCAGTGGGATAGCAACTTATTTTTACAGAAGTGTGTACATATGCAATCTTCACTACTTTTAGTAAAATTTGGCTATTAAGCTAAATTTGTTTATAGCTCTAATGAAAATCGGTATAAAGCTGAGTATGGTGGCCTATGCTTATAATCCCATCAGTCAGGATGTTGAGGCAGGAGGATGGAGAGTTCAAGGCTAGCCTGGGTACAACAAAGAAAAATCCTGGTATATAGTGAGTCTTTTTAGATTTTAAAATTCCCACTGGGTAGGGAAAAGAAAGGGGCAACATTTAGGAGA
Organism: Lophiomys imhausi; assembly: GCA_907164525.1. Classification (NCBI taxonomy): domain Eukaryota; kingdom Metazoa; phylum Chordata; class Mammalia; order Rodentia; family Muridae; genus Lophiomys; species Lophiomys imhausi. Next base: position 13,733,325 of record CAJQZJ010032188.1, read on the forward strand.
TGGAAGAAAGACATACCGAGATAAGGTGGACACTGTGAAGAAGCTTCTTTCTTTCCTGTGGCATCTTTTCAATAGTCATTTTCATACATGTAACTATTGCTTTTCCACAGATTAGAGTATCTGATTCTTTTCATCCTTGGGTCTTTGCATTTTGTTTTGATGCTTTTGTCTTGTGCATGAAAGACAGTCAAAAACACAATTTCCAGACTTTCTGTTAGCTGGGTAGAAGGCTTTTCACCTTCAGTCATCAGTAGAAGGAATTAAGATTCCATATGTCAGCTGTTTTCCCATTGACTGTGGCAAGACACATACTAGTGAAACTGAAGTAGGCCTGTGACTGCACAATCATCCACTGCCCTAAAGTACACAAGTTTCCTTTTCAGTTCTGGTCACTTAGATTGGTTGTTTGTCTGACTCATTGTAGGAGGGGCAGATCTCTATCAGGCTTTCAAGTGTTCTCAGTTTCTTGAGTTTTTCTCCCCTTAACAATATGTTTTAGTGATTTTTTTTTTCAGGGTTACGTAGAGAACTATATTTCTATTTATGTTATTCTTTTTTTGTTGTTGTTTATTACTCCAAGTTACATCTCCATCACAATGACCCCTTTCCACTCCTCCCGGTTCCACCCTCCCACCTTCTCCTCCCTCTCTGACCCATCATCCCAACTCCTCCAATGTTTCTACATATCAACCCCTCTCAATTCAACAGTCATATGAAGGCTAAGAGCTTCCTCTTGAACTGGAGGCCTACATGGTAGCACCCCTAGGGCAAATTGTCCCATTAATTGGTAACAAAGTCTATATTCCTGATCCTTTTGGTGTGTTGCTTGTAGTATAGTTATCCTGTACTATATGGCTAAAATCCAATTATAAGTGAATAGATGCCATGTGCATCTGAGTCTGGGTTAGCTCACTCAGAATGAGCTTCTCTAGTTTTATCCATTTGGCTGCAAATTGCATGATTTCATTGTTTCTGATAGCTGAGTAGTATTCCATCCTGTAGATATACCACAGTTTTTAATCCATTCTTTGGTTAAGGGATATCTGGGTTGTTTCCAGTTTCTAACTATTACAAATAAGGCTGCTATGAACATAGATGAGGAAACTTGTGATTGGTGAGGAATCATTTGGATGTATACCCAGAAGTGGTATGGCTGGGTCCCGAGGCAGAGCTATTTCAAGTTTTCTAAGATATCGCCAGACTGATTTCCATAGTGGTTGTACATGTTTGCACTCCCACCAGCAATGGAGTAGTGTTCCCCTTTCTTCACAACCTCACCAGCATGTACTGTCATTTGAGTTTTTGATCTTAGCCATTCTGACAGGCATGAGATGGAATCTCAGAGTAGTCTTGAGTTGCATATTTATGTTATTCTTGAGTTAGAGCTGTGGTTCTCAACCAGTGGGGTGCGACCCTGTGGTGGGGTTTGAACAACCTTTTCATGGGGGTCGAATATCAGATATTCTGCATATCAGATATTTACGTTATGATTCATAAAGTAGCAGAATTACAGTTATGAAGTAGCAATATTGGGGGGTCACCAGAACATGAGGTGGTGTATTAAAAAATACAGTGCACAACTGTATTAAAGGGTCAAAGTATTAGGAAGGTTGAGAACCACTGAGCTAGAGGCTCACTCTATCACCCAGGTTGTCCTGGAACTATTTGGCCCCGACAGTCCTCTTGCTTTTGCCTCCTGAAGTGTTAGGATCACAGACCTTTCACACATGCATTGTTTTTATTGTAATAATCCACATCATACATACATTGTAATCTGCCCACATGTCAGTGAGTGCTTATGTTTTCCTAGCTATGATGTTGGTGTATCTTTCTACCATTTGTGTATCCTTTCACATTCTTTGGCACTGCTAAAATTGTTTTGTTGTTGCAGTTTGCTTTTGTTTTCACATTTCTTAACATTGGTTGGATCTATTTGTAGCTATTTCTCCCCTCACCTTTTTTTTTTTTTTTTTCTGGTCACCATTCCAAGTATTTGTTTTGTAAGCTAAAGGCTAGGGAGGGAAAGCTTGTCAAACCTATGGAGCCATTGTAAAACCCACAAAGCCCCTTGAGGGAGACTGGTTCTTGTGCTGATCAACCTTTAATTCTGCCATCCTTTGACCCACTGAAAGGAGTAATGGATGAAACCTTTAATTTTTAAGAGTCTGATTCTAAATTGTATTTTCATTAATAGTGTTTTTTATATGTTCTTAACTTCATGTACTAAGTTTGTACTCCAATACCTTACACATTGTCTAATTGTTTATAGTTTAATTTTTTTCCTTGAGTTTCTGAATATAAGTTATGCCATTTGCAATGAGTGGCAAGTTTACTTCATTTTGCATAATTAAACCTATAATTCTTCCCTTTTTTTGCATTGTCTACTGACTTCGTAGTTGTTAAATAATAGTTGGGTAAAGAGGAAAACAAGGAAACCACAACAACAAAAAACCCACAAGGATGAAGGAGAGCTCAGTTAACTTCAAAATAAACATTAGAATGGCAAAACAAAAAACCTAACCCCCCCCCCAAAAAATAAAACCTCCACCCCATCTCTTAACGTTCTCTTTTCTCTGGTAGTTTTGACCTAGCCAATCAAACTTAGAGGCAAGAGGGACTATGTTTCAAATCCCTGATACATTCACAAACTTAACTGGAAACTTGTATCCTTCTGATTTTTGTTTCATGTAGTGATTAAATAAGGGAGTACACAAAGTCCTTAATAATGTTTGAACTTCATTTTGATATCTCAGAACTGCCCATTGAATAAATATGTTTGGGCTTTACATACAGCCAATGACAAGCATTCCAAATATCAAGTTCTAATCTAGATCTGCTAACAGTTCAGTTTCAGGCAAGAAACAGTGGGTTGAAGAATAAGTCCATGTAACAAAACCAAAACTTTGAAAAGAAAATATGTGCTTAAGTTTCACAAATTAGAAAATTTATATTCAGTAATCAAATGATTTTAAAAGTAATTCATACTTAAATTACAAAAATAGAGACTGAATTATTGTTCATTTCTGAATATGAACTCTCATAAAAATCTTTAATTGTATTTATAATTCTTCCATACAATTAGTTGAGGTTATGATTAAACCACAATTTAGCTATCTGGTGATTTGATGGAATCTATGAGTTGAGGGCCTGGAGGCAGACATTTTTGCTGCTGGCTCTGTCACTCATCATGTAACCTTTGGGCATGTACTTTTTTGCCTTCTCTTTGTCCACAAATAACTATTGCTGCTTTGTGCCTTAATAGTCTCAGATTTACTGGAGATACTGAGATACTCATCACAGTGGAATTCGTTTCCCAAGAAACATTAAGATCATGATTGATCCCTAGACTAAACACTGCCTCAAAAAGAATCATTCTCACATATTGGAAAAATATGCAGCATCAGCCTGCTTTGTTACATGGGACTTCTGCTTATCATCGGCTATATGGAAACCTCAAACAGGATATTTATTCAATGGCAAGGAAAAATTTGGAAATTATGGAATATTTGCCTGTGAAACTTAGAATTAAAATTGTGTTACCATTTCACAATGGTTTTCAGGTTTTGTTGTTGTTTGTTTGTTTTATAATGCCCAGTTCACAAAACCATAAGACAATCCAGGAAGACTCCAACTGGATGCAAAAGCAAAAGGATCTTTAATTGGGGGTATGAGCCAAGGCAAGGTCCATCACATGTTCTCCATGCAGGGAGTCTGTGAATGGGCCCAAACCTGGAAAGTTTGAGGCTCTTAAGAGCTAGGCAAGGGAGGGGATGGGCAGTTAGGGAGGTGGGAGTAACATACAGAATCACATTTGGCCTTGTAAGATGAGCTCAGAGAGTCCTCTGGTAACCCTGTCCTCAGGAGGAGAAGGAAACTCCCAGTTAACAGATAAGTCATTTTGAGAGCCCTTCTATATCTATGGCTCTGTCCAGATGGTCACTCAAGGCCTCTGAGGGAGGGAAAGCTAGGTTCTCAGGCTTTCTTTGTTATTTTTATTTTTATGAGCTTGTTACAGCGGGGAGGGGGAGGGTAGGTAAGAAATTAGAGAGGCCAGGAAGAGAGGCTGGGGATTTTGTTCTTTTAGTTTGTTTTATGGAGTTTCTGAATAAGAAAAACCCTTAACAGAGGTTGGAGAGGTAGATGGTTCAGCAGTTAAGAACACTGACTGCTCTCACAGAGAACCCAGGTTCAATTCCCAGCACCCATACAGTGGCTCACAGCTGTAACTCCTATTCCAGGGGATCTATGACCTCTTCTGACCTCCACAGGAAGGAGGCACACATGTGGTGAACAGACATACATACAGGCAAAACATACATACAGTAAAAACAATAAAGATATAAAGCTTTAAGAAAAGGAAAACACTTTACACTGCAATCTGACATTTATAAATACAACAAAAATATCTCAAAAGTACTAAACATTGCTGCATTCCCTTTCAGTGATTATTTCCTTTTTGTTACTGTTGAGTATAACTTCAGGGGATTGGTTTCACAACCCATTAATGTGTTCAAATCTGTAATTCAAGACATAGTGCTATAGAGTACTATATACTTTGTTTCAGTTAAGTTTTCTACTGCTGTGATAAAACACCATGACCATAAACAATGTGGGAAGGAACTTTTTCCCCCTAGCTTACCACTCTAAAGGCACACTCCTTCACTGAAATCAGGGAAGGAACTTGAGGCAGGTGCTGAAGCAAAGGTTGTGGAGGAGTGCTTACTGGCTCAGTCCTTGTGGCTTGCTCAGCCTGCTTTCTTATAGCACCCACAACCACAATCTCAACCAGATTGGCACCATTCACAGTAAGCTGGGCTCTAACACATCAATCATCAATGAAGATAATGGCCTCACATGCCAATCTGATGAGGACATTTTGTCAGTTGAATGTCCCTCTTCTAAAATGACTCTAGTTTGTGTTAAGTTGACATAAGCCAGCCAGCATATGCTTATTCAAGCAGTACTAATCAAAATTTTTTGGAAAGAGTCTCATTTGTAAGTTGTAAGACCTATGATCCCATCATGCTTTTAAAAGATGTCCTCCATCACTACAGGACCCTGAGTCTTTTGTGGATTAATCTTTCTAAGAAGGTTTGTGTCATTGGTGTTTCAGGTGGTCAGGGTCTGGGTCAAGTTTTTAAAGGATTTCTTGGCCTCCTATTCAAAGAATTGAAATAAAGGCTCACATAGACTACAATTAGCAGAAAAACTTTATTTAAAGGAAAGCTATTAAAAAAGATCTGATGTACTGCAAGGGAACAATAAACCATGTGAGTGAGGATACTTAAGGGCCCTCGGTTGCAGCCTTGAATCTCTTTTTGTGGCATCTGAAGGAAGGAGTATGTCTTAGCTAGTTTTGTGTCAACCTGACCAAACTAGAGTCATCTAAAGGAGGGGACCTCAATTGAGAGAAATGCCTCCTTAAGATCCAGTTTAAAAAAAAAAATCCACATGTAAGGCCTTTTCTTAATTAGTGATTGATTGGGAGAGGGCCCAACCCATTGTGGGTGGTGCCATCCCTGGGCTGGTGTGAACCACAGCCTTATTGACAAAGATTGTCATATTAGGCCAGCAGAACAGCTGGTGGCAGCCTGGCAGGAGGCCTGGGGCTGGCCTGGCTCACCTTAGCTGGCGGTGTGAAACCCTCAGTGGTCTTTTCCCCAATAATTAAATACACCAAGACCTTTTAATTTTTCAGTGCTTAGGCATTAGCTGGGGAGATTCTCACCTAGAACCCGACCAGCCAGCCATGTGGCTTACTATACCTTCAGGGCTTACAGAGCTCACACCCAGACTTCCTGCTTCTATCAAGTGTTGCCAGGAAGAGAGCTTCCTCTGTGTAAAATCCAGGGTTCCTATCTTCGTCCCAGAAAGTCCCGCCTTCCTATACTCTTTCTGCCCAGCTAATTGACCATCAGCAACTTTTATTAACCAATCAGAGAGTTTCTCAGAAAGGGCAGTACCCAGATCTCTGAGCACTGAAATCAGCCTCTGAGAACCAGTGTATTAGACCTTCCTCCAACGCTGGTGATCCTGAGTTCTATTAAACAAACAAACAAACAAACAAAACCCAAACCCCACAGACTTGGCAAAGCCATGGAAGCAAGCCAGTAAGCAGCTCCTCTATGGCTTCTGCTTCAGGTCCTGCCTCAGGTCCCTGTGCTGGTTGAGTTCTTGTCCTGACTTCTTTGATGATGAACTGTAATGTGAAAGTGTAAAGGAATAAAACCCGTTCCTCCTCAAGTTTCTTTGGTTACGATGTTTCACCACAGCAGTAGTAACTCTAAGACAGAGGGACTAGTTACTAAAGGGTGCAGTTTGGCTGGTTCTCTATGCTTATAGATCATATAGTCATGTTTCCTATTGCACATGACCCAGTCCTATAGTGCATCTGATTTCAGTAATATCTCTACTCACTTATACATAGACATCAGATAGTACATAGGGTATTTTCTCTAAAAATTTATTTGAAGAGCACTGTTTGCCTTACTGTGCCACCAACCAGTTCAGCCCTTGTATTTTTCTAACTGGATTCATTAGGAATAGAACTTGTGTTCTTAAAATAGAATCTGTCTAAATCTGATTGTTGCTAAAGGTAGAAAAATACATATTATTACTCAGAGATGAGAGTATATGTAGCCTGATATAGGTGGGTCTTGTGGAGGTTCAGAGATTGCTAGGCTTATTGTTTGGAGAGGGGGGGTGTGTACATATTATGTGCAGCTGAAGGAACTAGGCTAACAAATACTTTACTACAGAGGGTATGTGTGTGTGTGTGTGTGTGTGTGTGTGTGTGTGTGTGTGTGTGTAAAACCAAAACCACAACCAAATAGGATCCCAGCCTAAGATATGAGATATCTGAGGCACCTCTAATGAGATATGCCTGTCTCATTAGAAGCAAATACCCAAGGTGGATTATTATGCTGTCTAGTACCACTTTGGTTAACACTTTCCACTTAGTTGTGAATTACTGTATGATCTGTGAGTATTAATCATATATTTAGTCACATATAATTGTACACACAGAAAGCAGAGTTTGAAGAAGGTCTAGACCTTCTGTAAAATCTAAGATCATCTTGAGATAGAGATGAAAATAGTGAAAGTAGCTTTAAAAATAGTTTCAAAAGGATGTAAGAGGACTGGAGACATGGTTCAGTGCTTAACATGTACTGCTCTTCAGAGCTCACATTGAGCAGTTCCCAGCCTTTTGTAACTCCAGTTGCAGGAGTATCTGACACATCTGGACTCCAAGGGACCTGCACTCACATGCACATACCCTCCCCCACACATGTACATAGTTAAAATAAATCTCATATAAAAAACTTATGATATAAAAAGGAGCCTAAGAAACTCATTTTATTAATAATACAAGTGGGTGTGTTCTTAAACACTCCTAACAAAAGTATTGAATTCACTTATTTTGTAATCTCAGGGATAAAATTTGAGATATGCACATGTAAGAACAAGTAGCTTCTTTTCTTTCTCTGGACATATGTAAATGTAGATTTAAGATGACATGGACCATAAAGCTATAGTGAATTGGAAAGAGTTCCTTCAGCCTGTGTTCACTAGAGCTTCCAAATGTGACCTTGATGACTTTTTGGAAAGAAGGTCTTTGTAGATGTCCTTAGTTAAGACTCTTGAATGGAATCATCCTAGATTAGGGAAGTTCCTAACTCTAGAGATTGATGTTCTTATGACAAGAGGAGTGTGCACAGAAAAAAAGGATAGGATGGAGGTTGTGGTTATAATGATGGGTCTCTGTAAACTAAGGAATGTCAGTAGCTATGGAAGAGGCAACTAAGAGTCTATCTTCAAGAGCTTTGGAAGAATAGTGACCTTGCCAGCGGCTTGATTCTCACATCTAGAATTATAAAGCAACAAATGTTTTAAGTCTCTATGATTTTGTTAATTGTCATGGCAGTCATAGAAAATTAAGATAGAGACAAAGTTGCATTAGTTCATATTTAAAACCTCTGTAAATATACCATTTATGTGTTTATTTGGTACAGCTCATATACCACTTAACAAGAAATCCTGACTCATTACAATCTTTTCATGTGATAATGACCTCACACCTGAAAATCCTAAAATGACTATAAAATAATGGGAAGCTCATCCCACCTTGGGAATGCCTTTCTTTTCTCTTCTCCTTTGACAGGTGGTTTAAATTGTATCCATTATAATATTTGTTTCCTTTGTACCAAGCATGGTACTTGGTGTACAGTAGAGACATCACAATATTTATTAAAAGATTAATTTGATTGAACTACATTAACTTTTTTCATTTCTAGGCATTCTACAATTCTATGGGATTTTAAAATCAGCCTTATTTAAAGTGGAAAAGGTCATCAGTGATACTATGGCTAGAAAAGAAGGCACTTTCTGAATATTGTTTGGACACTAGAACTCAAATGAAAAGATGACAGTGTAGAAATCTCTCCAAAACTAAGTAAGAAAAATACTTAGCTCCATTGTAGAAACTAGCAAGTAAAGAGTAATAACTCAGCTTACAGCCAGATTAAGAGAATACATTTTAAAAGTGCTGTATCTACCAATAAATTTTACTTTTACAGGGAGAGAAAGGCAAGTCTCACTATGGAAGAGATGAACATTATTCTCCTATTTATCAGTGAATGAAATTACTGCAGCAGTTTCAGTGAATTTTGGTTTTAGACACTGAAAGAGTCTTAGTCTTTGTAGGCTAGACAGTTTCTAAATGGAACTTTCTCAGAGATCAAGTGATCAATATAAAAGTCACAAAGATGTATTTTGTCATTTATAGTTATCTATGTCATGGGATGTAAAGACAGCACTAAGACAGAACCATGGGCTCCAAAGATAACTCAGTTATAAATTATCTTGCTGCTTAACTTCCTTTCATATCTCTTATCAGATCTTCAGTCACCACCAGTCTCTATATGACAAAACATTAATTATTCAGAATTGCAAATTTCAAGAGAATAGCAGTTTTAGGAGTATTCTCTTCCACTGCCATTTACCTTTAGGTAGCTGTGTCAGAGAGCTTTTAGGAAAATTTAATCCATTGTGGTTTTGTCTTAAAAAACTGAACATACTTTTCTGTTCTATATTTTAGTTGCAAGTCTGTCATGGACAGCTAACTAGGAATGTATCTATCCACCTTCATTGAAGTTCATGGCCATGCATGAAAGAGAACCCATAGGCAGAAAGTGTTGAGATGGGCAGGGGTGACTATATATCCACATTCTGCCTTTCAAGCATTTGCTACCTACCTAGGGAGATTTTCATCAGCACAGGAAGTGATCACTGGGTAGGTTAGGTGGACTCTTTTCTGTGGCTGGAGCCAGTAGCAAAGCTTGGCTGTGAAGTTCAAGAAGAGCATCATTGAAAAATAAAGAAGGTTATTTGGGGCCATCGTGTGATGAGCTCTGGACTTACTCCTCCAGTAAACTTCCTTTTCAAAACAAAAACCTAGTTGGCATTTGAAAGTCATTTTTTAAAAATTTATTTATTTATTGCTTCATGTTACATCTCCATCATAGTGTCCTCTTTCCACCCTCTACTCCCTAACCCTTCCATCCCATTCCTCTGGAGTGGAGTGTCCCTACATAGCAACCACAAAAATTAAAGAAAAATGGCAGAAATAAAACTAAACATACCTACTATGTCAGTGACCATAATATTTCTAACTGATCTGTTGCAACTGTTATACTAAAGCACAATGTAAAATATAACATTTTTTCTGAAAGCATACATACCTATAAAAAGAAAGGGATTCCAAAATATTGGAAGTAAAAACAAATATGACCAATAAAAACCTGGGGCCCCCATCTTACTTAACAAGAAGGAGAGCAAGTCATTTAACATGCAGAAAGAAGAAGGCATCTTCAAAAGCTAAGGGCACAGTTTTACAATGTAAAATTTATTGTATGGTTATGAAAAGTCAGATTTTAAAGGCAGTGGATTAATACTATAGGTCTATGTAATAATTGTCATGATTTGGTAATAAACCATATTATTACCCTAGAACACACAGTATTCTACTTAGGAATAAGAAATTAGATAGTCTGAGAATCAATCTAGAACTGAGTATAGGAAACAAGTAGCCAGACATTTCAATAAAGAGCTGTTCTTTACTGAAGACTATGCACTCAAATCTAAGTTTAATAGTGAAATAAAGGCATTCTTTGGCATGTGTTCGAGATTTTTTTTTTCACATTTTGCAGTGTAGAAATGTATGTGCTAACAGCAAAGCTGGCAATAGGATTAAAGGATTTTTTATATAATTTAGGAGAAAACAGGGTCTATTTAGAATAAACCTTGAATTTTTTAAAGCTAAGTAAAAATATGGTATTTCCAAGGTTTAGTATTCAAAAACATTGTTGCATTCTATCTCACCCACTATAGAACGTTGGCTGTCTTCTCGCTGGTACCACTTCTCCAGCCCTTCTTCATCTTTCAAGTATTGATTCCCTGTTTCAGCATCCATTTCCTATGAGGAGCCCAAATGAAGTTAGCCTGCATTATTTTATGTGTTTATTTATTTATTTGTTTATTTATTTATTTTTGGATAAAGTTTGTTTTCTGGTGTTAGCTGCTTGCTTGTTTCTTCGTGGTGTCATTTTACTTGTTTCCTATATTCACTATCTTCTGTGCACCAGTGGAACTGGATAGATAAAATCAAATGCTGTCTTTCTGTTACTAATCACCTTACAAGTGATTGATTCTGTTTCCCATTTTATCTTATGAAGAAGATACCTACTAGTCTGACTCTTAGTGGTAAAATTGTTCAGGAATAACCTTCACATGAAGAATCTCATCCCCAGCCATGAAAATCATTTTATAACAAGAATATTCCCTCTGAAGTTCAGAGAACTACATGTGTCTTCCACTTAATTTAGTTCATCCTGTATTTATATAAATTGAAGACAAACAACAGATGACTTCAGTGTTTACTGGAAATCCATGTATGATCAAACAGTAGCAAAAAGTATGAATTACAGCAATTTTTATTTTTTTGTAGTTGCCCATGGCTGTGTACTTGGTTTGAGATTACAGATTATATTAATTATACCTGAATTTGGGTGTTTTGAAAGTGGGGGGGGATATACTTATCATGTCTAATTTCTGCATATGTTCAATTAATGAAAAATGCATTTTATTATTCTGATGCTTGTTCATAAATGCAAATTGCTTCGGATGGTACCAAAATAGATTTCTTTGATACTATAAGAAGGTACCACTGAGCAAGTTAAGGGTTAAAAATAGCTTCCTAGTCTTAGATACTTTCTTCTGTTTTTCCTTTCTCTTTGAACTATTAGTTCATTATATTGCTCTTGAGAATACTAACAGTGTGAGATGTGCCTTGATTGATATCCAACTTCAAGCCCCGTAGTTCCTGTCCGCCTCAGCTTCTTTTCTCCAGGGGCCTTTCAACATCTAGCTCCTTACAGCTGACTGCAAACCTTTTATGCTTTTGTTGTCCATGAGCTTAATGCAAAACTGAGAGAAAGAGTACGCTGACATTGCAGTCAGAGAAGTGGCCTCCAGGGGCAAGAAGCCGCTTTGGGACTGTGTCAGTGTAGATTTGAAATGGAAGAGAGCTGTTGCTTGATACATCACTTATTTTTTTGCTTTAGGAGAGACATAGCAGTTGCTTTGTAAAGGATTTTGAGAGTCTCATACAAAAAGGCAAGCAACGGAAAGATAACTAAATAACTATTACTACAGTCTGTCTGGTGGACAATGCCCATTGACAGCAGCAGTGTCACAGGGAAGAAAACATTCTCTCTTCAAGCTGTTTATGCAAATAATTTCATGCAGAAATAGCTCTTCAAATTCTTTTTAAGGAGAAGCAAATATACTTTACACAATAGCATGCAAATTTCTAATAAAAGTATAGATTTCCATTTTTCTAAAGTCAAGCAATCTCATGTCACTGCAGAATTATCACAAACTTATTGATTGTGTTCATATTTGAAGACCATAAACTGTGCAGAGTTTTAAATGAATGTATATGCTTGTTGCTAGAGTAAAACGCTTGCTCTCTTAAGTAGTGCATCATAAACTTAAATGTGCATAGGAATCATATGGAGGTCATATTAGAATGAAGATTTGTATTCACCAGGCCTGGGCTGGAACCTCACAGATTCTCAGGTGATACCAACACTGCAGGGGCAAGGACCACACTGAACAATGAGGTTTTAACATACTGGGCTTTAAACAAACAAATGCATCAGAAATGCTTCTTGTTTTCTAACCCCACTGATTTTAAGATGTTCTAGTGTACCACTTAAAGCCTAGAAAATGCATCCATGAATGTGGATCTCACTAACACAAAGGATATTTGATAACTATTTATGCATAATATTTTATTATCTCTGGGCCCAAAAATTCCCATGCCATTTTTTCTTAGTTTACAGATGGCACAGTACACCTCTTGGGTTTTTACTGACTAGTGTGATATAGCTTTCATCTTTCTGGAAATAATTTACCAATGATTCCATTTATTTTCCTTCAGGTTTATTAAGTTATAACCAGCAAATAAAGCTTATATGTATTTACAGTTTACATTGCAATGTTTTGCCCTATGTCTACATTATGAAATTATTAAATCAAGTTAATATTCATACCCATCACCATACATACCATTTTTGTTGTTATGTGAACATTTGTAACATAATTTCTTTTTAGTTTTTGCATATACTATTATTAACTGTAGTCATCATGCTGTATGGTATGTCTTAGTGGATGGTCTCTGTGCTGAAAAGTCTGGAAGCCATGCCAAACGCATGAAGGGAACTGGGGATCAGGGCAGCTTGGTGGGCAGAGATGCAGAGATGCTTCTATGGGGATCAGGGATCAGGGCAGCTTGCTGAGCAGAGATGCAGAGACGCTTCTATGGGGATCAGGGCGGCTTGTTGGGCAGAGATGCAGAGATGCTTCTATGATGGGCAGGACAGCTTGCTTATGAGATTTGTTCTAGGTCTGCAAATTTCCACCTTGTATTCTGTTTTCTCTATCAAATAATTAAGACTAAATTGTCACATTCCTTGATTTAACCTTATTCTTCTCAAACTTGGTAAAATATTTGTTAGTTATTCTCCTGTACCTCTTTCTCCCATTTTTCATCTCTAGCACTTACTATAATTTTCAGTATTAACATAAATTGACTCATTCATCTGTGTAGCCATTCATTTAGTACTTATTTGAATGTTTATTGTGTTCTAATAAAATATTGTACTAGATGGGTCTACTTTCACAGTACTCATTGTCTGGTGGAGGAATTAAGTTATCAACATAAATAACCAGTTTAAGGATAGAAGTAACATGTGTCCTTTATTATGAAAGAATAGTATGTTGATGTTCTGTAGAAAGTGCTCTAAGAGTTCACATGAGAGAAATGAATCACTGTTGTCTGGGACCATGAAGAAAGTCTTTGTAGAAAGATAACCTTTGTCTTGAATACTGAAAACTAGGTAGCCTTTCCTAGCTGTTCCAACAGTGACTATGCATGACAAGAGCAATGCAGGCAGGAGAACAATGAGGCATACTTCAGGAATTGCAGGGACTATAAACTTCTTGCATTTCTGAATTTATGAATTACAGGACTATTTGTGAGTGACCTTTAAAAAGGTCATACAGCAGTTCTGACTTGCTGATTTTATTCTCTTCAGCAGTCTAGTATTGCCAATGCATAGTGAGTGAGTCTAGTGATTGGCTTAGCAGTCACATCCTTGCTTCTCTGTTCACTTACTCTGTTCTCAGTTTAGCATGATATGAGGGGTAATGCTTCATGATTTAAGATTGGTGAAGAGTGTTGTAATGTTCCTCTCAGTTACTGAGTCTGCTACAATGACTGTATAGAACTTTTTACACCCCCCCAAAAAAAAACTGCCTATAGCGAGAAAGGTTGATATTAAGTATATAAAACTCAAAGACAACAGGCATGATCTGGGATCTTCTGAAGGAGGGGGTGAATGAATATGAATTTATTTCTTGAGACAGGATCTCACTGTGTAGCCTAGGCTGTCCTAAAGCTTGTGATCCTCATGCCTGAGCCTCCGGGGTATAGAGATTACAAGCCTGTATTACTGCATCCAGTTAGAATGTGTACAGTTACTATAACTGTAGTTCATTTTAGTTGGAGCATAGGGTATTCATGAAAAACAATAGGATGTAACCCTCAAGGAAGATGCAGCTAATTTGTTAGTGGTACTAAATGCCTGGTAGACGAGTTAGACTTTTGTGTGGTAGACAAAAAGCCCTTGGAGGTTTGTTGTCAAAGGAATTGGCTACATATGAAGCCCTATTCAGAAAGATTAGTCTGACTTCCATGGGAGACATTCAGTTTAGAGAGTATCACAACAGTTTCCGTTAAGAATATGTTTGGTTAGAAACTTCTGGTGATAATGAACTAGGAAATTGTATTTATTTTTTTAAGTTATGTACAACTCATGTAAAATTACTTAAAATAATTCATCTTCAGTATTACTGTTGACTTATTCTTGATTCTAAAGATCCTCATGGGTTAGTGCCTCTTTCAAAAAGAATAGCTGCACTGAGGCTTAGCACTGGGAGACAGAGCACTCACATGTTGCAATAGTGAGGACAGATATATGTTAGTATTACAACAATTAAAACGACCTAAGATTGAAAGAGTGGTTAATAAAAATATTTCCAAATTTATTTCTGACAAATTCCATTTTAGCATGTAATCAGCACTTCAACATGATGCCTAATCTAAAGATTAGTTTAATTTCTCAGTAACTCCTATTGACTTTGACTTTTTCATATCTTTTTCTATTCCCACACTGTTCAGCACACTGGGCTATTGAGAAAGGAAAACTCTTTTCTACCAAGAGAAACAAGGCTTAATGGAAGAGGCTGGGGAGAGGTGTTCCCTCAAAGGATGATTGTGCACTAGCTTATAAGAGGACACACTGGTAGAGTAGACCTTGGGTCAGAGAGAAGCAGAAAGCGGGGCATAGTTGGGACTAGGTGACTTTTAAATACTGGCTTCTCTACTCAGACAGGTGGCCTTGGAGGAAGATGGGGAGCAAAACAAAAGGAAAGAGTTTGTGGTTCCCACAAGTACCTCAGTTTAAAAAACCCTTTAGATAATGCTGAAGAAACTCCTACTGTTAGAAACTTTTAAAAATACTGTTGGTCTCCCTCCCTGCCCCCCCCCCCCCTTCTCTCTCTCTCTCTTTTTTTTTTTCCTACATGAATGCCATGCCACTTGGAGTTGAGGTCAGAGGACATCTTGTGGGAGTTCTCTCTTTCTACCATATGGGTTTCAGAGATTGAACTCAGGCCATCAAACTTGGTGGCAAACATCTTTACCCAGTGAGCCATCTCAGTAGCCCCGTTTAAAGATTTTTAAATGCTGAGTTTTATGTGACAGCCACAAGAGACATTCAGTTTAGAGAGTATCATGATAGTTCCCAATTAAGAATATATGTGGAAAGAAACTTCTGGTAATAATGTACTAGGAGATTATATTCCTCATGGGCACCCCATGAGGACCTTCCTTATGTAAGATTACATCACTAGATGTCTCAATCTGAATTGCTTAATAGTTGATATACATAATATGTGTTGAAGAAATTATCTCATGAATTGGGGAACATGGTTAGAGATAGCTCTCCATTGTTGCATTAACCAAAAAAATGACATAATTATCTGGAGAGAATACATTGTAAAATACTTTTGAGTTTATGTATGTACTTACATATGATGTCTGTTACATTTATAATATTTCACTATTAGAGGCTATGTTCTCTGAGACTGTTAAGATCTGCTGCTTAAAATTCTCCCCCTCCCCACTCTGTGTGTGCCTGTGTACGTGTACATGTGTGTATGTGTGTTTCTAATTTATTTTTTAAAAATTAAAAAGTTTACTTCGAGTGTAGATTCCTCTCTTCCTTTCTTGCTCTGACCCACTTGTCTGTTTAAGAAACACAAAATCCCAGTCATTTGATTTTACCAACAAAGTCTCAGGAGCCAGATGGTGGAGTGAAAATGAAAACCCTCTAGCTCGGAGAGGCAGAGAAAGCACCTAGCTGACCTTCCTACTCCACC
>CAJQZJ010032188.1:13749789-13799556 GCA_907164525.1 Lophiomys imhausi
TCTTCCCCCTCAACGCCCCATCCACTTTATTTCTTTTTTTATTTTTTATTTTTCTTCAAGTTAGATCTCCCCTCCCTGTGCACCTTACTGGTCCTACCCTCCCACCTTCTTCCCACTCAACGCCCCATCCACTTTCTTTCTTTTTTTTTTTTTAATTTAAGGTATATCTTTTTCCCCAAGACAGCTTCCCCTTTCAGTCCAACAAATGGCTCTTACTCTTATAAGCTTAGGGTTCTTGTAATGAACTCAGTTGCTAGTTGAATGCCAGTCTCATCAGTTGCATATGTCCTAGTTATTACAGGAAAATCAATTATTAACTCATTTTCCTACCTATTATATAAATGCTTTATCATATAACTGTTTCAACATTTAAAAATTAAAAATTGAATTAAAATTTTAAATATTATTTCTTTTAATGTTTATTTATTACTTCAAGTTACATCTCCATCACAGTGCCCTTTTTCCACCCCTCCCGGTCCTACCCTCTCCCCCATCTCCCACCTAACCTACTCCGGTGTGGGGTATCTCTAGATATCAGCCCCCCCCCATTCAACAGTCATATGAGGTCTAAGAGCTTCCTCTTGCACTGGGGGCCTACATGGCAGCACCACTAGGGCAAAGTGTCCCACTAACAGGTAGTAACAAAGTCTATGTTCCTGTTTCTTTTAGTGTGTTGGTTGTACGATAGTTATCTTGTAC
The DNA here is from genome assembly GCA_907164525.1 of Lophiomys imhausi. Taxonomy (NCBI): domain Eukaryota; kingdom Metazoa; phylum Chordata; class Mammalia; order Rodentia; family Muridae; genus Lophiomys; species Lophiomys imhausi. Next base: position 13,750,489 of record CAJQZJ010032188.1, read on the forward strand.
CATATGGTTAAAATCCTTTTATAAGTGAGTAGATGCAGTGTGCATCTTTCTGAATATGGATTAGCTCACTCAGGATGAACTTTTATAATTCCATCCATTTGTTGCAAACTACATGATTTCCTTGTTTCTGATAGCTGAGTAGCATTCCACTATATAAATGTACCACAGTTTTTTTTATACATTCGTCGGTTGAGGGACATCTGGGTTGTTTCCAGTTTCTAGCTGTTACAAATAAGGCTGCTATGAACATAGATGAGGAAATGTCCTTGTGGTTTCGTAAGGAATCGTTTGGATGTATACTGAGGAGTGATATGGCTTGGTTTTGAGGTAAAGCTATTCCAAGTTTTCTTAGATATCACCAAACTGATTTCCATAGTGGTTGTACAAGTTTGCACTCCCACCAGCAATGGAGGAGGGTTCCCATTTCTCCACACCCTCGCCAGCATGTGTTGTCATTTGAGTTTTTGATCTTATCCATTCTGACAGGTGTGAGATGGAATCTCAGAGTCATCTTCAGTTGCATTTCTCTGATGATTAAGAATGTTGAGCATTTCTTCAAGTGTCTCTCGGGAATTAGAGATTCCTTCTTTCTGAATTTTTGGTTTAGCTCTGTTCCCCATTATTTGATTGAATTATTTGGGTTTTTGTCATTTAATTTCTTGAGTTCTTTGTAAATTATGGATATTAGCCTTCTGTCAGATGTGGGGTTGGTAAAGATCTTTCCCCTGTAGGTTGCCATTTGTTCGAATGACAGTGTCCTTTGCCTTACAGAAGCTTTTCAGTTTCATGAGGTCCCATTTATTGATTGTTGGTCTTAGAGCCTGAGCTACTGGTGTTCTGTTCAGGATGTTGTCACCTGTGCTGATGAGTTCGAGGCTTTTCCCCCACTTTAATCTTCTATTAGATTTATTGTGTTGGACTTTAATCCCACTTGGACTTAAGTTTTGTGCAAGGTGATAAGTATGGGTCTAATTTCGTCCTTTTACTTATTGACATCCAGTTAGACCAGCACCATTTGTTGAAGATGCTGTCCTTTTTCCTTGTACGGTTTTGGCTTTTTTGTCAAAAATTAAGTGACCATAGGTATGTGGGTTCATTTCTGAGTCTTCAATTCGATTCTATTGATCCACTGGTCTGTTTCTATACCAGTACCATGCTGTTTTTATTACTATTGCTCTGTAGTACAGCTTGAAATCTGGGATGGTGATACCTCCAGATGTTTTTTTATTGTACAGGATTGATTTAGCTATTCTGGGCTTTTTGTTATTCCATATGAAGTTGAAATTGTTTTTTTTTTTTCCAGGTCTGTAAAGGATTGTGTTGGTATTTTGATAGGAATTGCATTGAATCTCTATATTGCTTTTGGCAGGATGGCCATTTTTACTATATTGATCCTACCTATCCATGACCATGCGAGATCTTTCCATCTTCTGATGTCCTCTTCAGTTTCTTTCTTCAAGAATTGAAGTTCTTGTCATACAGGTCTTTCACTTGCCAAGTATTTTATGTTGTCTGTGGCTATTTTGAAGGGTGTTGTTTCCCTAGTTTCTTTCTCAGCCCATTTATTTTTTATGTAAAGAAGGGCTTCTGATTTTTTTGAATTAATTTTATATCCAGCCACCTTGCTAAAGATGTTTATCAGTTGTAGTAGTTCTCTGGTGGAATTTTTGGGGTCACTTATGTATACTATCATATCATCTGCAAATAGGGATAATTTGACTTCTTCCTTTCCAATTTGTATCCCCTTGATCTCCATTGTCTTATTGCTCTGGCTGGGAATTCAAGTACTCTGCTGAAAAGATATGTGGGAGAGTGGCCATCCTTGCCTTGTCCCTGATTTTAGAGGAAATGCTTTAAGTTTCTCTCCATTTAATTTGATGTTGTCTACTGGCTTGCCGTATATCACCTTTATTATTTCTAGGTATGGTCCTTCTTTGCCAGCTTTCTCCAGGACTTTCAGGATGAAGGGGTGTTGGATTTTGTCAAATGCTTTTCAGCATCTAGTGAAATGATCATGTGGTTTTTTTCTTTCAACTTGTTTATATGGTGAATTTATATTGATGGATTTTCATATGCTGAACCACCCCTGCATTCCTGGGATGAATCCTACTTGATCATCGTGTATGATAATTTTGATGTGTTCTTGGATTCGATTTGCCAGTATTTTATTAAGTATTTTTGCATCTATGTTCATGAGGGAAATTGGTCTGAAGTTCTCTTTCTTTGTTGGGTCTTAGTGTGGTTTAGGAATCAGGGTGACAATGGCTTCATAGAATGAGTTTGGCAGTGTTCCTTCTGATTCTATTTTGTGGAAAAGTTTGAAGAGCATTGGTAGTAGCTCTTCTCGTCTGATAGAATTCTGTGCTGAAACCATCTGGCCCTGGGCTTTTTTTTTTTGTTGGGAGACTTTTAATGACTGTTTCTATTTCCTTAGGGGTTATAGGACTGTTTAATTTGTTAACCTGATCTTGATTTAATATTGGTAGGTGGATTCTATCAAGAAAATTGTCCATTTCACTTAGGTTTTCAAATTTGTTGGAGTACAGATTTTTAAAGTAAGACCTAAGGATTCTCTGGATTTCCTCTATGTCTGGTGTTATTTCTCCCTTTTCATTTCTGATTTTGGTTGATTTGGGTATATTCCCTCTGCCTTTTAGTTAGTGTGGCTCAGGGTTTCTCTGTTTTTTTTTTTTTTTTCATTTTCTCAAAGAACCAACTCTTGATTTTGTCAATTCTTTGTATTGTTCTTTTTCTTAGTTGTTGATTGCAGCCCTGAGTTTGATGATTTCCTGCCATCTTCTTCTCTTGGGAGTGTTTTCTTCTTCCTTTTTTTTTTTTTTTTTTTTCTAGCGCTTCCAGTTCTGCTGTTAAGTTTCAGATATGAGCTGTCACAATTTTCTTTTTGAAGACATTTAGTGCTATGAACTTTCCTTGTAGATCTGCTTTCATTGTGTCCCATAGGTTTGGGTATGTTCTGCCTTTGTTTTCATTGGATTTTAGGAACTCTTTCATTTTCTTCTTTATTTGTTCCCTGATCCAATGTTCATTGTGTAGAGAATTGTTCAGTTTCCATGAATGTGTTGACTTTTTGTTATTTCTGTTGTTGTTGAAGTCTAGCTTTAATCAATGGGATTCTGATAAGATACAAGGGGTTATTTCAGTTTTCTTGTATCTGTTAAGGCTTGTTTTGTGTCCAACTATATGGTCAATTTTGGAGAAGGTTCCATGAGGTGCTGAAAAAAAGGTATATTCTTTTGTGTTTGGATGAAACATTTTGTAGATATCTGTTAGGTCCATGTGGTTCATGACCTCTGTTAGTGTCATTATTTCTCTGTTTGGTTTCTGTCTCGATGACCTGTCCATTGGTGTGAGTGGGATGTTGAAGTCTCCCACTATTAATGTGTGAGGGTTTTTGTATGGTTTAAGCTTTAGAGGAGTTTCTTTAACAAATTGGGTGCCCCTTGTATTTGGGGCATAGATATTCAGTATTGAGATGTCATCTTGATGATTTTTTCCTTTGATGAGTATGTAGTGTCCTTCCCTATCCTTTTTGATTAGTTAAGGTTGAAAGTCTATTTTATTTGATATGAGGATGTCTACTCCAGCTTGCTTCCTGGGACTGTTTCCTTGGAAAGCCTATTCCCAGCCCTTTACTCTGAGGTAGAGTGTCTTTTTTAGTGAGGTACATTTCTTGTATGGGGCAAAATGATGGGTCTTGTTTATGGATTCATTCTGTAAGCCTGTCTCTTTTTATTGGGCAGTTGAGTCCATTGATGTTGAGAGATATTAATGACCACAGGTTGTTATTTCCTGTTATTTTGATATAGGTGGTGGTTGTGTGTTTATTTTGGTTTAGCTACTGTGGAGTTTTTTGCTTCCTCTGTTTCTTTGATGTTGTTATCTACTCTGGGTTGGAATTTTCCTGCTAGTATCTTCTGTAGATCTTGATTTGTGGATAGATACTGTTTAAATTTGGTTTTGTCATGGAATATCTTATTTTCTCCATCTATTTTCTGGGTATAGTAGTCTGGGCTGGCACCTATGGTCTTTTAGTACTTATAGGACATCTGACCAAGCCCTTTTTTCTTTTAAAGTTTCTGAGAAGTCAGGTGCAATTCTGATGGTTCTGCCATTGCATGTTACTGGACCTTTTTCTCTTATAGCTTTTAATATTCTTTCTTTGTTCTATACATGTGGGGTTTCAATTATGTGGTGAGAGGAATTTTTTTCTGGTCTAATCTCTTTGGAGTTCTGTATGCCTCTTGGAATTTTATTGGCATCTCTTTCTTTAGGTTTGGGAAGTTTTCTTGTATGATTTTGTTGAAGACGTTTCCTGGACCTTGGAGTCGATAGTTTTCTCTTTCATCTATGCCTGTAATTCTTAGATTCCATATTTTCATTGAGTCCTTGATTTCTTGGATGCTGTGGGTGAGAATCTTTAAACTTTTTTTGGAGGGAGGGAGGATAGGGTCTTGCTCTGTAGCCATGGCTGGCCTGGAACAAAGAGTTCCATTCACCTATCTGTGATTCCCAAGTAATGAGATTAAAGGTGTATTCCACAAGGCCCAATTGAAAGTATATATTTTAATGGGTAATAGGTAACTCTTGAAACATAGGCTCCCTTGATTATACAGAGTTCTTTATCTTCTTTTTTTAAAATTCATTTTCTTTTTCGGGGGAATCCAAGATGGCTGCAGCCCGCACAGATGCATTTTAAATGTGGGGAAAACAGCTGTAACATCACAGAGTTATAAGATGCAGAGCAATAATCTGAGTGGCGCAAACTCGCTGGATTTCACCCAGCAAGCCAGGGACCATTAAAAGTCCCTGGGAAAGACTCTCCTCTCTTGGACACTCAGAAGAACAGACCAGCGGAAACCGCAGAATCTGCTGACTCCGGGTAGCAGAATTGTCACCAGGAGAGGGACAGAGTACGAGCCACTCAAAAACCCAACAAGCAGCTCCGAAACCCAGACAGTATTACTCACCAGCCTCCTGGGCTCCCAGATTCCACGCAGGCATTCCATTCCGACACCAAGGGGAAGATCAGCAGAGCTGCAGGAATGGATATATTCTCAGTGGAACCATTATGGCCTCAGGCCACAGCATGCTCTGAGCTGCAGGGCAGCAGCAGGACCACAGTGCAGCAGTGTTCTGGCAAATGCATGCATATTTGGGCTTCCCCAGAGGGGTGTTGGACATACAGGCCCCTTTATTGGATTTGCAGTCACTGGGAAGAACACTCACTGCAGCTAGACAGAGCAGCAGGATACACCTCTGGCAGTGGGTCATGTTGCCGGCACCACTGCAGTGTCCCGGGACTTGGACAACAGCACCCCCAATTCCCAGTATCCACAGGACAGCTCCAGCACAGACTTAGGAGTGGTGAGATAAGACCAGGCAGAAAGGCAGGTGGCCAGGTTGGAAGGCTGCTTGGATCTCCACGGGGTCCAAGCCCTGGACAGTTTGAGGGGTTAATATAAGACTCCTTTGCTAGTCCTGGCTCCTCCAGTGGGAAACCAGATCTTCAGTATATATAGTTCCATCCCTGGAGCAGTGAGTTCTTGGCCTGGGTGCACTGCTGAGTGGCTCAAACTAAAGGGCTTAGTGCTTAGGGCCAAGGTGCACAGAGGTGCCCTGGGAACCTTCTAGACAGGCACAAGCCCATCTGGGCCAGCCCAGCAGGGACAACAAAGAACTTGGTAGGGGAAATATTGACACTGAAGGATTGGAGTCACCAGATACAAACACTGAGCGCCTCCCACCTGGAAAGTGTACTCCCTCCCTTTCAGATCCTTTCAGGTCTCCAGCTGGCAGACTCAACCCCCAAACTTAGGACCTCCAGAGTCCACAGCATCTGTGCTTGGACTCCCAGGAGCATACCATCAGAGCCGCTACATGCTGAATACCCAGACTACAACACAGAGAGCTCTTACTCAGGAACAGTGAAACAATCCTGGGCCATTGCTCATTGCCTGGGAGCAGGCTGTACCAGCTCACAGTGTTTCTGGCTATTAGATGCACATTGATCCTGAGAACCCTGAGAGCAGCTTGGGAGGACCACAACAAGTAAGCTGCAGAGGGGCTACAGCCCCACCCAACAGTCTGTGGCCTGCCAACCTGCACCGTCATCTGTACCAGGGCCAGTTGGTTCCCCGGAACCTACAGGAACACATCCCACCACAACCCCTGACTTGAGTCCCCAACTGGGACAAAACAGGAGGGGGTGAGCTCTGGGAGACACACTGAGAACAAACCTCCACACAAGGTCCCATCCAGCCTGTGGGAAGCTACAGATCACCAAGCTATGACTTCTACACCAAAGCACCCTTCTTAGCACCAAGCCCAGAAGGCACCAGGAACAAACAGCTAAGAACAACCACGTGGCTAAAGGTCAGAGAAAGAAAAGATCCAACAAAAGTCAGGGAAATATGACTCCAACAAAATGCAGCTATGCTCGTACAGCAAGCCCTGACCACTCCACCACAGCCGAAACACATGAAAACGATAGCAGATATATTCTGGAAAGTGAAGGAGTCCTTTCAAGAAGAATTTAAACCTCTGAAGGAATTCAAAGATTCCACAATTTTACAAGCAAAAGCAATGGAGAATACTGTTACAGATCTCCAAGCCAAAGTGGCTCAACTTGAACAGGAAAGAGACAAGGCAACAAGCAAATTGGAGCAGGAAACAGATAAAGTGAATAAAATGTTTCAAGACTTGAAATTGGAAGTAGAAGCAATAAAGAAAACACTGACAGAGATAAGAGTGGAAGTGGAGAATCAAGGGAAGAAAACAGCAACTACAGACATGAGTATCAAAAATAGGATACAAGGTATGGAAGACAGGATCTCAGGCGTGGAAGATCTGATGGAAGAAATCAGTACAACAACCAAAGAAAATGAGAAATCTAAAAAAGTTCTCACCCATAACATCCAAGAAGTCAAAGACTCAATGAAAAGATGGAACCTAAGAATTATAGGCATAGAGAAAAGAGAAGACTCCCAACTTCAAGGTCCAGGAAACATCTTCAACAAAATCAAAGAAGAAAACTTCCCAAACCTAAAGAGAGAGATGCCAATAAAATTCTAAGAGGCATACAGAACACCAAGCAGATTAGATCAGAAAAGAAATTCCTCTAGCCACATAATAATTGAAACTCCAAATGTACAGAACAAAAAAAAAATATTAAAAGCTGTAAGAGAAAAAGGTCAAGTAACATATAATGGCAGACCCATCAGAATTACACCTGACTTCTCCTCAGAAACTTTAAAAGCCAGAAGGGCCTTGGCAGATTCCTACAAGCCCTGAAAGAACATAGGTGCCGAGCAAGACTACAATACCCAACAAAACTCTCTATCAACATAGATGGAGAAAACAAGATATTCCATGACAAAATCAAATTTAAACAGTATCTACCCACAAATCCAGCCCTACAGAAGATCCTAGAAGGAAAATTCCAACCCAGAGAAGATAACTACACCCAAGAAAACAGAGGAAACAAAAAACTCCACTGCAGCTAAACCAAAAGAAACACACAACCACCATCTATGTCAAAATAATAGGAAATAACAACCTTTGGTCAGTAATATCCATCAACATCAATGGATTCAACTCACCAATATAAACACACAGGCTCACAGATTGGATCTGTAACAAAGACCCATCATTTTGCTGCATACAGGAAACACATCTCATTAACAAATTGGGACGCTACCTCAATGGACCCAGGAAGCAAGCTGGAGTAGCCATCTTGATATCAAATAAAATAAACTTCCAACTGAAGTTAATCAAAAACGATAGAGAAGGGCATTATATACTCATTAAAGGAAATATTCATCAAGAGGACATCTCAATATTGAATATCTATGCCCCAAATACAAAGGCACCTACATTTGTAAAAGAAACTCTTCTAAAGCTTAAATCACACATCGATCCCCACACATTAGTAGTGGGAGACTTCAACACCCCACTCACAACAATGGACAGGTCATCAAGACAGAAACCAAAGGGAGAAATAATGAGTCTAACATAGGTCATGAACCAAATGGACCTAACAGATATCTACCCAAACACAAAAGAATACACCTTCTTCTCAGCACCTCACGGAACCTTCTCCAAAATCAACCATATAGTTGGACACAAAGCAAGCCTCAACAGATACAAGAAAATTGAAATAACCCTTGTATCTTATCAGACCACCATGGAATAAAGCTGGACTTCAACAAAAACAGAAAGAACAGAAAGCCTACACACACATGGAAATTGAACAACTGTTTACTGGATGACTACTGGGTCAGGGAAGAAATAAAGAAGGAAATCAAAGACTTCTTAAAATCCACAAAAATGAAGGCACAACATACCCAAACCTATGGGACACAATGAAAGCTGTGCTATGAGGAAAGTCCACAGCACTAAGTGCCTTCAAAAAGAAAATAGTGACAGCTCATATTAGTGAATTAACAGGTAAACTGGATGAATTGGAAAAAAAAGAAGCAAACACTACCAAGAAGAGCAGAAGGCAGAAAATCATCAAACTTAGGGCTGAAATCAACAACTTAGAAACCGAAAGAATGATACAAAGAATCAATGAAACCAAGAAAGAGTTGGTTCTTTGAGAAAATCAACAAAATAGACAAACCCTTATCCAAATTAACTAAAAGGCAGAGGAAAAAACCCAAATCAACAAAATCAGAAATGAAAAGGGAGAAATAACAGATATTGAGGAAATCCAGAGAATATTTAGGTCCTACTTTAAAAATCTATACTCCACCAAATTTGAAAACCTAAGCAAAATTGACAATTTTCTTGATAGATTCCACCTTCCAAAGCTAAATCAAGATCAGGTTAACAGACTAAAAAGCCCTATAACCCCTAAGGAAATAGAAAGAGTCATTAAAAACCTCCAAACCAGAATAAGCCCAGGGTCAGATGGTTTCAGCACAGAATTCTATCAGACCTTCAAGAAGAGCTACTACCAGTGGTCTTCAAACTCTTCCACAAAATAGAATCAGAAAGAACACTGCCAAACTCATTCTATGAGGCCACAGTCACCCTGAATCCTAAACCACACAAAGACCCAACAAAGAAAGAGAACTTCAGACCAATCTCCTTCATGAATATAGATGCAAAAATACTTAATGAAACACTGGCAAACTGAATCTAAGAACACATCAAAAGTATACACCATGATCAAGTAGGCTTCATCCCAGGAATTCAGGGATGGTTCAACATACGAAAATCCATCAAGGTAATTCACCATATAAACAAGTTGAAAGAAAAAAACCACATGATCATCTCACTAGATGCTGAAAAAGCATTTGACAAAATCCAACACCCCTTCATGTTAAAAGTCCTGGAGAGAACGGGCATCACGGACCCTACCTAGAAATAATAAAGGCAATATATAGCAAACCAACATGAAATTAAATGGAGAGAAACTTGAAGCATTTCCTCTAAACTCAGGGACAAGACAAGGATGTCCACTTCCGCCATATCTTTTCAACATAGTACTTGAAATTCTTGATATAGCAATAAGACAGCTAAAGGAGATCAAGGGGATACGAACTGGAATCGAAGAAGTCAAATTATCCCTATTTGCAGATGATATGATAGTATACATAAGCAACCCCAAAAATTCCAACAGAGAACTCTTACAGCTGATAAACACCTGCAGCAAGGTGGCTGGATACAAAATTAATTTAAAAAAATTAGAAGCCCTTCTTTATACAACAAATCAATGGGCTGAGAAAGAAATTAGGGAAACAACACCCTTTACAATAGCCACAAACAATATAAAATACCTGGGGGTAACTCTAAACAAGCAAGTGAAAGACCTTTATGACAAGAACTTCAACTCCTTGAAGAAAGAAATTGAAGAGGCCATCAGAAGATGTAAAAATCTCCCATGCTCATGCACAAGTGCAGACTTGTGCAACCAATATGGAGGTCAGTCCGGCAATATCTTAGAAAACTTGGAATAGTTTCTAATATGGCCTTGGGACCCAGCCATACCACCTCTGGGTACACATCCAAATGATTTCTCACCAAATCACAAGGAAGTTTCCTCATCTATATTCATAGTAGCCTTATTTGTAATAGCTAGAAACTGGAAACAACCCAGATGTCCCTCAACGGAAGAATGGATTAAAAAGCTGTGGTACATCTACACAATGGAATACTACTCAGCCATCAGAAACAACAAAATCATGCAATTTGCAGCCAAATGGATGGAACTAGAGAAGCTCATCCTGAGTGAGCTAACCCAGACTCAGAAGGATGCACATGGCATCTATTCACTTATAGTCAGATTTTAGCCATATACTCCAGGATAACTATACTACAACCAATGCACCAAAGGGAACATGAACATAAAAATTTTTTTTTTTCCTGTCAGTGAGACACTTTGCCCTAGTGGTGTTGTCTTGTAGGCCTCCAGTGTATGAGGAGGCTCTTGGCCCTCATATGACTGCTCAAATGGGGCTGGGGACTGTTAGGTAGGGACACTCCACTCCAGAAGAGTGTGATGGAAAGGATAGGGGGTAGAGGATGGGAGGGCGGGACTGGGAGGGCTGGTAAAAGGACACTGCGATGGAGATGTAACCTGAAATAATAAATAAACATTAAATAAATAAATAAGAAAATAAAACTTTTTCCTATAATGTATTCTGATCAGTTTCCCCTCCCCAACTCCTCCCAGATCTTATCTTACCTTATCTTATCTTCACTCTTAGCACTTAACATGTTTTGCCAATTTCTATGCTGCTAGTTTGGGAGGTTATGAGATACCTAATCATTCTGTAGGCCTTTGTGCCTTGTTACCTGGCAGATACTTGGTAAATTCTGTTTGGTTTTTTTTTTTTTCTTCAAGTTACATCTCAGTCACAATCCCTTCCCTACTCTCCCCTCCTGTCCCACCCTTCCACCCTCTTCCCCCCAACAGCTCCTCCTTTCAGTCCAACAAATGGTTCCTTCTCTTATAATAGTAAATACTATACAAAACAACAGAAATAAATACACCACAATTATGAGAGTTAAATGGCTTAGCATACATTCCCAATGTCCAGTCCATATGTATTTGGCCCCTGACTTTAACATTCTACTGTCTAACCATCTCCAATGACTTAACTTTGATAGTGATCAGCTTTATTGCTCTGACTATTTGTTTTCTATAGTTTTTTTCTCCAATCACAAGTATAAATCTTACTTGTCTAATGTAATTTTATTGCATAGTTGTTTTAGAATTGGTCATAAACTTATTTGGGGTCTACAAGCAGGTTCCCCCAGTCTTCCCCAGTGTCTGTCTTAGATGCATTGTGGCTAGAATCAGTGAACTTAGTTTTATGTTAATACTTTCAGAACAGCTGGATAAATTCATAATTTTCTTAGTTATTTGCAAACTATTTTGAAGTGTAGGAATTCTCTGACCAGTGTCTAGGCTGGGGAAGTTAACATTTCTTCTGTTTTATTGGCCTAATGAAGATTGGAATAGCTAATAATAGTTAAAATCAATTGATAGATGATTTTCTAAAAACAAATAGCGCCAACTTTATCAATTTGTTTTAGACTGCTTTATTTACGTTTTATGGAAATGCTAATTTTATATTTTTAAATTTTCAGGTAACGTCGATTTTTGCACCTATAACAGCTGAAATAACAAGTCTTGATTCAGAGAATATAGATGAAATTTTAAGTGAGTATCTTCTTTAAAGTATGCTTTCTTCTTTATAAATATTTTATAAGTAAAATGGCAATAAAATTTCAGTTATCTGCAAAAGTTAACAAGCTGGCTTTCTGACTCATTTCATTGGATTTATAAAAGTACTTTAGGTTTTGATTATTAGTAAAATTTCTTAAAATGTGTTCTTCTTTCCTGGAATGTAAGACCTTTACTTTTTTGTTTGTCTTGGTGTAGATACCATTCCTGACCATCCATGAGGTGGCCTGCTAAGTTACCACTTTACATTGCTAAATGTTAAGAGCCATAGAGAGGAGCCTAGAATTTTTTTCTTTCATTTTAATTGAATGACTTTTTCTTCAATCTCTTTTTAATAACATGCAGTTAAGTTCAGTAATTGTTGTATTGAATGTATTATTTGCTGACAGTGTGATTATAGATAGAATTAACTCAGGGGATATTCTGATTTTTGTAGATACTAAAGGAAAAGTCAAGACATGGTTGATATGGTTGGTGATTACAATATAATAGATTTTAAGATATGTGCATTGTTCATAAATTCTTTCTTTTAAAAAACAAAACAAAACTAAAAAAACTCAAAACAAAACAAAATGCCATGTCACTGATTTGCATATGACCAAACCCAAAAGTTTTAGGATAAAGAGGCATTAAAAGTCATTAATTGAATCCATACATTGTTTTATGTTCCTGGAGCTTTAAATGTCAAAAGAATTATCCCCACTTCATGAACTCTCTAGAACAGTATCTATATATCAGGTATATATCAGGTATCAGAAAGACACAGATGGCTTAAGAATATCTATGCTGCTTGGGCAACTCTCTAGTTCCTGGTGGAAGCTGCTAGACTGCATCTAATTTGCATTTCTGTAAGTTCCTGGGTGATGTTGGAGCTTCTTGTACAGAAACTAGTTTGTGAATCACAACTTGAGTGAGCAGGCAAGTGAACCAAAAATGTGAAAGGTAAAGGGGAAGAAGCTTAAAGTGTACTCTATTCTTATCCCTCTCACCTTCCTGGTTCTGGACATCTTTAAGTATTAGTTTCATGAGTGCTGAAAGAGTTTTAAGTTTCTCTGAGTTGGGTTTAATCAAAAGAAGCAGTACTGTGTCTTTCACGAGTCTTCACATCCTAAGATGCAAACAGTAGTGAGATTTTGTGTGACAGTGATTATTAAGTGGGTAGGAACCAGGAAAAGTGGATTTTATAATGCTACAAGGTAGACTACTGAGAATGAGAAATTGTTAACTTTTCAGATCTCATCAGTGAAAGGCGATTCTCCTTTCAAAGCTGGTTCCCAGTTAGTATGTGGATGGAATATTTAAAAATGGGTTATTAAGCTTCAGACCATCCCACTTTATGAGAATTGGTTGCTTAGAAGTTTACATTGCCTGATCGAGATTTGATTTCTTTTTTGCCTTATCCTCATTTGAGACCCAGTGAAAGTGTATCTATCAATGGAAGGTATAGAGAAAGTGTTAAGTTATATGTAAGCCACCCTTGCTCTAATGTATGGTTTTCTAGGTGAGAGGTAACTATTATTGTGGATCTTTAATTGGCCCTATAAATGGGATGATTATAAATGTCATGATGATGAAAATTGTATCTTTAAATATGTCACATAGAAACAGATAACTTTGGTTTTGTTTTTTCAATTTCAGATAATGCTGATGTTGCTTTAGTAAATTTTTATGCTGACTGGTAAGTAAGCTTTGGGATTGGTTTCTTTCCCTCTCTTTCCTTCCTTCCTTTCCTTCTTCCTTTTCTGTTTTCCCTGTACATGAGAAGAGGACACAGGTTAGAAGTCAGGATTTAGATGTGGCAAGTTTATAAGAAGAATGTTGATATTTTTCAACTTACACACTTTTTCCAGGAGGCTTATAGTTCTTGCTCTGAATCAGATCCTGTCTTCTATCTTTATATTATCCTTTATCTAAAATGCTTTGGGCCAGAAGTGATTCTTTTTTATTTATTTATTTAGATTATGTACATAGACTTTTAGCAGTTGAGTGTCAGGGTTCCAAAGTCTAAACTATTCTGAAATCTGAAACTGTTTGTCATTTGCAATTTCAGACTTTCAAATTAGAGATATTCAACTTACATTGTTTTTGTTTTTGAATCTGTTCGTGCCCTACGAAACTGACTTTGAGGGCAGAAACAGTGTCTTGTTAGTAGTCACAGAATCTAGAACATGATGTTTAAGTTGGGTAAAGTGTGTGCGATGGAGGCAAGAGGAAGGGAGAATTAACTGAAGAGTAATTTGATACACTGGCGTTACTGTTTTTAACCACTTGCTAAAAGGCTTATTGCCTGCCAGCTGCCACCACCCTGCTTTGGGCCAACTATGGTCCTCACATAGGACTCACAGGAAACTACAGTTTCTGTTTCAAGTGAGTCTCCTCCCTTGGTTTCTGTGCCTCTACTCTTACATATCTCCACAATATTCTCTGAGTATAAGGCAAAGTTTATATATTATGTATTTATATATTTTTATATTATGTATTTCCACAATATTCTCTGTAGTATAAGACAGATTTCTTTCTTACAGTGCAGATAGAGTTTACATTTTATCTTAAACCTTCCTAATCTTTGGGTTAAAATTTAAGCCCCCTGTCTTGTCCTAAAAGGCCCCTCATGATTTGCTTATGTGTTCCTTGGCTTCTCTTGCTTCTTTCTGCTCCCATATTCTGCTTGTCACTCCAGGCTCTTTTCAATTTTTCTGAAAATGTGTACTTTTACATTGTTCTGCCATTTTCCCAACCTGGATAGATCACTACTTCTTCTCACGTATTTCTTTACTTGCTAGCCATCTTTTGGATCTTAGATTAAATGCCACTTTCTTCTGGTCATCTTCAGATATCAGTATACCTACCCTTCTCTCAAGTTAGATTAGGAAACCTTGTATAGTGTCCAGTTTGCAGTAATCCAACATATGGCTTTTAAATTTTATTATTGTGTAAAAATGTGTACATTCAGTAGAAACTGCACTTCAAATTGTGACATCTGCCTGGGCTAGTGACACACAGTATGTATTCCCTCTATGGCGGAATATGGTGGCATGGTCTAGCTCCCAACCAGACAGGTGATCGTGAGGGTGAAAACTGATACTCTATACTGTGCTGTTTCTGAGCTGCACTATTTGAAGGGTAGGCATAGTTAATGCATTTTTGCCTTAAGATATTTCAGTTCACCGGGCAAGATGGCACATGCCTATAAATCCCAGCACTCTGGGAGGCAGAGGTAGGAGAATCTTCTCTATGAGTTCTAGGCCAGCCTGGTCTACAAAGTGAGTCCAAGACAGCCAAGGCTAACCCTGTCTCAGAAAACTAAAAAACAAAGAAACAACAACAAAAGAGAAGATATTTCAGTTCACATTAGATTCCTTAGACTTAGCTGTTTTGTAAGTCAAGGATCATCTCCGTTTCCCAGACTCAGTCTTACCCAGCTGTAGTCCTACACATGCTACAATCTAGTTGATGATTCCAAGTACCATCTTTGCTTTGTGTAGATAGTTACCATAATTGCACTTTAAATGCCATTCTCAAGTAGTTTGCAAAATATATACCTCATAAGTGCACAAATGTGTCTCCTAAGTGAGTGTGTGGATGCAGGACATTTATATTTAAAGAACTTTAATAAAAAGCTGAAGATACACAGAAAAATACCATTTATAAAATGTATAACAGAAGTAGCATTTTTGAAGGCAAATTGGGATTAATATTAGTCATAAAGTTTGGTAGAAGATTGTCTAATACAAACTTTATAGTTAAGGAAACTGAGATCCAGAGGAGCAAAGTGCTTTCCCTGGACGACCTGATCAGATTGTAGCACAGGCAAACTACAATGCAGTGTTCTTGACTGAGGAATTCTAGTTGTTAAGAGAAAGCAGAATTGTACATGCTGCTAACTGTATTGTAAATTTTGAGTTGGAAATGTGGACTAGTAGCAGTTGTTTGAGAAAACAAACTACCTAAGGAATGTCCACATTAATGGAGAATTAGTGTTCCTTTCTCAATTGAAAAAACTTAAGTGATTTGCTGATAGGCTTATTGTGTTTGCTTTTAAAGGCTAGACTCTATTCTGTCTGGAAGTTTGTTCTCTTATGTAGCTTCCTAGAACTACTACAGTGTCTCAGAGAGTAGTAAACCACAGAAGGTGCTTAGTAATGCTGTGATTGTGGCAAGCTCTGCATATATTGTTCTGAGGCTCAGGATTGTTCTGCAGGTAGGTATTGTAATTCCCATTTTAGATTGAGGAAGTAAAGGTTCAGAAAGACCATCTGGTGGTAAGTGGTGGAACTGGGATTTAAATTCAGGTTTGTCTAAATCTAAAGCTTATTTCTTTCCCACTAGATCATAATAGTAAATGATCCCAAAGTGTCTCTGCAAGACCCTTTAATTGATTTGCTAAGGGTTGGTTAAGCCCTATATTGGAGATTGTGTTCAGATGACCATGAGAGTCTTTAACGGATCTATTGCTTTTGTTGTGTTACCTGTGTTAAGGTAGCATTTACAAGCATATAAGCTTCAGTGATACCAGAATTGAACTGTTTTTTTTTTATCTTCCCACTTAAATTTTTGGTATTTAAACTGATACCTGTTTTAAACATGAATCTGCTTAAAAACTTAACTGGACAGTCCAAACAGGAGCTCTTGATGTGAGTTCTCTCTGTTCCTGAGCCAGAAGTCTTCTTTAGATCTCTAGTAGGCCCACACCTAAAGTTTTCAGAACCACAATCCAACCTTATCTATGCCTTCCCTGCCCTCTACCTAGTCTATTCGCAGCAGTTTTTAAGTACTCACAGATCTGGGGTTCCAGCTGCTCCAGCTCATGAATTTATCAGCTTGCTCATTTAACAGACATCTATTGAATGCTTATTAGACTATGTAGTCAAATAAGACATGGTCCATGATGTCCACAGACCCTTCCCACCTATCCCAGACGGGAGATTTAAGATGCTAAAGAGGAAAGAACCACATGAAAGCAGGATTCTGAAGATACAGATTGTGTCTCCTTGATATATTCTAGGACATCTCCTTAGGAAGTCAGGTGAGTAGGCTAGAGAGAGATACAAGAAGAAATAGGGAGGTGGTATAATTCTGCATCCTTTCACATATTCTTTACTGGATTATTGTTAATATAAATCACATTATATTAGCAATATCTAATATGAATTAGAATTAATGGAGTTCTTCAAGAAAATGCCATGCTGCATAAGGATTCCAAAAACAGTAGTAGCAATTACAGTGTTTTACCATATCCTACTCAATATCTTTTCATGAAATGCCCGTTTTCCCTAGCTGGTTGTATATGAACACTATTTTTCTATTTTCCCCTCAGACCCCTTTAATCACCCACAATATGTGTTTCTGAAGTGGCTGGCCTAATGAGGGGCAGTTAGGATTAGAAGTAACAATTTACTGGAATATTGTAGCTATTATGCCCCACTTTTAATAGGTAGGGGGAGGGGAAAATGATCAGGAAGTCTTTAGGAATTTGAACATTTGCTTCTGTACATAGTACAGATATTTTAATGTGGGTATATTTTGAAGAGAAAATACTAATTATATGCCATATATTCTTTAAAAGAACTGTTTTATTTAGTACATTAATGTATGCATGTCTGAGATTGATGGAGTAGCCAGGTGGATTGATCTAGCATTTGCAATAAACTAAGTGTTCCATAATATGGAAATATGTTCATTGTTCAGAGAAAGCTGATTTATTCTGTAAACACTCAGATCTTAGCAGTGTAGGTTAAAGAATATGCTGCAGATTTGTGTCATGACCGCTGTGAGGGATCCATAGCTTCATACTCTGTAATATTGGCAGTTAATCATAAGGCAGAACAACAAACCAACTTGATAACTTTACACAATATTGAATTAGAAAGTGCAGTCTTTGAATTCAAGTTGTTTTCCTTTCCTTCACTGATAGACATCAGAAACATGATTAAATTGAACGGGTGATTGTCACACGAGTTGTTTATTGTACATTGCTAAACAGCAATAGCTGAACTAAGATCTTGTACCTTCTGCACTCCCCTGCTAATTGGTGTGCTTGTCTGTGTGTAGGTGTCGTTTCAGCCAGATGTTGCATCCAATTTTTGAGGAAGCATCTGATGTCATTAAGGAAGAATATCCAGATAAAAATCAAGTAGTGTTTGCCAGAGTTGATTGTGATCAGCACTGTAAGTAACTAACTAGGAAGTCTGGAAGAAATAATCCCTTCTCTACACATGCGTACATTTTTTTTTTCTTTTTTCAAATGCCCTGTTTTAAGTGAAGATGAAATCTAAACGGATCTGGAACCTAGAATAAATTTCTAATATTTCATCTTTTATGTCTTTTAAAACTCCATGTTGCCTATGTAAAAGGTACTTTTTGTTTTGTTTTGTTGTTAATTAAAATATAGCAGGTCACATATATAGGTAGCAAATCATAACTAACTACATTTTCTACCAAAGCAAATGCCAAAATCAATAAACACAATGGAACTGTAGTTTTGGAAGATAAATAAGGATTTTTTTTGTTACTCTGAGAAACATACAAAAATATAATATTCAATTTAAATCAGACTAAAATGATGCAGAAATATGGTACTCATTTCAAATAAGACAGTGTCTTACTTGCGTTTCTCTTATTTGTCTTATTTTTGTGTTCCTGTTTGTTACCTTAAAGATTGTGCTAAGACTGGCTTTGTGTTTTAAGTGTAATGAGCTGCAGTTACTATGATAACTATTGAAGTATTAAAAAACTTTAGTCTCTCTAAAAATCTATTTTCTTACATTTTGTTTCTCTGTGGGATGCATTCTGTAAAATCTCTGTGGCTTTTAATATAAATAGCAGTGTTTTCTAAGTTGAACTAAGTGAGCTATAGTGCTTCCTCCCAAGTACCCTACTTACTGTACCCCAGCCTTCCTTTCTCAGAGCACCAAATGAATTGAACTTGGTAGGTCTTGTGTTACGGTCTTCGCTGTTTCATCAGATGCACTGGGAGTTCTTCAATCTAGCACTTTCTCTTTTTCGTGATGCTCCCAGTTGTAGAGGCTTAACAATGTTCTATATGTCATGAGTTTGACAGTTTCTAGAAGACAAACAACTCATTAAAAGTTTGTTTGCATTGAGTTTTTGGTAAGTTACTATTATACAAAGCTTACTCCCGTTCTGCAAATTTAATGTCCTTTATACTTGACCTACCGATTGCAGTTATTCTGCTCCTGAAAACTTGCTGTCTGTCTGTCTGTCTATCCGTCCGCCCGTCCGTCCGCCCCCCCTCTTCATTTTTCCAGGTAAAGAAAGAGAAATAAAGTGGCTTAACCAGTGTTGCACAGCTTAGTGTACATTAAGCTGGTGCAGCTTTCTTCTTTTCTGTTCCATTCAGAATTCAGAGAGCATTGTGAGGATTGACTGGCACCGCTCAATGCCATGTAGGAAAGTATTTTTTTTTTATTTTTTATTTCTTCAAGTTACATCTCAATCACAATCCCCTCCCTACTCCCCCCTCCCATCCCACCCTCCCACCTTCTTCCCCCTCAACCCCCATCTTCTTCCCTTTTTTTTTTAAGTTTAAGGTATATCTTTTTCCCACCAACAGCTCCCCCTTTCAGTCCAACAAATGGTTCTTTCTATTATAACAATAAATACAATACAAAACAACAGAAGTAAATAGGCCACAATTACGAGAGTTATATGGCTTAGCATACATTCCCAATGTCCAGTCCATATGTATTTGGCACCTGACATTAACACTCTACTATCTAACCATCTCCATGAGTTTAAAGTTCTATATCTAACTCAGCTTTCATACTAACTTGCATCACAATTTTAAAAACATCTTAGATCCAGAACACCCTCTTGATTCCTAAACAACTCAAAATTTAACTATGAGACTCTAGCTATCTATTCTTCAACCACCTCAGAGACCTGAGAGGGATAAATATATCTGATTATACAGGAAGTGCAGGGCCCGCAGCTTCCAAAACTAAGAAATGACATACCGGTGGCTGCCTGGACAGTTCCCATTTTCTCTCCATACATTACAGCATCAGTCCTCAGCTGTTTGGCCCCATTTCTCTGATAGACATTGATTGTAGAGCAGGAGTTATGAAGGACTTGCCTACCCTGTCTTGGCAGAGCTAGGCTGTCAACTTACCTGCTTCCAAATTAAGATTGTATTGGTCTATATAGGTATTGATCTTTGTATATTAATACAAAATTAAGATTATATTTTGCCACATTGGTATTGATCTTTGTATATTGATAAAAAATTAAGGGTAACGCTTTTTAAAGGTATTGTACCTAGTAATGCTTAAAAAATGAAATGTGAAGTTTCGGCCTTTTGCTACCAACTGTCATAAACTGTTTAGGATAATTAAGAAATGCAAACTAATAGTCATTCAAGCTTGTCATTTTGTTAGGTATTATGACAGTCTATCACAGTTATTTTCTAAGCTAATCAGAAATCAAGTTGCTAAGAGACAAGCAACATTTGATTATCTAAATATAAGAGATAGATAGGGCATCTTCAAAAACCGCAAGATATCTGCAGAATGTGGCATTCAAAGATGTTTTCTTAACTTTAGATTTTTTTGATATCGAAACATGTCAGCTCCTGACAGCACCCCCTATTCTACTCCAAGTAGAGGATGAGCATCGAAGAACCTCCAGTGGGAGACGGTTGAATTAGTGGCAAGCCTATCTCTTGGCAAGAAAAATCCCTTGCTTCAACTGTAGACAGAATGCTGTCCAAAAAGGACAAAACTAGGAAAGCATTTTTTAATAGCATATCATTTTGAGTTATTATAAACCATACACCATATATGTTAGGATTCACAGCTGGATTAAATAAAGAGGCCAATAAAAAAAAGTTGTAGATACAAGAACACACGGTGTCTCCACACTGCTCTCTGGAATACTTTCCTCCTGCCAGGCACTTGCAGAGAACATGGCATGCTTCGTGTGGGCTCAGCATTCAGACCTTTGTGTTCTTTTGGTATGTAATTAGATCTTGCAATGCACATACAAGTTTCTACCAGCACTCAGTTTGAACCATTGTGCTTTGGCAGTCATAGAGGAGAGAATTAGTTTATCTCTATCATTGAACCAACTATGTACATCATTTGTGCTACTTTTTTAAACAGATAACTTGTAAAATAAACCTCACATGAGTTTCCTTTTATCTAGGAAGATAGCCACAGTTGGGATGTTTTTATTTCATCATTGTTTCCTAGTGAAAGTTAATCTGCAGTGCTAGGTCCTCCCTAAAGAGTCTTCTCATTTGATTAACTTTTTCCTTTTAAAAAGTGATAGTGTGCTAATAAAATGTGAAGCTCTGGCCTCTTGATACCAACCGTCTAAAACTGTTTAGGATAGTTAAGTAAAACAAACTCCTAGTCATGCAAACATGTCACTTTGTTAGCTACTATGACAGTCTATCACAGGTATTCTCTAAACTACTCAGTAATCAAGTTGTTAAGAGACAAGCAACATTTGCTTATCTAAATACAAGAGATGGATAGGGCATCTTCAAAAACCCCAAGAGATCTGCAGAATATGGCATTCAAAGATGTTATCTTAAATTAAGATTTTCTTTTTTTTTTTTGATATCGAGACATATCAGCTCCTGACAGCACCCCCTATTCTACTCCAAGTAGAAGATAAACATCGAAGAATCTCCAGTGTGAGATGGTTGAATTAGTGGCAAGCCTATCTCTTGGCATGAAAAAACTCCTTGCTCCAACTGCAGACAGACTGCTGTCCAAAAAGGACAAAACTTGGTGGCAGGGATGTCGACAGCCTGGCTCTGCCAAGACAGGGTGGGTAGGTCCTTCATAATCCCTGCTCTACAACAAATGTCTGCCAGAGAAACAGGACCCAAAGGCTGAAGACTGATGCAGGAATATATGGAGAGAAAATGGGAACTATCCAGGCAGTCACTGGTATGTCATTTCTTGGTTTTGGAGGCTGCAGGCCCTGCACTTCCTATATAAGCAGATATATTTATCCCTCTCAGGTCTCTGAGGTGGTTGAAGAATAGACAGCTAGAGTCTCATGGTTAAATTTTGAGTTGTTTAGGAATCAAGAAGGTGTTATAGATCTAAGAAGATACTCTTAAAATTGTGTTGCAAGTTGGCATGAATGTTGAGTCAGATATAGACCTTTAAACTCATGGAGATGGTTAGATAGTAGAATGTTAAAGTCAGGGGCCAAATATATATGGACTGGACATTGGGAAGTTATGCTGGGCCATTTAACTCTCATAAATGTGACATATTTATATCTGTAGTTTTGTATAGTATTTACTGTTATAGGAGAAGGAACCATCTGTTGGACTGAGAGGGGAAGCTGCTGGGGGGAAGAGGGTGGAAGGGCGGGATAGGAAGGGGGAATAGGGAAGGGTTTGTGACTGAAATGTAACTTGAAGAAAAAAAAATGAAGTATTTAATAAAAAAAAAAAGAAAATGCTGGCTCTATGGGGGGAAGAGCTATACAAACACGGTATGCTGTAATTTTATGTTTTCAAATAAAGATTATTATTTATCTTGAAAAAAAGTGATAGTGTGAAACTTAGTGGTGATTTATTCACATTTTGTGATTTATTCACCTTTTCAGTGTTTTTCTTAATTTTGTAAGATCCTCTGGTTCTTCCTAGTTTGTATTGGAAAAGTTCTGAGCTGAGAGAGTGTTAAGAATTCTGTGGTCTGAGGAGTGTCTGTTGTCAGAACACTCTCTGCTAGGCTTGCTTTCTGTAATAAGGTATTATTAAGATACAATTGCATGTGAAGCCCAGGTTTAAGTAGAACAGTTGTGTAAAATTTGATATGGGCTTACACCATGGTTTGATCTCCATAGCCAAGATTTTTGTCATCCCTTCAGATTCTCATGGTGCCTTTTATGTAAACCTTCTACTCCAGCTACTCAAACTTTTTTTTGGGTCATTTTCTAGAATTTTGGGTAAGTAGAGTTATATAGTTTATATGCTTTTTTTGTTGTTTTTGAGACAAGGTCTCACTATGTAGCCCTGACTGGCTTTGAACTCACAGATATTCCCTGCCTCTACCTTTGGAGTGCTGGAATTAAAGGCGTGCACCACTGTGCCTGGTTCATTTGTTTTAATATTCAGTGACATTCTGTTGTCGGGTGATAATGAGTGTGAAAATGTGTTCATGTGCAAATATATGACAATTGTATATCTTTGACAAAGAACCTATTAAATTGTACACAGTTTATATGGATTATTTATTTTCCTACTGTGTTTGTGAGTTTATGTGAGTCTTAGTCCTTTTTTAAATGTACTGTTTGCAAATATTTTTTCCCACTCTGTTCAGTGTCTTTTTTTAAAAAATGGACAGAATACCTGTAGCATAGAGTTGCCACCTGGACTGTGCCTCTGTACAGCTCCAGGACTGTTATGTGTGTTTGCATTGTTTTACCCAATCTCTAGATGTTTGCTTATCTTGTGAAGCTGAAATGCTGTAACTATGAAACAGCAATGTCTCATTTCTCCTAACCCTCCTCCTTTGCAAACTGCCACTCTACTTTCCATTTCTAGAATACGACCATTCTAGATACCCTGCTTAAGTGGAATCATGCAGTATCTTTGTGAGTGGTTTATTTCGCTTAGCATGATATCATCAAGACTGGTTCCTTGTCAAGGCATATGTTATAATTTTATTTTTTAAATGAGAATATCCCAGCGTTTATTATAAGTATATAATGTAAAAAATAATGTAAGTTATATGAATCTAGTTTTGCAAAATATTTTGTTGTACTAAACCATAAAGGAAATACTTTCTTTTTGTTTGACAAATTGCCAGAATCACTGCTTAGCTTGTAGAAAAGTAAAAAAGTTATTTTTTTCAGTAAGTAAAAAAGGATTTAAACCCAAGCACTACAGTACTATAATTGATCTTGATAGCCAAGACAGCTGCTGAGTGACTAATGAGCAGACAGTGTATGCTGTGTAGATACACAATGTATGACGTGTGGATATGCAGTGTATGCCGTGTGGGTATACAGTGTATGCCATGTGGTTATTCACTATAGGCAGTGTGGATATAAAGTGTATGCTGTATGGATATTCACCATAGGAAGTGTGGATATGCCAGATAAAGGAAGCCTTAGTGCACCAGTAGGAGGAAGTAAGACTTGAGATTTCATCATGCCACTCAGACTGGTGTTCAGTTTCGTAGTCAATTTATTCCTAGATTTTTTTCTGTAGTATTTTTGGGCTGCAGTTGCCTATGAACGTGAAACTATTATATACTACATTTTACATTTCTGTTAGTAGTATATAAATGTTTCAATTTCCTCTATATCCTTGCTAATAGTATACATTATAACATATGTACTAAGTGTTTGAAAACACCTATTATGTAATGAGTATGAGACAATATGGTTAGTTTGAATTCCCTCAAGTTTAGTGATGTTGAATGTGTTTATACTTGTTGGTTATTGAAGAAATATTCATTTATATCCTGTGCTTATTTTTATAGCAGTTTTTGTCTTTCTGTTACTGAATGGTCAAAGCTCTTTATATATTTTGGATATTAATCCTTTATTACATATATGATTTTCAAATATTTCTCTCATCTTGCAGGTTGTCTTTTACTTTGTTGGTTATGTCTACTTGTTGTCATCCAATTTACCTGTTTTTACTTTTTTTTGTCCATGTTTTAGGTGTTATAGCTAAGAAGTCATAGCAAACATAATGTCAGTAAGCTTACTTTGATAGCTTTCCAATCTTAGGCCTTACATTTAGGTCTTTGGTACTTTTTGACCTATCTTATATATGGAGTAAGTTGAGTCTAACTTTGCAATTTTGTGCATATAAGATATCCATGGTGTCTGGAAGCATTTGTAGAATAGACCCCCCCCCACACACACACACACATTAGATGGTATTGACATCCTTATGAAATAACAGTTGATGGTGTATGTGATTTTTTTTTCCAGGTCTCTGCTTTGTATAACGATCTCTGTCAGACAGTTTTATTGTAGCTCTGTGGTAACTTTTGAAATACGGAAATGTAGGAATTCAACTTTGTTCAGGATTGCTTTTTGTTTTTATTTTCAGTTTTTAATTACAATTATTTATTCATTCATTCATTTAATATGTTGTACATGCCACAGCATGCATGTTTAGGTCAGAGGACAACTTCATTTTCTATCAGACTCCTGAGGATCAGACTTAAGTTGTCAGGCTTGGTTACAGTCAGCTTTATCTTGCTGCCCTCCCCACTTTTATACATTTTTAAAAGTAAAATAACTTACTCCATTCCCCCTTCTCTCTCCTCCCTCTGTCCCTCTCATGCCTTCCCCACCCCATTCATGGTCACTTTTTCTTTAATTATTATTGTTACCTATATATGTGTTTACATATATAAATACAACTCGCTGAGTATGTTTAGAGTTTCTTGTATGTATGTATGTTATATGATTTTAGAGTTGATCATTTGATGTTGGATATCCAATTAGGAAACTCATCCCTGAGGAAGGCTAATTTTCCTTCTCTCAGCTGTCATTAATTGCCTAAAGTTCTTTGTTTAAGGAGTGGAGTCCCATGATTATCAGCTGTGTATCTTAGAATGTCTATTGATGTTTTCATTGTTTAGGTTTTGTTTAGGCAGCTATATTGCTGAAGTATTGGATGTAGCTTCCTTGTTTCTAGGAAACAGTCTCACATCAGACTTCTTAGTCCTTTGGCTCTTACTATCTTTCTGCCCCATCTTCCACAATGTCTGTCCTCTGAGCTTTGGTTGCAAAGGTTGTGTGGTAGCTGTAACCATTACTCTTTGATTTTCTTGTTTGTTTGAGAGAGGGTCTCATTAAGTAGCCCAGGCTAACCTGGGGCTTAATATGTAGCCCAGGCTAGCCTTGAACTTGTTATCATTTTACTTAAATCTACAAAGTTCTGGGATTGCAGACCTGTGGCACTACACCTAGCTTAAATGTCTTTTGAAGGGTATATGTTCTGAATTTAAAAATACCTTTTTTAGATTCATGTGTATGAATGCTTTGCCTCCCTGTATATATGTGTATATGTACACCGTGTATGTGTATGATCCCTGGAGGGTTCAGAAGAGGGGGTCAGATCTCCTGGAACTGTAGTTAGGGCTGTCTGAGACCACCATGTAGGTACTGGCAACTGAACTCAGGTCCTCTGCATTAATAAGTACCTTTAACCACTGAGCCATCCTTCTGATCCCATGTTCTTTATTTTCATGACGTCCTACTTTTAATGGATCATACTTTGAGTTTTGTATATAAGAAGTCTATTCCGCTGGGTGGTGGTGGCGCACGCCTTTAATCCCAGCACTCGGGAGGCAGAGGCAGGCGGATCTCTGTGAGTTCAAGGCCAGCCTGGTCTACAAAGTGAGTCCAGGACAGCCAGAGCGGTTATACAGAGAAACCCTGTCTCGAAAAATCAAAAAAAAAAAAAAAGTCTATTCCTTTCCCAATATTGCAAAATTTTTCTGGCATACTTTCTTCAATAAATTTCATAGTATGAAGGTTTCCATTTATGCCTGTTGTTCATTTGGGGTTAGTTTCTGCATAATAATATATGAGTTAAAAGTGGGTAGATGTTTTGTTGTTGTGGTGAGTCATCAAACAGATCATCATTACTTGTTGGTGAAAACACTCTGTCCCTTTTTTCACTAACTGCCTTAGCATCTTTGTTGGTATGAACTGGACCTGTATTTATGGCTCTATTTCTGCTCTTTGCTGTACTGTTGATCTCGTGACTTTTCATCCTACATTTTGTAGATTGTTATAGCTTATGGAAGGTCTTGAAAACAAGTGGTGTAAATCTTTCAATTTTTTTTTTTTTCAGAGTGATTTTGTTTTAGTGGTTTTGGCTTTCCATATGACTCCTAGAAACAGCTTGTTAGTTTCTAACAACAGAAGGGGATTGCCGGGATTCTAATTAGAGTTAACTTCATTGAGACCAGTTTGGGGAGAACTATTATTTTAATAATGTTAGGTCTTTTGATCCACAAGCATTCTTAATTTTATCATATATTTATTAGATATTTTCAGTTTCAGCAATGTGTTTGGTTTTGTTGGAGTTTGTTTGTTTGGTTGGTTGGTTTTGGGTTTTTTTTGTTTGTTCTGGGGTTTTTTTTGTTTTGGTTTTTCGAGACAGGGTTTCTCTTTGTATCCCTGGCTGCCCTGAAACTTGTTCTTTAGAGAAGGCTGTGCTCGAACTCACAGAGTTTTGCCTTGCCTGCC
This sequence comes from Lophiomys imhausi, assembly GCA_907164525.1. Classification (NCBI taxonomy): domain Eukaryota; kingdom Metazoa; phylum Chordata; class Mammalia; order Rodentia; family Muridae; genus Lophiomys; species Lophiomys imhausi. The sequence continues at coordinate 13,777,415 of CAJQZJ010032188.1, forward strand.
TCTGCTTCCTGAGTGCTGGGATTAAAGGTATTATTCACCACCACTGCCTGGCATGGGATATATTCTTAACTATGTCTTAGTTTTTGATACCGTTATAAATGGCTTTGGCTTTTAGATTTTAATTTGCATTTTTGTTGTCGTTAATATGTAGAAATTAACATTTATGTATTGCTCTGTGTATTGGAATTTAATTCCTGCAGTTTTATATAGAGTTTTGTGGTTTCTAGTGAAAATGATTGTGCTCTACACAAATAAAGTCAGTTTTCCTTCCCATGGTCACTATTTCCTTACCATATTCTCTCCTGACAAGTTCGTGTACTAGGTGCTTTGGGATTAATTTTATGGGGTTAGAGGATCCATTTCCTAGCAATGCGGCTTAAGAATCAAGATACCACTGACTCTGAGTGTCTCATTCTATCAGTAACCTGTTAGGTGGTGTGTCAGTCTGCTCTGGCCTGTCCACTGGTGTCTGTCTTGTTCTGACTCGACTGCTTCACTGAGACCTCTCATCCAGAGTCGCAGTGATAGGTATTGGAGGCCCTCCTGTGAACTTCTAGTTGACTTCTCATCCTCCTCCTATTCTCCCAGTGGTTCAGCTGAGAACTAGGGTAAAGGAGGCTGGCTTTTCATCAGGAAGCTCACTAGCTGTCCACATTTAGTGAAATCCCGATCTAGAACTTATACTTCACTGCTTAAGCTCTAAAATTCTCCAGTTGCCATACTCATTGTACTCATTGTAGGGAATAGGTAAACTATAAGGAGAACAGGGAAAGAAAAAAGAAAACTAAGTCACAGCTGGTAGAAAAGAGACAGAAATTGAGCTCAGTCCCAGCAATTTATGTTCCCAAGCTGACAGAAGAGCAGGTATCCTCATTGGTCCTGTAGAGGAGAAGGATCTCTGCTCTTGTTTTGTTATTATTCTGACAGTTACCCTCTCCTCTGTCCGCAAGGCTTTTGAAAACTACATCTTTAATTAAGATGTATGCTATTGTTTATCCCTTAGGTGGCGTGGCAAGAATCTCAGCTTCTTATGTTATACTGAGGAACTCCAAGCTGGAACATGTTTTTGGTGTATATGCTAAATATTAGGGATGTTAAGGCTCTTCTAAGAGTTTGGCTATGGAAGCAGCCTACCAATAGTTGGCATCTAGCAGGTACAGTGTTTAATACTTTAGATTATCTCTGTTCTCCAACAATTCCTGGATGTATTCTCTATTTCTCCAAATCTAACTCATCATTGATTATAAGGAACAATTTCATCTCCACATATAAAAATTAATATGTGTCTTACAAGGAAACAAAATTCATTTAGAATCTCTTGTGACTCGTTTACCAACTGAGTCAGCTTTCCTTGTTTCCACACAGTGGTGGCAGTGATTGACTGCACACATTGAGAGTATCGCCAGTGCTCTTGATTAAGGAATTGTTACTCAGCTCTTCTACAAGCTTCTGCAAGGTACTGAAACCCAGTCTATAAGTATGTCAGCAATTTCCGGTTTGACCAACTGAGAATTTGCTTTGTTCTCAATTGAAATATGTCACTGCTAGTTAAGAAGGTTTTATTCAAGATCAGCAATATAGAAACTAAAATATTAATAGTAGTTTTTCTATACAGGCTAGTAATGGTTAGTAGTGGTGGGTAGATTGCAAGTGATTCTGTTTTCCTTATAGTTTATTTACCAAGTTTTTCTCATACGTGCATATTTTATACATGCACGTGTGTGCCTGTATGCACATGCTTCAAACACACCCTTGCCTCCACTGTGGAACATGATCACATATCATCTGCAGTCTCATTTGAGAGTGTGGGAATAGAATTCATCTTTCTGATGGCAGGTAATGCTGTCTTGAATCTGGAAGGTCCAGTCCGCCCCTGGTGGGACCAGGTTCTCTGCTGACCTCCAGTGGCCAGAGTCTGTATGGCATTAAGCATGGACACTCATGTTTGTTGGTCAGTGCAGAATCATCCAACCTCCCATTGGTGTTTTTTGGAAAGTTCTTTGTCCTTGAGCTAGACCGTATGCCACCATATACCTGAATTACTGGTGTCTGTCTGTCTGTCTGTCTTCCAGTGCTACTTGAGCCTTCCTTATTTAAAAATAAGAAGCTTTTATTAGAGCTTCACATAAATCCTACACAAATGAACACAAAAATAGATAATTAGCTCAAGACAGAATTTTGTTGGTCATGGTAAAAATTGTTGGGAAATAAACTACTGTAAAGAAAATAGTCACTTATCATCCACCCACCACTGTTAATGGTTCCTTGCCACTACAGAGGAATGTCTACAAGTGGTTTGAGTCTTGCTGCCTCTCTTCATTACTCAGGGGAAGCCTGAGCTCTAAGTAAGCTTCAAGCTCACTTTAATTTTTCTGTTTAGAGTTTTATTTTGATGGTGTGTCTTGGGGAGAAAGTTTATATTAGGGGACCATGGTTTGAGTATAGGAAGACACGGAAACAGCAATAGTCCTTCTTCTGGATTTTGTACAGTGAGAACTTTCAGTTGAAACCATCTGCCTCTTTGGCTGACTCTATGAATAATAACGGTGGGCCATGGATAAGCATGACACAATCACCCCGTTCGGAACCCTAGTCAATGAGTTTATTCTTGAATAGGCCGATAGGAAGAATCCATTAAGGAAAAGCTAGTGACCATTGAAACAACGTACATGCTAATTTTCTTATCAGGAAGCTGTTAACCTCCAGAAATTTCTAATTCCTCTGACACCCATTTTAACATTTGATCTGAAGTTAATTAAAAAAATTATTATACCCCTTAAGTCATTCTTTGTTATATTGTCAAAATGTCATGCTGTAATTATCTTAAAATCACTTTTGGGCAAAGCTTATAAAAAGTCACCTTTATGTCTGAAATTATTGATTAATGTAATTTTAAGGGTTTTGCTTCTTACTAATTAAAAGTTACCTCATTGTGCAGCATACCTGCTGCCGTGATGTTCAAGAATAAACTCATTGACTAGTCTTCTAATAGTCTTCAAATATTATTTTCTCTTCATATCCAGACTTTTAAGGGAGCCTGATGGTTATAATGATTGAGTATGGAAACAGACTCTTGTTTCCTTAGTCAGAAGTCCTGCAGGTCTTTACAGTGCTTCTGTTACATTTCCAAAGCCCAACCCCATAGCTATCTGGCCAGCCATCACAAACAGGATAGCATTCAAATGCTCTTAATAGAACTTCAGACCCTCACAGTCTCTCTCTGATCTTACTATACTCCGCTGTATAAGGATTTTTTTAAAATATATCAAATTTTCATTACAGTCATTGATTTATCAGTTTTAGAAAGTTAAAAGGAAAAAGCTAGAGAGACCAAGCATGTGCATGAAGTTTGGTTGGGTAGATAAGGGTTGGGGAGAATCTAGGAGGAATTAGTGGAGAAAGGTGAAAATACATTGCATGAAATTCTCAAAGAATTGATTAAAATATTATTTTTAAAAAGTTTGAAAGCAGCCAGGCGGTGGTGGCGCACACCTTTAATCCCAGCACTTGGGAGGCAGAGGCAGGTGGATCTTTGTGAGTTCGAGGCCAGCCTGGTCTACAAAGTGAGTCCAGGACAGCCAGGGGCTACACAGAGAAACCCTGTCTCGGAAAAAAGAAAATCAACCCCCCCCCCCAAAAAAAGAAAAGTTTGGAAGCATTATGTTGACTGTAGTATACCTTTTACTGTACATTTTCAAACTGATCCTTAGATTTTAAATGAAAAAAACAAATACTTAGTAGTCATTTTGTGTCTGTTTTCATACTCAATCATTACAACCATCAGGCTCCCTTAAAAGTCTGGATATGAAGAGAAATGACTTAGTAGTCATTAGGCCTGTCACTTATCCTTTCTGCCAAACCCTTGGTGAGCATAAAACAAAGAATAGATATGTTGATACCTTGCTGGAAGCATAGGCACTGTCCTAATTTAACCTTATTAACATTGACTATAGCTTAGGTTGTACATAGCAGAATTTTTGTGGACTTGATACTTTGAGTTTAAATTTTGAGGATTTGTTTTTGTTTTTGCCAATATAGTGGACAAAGTTTCATCTGATAGTTTAGTCAATAACTTCCTGATTACAACTGAGCATGCTTTTATGTTTATTTTTTAATAAATAAATTTATTTATTTGTTGCTTCAGGTTACATCTCCATCATTTTGTCCTCTTTCCCCCCTTCCCAGCCGCGCCCTCCCACCCTCTACCCCCTAACCCTTCCATCCCACTCCTCTGGAGTGGAGTGTCCCTACATAACAGTCCCTCGTCCCAGTTCAGAAGACATATAAGTGCCAAGAGCCTCCTTATACACTGGGGGCCTACAAGGCAGTACCACCAGTGAAAAGTGTCTCATTGCCAGGGAGAGAAAACTAAAAAACAAACAAACAAAAACAAACAAAAAATAAAAAATAAAAAGTCTATGTCCATGTTCCCTTTGGTGCATTGGTTGTAGTATAGATATCCTGTACTATATAGCTAAAATCCTACTATAAGTGAGTAGATGCCATGTGCATCCTTCTGAGTCTGGGTTAGCTCACTCAGGATGAGCTTCTCTAGATCCATCCATTTGGCTGCAAATTGCATAATTTGATTGTTTCTGATAGCTGAGTAATACTCCATTGTGTAGATGTACCACAGTTTCTTAATCCATTCTTCAGTTGAGGGACATCTGGGTTGTTTCCAATTTCTAGCTATTACAAATAAGGCTGCTATGAACATAGATGAGGAAACTTACTTATGATTCCGTGAGGAGTCATTTGGGTGTATACCCAGAAGTGGTATGGCTGGGTCCTGAGGCAAAGCTATTCCAAGTTTTTTAAGATATCGCCAGACTGACCTCCATAGTGGTTGCACAAGCCTGCACTCCCACCAGCAGTGGAGGAGGGTTCCCCTTTCTCCACACCCTCACCAGCATGTGCTGTCATTTGAGCTCTTGATCTTAGCCATTCTGACAGGTGTGAGATGGAATCTCAGAGTCGTCTTGAGTTGCATTTCTCTGATGATTAAGGATGTTGAGCATTTCTTCAAGTGTCTCTCAGCCATTAGGGATTCCTCCTTTGTGAATTCTCTATTTAGCTCCGTCCCCCATTTTTTGATTGGATTATTTGGTTTCTTGGCATTTAATTTCTTGAGTTCTTTGTAGATTTTGCATATTAGCCCTCTATCAGATGTGGGGTTGGTGAAGATTTTCTCCCAGTCTGTAGGCTGCCGTTTTGTTCGAATGACAGTGTCTTTTGCCTTACAGAAGCTTTTCAGTTTCATGAGGTCCCATTTATTGATTGTTGGTCTCAGGTCCTGAGCTGTTGGTGTTCTGTTCAGGAAGTTGTCACTTGTGCCAATGAGATCGAGGGTTTTTCCCACTTTTTCTTCTAGTAGATTTAGTGTGACTGGCCTTATGTTAAGGTCTTTGATCCACTTGGACTTAAGTTTTGTACAAGGTCATAAGTATGGGTCTAATTTCATTCTTTTACAAGTGGACATCCAGTTGGACCAGCACCATTTGTTGAAGATGCTGTCCTTTACCATTGTGTGGTTTTGGCTTCTTTGTCAAAGATTAGGTGGCCATAGGTGTGTGGGTCCATTTCTGGGTCTTCAATTCCATTCCGTTGATCTACTGGTCTGTTTCTATACCAACACCATGCTTTTATGTTTATTGACATCTGTATTTCATAAGTTGAACAATAACTTCAGTTCAGGGTTTTTTTTGTTTGTTTGTTTTGTTTTTTGAAATAAGGTCTCTGTAACAGAGCCCTGGCTGTCCTGGACTCACTTTGTAAACCAGGCTGGCCTTGAACTCACAAAGATCCACTTGCCTCTGCTCCCTGTTGCTGGGATTAAAGGCGTGTGCCACCATGCCAGGCTAGTTCACTTATTTTTTGATGGTTCTTTTAAAATGCTTTTTTGTTGTTGGTGGTGGTGATTTTGTTTTATCAATATGATCATTTGTTTCTTGTATATGTTACAAGTACCTTTCTTATAGCTTGCCATAAAAAACCCATGAACTTGCCAGTTATGATGGTGCATACAAGCAGGTGGATCATGAGTTCAATGCTAACCTGGGCTATATAGCAAATGTGAAGGCAGCCTTGGGTTGCATAGTGAGACCCTGTCAAAAGTAGAAACAAAAAATTCATTTTTTTCAACATCTAAGTGCTTTCTTGTCTATATGTAACTCCAAAATCTGTTCACTCTTGGCAGTGTTCTCTTTGTCTGAGTAAACATTGTCTCTTAAGCACCCTGAAGCTAGGGAAGCCTTCCCCTGTCTTTCCGCCTGTTGCCCTTCAGCACACCCTTCTCAGTTTCCTGTGTTATCCTGACACTCAGTAAATGTCCTTTGTGGGTATGGCTTTGTGTCTCAGGGCCCTCCCAGGGTCCTCTGCAGATCTAGGTGTCTTGTCTTCATATGAAAGGTTCTCTGGCTTCTGTCACTTTTGTTTTTGCAGGAGTAACAGTCAATCCTCAACTGCAAATGCAGATTTAATTTCCAAAAGGAAGCCTCTAGGGGAGAATATGGCCATGATCTTGCCTCATCTAGAAAGGGTCTTTTCTTTGGGGACGGTTCAGTTCATTTAGTCATTGTGGCTTTCGTGGTTTCTGATACCTTTAAAAATGTACTTTTTAAAAGTCCAGTTTTCACTCGTTATTACAGTGACACAGTAGACTTCTGCTCCCTGCCATCCTGCGTGGCAGTGAAGCACCTACTGCGGATTGCTGTGCTGCTTCTTTAAAGTGTAAGTATGCCCTGCCAGTGTGTACACTGCAAGCTCTAAGCAGACATCTTTGTTTCTCTCTTGATATCAGCAGGAAAGCTTTTAGTGTTTCATCCAGTTATTTGGTATTTATTTAAATACCCTTTATCCGATTAAGAAAGCCATTCTCTTCTATTTCGGAAGTGTGAATGGATGTTGAGTTTTATTGAATAGTTTTCTGCTCCTTTTGAGGAATTTTTCTTTTTTTAGCATTGTGAATTACTTCAACTGATTTTAAAATTTAATCTAAACTGAAGTGCTAGGCTAAATCCAGCTTGATTGTGGTATATTCTCCATGGCATACAGTGCTAAATTGTTAGCTTCTTTGATAATTTTACATCTGTTCTTAAGTAAGGTTAGTGTATACTTTAATATTCCAAGAATACCCTTGTCCATTTTCTCAAAAATTGCATGGAAACATCATCATGAACGATTTGAGAAGTATTTAAGTGATATTTCCAGCTCCATAGACTTTGTAAATGAAAGTGATGAGGAATGAAATTTTATGTATATGCTGTAGGGGCTGAGTTAAAATTTGAACTTCTTCAGTAATTTTAGGATCATTTATATGTTTGATTTCTTGTAGATTCGGTTTTGGTAGTTGTGTTTTCATAGAAACTTCCATTTTATTTAAGCCTTTATAATTACTGGCATTAAGTAAGTCATTGATAGCCATCAGAATAAAGATCTCCAAAAAACACTATTGAGAGAGGAAAAACATTAAAATTTCATGATAAAATAAGGATGTTGTTTGGTGTTAAAATGGTCACTTACATATGCAAGGGTCTGATTCTATTTGTAGCACTGCAAACAAATTGAATTTTAAAAAATTTAGTGTTACTTGCAATTCAGTTGTTGCTGAATCACCTCAGTTTTATTTATTTTATAAGAATTAATAAATAGCAATGTTTCATACTAACTTGCCTCATAATTTTAAAAATATCTTCTTAGATCCAGAACACCCTCTTGATTCCTAAACAACTCAAAATTTAACTATGAGACTCTAGCTATCTATTCTTCAACCACCTCAGAGACCTGAGAGGGATAAATATATCTGATTATATAGGAAGTGCAGGGCCTGCAGCTTCCAAAACTAAAGAATGACATACCAGTGGCTGCCTGGACAGTTCCCATTTTCTCTCCATACATTACAGCATCAATCTTCAGCCATTTGGCCCCGTTTCTCTGACAGACATTGATTGTAGAGCAGGAATTATGAAGGACTTACCTACCCTGTCTTGGCAGAGCTAGGCTGTCGACTTATCTGCTTCCAAGTTTTGTCCTTTTTGGACAGAAGTCTGTCTACAGTTGAAGCAAGGGGTTTTTCTTGCCAAGAGAACGGCTTACCTCCAATTCAATCATCTCCCACTGGAGATTCTTCGATGCTCATCTTCTACTTGGAGTAGAATAGGGGGTGCTGTCAGGAGCTGACATGTCTCAATATCAAAAAATCTTAAGTTAAGTTAGTATGAAAGCTGAGTTAGATATAGAACTTTAAACACATGGAGATGGTTAGATAGTAGAATGTTAAAGTCAGGTGCCAAATACATATGGACTGGACATTGGGAATGTATGCTAAGCCATATAACTCTTATAATTGTGGCCTATTTATTTCTGTTGTTTTGTATTGTATTTATAGTTATAAGAAAAAGAACCATTTTTTGGACTGAAAGGGAGAGCTGTTGGGGGGAAAAAAGAAATACCTTAAACTAAAAAAAAAAAAAAAAAAAAAAAAAGGAAGAGGAGGGGGGGTGGAGGGGGGGGGGGGGGGAAGGGTGGGCCTGGGGGGGGGAGTAGGGAGGGGATTGTGATTGAGATGGAACTTGAAGAAATAAAAAATAAATTATTAAAAATTAAAAAAGAAAAAAAATAGCAATGTTTTTATTGTATGTAACATGTTTTCAAGTATATATAACCAAATAGTTAAAGGTGACTAATAAATGCACAGCTTCTCGTGGTTGTGATTCTTATGGTGAAAGCATATAACATACCCTCATTTTCTTTTTTTGGTTTTTCGAGACAGGGTTTCTCTGTGTATCCTTGGCTGTCCTGGACTCGCTTTGTAGACCAGGCTGGCCTCGAACTCACAGAGATCCGCCTGCCTCTGCCTCCCGAGTGCTGGGATTAAAGGCGTGCGCCACCACCGCCCGGCTTATACCCTCATTTTCAAAACTTAGAATGTTAACTGTGGTTACCTTGACGTACAAAAACCTCTAGATTTACTCCTCCTAAGTGTGGTTATGTATTCTCTGATGAACATTTTTTAGTTTCCCCCTGGCCCCTTGGTTACCCTAGTATCCAGTAATAATTATACTGTTTCTAAAATCAGGCTTTTTTTTTTTTTTTTTTTTTTGTGGTTCCACATATGGTTAAGATCACGCAGTTTTGTGTTTGGTTTATCCTATTTAAGCCTTCTAGGTTTCTTCATACTATAACAAATGACATGTCATTACTTTTATAGTTGTACAGCAATCTGTTAGACACATACTTTTCATTCATCAGTGGTGGGCATAGGCATTTATTTACATGGTTCTCTATCTTGAATTTTGTGACTAGTGCTTTTGTAAACATAGGAACATGATTTCTCTTCAACATTCTGACAGGAGCCGTTGGCTGTGTTCCCCAGCAGCAGGGCTTTATGTCATATTCTCTTTTAAATTTTCTGAGGAACTTCCACACTGTTGTCCATAATAACTTCAGCTCTTCTACATTCTCCCCAAAAGTAATGCAAAAGTTCCCCTTTTCTGCTCCCTCACCAACACTGGTTATTGTTTATCTTTTTGTTAAGATACAGTATAATTGGGATGGGTGATGTCTGTGTACTTTTCCTGTGTGTGTTGCAGGGCCGTGCTAGCCTAAACAAGTGTTTTCCTCCCTGCTGGTTCTCAGCATCTCCTTGTGGTTTTGCGGTACATTTCCCTGATGGTTGGTGCTATTGATGTTATTTTTCCCCATATACTTCATATACCTACTCTTGTGAGCTATCTATTCATATCTTTTACCCGTCTTTTAAATTGTTACTTGTGTTTTTTGTACATTTGTTTGAAATCTGTATTAATTTTGAGTGTTGACTCTGATCACTGTTAATTTATGTATATTTTCCAGTCAGTAGATTGTCTCTGTAATTTAAAGGCTGTTTCCTTTGCCGTGTAAAACCTTTTTAGTTTGAGATAATCCTGTTTGGTTATATTTGCTCTTGTTCCCTATACTTTTCAAATCCTATCCAAAAATAATTCTTGCCCAGGCTAATAGCATGAAGTGTTTCTCAATTTTATATTTTACTCCCTTAGGCTGAAACTCTTGATTCTTAGTGACATTACTAATATCAAATACTTTATCTACCAAAAGTCTGTTAAATCAAAGCAGCAATACTGGTATTAATGTTTTAACATTTTATATTCATATTAAATATTGCATGGTTTCAAAGTCATAACTATAAAACCTAGGTATAAGAATGAAATCTAAATTTTTTTCATAGTGTCTCTCATTTTCCCATACTGGCAACCTCTTCTTTCTTTCATTTTTTCTTTCTTTTTTTCTTTTTCTCCTTTTGAGTAGAAGACGGACAAATGTACAAACTGGAGCATATATGTGTGTGTTTCTTTCCTATATTTCTTACATTTTCACATCTAGCTGTATTTTCACTTTACCGTGCATCTTTTTCATTCCTTTATGTAATGGTACTGAATATCATGGGCACCATCCTTTATTAAGCCAGTCTCTGGGAGGTTTAAGAACATTTATGTTAAGACTCTATTGTATTTGTGTGTCACTACAAAAGTTTATTTGTCATATATATTCTGTGTAGTGTGCTGGAAAGTGAGCGTGTTTTTTAAATGGGAAGATCATTTTTCTTGTGATTAATCCACGTTTTGTGATCTTTGCCTTATTACGAATGCCTCTGTATCTTTAAGAACTTGTATTTGTTGAGGTATCATTCTCACTCTAGTGTAATCTCATTCATTCCATGCTCAATAGGACTCAAAACATATCCTCTAATTGTAACTTGTCAATGTAGCTAATGTACTTACTGGTTCTGCTTTGAAGTAAGTGATCAATTCCTAAACCTGACAGGTTATTGACTTTGTTAAATATGTAAACATTGGGTTAATAATTCAGATTTAAAGAACTTTAGTAATGAATTGTGATTTTCTCCTTATAAATCCTCTATAAATTTTACCAGAATATTATGTGGTCTAGATTACATATAGGCCTTTATCTACCATCTCTTTTGAGAACCTGTATTCCATCCTAACCTCTAATTCTCCTTTAGTGTTCTCTAAATGCTTGCTTGTCCTGGAGAGAAAACAATGCAGCCTTGACTTAACAAATATTGTAAATACTTCTGCCTCTTTCTGAGCACTGTAAAGGTCTTGGGATATATAATGTAATTTACCTCCTGCTTATCTCCCTCTTCCTAGCTTATATGCTGCAGTTGTCTTGTATTTTTAATTTGTATTGTACCTCAAATGGAATAATTATTATTGCTATTTTTTAGATCCAGATATCCATATGCTATACTTACTTTGCTTTGAATTTGCATTGTCTCATTTGATTCATAAAGTAACCTTACTGTGATAGAAATTATCCTTACAGTAACAGATGAAAAGTGAGGGCATCAAAGATTATGCACTTTAGAGGTTCACACAGCCCATAAGCAGTAGAATTAGAATTTAAACCCAGGCAGTGAGTCCAGAGTCTGGTCTGATACCCAGTATAGAGTCATGACTGTGTATTTTCTTTTCTCTTTCACTAAGAGAGAAGAGGTGTCATAAATAATTGTAATGTGTCTGACTGTTGAACTAACAGGCTCACCCTGACTGAGTGCTAAAGCTAACTTCCTTTCATATATTCTTTCAGCTGACATAGCCCAGAGGTACAGGATAAGCAAGTACCCAACCCTCAAATTATTTCGTAATGGAATGATGATGAAGAGAGAATACAGGGGCCAGCGATCAGTGAAAGCACTCGCAGACTACATCAGGCAACAGAAAAGTAACCCAGTCCACGAGATTCAGAGTTTAGATGAAGTCACCACTCTTGATGTAAGTTAACTTATGGTGGATGAAGTGTGCATTGCCTGTGTAATTACTGCAAACAAATTACAATGCAAATATAGAATCTGCACATTCTCTTACATTTTAGTGCAGTATATTTGACATATACATACTGGAAAGAATTTGTCTGGGATTAATTCTCAAGGGAAACAATAATGGTTACTGAACTTCCAGATAAATTGTGTAGCATACAATAAAGCTGCACTAATTGAATTAATGTAGGCAGGGAAGCCAGAATTGTAAACAGAAGTTTAAGTGAAGCATACACACTGAAGCTTTCCTATTTCCCTTGGTTGATACCTGCAGAGTGTCTACTCTATAGCTCCTCTTGATAAACATAGCAAACCTCTTTCTTTGTAAACTAAATAATTAAAACAAAAAATAACATACAACACCAAAAACAAAAATGATAGTGTTTAGTCTTTCTTCTAGTCACTATCATGTGACAAGTTTATAAGTTAGCCAGTTGCCATTTTGTGGTTGCTGTGGGAGGAACACCATCCTGAGCTAGACATGAAAGATGCTATTGCTCCCAGCATAGCATACCTTGAGACCCTATGAGCCTGTCATATTATTGCTGTCACCCAGACCTAAGTCCTGTGAGAAAATGCAAAGGGCCACGGTGGATGCTCATACAAACAATGGGTTCAGGAAGGAATGGGTAGGCTTGGGGTTGCCATTTCAGAGCAAGCAGTAAATTCTCCTTTTTGTTTTTTTTGTCTTGAACCATACGGTATGCCATTCCTTAATGTTTTGGCTATAAGCAGAGCCCCGAGAACTAGCCTAGATAGAGATTGGACAGTGTCTTATCCAGTAAGCATATAGAGTACCATGTGGAGGAGTGGGAGGAACCCATGGAAGTTTGAGTTGATGCAGTTTTAATAAATTTATAGTTACATTTTATTGTAGCAAATATTGTTTTCATCCCAGCATAAGGTGGATAGTTTTGGACTAGACATTAAATGCTATCACTGCATTCATAGTTATTCTTCAGTTGAATTAATTGAATTACAACCAGAGCTACCTGATTCCACAATAAAGAGTAAATGAAGTAGCATGCTCTTAGAATTATTATGTTGCAAAATAATTAGATACTTTATTTTACAGCGCAGTAAGAGAAGTATCATTGGATACTTTGAGCAAAAGGATTCAGATAATTACAGAGTCTTTGAAAGAGTAGCAAGTATTTTGCATGATGATTGTGCCTTCCTTTCTGCTTTTGGGTAAGTATATTAACTAGCAGCCTGCTGGGAGGTGAGCCTGGCTGTTGTGTTCAGTTCTTGTATGTTTGGTCATGTTCTGAATATGACCTCAGTCCTTTTAAAGTATTTATACATGTGGCTCATCCTTTAAGGGCCTTAAACCATTTCTTTTTCTGTCATGTCATGTTTCAGAATGTAGGTAAAAAGCATAGAATGGCTCAGTTAACAATGAGCTCTTTCATGATTTTTACTGATTCATTCACAGACCCTTATCCCAGGTAAACTGCTAACCCTGACAGCTCGCCTAACAGAGCATGTTCTCTTTCTTCTAGATAAGAAGCATAGGTTTTCTGATCTTCCTTCATCCCCATGTCCTTATCACCTTCCTTCCTATCTGTCTTGTCTCAAAATAACACCCCTACCCTCCACATGGATGCATACTTCCCTCTGTTAGGGATTCAAACCAGGCCTTATACTTGCTAAGCTGTGTCCACCCTGATCTCTGGTCCCACCGAGTGGTTCACCTTTCTAAGACTGGTATCTTCACTCTTGTAGACTACCCTTGTAGCTCTCTCTGGGACTTTGATCCATCATCTCCCTGCTTTCTCATGGTTTCACCCTGATCCCTTACAGAAATGTCTTTTTCCATAATCATGCCCCCCCCCCCCTTTTCTGACTCACCACTTTCATCTCTTGGGCTATAATTCCATCTTTCTTTTCCTTCCTACTTTTAGGTTTTTCGAGGCAGGGTTTCTCTGTATAACCCTGGCTGTCCTGGACTCACTTTGTAGACCAGGCTGGCCTTGAACTCACAGAGATCCCCCTGCCTCGCCTCCCAAGTGCTAGGATTAAAGGCATGTGCTAGCTACCACGCCCAGCCTCATTCCTACTTTTTTAAAGGTTAGTTTATGCTTGGTTACCTTGACTTTCTCAATTCTTCCAAATAAAAACCCTTCGCTTCTTGGAAACTGACTTTCACCTCCATCCTGATGAAGCTTGTCTCTGAATAGTCTCAAAATGACTCCTTGATTACCCAGCCCAGTGGCTTTTCTTCCTTTAATCCCCTCACTTTCTCTGAAGGCTGAGAAATCAACCTCTCTTCTTTTTTCTCCTCTTGTCAACACTTGCCATTGAATCTCTAATGTTCTCTACACAGTTCCTTTCTCTTCTTTTTGTTCTTTTTGTCTCTGAATGAAATTATTCAAGGTTCTGTCCTTGACTTTCCCTTATCTCAGCTACCTTTGGCTTTCTGTAGTGTTACTTCTTTTGTTTGGGGCTCTTGAGGGTTGTGTTAGTCTGGTTGTAATAGCTGTTGTGATGCCTTCTGCAGTTGATTTCTGCTCTTGGTCCTTGCATAAAAGCATGAATTGTATTGGTGTTTCTCTGTGAGCATTATTGGTGTTTTTGAAGATCACTACATAGCATGGACTTTCACATCACAGCTCTCTGGCCATATAGCCCACCCACCTCAGATACTTTGAGCTAGCCTCTTCCTCAGGGCCTTTGCCCTGGCTACTCCTGTATCTGGATGTATTTTTATTTTTTTCAGGTTTCCAGAGTGACTGCACTAATTTGCATCCCCACCAGCAGTGAATGAGAGTTCCTCTTTTTCCACAACTTACCCACATTTGTTACCAATTGTTTTGTTGATCTTAGCCATTTCGAGTGGGATGAGTTGAAATCTCAAAGTTGTTTTAATTTGTATTCTTCCTAATTGGTAAAGATGATGAACACTTTTTGAGGTATTTCTTAGCTATTATTTCCTCTCGTGAGAACTTTGTATAGAAACCTAGCCCATATTTTAAATTGAGTCATTTGTGTCCTTGACTTTTTGATTTTTGAGTTTTTTGTATATGCTAGTTATTAATTTTCTTTGAGATGTGAAGATGAAAAGGATTCTTATTTGATGGGTTTCTTTTTTACTCGCTTGATTGTTCCTTAGCTGTATAGACCTTTTTACAAGTTTTACAAGGTTCTAGTTATCAACTATTAACCTTAAATCTTCAACAGAAAGTTTTTTTCTAGCACTTTTATTGTTTCAGGTTTTAAATTAATTTAAAATAATTACTACATTTGGATCTAATTTCTATGCAGTTTTATATGAGTGTGGACATCAATTTTCTCAGAACATTTATTGAAGATGTCATCTTCTCTCTAATGTAGGTATATCTTGGCCTCTTTGTCAAATATCAGATGTTTGTAGTTCCAAGTACTCATGTTTGCTGAGGAGTCAGTATGATACTGTTCTTTTATTCTTTTATCACTGTGGCTCTATAATGTATCTTAAGGTCTGGAATAGCAGTCCCTCCAGTATTCTTTTTGCTCAGGATTGTTTTGGCTATCTAGAGGCTTTTCTGGTTCCATACGAATTTAGGATTTTTTTCTATTTCTGTGAAGAATGTTGTTGATATTTTGATTTGATATGCATTGAATCTGTAAATAACTTTTGGTAGGATGGTCGTTTTCACAATGTTAGTTCTTTGTTTTTTAATTTAAGGTTTTTTTTATTTTACCTTCCAATTCCCATCCCCCTCCCTCCCCTCATCCTAGTCCCACCCTCCCACCCACTTCCCCCATACTGCCCCACCCAGTACCAACCCACTTTGGTACATCAAGCTGCATCAGAACTGTCTCCTCTTCCATCAAGGCATGATAAGGCAGCCCTGCTAGGAACATGAGCTTCTGCGGGAGGCAACATCATCTAAGTCCCAGATAGACCCCATTCCAATTGTTGGGGAATCCACTTGAAGACCAAGCAGCCTGGAAGCTTCATATGTGTAATGGGCCTAGGGTTAGTTCTTGCAAGCTCTTTGCATGGATTTCAGTCTCTTTAAGCCATCTTGTGTCCAAATAATTGGCTATGTGAGTCTTTTTATGGAATCCTTGATCCCTCTGGCTTCCTCAAACCTTCCTCTAACTTTTCCCTAAGACTTCCTCATTTTTGCCTAATTATCTGCTGGATTGGATGGTAGTAATGTTGGGTTCTTGTCCAGATCCCTCTCTCCATCCATTTTCAATGTCTATTTTATCTCCCGTACTTAGAAGGATTCAAGCATTATCCCTTGAGTCCTCCTTGATACTTAGTTTTTCTGGGTCTGTGGATTGTAGCATGATGATCTTGTACATATTGGCTGATATCCACTTACTAATCCATGGACAGGATGTCTTTCTCAATCTCTTTGTTCAGAGATTTGAAGTTTTTATTATAGAGGTCTTTTACCTCCTTGGTTGGGTTTATTCCATGATAATTTGTTGTGTTTGATGCTTTTGTAAAGTGGAACTGTGTCCATGAGCTCTTTCTTGGTGTGTGTTGTATAGAAAAGCTACTGATTGTGGACCCTGCCACTTTTCTGAAATTGTTGACTGTTTCTAGAAGTTTTCTGGTAGAATTTTTAGAGTCTCTTATGTATGTTATGCCATCTACAAATACAGACTATTGGACTCCTTATTTTCTTATTAGTATACCAATGATTTCCTTTCCTTGTCTTATCAATCCAGTTAGTACTTACAGCACTGTATTGCGAAGGAGGAGTAGTTGGGGTAGTGGACAGCTCTGTCTTGCTCCTAATTTTTAATGGATTACTTGATTTATCTTCATTTAGAATAATGTTGACTGTAGATTTGTCATATATAGCTTTTATTATATTGAGGAACTACTTTCTCTAGGACTTTTATCATGAAGACATGCTGTATTCTGTCAAAGATTCTTTAAGTCCATTTATATGATCTGTTACCCTTACTGACATACAAATGGTGAGCCAACCCTGCATTTCCAGGGTAAAGCTACCTTGACTGTGGTGGATGATCTTCTTGATATGTATTTGAATGCCCTTTGCTAGTATTTATTGAGGATTTTACATCTCTGTTCATCACGAATAATAGTCTGTAGTTGTGTGTGTGTGTGTGTGTGTTTGTTTTATCTTACCTGATTTGAGTATTAGAATAATAATAGCCTCAAAGAACAAGTTTTGGAGTTCTCCTTCTGTTTCTATTTTTTGCAGAATTTTAGGAAACTTTGGTCATAGTTCTTCTTTGAAAGTCAGATAGATGTCTGTTGTAAATCCTCCTGGACCTGGACTTTTATAGTTGGACAGTTTTTTATTAAAGTTTCAGTTAACTGCTTTGTTATGAGTCTGTTTAGGTTGTTGGTCTCTTGTTGGTTTAACTTTAATATTTTTGGATGAATCAAGAAATTCTTCTGTTTCTTTCATATTTACCAGCTTAATGAAGTAGAGTTTTAAAAAGTATTCCCTTATAATTTCTTTGGTGTCTGTTGTAATGTTCCCTGCTCCTTTCTGATTCTGTTAATTTGGGCTTCCTTTCTTTTTGTTAAGTGGGCCAAGAGTCTGGATCTTGTTTATCATCTCAGAGGACCAGCTATTAGAATAGTTGATTCTTTATATTTTCTGTGATTCTATTTCATTGATTTCTGCTTTGATTTTTATTGTTTCTTGCTGGGTGTGAGTTTGTTTTTTTTTTTTTTCTCCAAGTTCTTGAGTTGTATCATTAAGTTATTTATTTGTGCTCTCTGGTTTTTTAATGTAGGTACTTAGGGCTATTACCTTTCCTCTTAATTTTTTTAATATGTCCCAAAACTTTATTGTGTTGTGCTTTCATTTTTATTTAATTCCAGGAATATTTTAATTTCTTCTTTGATCCACTCATCATTTAATTTCATTTTTTTTTGTGTGTTTAGAATATCATATGTGACTCCTATGTTTACATTTCTACCCTTCCTTCTCCTACCAACTCCTCCTGTCCCTCTACTCCTTCTCATATTCATGACCTCTTCTTAATTATTTCATATATATAAAAACATATATACATATATGTATACACACATATACAACCTGTTGATACATACATATAGTGTGTATTTGTTTAGTCCTGACCACTTGAGATCAGAAAACCTGACAGTGGGCTCATTCCTAGAAAAGACTGATTCTTTTCTCAGCAGCCATTAATTGCCTTTAACTCTTCCTCTAAGGGTGGAGCCTTGTGAGATATCCCCATCCGTGTTGGAATGTCAACTGGTACTGTCACTGTGCAGGTCTTGTTTATTATGCAGCCATATTGTTGAGATTTCATGGACACAGCTTCTGTGACATATATAGAAGACACATTCTCCCAGCAGAGACATCCAAGTCCTCAGGCTCTTGCAGTCCTTCTGTCCCCTCTTCTGCTGTGTTCCCTGAACTTTGCTGTAGGGTTATATTAGAGATGTATCAACTGGTTTTGGTACCTCATGTCCAGTTGTTCCCTGAATTTTAATCAGTTGTATAATTCTGTAATTGTCTCAGTTTGCTGAACAAAGAAGCTTCCATCTGTGGATAGTGGGTCAGGTTTGCCTTACAAGACACAGATTCCTTCCTGTTGAGCAGGGCTTAAGTCCAATTATACAGCTTTTGTTTGCCCCTATTAGCTGCCACTATTACACACTGGGGGATGTCTTGCCATGCTTGTCGTTGTATGGTTTGTAGGCTTTATAGCTGAGTGGGACTGTTGCATTCTCCCTTGATTGTTACAAAGCACCTTTGGATGCTATGAGAGCAAGTCCTCAAGGAGGAGTCTTTCAGGTCAATTCCTGTTGGATTCCCGCAAGACCTGTGTCCAAAGTTTTAGTATCTTCAGCAACAGGGTCTTCCCTTCAAGTTCTAAGGGGCAACCAAGGGCTGCGTCAATAGATTGTATTATTTAGGGGGGGTCTCTTCAACTACTACTGTCAACAAGTAGAAGGAAGGTGTGCCAGGCCTGACACAGGTTTTGTTAGATAGTTATGGCTTTTGGAGGGAGCATCATACCAAGTGGTGTAATTTCATTCAAACTACATATACATACATACATATACTTTTGTGTATGTGTATATAAAAGTATATGTACTCTTAAGTAAACATAAAATGTTTCCCAGACATCTTTAGCATTACTTATCCCACTTCCTTTTCTCTCTTTCAGTGTTGCCCTCCCTTTCTTCTCTTTTTCCATTTCCTTCTTCATAGCTCCTGTGTCTCACTGTTCCCCACTAGAGCTCCATCATATGTTTACTCTCAGCAGTCTGGGTTAGCACCTTTAGGTATTTTTCTGGGCTGCTGCAGTCACAAACTAAAGCTGTATCAGTGTTCATTTAGTCCCTAATTATGTAGAACAAGAGAAGCTTACCCATTTAACTTAGGCTTTCCAGGATTCTCTCACCAAATATTTATTGTACTAGGTAAATATTTGTATGTTAGCTACTGTAGTAGGCCTAGGAAATGACAGTGTCCAATTGCACAAACATGTTTTCTAAAACTGTGTTTTTATGATGTAAGTTATTTCAGTTATGTTTTAGAATTTCCAAATTTAAAAATCATGAAGTAGAAAGATAATGTATTTTTATTAATGTCTGTGAACAAATTAATGTCCTTAATCTATAGATGGAAATCAGTCTAGAGTCTAAATTGCTATCATGCTGATTCTACCATTCCAGACTTGTAAAATCTTAATACCAAAGCAACTAACTGAAAGGTTATTTTAAGAAGTCTGCCTCATATTAGTTTGGTTCTAAACATATGCTTGTCTTGGTATTACATAGTCTTGTGAATGGGACAGATAGTGAGCAAGTATATATTTCATGTTTTTATAATTTGTATATTGTAATGATTAATGAATTCTGTTTTATTAAAGTACATTGTTTTAAGTGTTTTCCTTAAAGCATTATAATAATTTTTTCTCTCATATCAGAGATCTTTCAAAACCAGAAAGGTACAGTGGAGACAATTTAATCTACAAACCACCGGGGGTGAGTTGCTGTTTCACAATGTGCTTAAGACACCATATTTAATACATGTATAATATAAGCAATAGCTTTATTTTAAATGTTAGTAGAATCATGTATTAATTTTTAATTTTTTAAGTACTAGAGGTTGAGCCCAAGGGTTTTTTTGTTTTGTTTTTTTTGTATGTCAGGCAAGTGCTCAGACACTTCCACATTCTGTCCCTTTTCTGTTTTAGAGACAAGCTCCCACTAAGGTGCCAGGTTTTCCTTGAACTTGGGATCCTTCTGCCTCAACCTCCTGAGTAGTAGGGATTAAAGGCTTGTGGTACCATGACTAAATAATGTAACTTTGAAAACATCATGGTCTAGTAACAACCTATGCTTCAAAGTGAAAATTGGTCCTCAGAATGCTGAAGTCACGGACCTGCAGTGACACTGGAGTCCCTTGGCTCCAGTTCTTTTTTTCTCTCCCTTGCATTCAGTCTGGAGCCAAATGTTAACGATGTGGAGTAACCCATGTTTGTCACTCACTTGTACTGTACCTGCAACCTTCAGACCTGCTGGCACAAATTAGCTTTCTGACAATAAAAGCACCTAGTTTGTTTTAAACTTGACTAAGTTGTTTTCTCTCCTTTTTTCAAAAAAAATTATTTTTATGAGAATTTCATACAATATTTCATATTCACTCCCCTCCTCCAACTCTTCCCAGATCTACCCCTCTTCCCTACCCAACGAACTTTGTGTCCTTCCCCCATTCCTCCCCCCTTTTTTTTAATCCATCAAGACCAACTTGGAGTACTTAAATATTCTTGTGTGTGTGGCTTTCCACTAGAGAGAGATTGGCTTACCAAGGGCTACACTCTTGGAGAAAGCTGACTGTACCTCTCCCTGTAGCTGTGGATTGCCAGTAACTCCACTGATAAGGATGGGTTTGTATGCCTAACTCCCCTCTTCATGTGGATTTGGTCTGGTTTGGTCTTGCACAAGTCTTATGTATGATGTCACAACGTCTGTGAGTGCATAAGTGAAGCTTTGTGTCCAGAAGACACTATTTCCTTGTAGTCTTTAACCCCTTCTGACTCTTACACTCTTTCTGCCCTGTCTTCTGCAATGATCCCTAAGTCTTGGGGGAGGACTGTGGTGTATGTATGTGTGTGTGTGTGTGTGTGTGTGTGTGTGTGTGTGTATATATATATATTGTATTTAGGGCATAGCATTCCATAGTTTCTTATTTTCTGCACCTTGGGCAGTTGTGAGTCACTGTGCTAACCACCACCCACTGCAAATAGAAATTTCTCTGTTAAGAGTTGAGAGATGCATATATCTGTGGTGTAAAATGGTGTTGTTAAGAGTAGGGTTAATACTACGTTCATTTAATAGAGTAACAGTGGTAGGTTCTCCTCTTGACTAAGTTTTTTTTTTTTAAACATAGAAATAGTTGGTTAGGCCTGAATAATGGTAGGAATAACTATGAGGCAAAATTTGCAGTATGTGTTATCTCAAATTGACATAAAGATCAATCACCATGAATGTTTTAAATCCCAAAGATAGAAACAGATGAATATTTTTTTCAGGTCATAATTTGGTTTTGAACTTTGTTTTTTTGTTTTGTATTTGTTTGTATTTTGAGACATGGTCTCTTATTATGTAGCCCTAGCTGTCCAGGAACTTACTATGTAGACTGGGCTTGCCTCGAACTCAGAGATCCACCTGCTTTGGACTCCCAATTGCTGGGCTTAAAGATGTGCATTACCACATCATCACACCTGGCCAAGGTCATATTTTTTATTTTAGTGTTTATAAAGTTTTTACACTAGAGTTATTTTTTATGTAGAGA
This sequence comes from Lophiomys imhausi, assembly GCA_907164525.1. Taxonomy (NCBI): domain Eukaryota; kingdom Metazoa; phylum Chordata; class Mammalia; order Rodentia; family Muridae; genus Lophiomys; species Lophiomys imhausi. The sequence goes on from CAJQZJ010032188.1 coordinate 13,799,009, forward strand.
AATTTTTATTTTAATGTATCATAAAAATAATAAAATTTTTATTTTAATGTATTATAAGGTTTTAACACAAGAGTTATTTTTTCTGTAGAGAAATAATTTATCATTCCTTTTGTAGCTCATTTTCTATTCCTAATTCAGGTAGTATTTTAATCCATTTTGTGTTGTCGTAACATGATATCTGCAGTGGGATGCTTAAGAAGAAAAGAGGCTGCTTTTGCTCACAGTGGTGAGGCTCAAAGTCTAAGCCTTGGTTGTTCCTTCTGTTGGGTACTCATAAGGCTCCGGTAACTGTGTCACAACATAATGAAGGAGTAGGAAGGAGAAAGCCATGTGTAGAATGTATTGCTAGTGAATTAGGAAACCAGAGACCAGCCAAGACCAATCTTAACAAGTTAAGCCTGCAAAATTTAAATGGGGTTCTTCAGATCACTTCTGGGGGAGGTACCTCAGTGACTTAATCACTCTCCGCCCTCCACCACTTTGTTAAAAGTTCTACTATTTTGTGTGTGTGTGTGTGTGTGTGTGTGTGTGTGTGTGTGTGTGTGTGT
>CAJQZJ010032188.1:13799566-13817089 GCA_907164525.1 Lophiomys imhausi
GTGTGTGTGTGTGTGTGTGTGTGTGTGTGTGTGTGTGTGTGTGTGTGCGCGCGTTCTGAGTTGGTCTTCTTGTGGAGTTCTTGTCCCCTCTGATCTTTCTATCCATCTCCCCATTCTTCCACCAGACACCCCACACTCTGTCTAATGTTTGGCAGGGAGTCTTAGCCTCTGTGTGGATCCGCTGCTGCATGGAGGTTCTCAGAGGAGAGTTATAGTATGCTTCTGTCTGTAAGCATGGCAGAGTATCATTAATAGTGATATGGGTTGGCTTGCTCCCTTGGGGTAGATCTCACGTTGACCCCATCATCAGTTGGACATTCCCTCAATCTCTGCTATATCCTTATCTCTGCACATCTTGTATAGAGGGTAACTTGGGTTACAGTTTTGTGGGTGAGTTGGTGATCCTCTCCTTCCTCTAGAAGACCTACTTAGCTAGAAAGAGGCTTCTTCAGTCTCCGTATCCCCTTCTAGGAGTCTCAGCTAGAACCACCTCTATATCCTCCCAGGGGCCTACCCTGTTACTTGTCTCTATCATGTCTCAGAGATGGCCCCACCTCAGTTTCTCTTTTCTCTCCAAGCTCTCTCACTTCCTGTCCCCACTCTCACCACAACTGACCTCCCCTCTTTTCCCTCTTCTCTCTCTCTCTTACCCAGTTCCCTGTCTTCATCAACTTCCGATGTCTATTCTATTTCCCCTTCTGAGTGAGATTCAAGCATCCTACGTTGTTGGGCCTTCTTAGTCACTTAGCTTCTTTGGGTCTGTAGATTGTAGTATGGTTATCCTCTACTATATGACTAGTATCTGCTTATGAGTGAGCACATACCATGTGTCTTTCTTGAATCTCCACATGGACTCAAGCTTCCAGCTCATGAACCTTTAGAAGACACACAACACTCTGTTCTCAAACTCACACAGATGGACATTTGTCTGTGTTTTCTTTGGTGTGTGTCTTTAGTAGTAGTTACACAGTGCTATCATCTCAAGCTTATTAAAACCCAGTACTGACTTTAGAGTAATGTGAATAGTAAATGAGTGTAGCCTGTGGCCTTAGACTGTGCTGTCTTCTGACTGTATTATATTGGGAGGGTCTTTCAGTTTCTGAGTGCTTTGGACTTTGTCCTTAAGAAAAGTTAAGTGATGGGGTAATAGAACTTGCCATATGGGGAAGCTGGAAGAAGTAAATGAATCATCACCAAGTGTCTCCAACAGTGCTAGATACAATAAGCTTACTAAACTAAACATTAGTTTTTGAATCATTTTGTGTATTTCATATGCTCTGATTTTGAGTGGAGATAGTCATCGGTGATTCCTACTAGAGATGTGCTTGCCTTAGATCCCCACCATCTTTTCTTTTGCAAAGTGAGTTTTACTGTCCAGATTTTCTTACAGCATTTTCAATAAAAGGAATAGCTTCATTACTTCATTTGAGTAGTTCTCTTTATAAAGAGGTCTGTCTTTGGTGAAATTGCTGGTAGATGATTGTCTTAAATTTAGGGAGGATCTTTTTTTTTTTTTTAATAATTTATTTTTTATTTCTTCAAGTTACATCTCAATCACAATCCCCTCCCTACTCCCCCCTCCAGTCCCACCCTTCCACCCTCCTCCCCCTCAGCCCCACCATCCTCTTCCCTTCTTTTTTTTTTTTTTTTAGTTTAAGGTATTTATTTTTCCCCCCAACAGCTCTCCCTTTCAGTCCAAATAATGGTTCTTTTTCTTATAACTATAAATACAATACAAAACAACAGAAATAAATAGGCCACGATTATAAGAGTTATATGGCTTAGCATACATTCCCAATGTCCAGTCCATATGTATTTGGCACCTGACTTTAACATTCTACTATCTAACCATCTCCATGAGTTTAAAGTTCTATAACTTTTATATCTTTTATATCACAAATAAAATTGCCAAGTTCCTAATTACCAGAAATTTGTCCTTTTTCTTAAAAGGGCAAACTATTACCTTTTTTCTTAGAAATTCATATTTGACATTTCTGGGTTAGTAGATGGATTTTAAAATGTGTTTTACCAGCAAGATAACAGTAATCTAATTTTTATTTCTGTTTTTATAACAGCGTTCTGTGCCAGACATGGTGTACTTGGGATCTATGACAAATTTTGATGTAACTTACAACTGGATTCAAGATAAATGTGTCCCTCTTGTCCGAGAAATAACATTTGAAAATGGAGAGGTAAGGAATCCAGTGTGGGTGATTTTAATTCAGTTTTGTGAACGAATGCATTGGCTCTGTTCCTCATGCTATTTAGAAGTTACCTGTTGTAAGAATTTTACATTGGAGACAGCTGCATCCTAACTGTTTCATAGAGCATTGGCACTGGCTTCCTACCTTCACTATTCTAGAATCCTTCTTGCATTTTTAGTAATAGCAATAATTAGTAATGCTCTTGAAAATGGACTTGTAATTCTGATGTGCTTCTGGTACCCACACTTGGGTAAGAACCCTTGTTTAGGTGGATGTCTTTTAGAAGGACAGATCTTAGTTACAGTGGGCAATTCTTTGCTATTAAAGGTTTTTCTTATTCCAGTCTATTCGAAAGAAATACAAAGAAACAATTGCATGGTTATTCTGAACTCTTTCATTTTGTTCCTGTCCTCAACTTTGAGAAAGAGGGCAAATTAGACTCTCCCTGCTAATGTTTTATCAGTTGAATGAATGTCTGATTGATTTTGTAATTCTCCAGGCCTTGTGTATATTCAGCATACTTACCTTTCTTTATTGCCTTAGCTCAAAGGCTCAAGGTTTGAAAGATGATGCATGATACATGTGCTTTCACAGTTCTTGTGAGAATAGTTTCAGAAACAGAATTTAAAAATTCAGACCTACAAAATCTTAAACATTTTTCCCCCTGTGGAGTTGCCACATTTAATAATTCTGTATTTTATTTTTAATTATTATCTTTTCTTTATTCACTGTGTGTGGTGGGGAAAGGGTTTCAAGTGGTTCTCTTCTACTGTGTTTGGACACAGTGCCTCTTGTTTGCATCTCCTGTGTATTCCAGGCTATTGGCCTGTGAGCTCCTGCAGCTTCTCCTGCCTCCATCTCATCTCCCCAGGAGAGAATAGAGATTTCACATGTACACTATGGCATCTGACTCTTCTGTGGGTGCTAGGGACCAACTCAGGTTGTCAGGGCCACACAACAAGCACTTTTACCCACAGCCCCATGTGTAATAAGTCTTCTTAAGATGGAGTATATATTGGAATCATCCACCTGTGCATCACTTAAACTATATGAATCAACCACCCATGCATCATTTAAACATAGGAAAGAATTTGTTTCTCTTGAATCAGGTTGTCTTAAACTTTTTCTAATATGCTTGGTGAGGAATTTGTTGGTACAGACACAGATAGACATGGAAACTTAGGGATCATGAATTACCAGCTATTGCATGTTTGATTTTGGAAAATTCATTGCTATATATTTCAAATAATACCATGTTTCCAATTTTGTTTGTTCTTTCTCAATAATTACACATTCATGCATGCTTCTGTTGAGTGTAATAAAGTTATGTGACATTTGTTTTTATTTTTATTTCCTAGCTCTTAAATCTCCATGGGAAGTGACCAGTCTTCTTTAACAAGTAGTATTTATTAAATAGCACTCATCACCTTGTTTTTTATCATGTCTTCACCAGAATTTTCGGTATGGGAAATCAGGGAGTAGATGTAGACATGAAATGAGATTATTTGTTCTAAGGGCTTGTGGGTCAATATTTGACATGTCCAGAGAAAGGACCAACAGGCACCCAGTGCCACCTGAGGGACACTAAGGAAAAGCCTAAGAATTCAAAGGAGAAAATTCATTTTTTTTTCTTTAGAAACAGGTGGGGCGGGGGTTGCTCTCAAGAGGCAGCAAGGGCTCAAAGAGAAAGGTATGCTGGCAAGTGAGGAGGCTGCAGGAGAAAGAGCACTGCCACTTATTATATGTGGTACGGTGCCATTAGACTTTGATGTGGACAAGCAGGCAGTTGGAATGAGCTGGGTTTGTCCACAGAACTAAGGGATCCTTTGAGCTGATGATGGAAACTGCTGCACGAGGGGAGACTGCCAAACTAGAGCAGTAGGGTCCAAAGACAGAAGAGTGGGGAGTAGGATCAGTCCATGAGGATTAAGGAGAAATGTAATCCCAAGAGACAAAAGATGAGGAAGAAGAAAATTTAGATCAAATTACCAAAAATGAATGTAGTGTCAGGGAAATGGGAACCAGGGGAAGATGGAGAGTAGCAGCTAATAGGAATAAGGTTTATTTTTTGAGTAATGAGTGTGTTCTGGAATGAGTGATGATTTTTGCATAATTTTGTGCAAATTGTACACTTAAAATGGGGGGTTTTGTGGATAAAAGTTACCTCTCAATTAAAAGAAGGGATAATATAAACTTACTTTTCCATATATACAAATGAAATAAGTTTAAACATGAGGTGGGAACCAAAAGGAAGACTTTAGTCTTATGTAATAGGTCTCAGGTATTTAAAAAAAAATCATTATTAAGATAAATGAAATCTGTGCTTCGTGCCGAGGCAGTTCCTAAAATGACCCTCAGGAGGATAGCTAATGGAGATAACTACATGCGGAGGCCCTTTCCAAACATTTTCATACAAATAAGAACATGACATTTGTTAAAATTAGATTATTCTAATCTATGGTTTCTCATGTTTCTTACACTCTCAAATAACAGTAATACAAATTTTAATAGCACTTTGTCAATTTCAAGGGGCTTTTTATGTATATGTATTGAAAGACACATGCAGGGGCAGCTATTTGTTAGTAACGTTGAGGAACTGTCTGTTAGTGGAAAAATGACTGAATTGTGGAGTTTTGTCTTTTATCCTTAAAACACTGTCCAGCTTTGGTTATTTCTCACATAGTGGAATGAATGGCTTTTATAATACACTTTGGCATAAGCATGAATTTGTGAATCAGTTTTACTTATGGCTGGCACACTTGTGTTTTCAGTTTTACTTGTGAAGACTGTCAATAATAATGAATGTTTGCCTCACTCCTGGATTAAGAACTGACTTTAGTTCTTTCTTTGCTCAACCCTAACTGGCTTCAAAAGGCTGCCCTTGTAGTCACATATGTAGTACTGGCTAACACAGTGGTTCTCAACTGATCTAATGTTGCAACCCTTTAATACAGTGCCTTATGTTGTGGTGACCCCCCCCCAACCATAAAATTGTTTTGTTGCTACTTCTTAACTGTAATTTTCCCACTTTTACAACAAAATCATAGCATAAATATCTGATATACAGGATATCTGATATGTGACACCTGTCCACAGGTTGAGAACCACTGGGCTAACAGATTGGTAAGGGACCTTTCAGGTGAAACCATGTATGTAACAGCAGGGCATGTGCATTTCCTTAGTGCCTATATCTAAGTTACAAAGGTTTCAACTCGTTCTTTGCTAAGCCTCATTGTTTTTCACAATTAGACCCTTTTTTTCCTGATTCTTTGCAACATTCGGTTACATGGATTGAGTCTACACTTGTTCCACTTGGAAAACAGCTAAACTGAATAGAGGGGCCGCTGATTTTCATTGAAAACTTCTTTCTGCAGGAATTGACAGAAGAAGGACTGCCTTTTCTCATACTCTTCCATATGAAAGAGGATACAGAAAGTTTAGAAATATTCCAGAATGAAGTAGCCCGGCAGTTAATAAGTGAAAAAGGTAGACTGTTGAAGGTGTTTATTTTCATCTTTCTCCTCTCTGCCTGTTACATATTTGACCTAAACACACTTAGGATAAAAGTTTCACAGGTTACTTTAACATTCATGTTTAAATGTGAAACAGGGTTTTCTGTAAGTCTGCTTTTGTTTTCTATATCATGACTGTTTTTTAGAGGAGAAAAAACAAATAGCATGAAAAACTGGGGTCCTGACTGAACAGTATTATTTGGGGAACCATTTCCCAATATCTAAATGCTTCTCTGACACATGTCCAAAGACATTTGCAGAGACATTGCTAAGAGACAGCACACTCTGATCCACATTGGTTTCTGTATGACAGCTGAGCACCTGTCTGCTTTTCACCATCTTTATCTTAGCAGAATTTTGGGATATCAAAGAAATTCCCCTCTGTACTGAGGATAAACAGTCAGACGATACAGACTGATGGTGTGATAAAGAGCTGCCTGTTTAGTCACTTAGTAAATATTCTGGGTTTAAACTGGATGTAAATGTAGCCATTTGGGACACAAAGGGCATGAAGATGGTCCCAAGGGAATAGCGTATGTATCAGATGAGGGAACTTGCTGTCAGAATACAGGGAACCTACACAGCAGATGCCAACTGAAGAACTAAAAAAAAATCACAACAGGGTTAAAATTTGAGTTTTCTTATAATTTCTAAGGGAGTCACACTCTGCCCTGAGAACTAAACAATTTGTTCTTTTAAATACTCTGTTTAGGCTTTATTTTTTCTGGTCTGTATCAGTTTCAAGAATATTGATGTTTATTATGCTATTTTTCTGAGTTGATAATTAGATAATACAGCTAAAATTCTAATATAGTTCTTAAAATTCTCTCTTTCAAAGGTACAATAAACTTCTTACATGCAGATTGTGACAAATTTAGACATCCGCTTCTGCATATCCAGAAAACCCCAGCAGACTGTCCTGTCATAGCCATTGACAGTTTTAGGCATATGTATGTTTTTGGAGACTTTAAGGATGTATTGTAAGTATCTCTTTTTGTTTTTAAAATTACTGATATGTCCCTTAAAGTTGAATGTAAAACAGTTGCTTGGCTGTTTTACATAGCTATATACTATGAAAGTAATATTCAGGTTGGGTGTAAGGAGTTAGGGTGGTTCCTCTTACCTACATTATAGTGTGTGGCATCACTAACTAGATAATGAAGATGGTAGGTGACCAGGAACTAATCTCTGGAAGAAAGACTGTGTACTGTGAGAAGTTAGCTTCTCTCTGAGGTTGGTCTGTAACATCACATAAATGGAAAATATATATCCTAGGTCAGGCTGAAGCATTGCTGGTAATGTGTGTGTGCTCATTCACTGCATGTCATAAGAACATAAAGAGTATATGTATACAACTCAGAATTTTGCTATGACCTAGAATTTCTAATGGCATGTAGCTAGATCTTTTCCAAGAACAGGTAAGCTTCTGAATTCTGCTCTCAGGTCTTTCTAGTATTAACATGGAAGCCTTGTGAGTACTGAAGAGACTGAAATCTTACTAGCTACCAGGGATGTGGACTGCAGTGATTAAAAGTTCAATGTATTAATATATGAAAATTGTAAGCAGTACAATTGAATATGCACTTAAATTTTTCTTGAACAATTCATTTAAAATTTTAAACCTCAAAATATTCTGCAGAGAGGATAAATTGAAATTTGACTGCAGAATAATTTATCCTGTATGCTTCTAATTTCAGTAGATATGTGATCTTTCAGAAGAATCTTGCTTTTGATACTCATGTTGTTGGTGTTCCTGCTCAGATGAATAGGTATCCTAGGACTTAGGAGCCCAGGAACTACATAGCTCTGAGAGGAAGCCTCCTCAGCAGAGGCGTTGCAGCCCTGAGGCAGGATATCCCTGGCTAAGCTGGAGTGCTACAGTGTAACAGCTCCTCCTTGCTGCGCCTCTTCTTCAGCATTGCAGCTCTCAGGGGAGAGTATTCTCAGCTGAGCTCAGGAGCTCAGGAGCCTCAGCCCCACTCCACTTCTTCCCTTCTTTGCTTCTGATGAGAGAGTCACATTGGGCAGCAAATCTCACAAAGAGATTTATTGGGAGGGATGAATCCAGAGGGTAGCTGCCTCTGTTCCCAGGAGACGACAGCAGGGAACTAAACAATAGGCAGGCTTATATAGGATTTCTTAGGGGGTAGATGTTTCCAGGGTACAGATTTCCAGGGTGCAGATTGGTGGGATTTCAAGTCCTGAGCTTGGGGAAGCTCAGGGATTGGTAGGTTTTCTTGTTTAGGGATTCGTGGTATTTTTCTTGTAGGAGTCTGGCCACTCTCCAACATTGGGGCTGGGAATAACAGTTACAGCCCTTAGAAAATGACAAAGCAATAGGAAGTGGGTGAAAGGCTGGCTGCTGGAGCTCCTCAAGTGGGGTCTGGCGTCTTTCCTGATTTGGGGGCTTATAAGGTTTACAAAGTATACAGATTTGCAAAGAGAGTCCATGTCAGGGAAAATCATCCATGCTGCTTGAGTTGTAGCAGTGTTGAGCTCTGCTTCGGGCTGGTCACTGAACTTCTGTTCTTTCTTCATGTATGAAGTAGGATTGACAGCAGCACCTAGTGATAGTTTTGAGAAATGAGTGACAGATGATGGCTGTGTTATAAGTTGTAACAAATCCTAGTAGATGATTGTATTTTAAATAAGAAAGTATGTCAAAGGTCATCTTAATTTTTACTTACAAACAGTATCATTTAACCTATCAGTTCATCTAATGTTTTTATAGGTTTTCTAAATGACAGTCATTATGCCTAGATATCAAGCGTGTAAATTCTATCACAACCGGGTCTTCTGGAGCCTGAGGCTGGCCCAGTACTGGGCAGGGGGTAGAACTTTTGTCTGTTAGAGATGGTCTATGGGTGCTGGCCTATTACCTGAAACCACTGGAGTCTGGACTGGAGGCTGAGGAGAGTATATAACAAGGTGGCTTTTAAGCTATATTTATTAATAATTCTAAACACCTACCATCTAGCAACTCTAACCCTTTTGAAAGTTTACCCAGATCCTCTAGCCCAGGTCCATTAAGGGCAACTTGGTTTGCAGTCTGTAGGCAGGAACACCACAATAGCAGTTACTCACTCCATGGTCACTTGGCTATCGTGTTGGCCACCTCCTCACTTCAACTTGGCCTCAAGGCCTCCTCAGTCAGCCTTGGCATCGAGGTCTTGCTGGGGCTTCCTCATGGGACAGAGGCTGAATTCCTGCCTGTCTCCAGGGTTTCCTCAGGCTCAGGGCCTAGCACCACCACTGTCCACTGGGTCATGCAGTCAGCGTGCCTTAGCCGCTCAGTTTGGAATCGGCTTCCTTAGTCAACCGAGACTGTCAAACTTACATGGCACAGATGCCGTGCTGGGCAGTCTAGTCTTTGGCGTTGCCGCCGCTGGCAATTGGCAAGTGCCCGCCTGGCACCAAGGCCCCTGGCTTCCTCAGCCACACCCCTCGGCAGGGCTCTGTCTCTATGGTCTCTCAAAGCCGTGGCCTCTGTCTTTGCAGTCTCCTCACAGCCAGTTAGCGGCCTCCGAGCGTGTGTGCCTCAGCCCTCACTCATTTGCTCAGCTGCGTCCCCGTGGACCAACAGAGCCTCAGGCCACTCTCCTCCCAACACTGGGGCCGGTGCTGTCACCTGAGGTCTTGGAGTTTATCAGATGGTGCTTGTCTACTTTGCACCTTCCTCTCTCATGTGCAGGGCCCTCAGGCTCTACCCCCAGGACCTTAAATAGTACATTGTCTCTTGCAGTTTCTTGAGGTAACTGACAGCTCGTGGGCCCTATCACAGGCCTTGGCCATGCCAGCCTGCCAAGTGCTTTCCTTGAGGTTTCTGGGGCTTTGTTATGACTCTTTCAAAATGAGGCTTTTCCTGGCTTCAGCCCAATCTGTGCTCCACCCACCTTTGGCTGCTGTTCTTCCAGCTCTTTCAAAGTGAATAGTGTTCAGAAGCAATGCCAAGCCAAAAGCTCTTTCCAGTCTCCTTGGCTTCACAGGTTGCCTTCTTTCTCATTGGTTGCTCAGGACCACATGCACTGCCAGGTGCCAGGCTGATCGGCCTACCTCTTAAGAGACTGTCTTTTAGAAGTCCCCACATATTCACTAATGAAATCTAACTCCCATTACAGGAGTATGAAACTATCGGCCAAGATTTTAGGCTTACAAAGTATCCTGAGCCCAAAGTTAGTAGAAAGAAATAACAAAAGCAGAGCACAGGAGCTGGAGAGACGACCCGCGGGGACCTTGGTCTGGTTCTCAGCATCCATGTGGTGGCTCACAGCCGTCTGGAATCACAGATTCCATTCTGTGATGCAGGGACACACGTGCAAGCAAAACTTTTAAAGACATGAAATGTTTTTAACTAAGAAAATAGTGCAGAAACAAATGAAATAGACTGAAAACAATAGAAAGCCAATGAACAAATTTTTCAAAAAGTAAATTTAAAAGCCTGTAGCTAGACTACAAAGAAAGACTCAAGTAAATAAATTCAGAAGGAGTCATAAATTATGTCACAGAAATAAAATGGATAAGAGGCCTCTTTGAAAAATGTGTCAACACTTTGATAACCCTGAAGAAATGAACAAATTTATAAGATGATTCATGAGTAAATAAAATTTTTCTTCCTTTAATGATGGACCTGGAAGTATAAGGTAAAATAAACTTTTTTCTCCCCCAAATTGCTTATGGTGAGAGCGTTTCATCAAAGCAGCAGAAAGCAAACTAGAACAGGAAATTAAATCAGTATGTCAAAGTGACTCCTGCACTCTCATAATTCATTGCAGCATCATGTGCATCAGCTGAAAAATGGGTAAAGGCAATAAAACCTATGCACCAGGAGTACTATTCACCTGTCAAATAGGAAGGTCCTGTCATTTGTGACAATATAGATAATTGGGGGAGATAATATTAAATGATATCATGACACAGTCACAGAAAGATAAATAGCATGTTCTTATTTTATGAGTAAGATAATTGCATGATCTTACCTTATGAGAGTGAAATGATGTTGAACTCAAAGAAATAAGAGTAGAATGGTGGTTGCCCAAAGCAGGAAAAGAATTGAGAAAAGAACATACACAGAAGACTGGGGAAGAATAGTCCAACTGTATTAGCTAGCTTTCATATTTTTCTGACAAAATATCTTACAGAAACCACAGAGAGGATTTAGTTTATAGTTTCAAAGAATTCACTGGGCTCAATCCATGGCCACTTGATCTTGTGCATTTGGTGAGGCTGTCATGACAATAGGAGTAGATAATAGGAAGTTCTGGCCTCCTATCAGAGAAGAAGCCGAGAAAGGAGCAGACTTGGATCCTGGTATAACAATCTTCAAGGATGCAATCCCAGCTACTATTTCTTTACCTAGGCCCCATGTCTCAAAATGTTGACACTTTACAAAACAGTGCAATCACCTAGGGCTTAAGCATTCAAAACCTGAGCCTGTTGGGAACATTTCATTCTCAGACCTAACAAGAGGAGCACAGAAAACAAGAAGCGCATGATTATTAATCAAGTAAGGAGTCATGTAAAAAGAAGGGAGTACTTAGCTACAAGATAGAGATGAAGACAAAAAGGACTAAAAGGACTGCCTAAATTACAAGGTAAAGGTGAAGAAGACAGAAAAGAATGCCTATCTATTGAAGCATCTGTTACATTTGATAGAGTCTATATTGCAGTGAGTTGCAAGTCAAAAAAATAGAAGCTCTTCTAAGAAATGTTCCTATAGGGGACTGGAGAGATGCCTCAGCAGTTAAGAGTTAAACAGTTAAGTTAAGGACATGGGTTAAGTAATTTTAGTTCTCTTGGGTGAAAAACCTAAACATGATTAAGTGCTTGTGAGGCGGAGTCAAATGGAGTAAAAGGTGATTGAGATGGGGAAGGTGCTACTCTGTGAAGCAGAGATCGTAAGGAGGTGAGAAAGAAAGGAAAAGGAGTAATAGCCTTCTAGCTCTGAAAGGAAGTGGGGGGCCCAGAGTGGTTTGTTTGGGGCAGGGTGGACTGCAGCACAGGGTTGTTGATGTTTTACTTTCTTTAACTTAGTGTTTTTATTGATTATTTGGGAATTTCACATAATACATCCTGATCACATTCACTTCCCAGTACTCCCAGGTCAACTTCCCACCCTTATAACCTCCCCCCAAACAGAAGAAAAACAGAAAAGACAAAAACAAAAAACAAAACAACCACCCACTCACCCACCCACCCATCCCCCAAAAAGTCCAAGTTAATCTGTGTTGACCATATATGCACTGGAGCATGTGGCCACATGAGGCTCCCAGTGGCCAGCCCCTTAAAGATAAGTGATTCCTTCTCCTACCCTACCCCTGACAGAAGTCATCAATTGTGAAGAGCTATATTTCCTCATCCTTATCACTTTTTCTTTTTTGAGACAGGCTTTCTCTCTGTGTATAACCTCGACTGTCCTGGAACTCACTCTGTAGAGCAGGCAAGCTTCAAACTCACAGATCAGCCTGCCTCTGTCTCGCAAGTGCTGGGATTGAAGGTGTGCACTATCACCACCCAGCCCTTATCACAATTTTTAAGAGTCCTCTTCAATAACTTTTTGTCTAGAGTGTTTCTATTTTCTTTGTATTTTTTTTTGTGGAGGTGGGAGGGGTGTAACTATGTCTCATTCTCAACTGTGAGTCTACAGTCATTCATATATATTGCAAAAGAAGCTTCCTTCCTTTATAGTCAGCAGCAGCACAGATCATGGACTTTCACATGGTACCACAGCATTACCCTCTGTAGGTTTACCATTGTCTCCTGTGCACCCAGCTATGTTCCACCATCTTTCCTTCCAGTTTTTAAGTCTACCTCTTAAAAGCATCTTCTCATGGACCTGCCCTTCTCTAGTTTTCCTGGGGACAGTGTGGGCTCTGCAGATTCCTCTGCCTCTGCCTCAGCTCCCCTCAGATTCTCCTTGGCTCTCTCAGGATCTACAAAGCTGCTCTGTGGTGGTGGGTGCCACCTTCTCTTACATCTGTGCTTCAGGTTTTTGTCCTCAATGGTGATGACTTGTTCCTAGATCTGGTTCTGCAGCACCATGTCCTCCACCTGTTCTGGGCTCCACCTAAATCCAACACATTTCAAACACCACGTCAATGCAGGTGACAAAAAAGTATTGTAATCAAGCCACTACTGATCGATCAGGGCCACAGAATAGAGTTGGGAGCTGAACTACTCCCCTGAAGGGACATTGTACAGCATATTTAAAGGATAAAACCTGAGAGCGAGGGGGAACAGGGTGGCCTATAGATCTGTCCAGTCATATTTTGACATAAGAGGTTGAGTAAGTGAGTTTCTATTAGGATACGAGTGGGTTCCTGGGCCTGGGAACATGAAACTTGTTTGACCCTGCCAGCAAGATGGAGATGTTGTCCTTGTGATGTCTGAACTCAGACAACTGTCTCCTTAAAAGTTGTCTCTGAGATGATTGGACTTTCCTTACAACAGAAGCTATTAAGCTATAGAGAAGTCCCCAGTTCCACTAGGGCCTGGGACCTTGAACTTTGTCATTCTGAGTCCATCAGGAATTTCCATCCTTTTCTGGTATCAAGCCAGAAGTGTACACTCCTCTGATAGAAGGTCCAGGCTGCATCAGATTCTAGGCAGAAAAGGGTGGAACTCGAACTGAGATCTATACCCTCAGGATAGGCAGAAAAGGCAGAAGGAAAGTTTACTTTCACCACCAAGTGTCACATCTCTTATAATAAGCATGCAGGAGGGTTAGGGTAGCCCTATCCCTCACTGTCATGTGACAGAAGGTTACAACTGTTTTAGCTGAGCAAGCAAGAAGGCTAGGATATCCCTAACCCTCTCTGTCATGCAGCAAAAGGTCACATCTCTTTTAGCTAAGCTGACAGCACCAGGCTGGGCAGCTTCAAGGAACTTGGAGCTCTGGACCAAGCCAAGGGGCTTCGGGGATCCGATTTGGCTTAGGTAGATCTGGTGGCTGTTTTGGGGGAAGCAGCTGCTGTAGATGAGCAATATGACAAGCAGTGCAGGAGAAACAGTGGAATCTCGATCTCCAGGGTGACCAGTGGTGGTGATCAGGACGAGAGCCTTTGTGGAAGTGGTGGCAGCAGCACGGTGGGAGCCTGTGCCCTGTGCAAGTGTAGCTAGGAGGCAGCAGCGAGTTCTTCATGGAAGAACACTTCCTTCCTTCAAGCCCAACATAAACAGCCAAGTCTCAGTTATGATGGAGGAACGGAGAAAGAGAGTTTATTTCGTGAATTGGAGCATTACAAACCTTGGGCAGTGGGAGGGGTTTTGGAGGTGAATGTGTTTGATTCACTGGGGCTAGGAGTACCAGGGATACTTCATTTACATGCAGTAGCATGGTTCTCTCTTAAGAAAGGGAACACAGTACTTAATTATCCCATGGGCAGCAGAGATGGAGGAAGAACTCCAGGCAGGATTAGAGATATGGACAAAGGTTATTGGCTGAAAGCCAAGACAACAAGAGAGCTCATTAGTATGGGGAGGGTATTTCTAGAATCCCAGGTTCTCACAGGGCAGGTCTCTTATTGGGAGAAAGGGCTAGCTAGGCCTGCAATTTCCGTGAGGGCTATGTGACAATCCTCAGATAGAGGGTGTGGTGTTCAGGATTCCCCAGTCAAGTGGAAGAGGGAACCCCACTGAGAAAAAGGAGCTTAGCCCCGAGCTCCAGGGCTTTCTTATAATGTCAGACTTGAACCTTAGTAGCAGGGTTCAATGACACTTAGTTTCTCCCTATGATTAAATGATGTCTGCAAATAAAATAGTAGTACTTAGAATAAATTTCTTTTGTTTGTTCCCAACACACCCACTCTAGGAGCCATGGAGTAGATGATGTTGTGGACCAACATGAAGCGCTGGATCTAGGTTCAGATTGCAGCCAAGTTGTTGGTCAGCCACTTGTAGTGGGTCTTTTAGGCGCCCAAAGTTTCTATTTTTAACTGGCAAGATCATCTTCTGAGAGTGAGGAAATCAGGAAGTTAAAAGAGCAAGGCCGTGTTGGATTTGAAAGCAGAGCATCTTACCTTGTAATCTATTTTTCTAACATCTAGGCATGTTAAGACAAAAACCATATCACATAGAGGCTTCTCAATAGTGTGAGCATTTACTATTGGGTGAGATCTGGCCACCCTACCTAGGTGGTTCTTTCCCTTTTCCCAAAGACTTCATGCTCAAACTGAAAGGAGAGTTCAAAGAGAGAACATTGATGGCTGGACTTGCTGGGAGCTCACAGACAGTGTCTTAGTCAGTGCTCTATTGCTGTGAAGAAACACTGTGACCATGGCAACTCTTATAAAAGAAAATATTAAACTGGTGCTTGGTTATAATTTCAGAGGATTAGTCCATTGTCATCATGGGGGATGGGGGAGTTGTTGGTATGCAGGCAGACATGGTGCTGGAGAAGTAGCTGAGTGTTCTATATCTGGATCAGCAGACAACAGGAAGAGAGCCACTAGGCCTGGCTTGAGCTTCTGACACCTCAAAGCCCACCCACAGGGACATGCTTCCTACAGCACAACCACACCTCTTATTCCTTCTAAATCCTAATCCATTGGCTACTCCCTGATGACATCCAAATATATGAGCCTGTGGGGGCCATTCTTATTCAAACTACCACAGACAGTAAATCCTTTAAAGTTCATTAGCTCACCTCTCAGATTCTAGTTGTGGATAGATCTGAGGGTGTGTGTACTTTTGATCTCTTTTTAATGAGAAACTCACAACCCTAACTATAGAGTCTCAAAATATTCTTAGAAATCAAGAGAATGCTGACCTACAGCCAAACCATGCTCAGCATTTATATTTTTAGTTTTTATTAAATTCCTGAGGATGTTGTGTTACACATTGTGGGAATTCTCTGAAGGATTTCGCCTTGCTTAAGTACTGTCTTATATCTCTGAAGTCCAATTAATACTGGCATTTTGAATCTCATTTTGGTGTCTGATTCCTGGAGAACCCAACAAGCATTAGCAATCATACCTTTTAAAAAAATAATTATCTTTTTTTTATTTGTGTGTGTGTTTTGTATATGAGGGTGAGCTACAGGTAGTTATAAGCAACTGGATATTGTGCTGAAAATCAAACTGAAGTCAACCCTGGAAGAGCAGCAAGAACTCTTAAATGTTCAGCCATCTCCCTAGTGCTGTGTTCATATTCTTTATCACCCCACCCGGTCCTTTTAAGCCCCAGCTATAGCTCCTGGACAAGTAGATGGACTGTTGGCTAAGTCAAGCTAATCTGTTGGCTAGTGGCATACTATGCCTTGGGGAAAGAAAAAAGGAAAGCACATCTGAGCCAAAAAAAAAAAAAATCTGGCAATGGAAAATAATCTTCTCTATACTGCAAATGACACACCCCTTTAATCCCAGCACTCAGGAGGCAGAGGCTGGCAGATCTGAGTATGAGGCCAGACTGGTCTACAGAGTCAGTTCCAGAATAGCCATGGCTATACAAAGAAACCCTGTCTCAAAAAAAACAATAAACAACAACAACAACAATAAATACTGCATTTGAAGCTCTTTGAAGTAATTCACTTCTTTAATTTCTTTAATGTCTAATTTCCCCTTCTAAGCACTGTTCCTGCTAACATTTTTTTAAATTGGGGAGGTGATGCATGCTGTTAGAGCTAAGACTTGAGCCTACATGAATAGATACTAGTGTTACAAAAACCACTAAAGCATGCAGCAAGGTGAACCTGACACATTTAATGGCTTGTATAATTGTTATTGTGCTGCCTGGTAATTAAAGTTGAAATGATAAGCAGTTTTCATAAATTACTGTCATTACTATTACTTTCCCTTAATAACTCAGCATTTCTGGAGTCATCTGGCAGAAGTGTGATTGTAACAAGAGAAAAGAAATGACTTGTGGGCACAGTCCGCCTGCCACAGGTGGACACTGCCAGTAGGACACTCCTCTTCTTTTCAGTGACTTGCAGGTCCACACAATAACTGTCGGACCCACAGTCCCAGCTCACAGTACTACATACAAATCGCGGCATCCCCAGTAAAAGCAGTGGAAATGGTGGTGTTTGAAAAACAATGGCAAAAAGTAGATCACAGCTCTGTAGTCCTTGGCATTTTGTATTGTTTGATCATGTAGGTTTTCAGCCAACTTGAATACATTTTATATTAAGGTGGAGATTTTATATGAAGTGGGGGTAATTTCAAGACCCAGGTATTCATATTGTGCTGTTCTGAGCCTGAGAAAAAAATCATAGAAGACTGTTAAAGGACTATGAAGAAAACCGTCTTTCGGCCTGAAGAGATGGTTCGGTGGTTCAGAGCACTTGCTGCTCTTTCTTCCAGAGTACCTGATTTTGAGCCCCAGAACTCATGCCAGATGGCTCCAAACTGTCTGCAACTCCAGCTCCAGGAGATATTATGCCCTCCTCTGTCTCTGTGGCACCTGGCACACACGCACGCTTAATCTATATGTAGATGTGTAACCTGCATATAGAAAACTTGTCGTCTTTAAAACTAGGTAGTGAATACTTTTTCTGAAGTGTTTATAACTATCTGAGGTTTCAAGTGACAGGAAGGAAAACAGCAGCAGCTGGACAGATTGCAGGCCATTTCTTGCAGACTTGTGTTACTGTCATACCTATCCCCAAATGGAGTAGACCACCCTGATGATGATGAATTCCCCAACTCTGGGCTCCATGTCATTTCTCACCCAGTCACTAAAAATTATTATTGTGACTCCTTAAGCTCATGGCTCTCATTTTGGCAGGGAGGAGGGGTGCAAGCAAATTAGCATATAGACAGCAAGGCCATAGAGGAGGGTGTCCACCAATACAGGGCTATCTGGAGCTGTTC
>CAJQZJ010032188.1:13817099-13828341 GCA_907164525.1 Lophiomys imhausi
GCTATCTGGAGCTGTTCTCTTAACCACTGAGCCATCTCCTAATCTTGGAGGGTGTAAGCTAGAACAGTATGGGAGCTCAAAGAATTCAGGAACACACCAAGATGCTATCTAGGACCCTCACGTGTGAAGCTGTAAGTGAGAAAAGAACATGGTTGCTGGTGGAGATAGCACTTTTCCTTTCCCCCTTCTCTTGTGTTCTGCTTTTTTCTTGTGAGACTCATAGTTGAGCCTAGGGTTCCTCCTGCATGCTAGCCTAATGCTGTATCACTAAACTGTACCTTTAGCCATTTTTCTCCTTTTTAAATTTTGAGGGAGGGTGCTGTGGTCCAGTACTGGCTAGAATTTGTGGTTCGCTTACCCCAAACTTGGAGTGCAGGCATGGTTCACAATGCCCAGCCTGATAGAGCATCTTTAAAAGCACATTTTGTTTACCTGGTTCTGTTTTTATTATTATCCCTTCTTAGCAAGTTAGCTGGGCCAAATGAACATCTTCATACCAAAAGAAAGAATTCTTTCTTATGAAAAATTAACTTAAAATTTATCATAGATCTAATGAGAAAATGATAAGCAAGAAAATTCTTAACAATCAGGGGGAGACAGAGTTCTTAGAGTATCGAAAACCCTTAGAAAAAATGATAAATTGGTTTTTCATCAAGTTATAAACCTTTGTTCTGTGAATGATACTGTGAAAACATAAGCAAGAAAGAGATGGCAACTTAGCCATCTCTGTATCATAAGCAAGGTAGTCAGGGTCATTAGTCAAGAAAGGCAAGTTAGCATCACAGCGAGGTGCTGGTCTGTATCCTTAAGCTGCCAGAGGTGAAATGTCAAGTGTGTAGATCAGCTGCAGTCTGGATGCCACACTGATAGAGTTTGACAGTTTCTTTATGAAAGTTAAGCATATTTGTAGCATCCGACCTGCTGTCTGGTCTAGAAAGTAAATTTCACACAGAAATATGGGCACATATATTTGTCATAGCATTGTTTCTGATCACCAGAGTCCTGACAGAATCCAAATGTCCTCAAGGAAGTAAATGAGAAGACTTCTATATTCCTCAGAGAAATAATATTTGGCCACAAGTAGAATATGTACAAGGTGACTGAATGCCAAATATAAGATGTAAGATGAAAAAGCATCCTTAGGATCCATGTTACTGTTGTATCTATGCAGTGGGATCAGCAAACACGCAAGTGGTTGCCAGGGATTAGGAAGAAAGGAGAGTCCAGTTGCAGAGAGGCACTGGAGATCTCACCTGTTTTGTAGAGGTGGTAAGAAGATGCTGCACATTTGTTAAAACTTAGAGAACTTACACTGAACACAGTGCTCAGCAGTGATGGCAGTGTCTGGTAGGCAACAGCAGATCTGTGAGATCTGGGAGCCTAGCTGCATGCTGAGACTCTTATCAAAACAGCAAGTTCCAGAACTTCAGCTTTAAAAACAAAGAATTGTGCTTCAGTTTTTGAAAATAGTAAACTTAGTTCGTACCTTGTGCATTTGTCAGAGGGTAGTCCCAGTTTACTGCTTGTGTGTATGTTTCACTGTCTAAAAATAAAGCATTGTAAACAAACAAGTTTGGAGGGTGGAAGAGACACACTTAGTGTTCCAATCATGAAAATAATAGACTGAAATGAAAATAGGATATATTTATTGTACCAGTCTTGTAGCTTGCCAAGCTGTCTACTCTCTAACAGTTTATTCACTGATCATCTCTTCCTAATAACCAGGGATGGTTTCTGAGCACATGCTAAGAGTTCTTCCATAATCCCTCTGCTTCATGTCATTGTCCAAGTCTGCCCTCCTCCCTGGACTCTGCTTTGTGCTCACAGTTCTTTCTTCCCTCTTGTCTCATGACAAGGGGAAAATTCAGGTCAGGGAAAACCCCTTCTTGAGTGTTATTTTGTCACATTTAGGATTTACTCATTCTTTTTTTTTTTTGGAATGTTTTATTTACAATATAGATCAGCAGACACTAATCTGAAGTCTGGAGATACACTTTAGATACCCTCATTCTTAAGGTATTCCTTGACTAACAGTAGTTCTCATGGTCTTGAGAGCTTGTAAAACAAACCAGCAACATTGTCTCAGGTGGATAAAACATTCGGAGTCTCTGGCTTGAATTTTGTACTTCAGCACTTTGCTGTGGGGTTATAGGAGATGATGTCAGAAGAAATGTAAATTAATCTCCTCTCAGTATTTATCTCTGGTGTATGTGCAATTACTTCTGCACCAGAGAACCTTTGCGAGACATTCTGTCAATGCATTTGGCACCTGCTGGTCTCTATTGCATTGAAACTAGTGGGGAGCCAACATGGTGTACAATGAAGTTATTGGTTGGTACAGCTCAGTGGGAGTTGAAGGGGGTAAAAATTGTATCCAGGACCTCAGGATACAATTTAAAAGGAAAAAAAAAGAAAGAAACTGGTAATATTTACATGGACTAGCTATTCTTGGCTATGAAAACAAAATTAAAAAAATATGTAAAAAGTCAGGCTGTTGTACACAAGGAACTAAAATGTGCATGGAAGTACTTTTTAATTTTTGTAATAGATATAAAAAAGTAGCTTTCTATTTGAAGTATAAAATGTGAAGTTCTGAAGCACCAAAATCTCCTTAAAAGGCAGGCAAAGGAGAACATTTCAATTTCTCAAGAAATGTAAGTTAAAATTCAGCTGTTACTTATCAAATTAGCAAATGAACTTCAGTTTTAAAAAGTCATGTTGACAAAGACTTTAGAGTGGAAATCAATGAATAGCAAAAAATGATTGGCCTTGTAGGTATCATTTGTTACTACTTTATTGGATACAACTCAAGGAAATAATGCCACAGTCTTTGTAACTCTGCTTTGCTCAACAAAGTCTGGACCAGCCCAGAAGAGGATTTTACTCCAGGTTTCAGCTTTTGTGGATCCACAGGCTTATGCTTGGCTCAAATGCTATGAGATACTGAGTGGTGCTTTCTAGTGTTCTAATCATAAAACTGAATACTTTTAAATGACTATCCTCTAATATTTTCCCCTTTGATTCTTAGCATTCTTAGTGTGGTTTTTATAGGATGTGGGCTTTTTATTTTATGTATATGTGTATGTATCAATAAAAGTATATGAATTCTCTCTCTCTCTCTCTCTCTCTCACACACACACACACACACACACACACACACACACACCTCATGTAAGTGCCTACCACATAAAGGATAGTAAAACACATTTGGGATGCAGCATCTTGATAGCATCGCCTCTATTAGTGGTAAGTACAGAAACATTCCTATGGAACAAGTTCAATAAATAGAACATGGGGCGGAAGAAATAGTTCAGCAATTAAGAGCTCTTGCTGCTCTTGAAGAGGACTCAGTTTTGGTTTCTAGCACCTGTCTGATGATGTCCTACCATTTGTAACTCCAGTTCCAGGGGGTACAGTGACTTCTTTGATGGCTACAGACGCTAGGCACCAGTGCCAGTGTGTTCATGTAGGTACTCACACATAGAGATAAAACCTAAAAAATTAGAACAGAGAACTAACATCTAGTTGCTGTAATAGTTGCAGTAGGATTGGTGGGATTATAGTAAAATATCTCTTTATAGAACTATGAAGCTAGTAAACTAAAGGACAGCCTGTTTTGGCAGTTGAAGGTAAATAATTATTTGCCTTTGGTTTCAGAATTCCTGGAAAACTCAAGCAGTTTGTATTTGACCTGCATTCTGGAAAACTGCACAGAGAATTCCATCATGGACCTGATCCAACTGACACAGCCCCAGGGGAGGTAGGACTCTGTGTGCCAGTGGGGACTCTTCTGTTGGGACAGCCTCAGCGGGGACCTGAGCTAGAGCTTCAGATCCTGGTGCCTCTGTACAAACTCTGAGCTGACTACAGCATATTTAAGTTATGCTCCTTTAAAGTTACTTTTTAAAGTGTCAGGTCACAGGCCTCCAGAAAAGTAAGTGTGGGAGCAGATTTCTCAGTTGCCTAAACTAGGGTGTCTTGAGCATGATTTTCGTGGAACATGGCTACCAGGGTTATATACTGTTGGCTTCAGATGGAAGTGACAAGTAGGACTTGGGAGAGTAGATGAGCAAGCGCATCATCAGGCTTGCTTTTGTGGCTGGACAGAAGTCATGGTTTGTTGTTTTATTCATCCTTTCTAAGAACCTTCCATGTTGGTAATGGTCAAACCTCAGGGCTCAATGCAGCTTTCCCATTTGTTATTTGAATGCTTAACAACTATTTATCATATTTTATGTTAGCTTTGATTCACATACACATTCTCAGCTGACATGCTGTTACGTAGATTGATGAATAGGTAGATTTTCAGAATGGATGGGCAGAGGGATTTTAAAGATGATAATTTTATTTCTACTCTGTAAACTTTGTTACAAGTAATTTCTATGTCTCTGCACTATGAAAGATCCCTAAATTTGCATTTTGATCTGTTACTGTTTATATCAAGTCTCTGATGATGAAACTAAGAGGGAGATGATATATACATTAAACCCCTTTTTCTTTTGTATGATAGGACTTTAGTCTACTACTTTGTCCCAAGAATGTCCATTTATCAAAAAAATAAATAAAAACTGAATTTTTCCTAACCTTATTTTGGAGTCAGATTAGGTTCCAAGTCAAAAGTTCTTTTGAGAATCTGATAATATGCTTTATTTGAGAAATAATCGTTAAGCTACTCTTAAAGGGGAACTGTGCTAATGACAGTATTCCAAAGGTAATTATTTTCTTCAGCACACGAAGCCTACTCAGTACTCTCTCTGTACCAGTGATTCTTAACCTTCCTAATGCTGTGATTCCTTAATACATTTCCTCATGTTGTGATGACCTCCGGCCATAAAATTACTATTATTTTTTTTTTGCTACAGATTTTAATGTAAATTTCTGGTATGCAGATGGTTTTAGGTGACCCCTGTGAAAGGGCATTTGACCCTCAAAGGGGTGAGATCTACAGGTTAAGAACTACTGCTTTATATGATCAGGAAAAAAAATGTAGTTTATTGTATTGTCCTGATTTATTTCATTTCTGCCCTTAGACATTAGACTCTATGTATTTTTTATTCATATTTTTGTACTGAAACCAACAGGGTACAAGACATTGTACATGTCTATAGTAATATTTCCGCTTGAGCATATGTCTTAGCAGAAAGTACCTTACTGAGGAAGGGAAGCCCCACAAGGTCAAATATGTAAAGGCGTGTACCACCTTCTGTTCTTGTGGGTGCACCTTAACCTTTGTTAACAGAGTCCCATGTACACAATGTGCTGTCCACTATAGGGACTGTTACGTATTGAAATTGAGCTTGCTCTCGAGACACTTGCAGTGTGAAAGTAAAGTATAGACTGTTGCTTTTTCTTAAGAACTCGTGGAAATCTTTATAGTTTTACTGTGTATTTGTCTACCCTTGGCACATAAGTATGGCACAAGTTCATTATAGTATTGAGTGTTTTCTTCATCTCAACCAGGTTTCACTGATTCCTGGCATGGAGATAGTTGATAAATAGCAATTTTATCAACAGAGTAGGGATCATTCATATCAAGGCTCTTAGCGGTCATTTGTAAAGGTGAAGGGTTAGGACCAAACTGGGTTGCGCTGCCTCTATGGGGTTCTCTAGGAAGCAATGAAGGTTTAGTGTTTTGTTGTCTTCCACCATGCCTCAGTAACTATGACAGGCCCAAAGTCAGTGATGCTGTGGCAGCCGTGCCTTGGACAGTGTGAGTTAGGTCCATTTGAACTGAGGAGACAAGAAAACAAACTTACCTCTTGACTTTGGCATGCACCTTATAAGGCCCCTGCCAGTTATGTAATAGTAAAGTATGATAACTCCATGAAACATTTTGGGATGAAGATTCTTTTCTTTCTCTTGTAGCAAGACCAGGATGTAGCAAGCAGTCCTCCAGAGAGCTCCTTCCAGAAGCTGGCACCCAGCGAGTATAGGTATACTTTACTGAGAGATCGAGATGAGCTGTGAAACTCGAGAACACTACAAGCCTCTCAACAGCAGCATTGGCTTACGTGGTGGAAATAGTAAACCTATATTTTCATAATTCTATGTGTATTTTTATTTTGAATAAACTGAAAGAAGTTTTGGGTTTTTAATTTTTTTCCTCCCCCTGACTCAAATGCATTGTCATTTAACACAGCCTCTTTTTAAAAAAATCTGCTAGGGTATAAAAACCAGAGGCCTATCTACACTTTAAATCTGTCCTGTACAGTCTTTATAATGCAAGCAGAAGGTGGGATTTCCAGAACCCTGCCTCTAACTCGCACTACCACGGCAAAGGCAAGAGGACCGGCCTGGTTCCTGTGTGGTGTATGCTTTTCATTCTTCTTTTCTTTTCACATAGGTAAATTCTGTTGGTGTTTTATTATCACACTTCTGAAAGCTAAGGGGACATATATTCTAGAGACTTGGGAAGGGAATAAATTAAATTTTTACACTGTGTACTGTGTTGTACTGATTGGTTGGGCATTGCTTATGAGAATTCCATAGTGGTTCTTCTTGGATTCCTTGTGTGTAACTTAAACATACTATGAAGAGGAGGAGGACCATAAGCCAGAGCATTTGGCAGAAATTGTCCTTATGAATTAAGAAAGAAAAAAAATGGAAGTTTTATTAAATTTCTCTGTGTTTGTCTAAGAAAGCAGCATATGGATGGCATTTGAAACTTTGAATGAATTAAACCTGAAATGGGGAAAGTGGAGACACCAGCGGAGCGGGTTACTAATATTGAACTAGAAACTGTCAAGGCTCTTTCTGTCTGGAGATTTCCATTTTCAAAGAAAAACTGTTATTTCAATTATGGTAAGCCTCCTTGTGTAGCTTTGTTATAGTTATGTAGATCAAAGGCAAAGACGTTAAGGAATATAACGTTTTAAATTCTTCTCCCATTGTCAACTATTGGGGAATGTTAGATGGCTTCCCCCTCTAGCTTCCCTGATTTCCCAAGCCTGCAGTGTGCAGTCAGAAGGTTCCTGCCAGTCCTCAATACTGCCAGGGATAAAAGCAGAGGGAGAAGACCCTCCACATTATATCAGGAACCCCAGTGCCAGAGATCAGACAGGCTCTACATTGGCTTTCCTCGGGGCCTGGGTGTGGTGCTATAGGCCAAGGGTCATTTATCCTTGGGATATCAGTCAGTCCCAGTTTGGGGAGATATTATTTTTAAGCTTAAAAAGTTGATATGTGCCATTATATGTAGTATGTAATATATGTAACATCTTTCAATCCTTTTAAAAATAAAATGGATATTTATAATGGATATTTAAAAACTGTTATTTTTAAAAATCAGCTTCTACTTCTTAATTATGCATGATTTTGTCCATAGTTTCTGTAGTTTTATTGAGAATAATAAATATTAATGAGGTGATAAAGGGCATGTTTAGAATATTTCACCAGATTGTGAGTGGAAAAGTAGGACAGAGCTTTCTAGAAGCTGGCTTTCATTCTGTCACTTTATTGCTTTTAATTGGTGTCTTGATTATGATCACGGTTGTT
The DNA here is from genome assembly GCA_907164525.1 of Lophiomys imhausi. Classification (NCBI taxonomy): domain Eukaryota; kingdom Metazoa; phylum Chordata; class Mammalia; order Rodentia; family Muridae; genus Lophiomys; species Lophiomys imhausi. Next base: position 13,824,594 of record CAJQZJ010032188.1, read on the forward strand.
TTCAGTGAGGAGAGTGACCAAATCTGAGAGGCTCGGAATGAATCCTCATAGATATACAGCAAGCTCACATACAAGGTCAGAATCAGAATACAAGAAAAATCAGTTGTAGTAAATTTGTGATCCTGTAATTAGGTTTGAAAAATAATAAGATACCACTCAAATATTGGGCTGTAGACAGCTAGCTGAGAATAGTTATTAGAACAAGGCCACAAGGGCTACATCTTCAGTGTGCTCTAAGATGACAAAGGTACTGTTTAAAGTGAAAGACTTGGTGTTATATAGCATTCATGCATATCAGGATGGGCTGTAACCCTACCCACTGCTGCTATCTTCTCTGGATGGGTCAAGCCATTAAGGGCATTGGTACTGAGCTCTGTGTCTGTAGTGGCTACAATTTAGATACTTAAGTAGTCTTCACATGGTTATTGAGAGAAAGAAACAAAGTGGCGTTGAGTAGTTTTTATACCACTGAAAGTGCTCAGCAGTCAACAGGACTTGATGTCAGTTTTTTACAAGTTCTTCACAAGCTCAAGTGCACTCCATGAAAAGAGAAGGGAGTAGAACAATGTTTTAAAACATAAGTAACAAGACTGTTTTTAGTTGGAAATGGTGGTGCCTCCCAGCACTCGGGAGGCAAGGGGTCTTCTGTGAGTTTGGGGCCAGCCTGGTCTTTGTAGTGAGTTCCAGGACAGCCAGGGCTACATAATGAGACCCTGAGTCAACAACAGAAAAGACTTTTTCTTAGAGAAAATGTAGGTCTGAGAAAAGTCTAAATATTTGAAGGATTGACACTGTCTGTATACAGGGGGGAGTTGGAGGAAGTCATGGGGGAGCAGATACCAGTTGACAGTTACTCAAAGTAAGGCTTTGGTGCCGTAACTTTTTATCTAGAGTTGCTTATAGTTTGTCAGGTCAGTGACCACATAAACTATCACTGTAACAGATTAAACATTGAAAGAAATAAATGTGCCTGGCATAGAAGCGCTGAGTTCCAAAAATTCCATTGAGGAAATTATACTGGGGTTTTAAAAGTTGAATACCTGAGAAGAGGTAGGATTTGTCATGGATATGATGATGAGAGTGAAGGTAGGAAACACCAAGACACACTAGGAAAGGGTGCTTGGAGGAAGGCTAACTCACTGGAGGCTCAGTTACCAAGTAAGGGGTTTACACTACACAGCAGGTCCTGAGGATCTGGAGTTGAGAGTGGATGCTTAGAGGCAGGTCTCAGACTTCACAATTCCACCTGAACTGTGAGGCAGCGCTGCAGAAGTTGACTCACTTTACTAGCCTGTGCTGAGCCTTAGGCTTCTCTGCTGTAATTAGCAAGGTGCCAGGTTGCCCTGAAGAACAGAACGTTGACTAACTGAGAACCAGAAGCTAGAGACACTTCCTGCTTCTCTGCCAGGACAAAGAATCAGGACAGCCAGAGTCCTCTAGCTTCCATGTACATGCGCACACACAGGCACGATAAGTATTAGAACACTTAAATGACTATATAAGGGAGAGAATGAGCATCTGAAGCATCTCAGACCTTACTGATGAAGTCAGTTTGTCAGGGTCCTGTGCAAAAAAGAAGGGGAGCTGACATGATAAAAAGCTACCAAGGAGCATGGGATACAAAACAGTGTTTGAAATGGGAATGCTCAGAATGAACTCAAGAGAAAGTGCTAACGTTGCCAAAAAAATTTTTTTTTAAATGCATCAAGGTAAAAAGAATGAGTAATGTGTTGATATTCAGTAAAACCAGAACAACTCAGTTTTTTTTCCTCCAACAGTCTGCTTGGCCAAAAGTAAAATGGCATAAAATTTAAAACATATACATATATACCACACAATCAAAAACAAAACTTCTCTCCTTAAATTATTTTAAGACTGTTCAGCCCATACTTTGTGTCACACAGCAGTACTCTGTTATTAACTATTGGGACAGTCTGAGAAACCATGGAGAATATATGGTGAGTTGGGCACAGTATTCCAGTTTCAAAATGATTGTAGTTCATGGCATTTACCTATCTTGCTGAAAAAGCCCAGTGAACAAAATGAAATGCCAGTTGTCTGTGTTGGGGAAGATTTAGGTATTTTTGAGCACTGGAGAGACCCTAAGGAGAAGCTGTTTAGGACTGCTCACTGCTAACCATAACTGATTCATGTCATTAAAACAACCTGGGTAGACCTCTGCTTAGCAACTTTTTTAGCTGTATTTGAAATTTTGTATGTATTTCCAAGTAATAAACTATATTTGTAAAAATATTTCTATCTTTGAGACTTTTTACTAATTGCATAAATACTGTATTATGAATTATTTTACCTGGAATCTAGGTGACCAGACCAGGTGTAATGTTATTTTCTAGATGTCACTGTGCTTCATTTGGCTCAGAATGGGGACCTGGGAGTTCATATGTAGATAACTCAAATCCCGCCTTCAGTTGATGCATCCAAGTACTCTCAAGAACACAGTCTTGGAACTGAGAATTTTTTTTTTCTCTAAGTCCACATTTTCTGTAAGTTAGACCTGACCCCAGTTTAGTCAACCTTCTTTTAAATAATGAGTTCACAGAAGTGCTGTGTGTGGTTACAAAGCATCATAGATGTATTGCTCAATATGCATGAACTACTGTTTCCAACTAAAGATACACATTTAACAAACTACCTCCTGTCCCCATTATGAAGCTGAAAGTTAAATGAAGGGACACAATAGTAAAAAGGTGGTTACAATCACACATACCTGCTATGGTCTGAGCCAAGGATAACAGTCACCTTAGAGTAGGCATAGAAACCCACACTCATGTACTCATATTAGGGTCCTCTTCTCCGGGAGAACTGGTATTTTCAGAGGCTGTTGTTACTCTGTTTCTTACTATAATGGTAAGTATTGCCAAGTATTTACTGACCTGTTGTTTCTCAAAATTCATCCACTTGTATCAGAAATCATCCACTTGTCCTTATATGATGGGGCCATTTTACTAGTGAGGGAGGAAGTTGTATGTCTACTCTTGGTGCTCCATAGTAACATAGGTAGGAATAAACTTATTTTGGAAGACTGGTGCTTTTTCTTGCTCTAATCCCTACCTAGGAAGAAGAGCCAAACATGGCATCACAGGAAAGGGGGGCACATCATAATAAGCCTGACATTCTGACTTAAGACAACCTATGTCAGAAACTCTATAAGATTCCAAGGAAAGTTCCCTGGTCATTTGAGACAAAACAGGAGCGTTAAGTAACAATTTTCCAGAATGACAAATGTAAATGAACAGCTAAGGTAACTATTCCTAAGCAGACATCATACATTTTCATGTTTGGGTATCACTTCAACAAAGATAAATGACTATCGGGCATCTATCAGTAACAGCCCCTTTTCTCAACTATGTCTTTTAAAATCATGTTATGGATCATTGGTGGTCTCCAATGAAATTCAGAAAATCACTAGGATATGCCTTAACGTATATACCATGGAAGATGAAGCAGATGAATTTCTAGATGCATATGATCTGTTCAACCCAAGATAAGATAAACATCTAAAAACAGCAAGATGGGGGTGATAATAAAAACATCCTAACCTAAGGAAGCTGACCTCCGTAACAAAAGCTCTGAAACCCTCAAGAAAATGGCAGGTGTGGTGGTGCAAGCCTTTATTGCCAGCACTTGGGAGGCAGAGACAAGTGCATCTCTGCATATTCAAGGACAGCCTGGTCTACATGGCAAGTTCCAGGCCCACCACAGATACATAGTGAGACCCTGTCTTAAA
>CAJQZJ010032188.1:13828351-13847883 GCA_907164525.1 Lophiomys imhausi
GCTGACTTGCAATCTATAGATCTACAAATTTAATGCAACCTCTGCAAAAATACCAATGCTGTTCTTCATAGAAACAGAATGGACCTAGTCTCTCTCTTTTTTTTTTTTTTTTTGGCTTTTTGAGACAGGTTTTTTTCTTTTAAATTTTATTAATTCAAGTCACATCTCCATCACAGCTCCCTCCCTACAACCCTTCCAGTTACAACCTCCCACCTTCTACCCCCTCTCTCACCTATCCTCCCTATGGGGTGCCTCCACATACCAGCCCTGCTCAGTTCAGCACTCTCCTGAGGGCTAAGAGTTTCATCTTGTTCCACTAGAGTGAAGTGTCCCACTAACAGGTAAAAAGTCCATGTTCCTGTTCCTTTGGGTCTGTTGATTGTAGGATAGTTATCCTGTACTATGTGTCTAAAATCCAGTTATAAGTGAATACATGCCATGTGTATCTTTCTGGGTCTGTGTTAACTCACTCAGGATGAACTTTTCTATTTCCACCCATTTGGCTGTGAATTGCATGATTTCCTTGTTTCTGATAGCTGAGTAGTATTCCATTGTGTAAATGTACCACAGGTTTTTTTCATCCATTCTTCTGTTGAAGGACATCCGGTAACTTACTTAGTGTCAGTTTTAAAATACTGTACATCTTTATTTTTCATACATGTATGCAATGTATTTTGATTTGAATGGAGTGTCTCATTGATAGGAAACAAAGTCTATATTCCTATTCCTTTTGGTGTATTAGTTGTAGTATAGTTATCCTGTACTATATGGCTAAAATCCGATTATAAGTGAATAGATGCCATCCATGGGCATCCTTCTGAGTCTGGGTTAGCTCACTCAGGATGAGGTTTTCTAGTTCATCCATTTGGCAGCAAATTGCATGATATCCTTATTTCTGATAGCTGAGTAGTATTCCATTGTGTAGATGTACCACAGTTTTTTAATCCATTCTTTGCTTGAAGGACATCTTTGTTGTTTCCAGTTTCTAGCTATTACAAATAAGGCTGCTATAAACATAGATGAGATGTCCTTGTGGTTTGGTGAGGAATCTTTTGGATATATGCCCAGGAGTGGTTTGGCTGGGTCTTAAGGTAGAGCTATTCCAAGTTTTGTAAGATATTGTCAGACTGATTTCCATAGTGGTTGTACAACTCTACATTCCCACCAGAAATGGAGGAGTGTTCCTCTTTCTCCACAACTTTGCCAACATGTGCTATCATTTGAGTTTTTGAACTTAGCCATTCTAACTGGTGTGAGATGGAATCTCAGAGTCATCTTGAGTTGCATTTCTCTGATACTTAAGGATGTTGAGCATTTCTTCAAGTGTCTCTTGGCCATTAGTGATTCCTCCTTTGTGAATTCTCTATTTAGCTCCGTCCCCCATTTTTTGATTGGATTATTTGGTTTCTTGACATTTAATTTCTTGAGTTCTTTGTAGATTTTGGATATTAGCCCCCCTATCAGATGTGGTGTTGGTGAAATCTTGGGTTTTTCTATATAGCTCTGGCTATCCTGGAACTCTCTCTGGCCTTGAATTTACAGAGATCAGCCTGCCTCTGCCTCCCGAATGCTGGGATTAAAGGCTGTGCTCCACTACGCCTGGCCAGAGCACAGCCTTAAAAATCATTTAATATCAGACCACTGATAGCCAAAGAAATCCTGAAAAGAGAATGCTGACAGAATCACCATAACCTGACTTCACATGATACTGCAGAGCCATACTAATAAAAGGAGCAGGATACGGCACAAGGACATGTAGATAAATGGAGTGGAATAATCTGAGAGACGAAGGTGGGGAGCGCACTGCATGGTGCACCCATATCTAAGGACTTCCCAAGCAGACTGCTAATGGCTCAGCAAATAATATCAAATGTTGCCAAGAAGGACCTCATGAAAATAAAAAGTTTTTTGTACAGCAAAGGAAATAGTTAATTGAAGGTAGAGCCTACAGAAAGGGAGAAAATATTTGCCAGCTGTATATCTGACAGGAGTTTCTTTTCCAGTGCTGAGGATGAACCTCTAGGACTTTATGTGTGCTCGGCAGAACCTCCACCACAGAGTCATATCCCCATCCTATCCGGCAGGATTAACATATACAATATACAAAGATCACACAGACAATCAAAAGAAAATGGGTTAAGGAGACCATGGCATTCTCAGGAGAAATACAAATGGCCAATAACTATTTTTAAAATGTCTAAACAAAATTTAAAGCATCCTTAGCTTTCAGGGAAAATGCAAGTTAAAACTGCTCCGAGATTATGCCTCATCCCTGTCATAAAAACAAAGGACAAATGCTGGTGAGGGTGTGTGAAAAGAGAAACCCTTATTCATTGTTAGTGGCACCGCAAACTGGTGCAGCCATTTCTCAAAAAGCTAAAAATACAAGTACCGTTTAGTCCAGCTATACCACTCCTAGGTATATGCCCAAATGCCCATGTGTTATACTTCAGACATACTTGTTTCTCCATGTTGGTTGATGCTCTGTTCACTGTAGCAAGAAAATGGAATCATCCTAGATGTCTACCAGCACATGAATGGATAATTAAAATGGGGGTACACATACACAATGGAATTTTATTCAGCTGATAAAAACAATGACATTCAGTCCAGTGGTAGTGCACACACCTTTAATCCCAGCAGTTTGGAGGCAGAAACAGGTGGAATCTCTGAACTCTGAGGCCAGCCTGGTCTACAGAGAGAGTTCCAGGACAGCCAGGGCTACACAGAAAAACTTTGTCTATTAAAAGAGGAAAAATTGAAATTTTGTACTTTGCAGGAAAATAGAGGTAGGATTTTTTTTTTTTTTTGAGGTAACTCAGGTTTGGAAAGATAAACATGTTCTCTCACATGTGGATCTTTAGCTTTTGGTTTTTATGTATGTGTATTTATTAGAGAGGGAGTGTGGATAGAGGTCAGGAAACTAGGAAGGGGTCCATGAGAGAGTGGGGAAAAGAGGCCTTAAGTCAGAGAAGTGGATATGGTCAATACTAAGAGTGGAAGGGTTTACACTGGGATGTGGGCAGGGAGATGACAGAGTAGGGTATGTGGGAAGGTCAACCAAAACTATGTGTGAAAATGCATAAGGAAACCTGTTACTTGTATGTTAAGACAAAAATGTTAAGTGTGCATAACATGCTACCACCATGTCTAAAAGAGAGTATATCAACTTACTTTTTAAAATTTGATATTTTCTCTTCTCTGTTCATTCTACTGTCATTCAACATTGCTCTCACTATTCTTATAGGTCCACCATATTTTTTTGCATTAGTGCACGTCCTTTAAACCCTGGGGAAATAATAGTAAATGCTACAACTGTAGTCACTAATAGTTAATAGTCTGAACCAACCATCATAATGGCATTTAACATGCATAATTATTTTAACACTTAAAGTCGCCCTGTGTCATAGACAAGGTCTCAAAGGGATGGCCTGTAAGAATGTTTTGAGCTTTTGACCCCAACCCTACCCAGATAAATGGAAATAATCTTTTATGAGTAAGATTCACAGAGAAAAGAAAGGCAACTATAGTGTCACTTTCTTTCCACTCTTATCAAGAGGCTGTTTGGTGGGGACAGTGTATGAACTTTGGCATCAGAAACCTGGATTCAAATCCTGTTAAGTGTGTCCCTCTAATCCCATTCTCTGAGTGCCCAATAAAACCTTTGCCCTCCTTCAGCTACATCCTTATTTCAATATTCTTCTATTCAATTGTAAATCTCTTAGGCCCTCTGACTATTAATACTGCTTAAGATCTAGAATCAACAAAGAGATGAGATGAGCCTCTGGGCATGCCTGGGAGGGAATTTCTGTATTAGGTTAAATTTGTGCTGCACCATCCCATGGGCTGGGGTCCCAGAATACATGAAGAGGAGGGTGTGCACCATAACCACCACTTCCTAACTACAGGTGCAATGCCAACTATTGCCTCAGACTCCTGAGAGGCAGGCAAAATAAGCCCTTGTTTCTTTAAGTGCTTTTGTTAGTTTTTTTTTTCCCCCAGCAACAAGAAAAGCAACTAATGTAGACTACTCGTCCTACAAATACAACAGTAAAACAGTAGCTTTTGTTTTTTAATAAAGATGCCCTAGGATTTTTGTTGTGACAGAAATCCTGGTTCTTCCAGATCAGGCCTTTTAATCTGCCAAGGAGAAATGTCTTCACCTCCAGATTCTGGAATCTTTATGACATTCAGGTACTCAGTGTATTTCCCATATTTGTCTTGAATCTTGCATCTGTCTTAATGGTCAATGTGGGCACTGCACAAAGATCTGCTGTGTCCTAGCTACTGCACATTCTATTACACACCTCCAAGTTAGGATCACATGCTCTGGCCTCTCCATCCAACTGTTCTATTTTCTCATGTTAAAACCAAAACTCAACGAAGCAGACATCTAGTCATATCACAAGCTCTCCAGAAGAACTAGAGAGGTCTCACTGCCATTTAGGAGGAAATTTCAGCTCTGAGGAATTACCATTGGAGCAGTGGGAGCCATGAGCAATGTCAGTCAGTAAACAGATGGCCAAGGCAAACTGGACTGTGGAGGTCCTGGGGACTAAAAGGCAATTCCATGGCTCTTCTCAGTGGGTTTCCAACAAATGTTTATGGAATGGGTAGTCACCATAAAGCTGGCACTCAGTGTTAAACATGGGGATCCTACAAATGAGAAGAGAGAAAAGAAGCCAGCTATCCTAAAGCTCCAGGCAGCATGAGGAACACTTCTGGCAACGAAGGGGAAATGAGTAACTCAGACGGTTTCAACTGATACCAAACACCATCAGTTCCTTTAAACTAGTGTTCTCAATCTGTGGGTGCAATCCTTTGGGAGTTGAACAACTCTCTCACAGGCGTCACCTAAGACTGTTGGAAAACATAGATATTTACATTTATGATTCATAACAGTAGCAAGATTATACTTACAAAGTAGCTATCCAATAATTTTATGTTGAATGTCGCCAAAACATGAGGAACTAACTGTATTAAATGGTCACATCAGTAGAAAGGTTGAAAACCACTGCTTTAAGCAAATAATTACTATATTTTAGATAGATATAGCCACTCTCATCTGTTTCCCCATAACCAGCTTCACTGTTAAGCTGTCCATTCAATTCCTTGTTTCTTGTTATTAACGCCTTGATTTTTCCCCTGCCACTTCATGTTTCATGCAACTCCTTACTCACTTGATGCTGACCTCCAAGGAAGGGGCTGTAATAGTCCATTAGGCATATTCTTCCTTACCTAGTTAGTACTCAAACACGGTTTGCAAAGACTTCCCAGTTTTTCCTTCATTGAGGCCTCTAGTACTTTGTCCATCCCCTTCCTGGTAATTACCATGTTTTAGTGTGACTTAGCTATGCTTGGCTTACTGTGATAGATTCCACAGGTCTATCGTTCTGTATATAACACTAGCATTCAACATACAACAGGAATTCAGTTTAATGTTTGTCATTATGTTGCTAAGTGGTGCTTGAAATATGCAATAAAATTCACCTATATGACAAACCAATTCAGGAAGTATTTAATTCTGCAGAAATCCTCACCATTTAGCCTTTCCTAGTCCTTACCTAAAGTTCAACAATAATGTGGAAAAGTAACTCCTTTTAGGAGTTTAATGACATTCAGTAACACAATTTAGTAACTAACATTACAAGGGAAATCTCAAATAGCTGAGAAGTGTATGCAAAAAGCAAACTATTGGGTGTCTCACTCAAACAAGCATGTAAGGGATCCACAAGAGTGCTACATATATGTAGTTCAGTTTCCAAAATTTCTTGTGAACCGCAGGCATTAGCAGCAACCAGTTCTTACTCTGCAGAAAACATAGAGCATGAAAGGCAGACAGGCAGGGAGAAGGGCATTTGTGGCCATGTGGGAGTTTCTGGGTAACCCCAGTCCCTGCTCCAGAAGTCTGGCCAGTTCTAGGCAGCTTCGGCATGCTCACTTTTTAGGCATGTTAAGTCCCTGGCTCCTGTGTGTGAGGTAGGAAAGTTAAGCCAACACAAGACAAAAAATTGAGATGGGAAGACAGCATGATCACAAGGTATGGAAAAATGGTCTGTGGCCAACACAATGGACAGATGTGGATTTTCTTATTTAACATACAATTCTTTGGTGGCTATCCAAAAGCAGATGTTCAGAGATAGCCTGTTACCGATAACCTGTCATGTGTGCATGGCTTCCAAGGGACAGCATTTAAAAGGTAATGATTAATTGGTTCTGAAAGCTATGAGAGATTTGTTTCAAAAGTACTGTTTACTTTTAATTATATAAAACACTTTAAACAATGATCATAACCTATGATATAAACCAAAGTGTAGAGAGTGGGGCAGGAAAGGGGTGCTCTTCATTTTACACTGGAGGAAAGGTGCAGTGCTGTGTTTTGCCATGCCCACAATAAGAGGAGGCTGTGGACACCTGGTGAAGCACCAAAAGACAAAGACCCAAATGAACAGTATGGGTTGTTCACAGCCTTACAGCCTTTGGCTTCGAGTGAGGCCGCACAGCACGCACAGCCAGGCTAACCATCAACACACCCAGTCCCATCTTGGCTTCCTGGATTTGGAACTGAATGACTGTACAAATTACTTAATTCCTCTGAGGCCCAGTTACTTTATCCATAAGTGTCTGATGAGGTAGGTGCCTGGCAAACTGTGCTTGGGAAACACTAGTTCTTCTGGGAAGGTTGTTTTCTGAAAACTGAGGGTGGTAATCTAATTGCAGACCAAGACTGGTTTAGTGGGTTGAAATTAGCATGTTGAAAAAACAAAACATCTCAATTTATTGTACATAGTGGCAAACATTTTTCATGTATATATGTTCAATTTTAATACATCTCTTACTGTGGGTTATACCAAAATTTCAGAGAAATTCTCAGATTATAACATTAAAAAAAAGTCATTAGGAGTGCTGCTATTACTGAAATGAGTCTATAAATTTTAAGGGTTTAATTAAAATGGGTCTTTTTAACTGGTTGAAATAAAAATAAGACATAAATCATAGAGACGATTAATTTAACTAGACACTATGGGGTATATTAAATTCAATTTTAAGATCACTTCTGTGTCATATTGACCAATTTATTCTTTTAAGTACTTTATATCATTTATATTTGGTTAAACTCTTCTAAGCAATTTCCACAAAAAGTTGGCTATTAGGTTCTATTGTGGGGACATAAGATACAATTTCTAAATAATTTAAAAATATAACAAAATTTTAAAGAAGACTGTAACTTCTTTAAGCATTAAAAAAGCTAGAGTCCACGCCTTTAATCTCAGCACTCTCGGGAGGCAGAGGCAGGTGGATCTCTGTGAGTTCGTGGGCAGCCTGGTCTACAAAGTGAGTCCAGAATAGCCAGGGCTTGTTACACATAGAAACCCTGTTGTCTCAAAACAAACAAACAAGCTAGAGTCAAAAGCCCAACACTGATAGATGGTTCATGGTCATGTCAACAGTTCCCATGCTGGCTCAACAAAACTTCAAAATCCAGAAGGCATGAGCTTTACACTCCTGATTCTTCTAAGTCCTTTGTGCTGTGGCTGTTACGGCACACTGACTCAGTGGTCCTTTTGGGACTGACAGAATTGAATGTTAAGCAGTGAGGAAGATGACATAAAACACAGGAGATTAAAGAATTAAATGACATTGCTTATTCTTATAATTCCAGCTAAGCAGGCTGGAATAGCTGTATCAGAATTACCCCGTGGCCAAATCAAAAATCTTGTTTTAGCCAGAAATGGTGGTACACCTTTAATCCCAGCATTCTGGAGACAGAGGCAGGTGGATATCTATCTGAGTTCGTGGCCAACCTGGTCTATAGATCGAGTTCCAGAACAGGGATAGACAGAGAAACCATCCTGAAAAATAAAACAAAGCCAGGCGTGGTGGTGCACGCCTTTACTCCTAGCACTACAAATCAAGTTCAGGACAGTCAGGGCTACACAAAGAAACCCTGTCTTGGAAAACACAAACAAACAAAGTGATCTTGTTTTTAATAAAATCTGGAAGAGTTCTACCCCCACCCCCTCAGGTTTCACATGCTGTCTTAAAGGAGCAGCAAGAACCATAGAACAAAGGATGAAGTTAAAAGTAATTATTCCCAAATACTTACGTAATGCTCAGTGTCAGGCAATGTTTCAGGATCTGACACTTCATTCTTCCCAATCACTTAGTACAATGTAGTGCTTTGTTTCATAGGAATGCATTGGTAAGACTCACAAAGCATGAAAGGGAAGGATCTAGTGGCACAGAGGGAAAGGTAGCAACCAACAGAGGGCAAACATCAACTGAGCTCTTAAAAGAAGCTAAGTGATAAGCCCTTGGGCCCCTGAACCCATGCTCCTGGCTGGTGGTGCACTCTCCTCAGGAGAGATTAAAGAGTTGAGGTGACCAGTGGCTCTTTCCTGTTTCAAATGAATAAGGATGCAGAGTGTGGCTGCCTGAAGTCTTAAATTCCTTTTCCCTATATCTCAATCATTTTTGCTTGAGACAGCATGGAGTTGGACTGGAGCATGCCTGCTGTCCGTGTCTACTGTTGGGTTAGTACCACAGATCTTTGCTTGGGTCTCAGTGTTGACCTTGCCGTCTAGAGTGTGAGGGAAGTTAAGCGTGAACACTGGGAAGAACAGTAGCAGGAGGAAAGACAGTATGGGAAAGGGCAGCAGAGACAAAAGTGAGATAGAAAGCTCCTTCTTGGCCCCCCCAGGAAGACTGAGGGGCCCAGGCCCCTTGAGGCAAGTATGTCAGTCCCATGAAGTTCTAAAGTGCTCCATGATATGATCTTGTACTCCCCTTTGCCCAAATAATATTGGAAATATTTAAATTTTCTTTTTTCAATTTAAGAGATTGGATACCCTAACAGGTAGGGATTAACTAGACATGGAAAACTATATAAAAAGGCAGACTATGAGAAAAATCCTCATAACATAGGTAGGATTCACCCTAGAAGTAGAGAGCTTTCAGAATCTCCAGATGGAAATGGTTTGGTGGCTGTTTGGTAGGTCCAGCACGTGAGGCTCTGTGCTCCTTATTGGAAGGCAGGGAAGACTTCAGAAAAGACACCTGTGTCACAATGAAGAGACATTAAAGAAAGTGGGCTTCTCTTTCCATTTTATAGTATTAATTTCCTTCCCCAGAAAATATAGATGGATCCAAGAACAATCAGTGTCCATGTACACAGTGGTTTACTTATGTCCCCTGCTAGGCAGCAACATCCCTATCTGACAGGAAAACCGTGAACTGACACTCAGTTCTTCCCTATAAGAAGAAATCATCTACAAATATCCCGTCCTCAAGTATCCAATACATTTCTACCCATCTTAAATCCTTAGAGTTACAGGTTCAGTTTTCAAATTTCCAGGCACAAAGTTCTTTGGCAGTCTTTAAACTTGACAGACATCACACACCCTCAGCCCAGGCTCCTCCAACTCTACCACTGCCATTAACACCCAGTAAACAAAAATATCCACTTATGGTGGTTCATGGAGAGCCACTTCCCAACACCGTTCCAACAGCTGAGCATTCAACAGCAGCAAGGTGCTCCCCAGGACGGGTGCACTGGCACCAGATGGAAGCTTGGGCTTTAACTGAATTTTTTGTCACTTTGGCTAGGGAGATCTGGACAGCTGGAAGTGAGCTTCTCCATCATTTTCTGTTTCCTTCTTTGTATCAATTTTCCACCTGTGAAGCCTAACACCCCACCACCAAGTGCAGCTGCAATTCCTGCCACTTTGAAGCCTGCGAGGAGGCCGATGGGACCCCCTACTACTCCTCCGATGAGTGCACCTGCCACAGGCAGAGCTGCCAGCTTGTATTTTGCAGCCTGTAAAAAAAAAAAAAAAAATTCAATTTAGAAATTGAGTTGAGAAAATCTGCCTGTGGTGATGTGAGTTTTCCTTTCATTACTCCTGGCAATGCCTCTTTAACTCTGGGTTCATAATTAACCTCAGAGATTATTCTTGGGTGTGTGTGTGTGTGTGTGTGTGTGTGTGTGTGTGTGTGTGAAAGTATTCCACAGGTACTGCCATTGCTCCAGACCAAAGAACTAAGGCAGGAGTGTGCTCCAGAGTGGACTGTACGAATTGATTTTACTTGCAAAACAATCAATCCACTATCTGGTTGGCTTATTTAAACAGTTTCAGCAGCCACTGGCTCCCATCAAAGCTTTGATTCAGTTCAGAGGCCATTCCACACTAGGCACCTGGGCTGAAAATCACACCCCATGGATAATAGATGGTCACACTCCTCCAGTGCTGCTGCAGTCTCATACTTTTGCTGTGCCGGGATTAATGGACCACTCTCTCTTCTCCCTAGGCCTTCACAGATATTCCTTCACAACAACTAAATGCCCTAGAGTGAGGCCACAGTTCATTCTCTTTGGGGAAAAAAAACATTCTCTCATGATAGAATGAATCTGGGAGTAGAATATTACAGCCATTGATTTCTTACACTACCTATGTGTCATTTCTTCCTTATTTCCTTAATTGCTGGTTCCCCCAACACTGAAGAGAGCAGATCAATTGGGTTAATACTGGAGATTCCTGGGAGCCTGAGCACCATTGATTTGTCAGCAGGAGCAGAATCTTACCTTCCCCAAGTTTCTAGTTCCCTCTTCAACATTCACAGCAGCACTGTTGACATGGTCTGCAATGCTGTCAATCTGCTCCTGCTGAGACTAGATGCAAAGGAATCACGAGTGAGCAGTCGTGCTGCGGAGCAGCGGGACGTCAGCACACACTACTTTAATTCCTGTAATCAGGCCCCAGGACTGCAGCCTTGCCATCTTAATAGTGCTTCATTAATAGCATCTGATAAACCATATCCAAAGAACAAATTCACTTTCATGAAAAAAGAGGGGGACTTAATGATTGGGTAATAAAAGGGTGGCACCTTCATAGCAAAAAGCACCTCACGCTAGAATTCATTCAAACATACAAACATGTTATTCTCCAAATGAACCTACATTGTAGGAGGAAAAATATCCAAATAAGAATTCACATGTCAAATTGGGTTTGGCAGCATAAATAAATAAACACATAAAGAGTCCATGACTTATCTTCTTTGGAGATTCTATTTAAATAAAATTTACCTTAGGAGTAAAATGCCCTTGATCCAACAAGTACACATTTGAGACTGTAATTTGATATAATCCAGCATAAAATCTTTGCACTTTTAATATGCAATAGGGAGCAATGAAGTAATCTGTGGTCTTGAGTTTTAGTAATATAGTCCAAGCAAAAATATTTCAGATCAACAATATCAGCACAGCAGTCTACCCAAAACAGTAACCGCACCTGTTCTGACACAACAGCGATCATAGCTCCTGAAATCCAGATGGATTAATGGTGGGTAGTGACTGCCACTCTCCTCTCTAATGTGTAAAACCACCTCAGTGTCACTCCTGTGTGGCCACCGAGCTCTGCTCAGGCACCTCAGTCACAACCACTCTGTCCTGGCCCTGGAGACAGGATCTCATT
Organism: Lophiomys imhausi; assembly: GCA_907164525.1. NCBI lineage: Eukaryota > Metazoa > Chordata > Mammalia > Rodentia > Muridae > Lophiomys > Lophiomys imhausi. The sequence continues at coordinate 13,839,823 of CAJQZJ010032188.1, forward strand.
AAAATACATACAGACAACTAAATAGCTATATATAGGTATATACATATATGTATGTGTATATCTAACTCTATGCATATATAGTTAGTTAGTGAGTGAGTTAGTTATATACAATAATATGCACCTATTTTGATGGTAGAGTAGGATAGGTCCTGATCAATGTAGAAACCCATATGATCATTATGACCATCAGGGCATAGGCAATTATTTTTGAATTTGCAAAAAAGTACAGAACTTCTTTTTCATTCCACATAATGGCACTTTACCCAGTGAGTGTGAAGGGATTCAACTGTTGTACATGCTAAACTGATTCAGATAGAGGCATGCACACCTAACACTTTCTATTGCAAGAAGCATTTCATGTGAGAACGTAAGTGCAACACAGCTCATGAAGCCCCATCTGTTCCCTATTAGCATTGTTGATATTCTTTCCCTCCCAAATGTGTACCTTCAGTCTGCCAGGCCTTTTGTGGTGGCCCTTCATTCCAGGGTTCTCCACCACCATCCTAACATCTCTAACAATTCCTAAAATAGTCCTTTTTCAGTTTTCTTTTGAATGTGTCACACAAGTATATCCAAGGCTCTCAAACATGATAACACACTAAATCACCTGCAAAGCTTCTGGAAATGCATTGCTGGGCCCACCACAAGCTTTTGATATGATTGTCCTGAAAATCACTCTGAGAATTTATTTTTAAAAGTGTGTGTGTGTGTGTGTGTGTGTGTGTGTGTGTGTGTGTGTGTGTTGTGTGTAATCCAGAAGAGGGTATCAGATCTTCAGATCTCCTGGAACTGGAGTTACAGGAGGCTATGAGCCACCTGCTGTGGGTGCTAGGAACCAAGCTCAGGTCCCCTGCAAGAGCAGGATATGGTCTTAACTGCTGAGCCATCTCTGCAGCCACCCATTTCACACACTTTGAAAGTCACTATTATCCATGATAGAGACTGGCATAAAACCTAGCTCTGGATATTCTTTCTGTGTGCAAGTCCCAGCACTGCCTTTATGTCCTTGAGTTAGTACCCACTCGCTCACTGCATGAGGACAATGGTACTTCTACTTCAAAGGGTTAAAGGGAGGGTATAATGAGGTATCTGCAAAGCACAATGGGAAAACAAGCTCCCATCCTGGATTTCCCAAGGAAGTGCTACCTTTTATATTTCCAGTAAAAAAGTTTAGTGAGCTTGTTCCTATCATATAATGTTCTCAGATAATAGATCTATGGATTTTAATTTTTATGACAGCAAAGCTTCTTTAAGTCAGCTTTTTTCTTAGCAAAAGTGCCAGCACCAGTAATATCCGACTGGCCTGGATTCTTCACACCTTAGCATTACTTCTGTCTGGGATACACCTAAGGCTCCCATTCTTGCCTAAAACAATCTATGCTACCAGATAAGCCACTGCAATAAAACCCTGTCATCAACTTTTACATCTTTATAGGCTAAGGTAGAAGGTAAAGAGCTCCTCTCCCTCGGGCTGAGGGAGGAGTGTCCTAGGGCTATTGCTATGTCCACACTGCAAGTGACTGCAAAACATTACAAAGACAGATTTTCTGAGCCCCTTCCTGAAACTGGGTACTACAGCAGTATGATTGTCCTAGTCACTGTTCTGTTGCTGTGAAGAGACACCATGACCAAGGCAACTGGTATATAAGAAAACATTTAACTGGGCTCACATACAGTCTCAGGGGCTTGGTCCATCATCCATGACAGGGAGCAAGATGGCACACATAGTGCTAGACAATTAGCTAAGAGCTATATCCTTATCAGTAGGCCAAGAGACAAAATGAGCACGGCATAGGCTTTCGACACCTTAAAGCTCACCTCCAGTGACACACTTCCTCCAACAAGGCCACACCTCCAAACCCGTCTAATCCTTAAAAGAATTCCACTCCCTGGTGACTAAGCCTTCAAATGTATGAGCCTATGGGGGCCATTCTCATTTTAACTATCACAATGACTTTTTAAGTTTAAAGTAGAATATTAAGATAATGAATTTTCTCCTTACAAAAATCCTTTGGAATAACTGGATTAAAGACTACCAGGAAAATATCTATTCTAAGATTACTCATTATTTCAACTGTAATGCATTCATCACTGCAACTACCAGCCTGAGATGAGTCCACCTATCTTGAGGTAGTAGCCCACATTTTCAGGTACTACAGACTTTGGGAAGCTGCTTATAATGGGGATAGGGTAAGGCAGAGGACAGAAACCCCTCCCCCAGGCATCCCTCAATTGTACAGACCTAGTAAAAACTAGTTCCCTTTAGTTTGGCCTCAATACTCTGTCTATATCTTCACATTGTACTTTATGAATAAGGAGGACTAGGTGATATCTACAATGACTGTAGTTAGCTGTCAATCAGAATGTCAAACTACACTGAATTTAGAACTCAGTCCTTAGCTCTTTACACTGAGCCACACTGAACATATACAACCTACCACCGTCTATGAAACCGGTGGTAGCTCCAAGTCTCTTTGCTTCTATTTACTCACTTTCCATCTTTGCTTCTGATTTGTTTAAGTTGGTCTTCATCTACCTCGATTTCCCACACTGGACGGTCTGCACCCTCCCCTGTGCCTGTCATTTTACTGCGGCACTTAGATTGTTTTCAGCATTCCTTTAACAATGAACTACGTCATTTATAAGGCACACTCCAGTGTTTATCAAGCTAATATACACATCCTATTTTACAGAAGAAAATTTCTCAAAACTCGAAAAATATGCCTATGAATTTCATTTTAAGCAATATTGAATTAGGTTGCCCTATTGTCCTGAAAATAGCTAAGTCTGTATAAGGAGTTATAGGGCCACCTAAGAATCAAAAGAAAATGTGAATTATTAAGTTAGTACTTATTGAGAAGAATGCAAATTCGGTAGAAGAATTAAAAACGAATGAGGAATCATTTTTTCCTAGAATGCTTGCTGCGGGCACTTGTCAGTCCAACATCAAACAATATTTCATGTTATCATATCAAATAATAATAATTCACTCAACAAATTCATCCTCAAATCCATTTACATCAACAACAAAGTTCTTCCTTCGAGACGCTATTGTAGAGTCTTAGTAGTATGCTTGGAAAGCTGTGAGTCTAAGGCAATGCTCAAACTGCAGCTAATCCCCTTTACTCGTCCCTGAGTTCTAGTCCTAATCATATGCAATTGCAGAAACAGAAAAGCCCAGAAAGAAATAGAAATGTGACACATAGGCAGAGTATGGTTGTCTTGGCCTAGCAAAGGCAGTAAGAGGGCAGAGAAGCAGGAGCTCCTGCAGTGGGGGGTGGGGGTGGGACTGGAGGGCCCCCAATACTGGAATGTCTGGAGGGAATGATCCTGGTGACAAGGTGACATAGAGAGCCAAAACAAGGCTGCAGCAACAGCTGATGCAGACGGGAGTGGGAGGATGAGGATGCTGTGTGAGGTAGTCTTCCAATCATGTGTGCAAAACGCTTTGCTGTCAAACAGCATGCTGAAGTTCCCAGAGATCATGCAAGGATGAATCTAATTAAATCCACTATTGTCCTACTCTAGTGCAGCCAGAATAAAATTGGATTTCAAGAGCCACAGAGAAAAAAATATAAAAGAAGTCAAAACAGATTTAGCAGAAAGGGTAGCATCTTGTCCAGCTTCTGGTCCAGAGTTCATTAAATTCTCCTTGACTAGATAGAATTAGGGCTAGTCACAAGGAAAAGGCACAAACAGAGCAGGGTGCCTTGTAGATACTAATACACTCAGAGTTACTGGGCTGTACTGTAATCACCCACTATTAGTGAATCCTCTGTTTTACAACAAACTGAATACACCTAATGTTTTAATCACTTCTAAGTGTACAATTTTGTGGCATTTCATTCACAATGTAGAGGCATCATTACCACTACCCTATAGGAACTTTTGATCCTACTAAGGTTTGCATAGAGCTGTGTAAACAGAAGGTGCCCCTTGACTACATGGTTAATTTGCCCAGATACAATGACATCCATGTGACAACAGAGGATATGGTCACTCTTGCGTGCCCCCTGCTTATTTTGTACCTAAATGGAGCTTTTGTGACTCCTTGGCCATTCTTCATAAGAACTCAATCATCCTGGGAATAACAATCAAGGTTCTTCTTTGTGCTTCTGCCAAATAGCATTGAGCCTCATGTCCTTGCAATTATAACAGGGCATTTGTATGCCTGTGGCTGGAACCTGCTGTATAAATGCTTCTTAGACTGGGGTTGAGAACTGCTTACTATGTAACATAACTGAACACACAACTGTTAATTCTCCATAAATTTTATTTTTTCTTTCATATGCCTACCCACTAGAGGAGAAATGCATCTGTCTTGAGAAGAGCTAAGTATATCTTTTGTTAGTTCTTTAAATCAACTTTAGCAATGCATAATTTACATGTACTGAAATCCAGTTAAGTATACAGATCAATGGCTCTGGCCAGTGAGTATATTCACGTAAAAATGCACACACAGACTTTACACGGCATTAGATTGGTAGATTACTGATTACAATAGCTGGACAGATCTTGACTATAAACAACACGTTTGGGGGATCCCTGCATCATTCTCTCCCATCTGCAAAATGATGACACACTCCTAATCCAGAGACTTCTAACATTTTCTTCTTTTGACTTAGAGGCATCAGGAATAATCTAAACAATTTACTGCTTTCAGTTTTAGTCATTAAAGTTCAAGAAAATATCCACAAGACAGAACAATAGAATATCGGGCTAATACCAGACAATCTGGAACTCAATGACACAGGAGGGCCACAAAAGAAGAAAGGGTTTCTAAAAAATGAAATTATGTTGAGCTGGGTCAAAGAAACAAGAACAGTTGTCTCAAAACCTTGAAAGGGTCTTATTTGTATTGAGAGAAGACAAACTCATTCCATATGTGGCTCTAGAGACCAAAAGTGCCCAAGAGATATTGCATGACAAAATTTACACAAGGAAGAGCTTCCACCTTCTCCTACAATCTTCAAAAGAGTGGCTGAGGCATCAAGGTCCCTATCCACAGTTGTTAGAAGACAGAGGCTGATGGTGTGAGAACCTGGAGCAGAGCACAGGGCTAGACTGGCAAGCTCTGCAGTCCTTCCCTATCCAACTGTGAGAAGCTGTGGTCTGTGAGTTTCTACCTCAAACCCAGGCCTGAGGGAAGCCATGCCTTCTCAGAAAAGGTAAATCCCAATTCACAGCTTGATTAAGAACAAGTAATTAAGCCAGACATGGTGGTGCAGACCTTTAATCCCAGCACTTGGGAGGCAGAGGCACCTAGGTGCATCTCTGAGTTCAAGACCAGCCTGATCTACAGAGTGAGTCCAGGACAGCCAGGACTACACAGAGAAACCCTGTCTCGAAAAACCAACCCCCCACACCAAAAAAGTCTAAGATTTCCTGTCTTTGACGTCACCTTCCTCCAGGCTGACCCTCAAGCAGCCTTCGACCCTTTGCATCGTTCAGGTAAGTGTTACCACTCTACCTACAGTTAAATTCTTGCAACTGGTTCCTAACTAGTCACCCTGCCGATGACCTCCTTTTTATCATTACTACATCTTTCCAAGGCTCAGACTGGATTGCAGGAGTTCAACTTGATCACACCTCTGTACAGGTTCCTTCAGGCCCACAAAGTGATCCAAAATTCAGTACCAGCACAATCCGGCCTTCATCGTCCTTGCTTGCCCCTGGTACTGCAGGCTTTGGATAACAGGTACACTTAGAACTCTTAGACAGTCCACACAGCTCATCTTGTCTTGTCCTGGTTCACCTATTCTGAAGTGTGCCCTCTGTTGTCCTCTGTGAGCATTTACTCATTCTTCAAGGCTCATGTTAATGCTCCCTCTGTGATGGTAGCTTTAACACTGCTATTTCATAAACCACACCTCCTTCTCAAATGCAACGATTCTTCCTGGAGCTGACAGGCTTCTCTCTATACCTTATCTTTGCATTTAGTTACCATGCTTGAAAACCAAGTCTGGAAATCCTAGCCTTCCTCTTCCTTCTATGGAATTTCCAAAGACAGAAAATAGACTTTATTTGTATCTTATACACCATCTCATCAGATGTCCAATGCTGAGAATCTAGCAAAGTACTTTTTCCATAATATTTATTGACTTGATCTAGAATTTAAGGACTATATCCATAGTTTAATACCATTGTTAAAATTATAATCTAGGCTCAGTGGTTAAGAGCACTTGCTGCTCTTGTACTAGACCCAAGTTAAGTTCCCAGCACCCATACAGCAGCTCAGTTACCCATCTGTAACTCCAGTAACTTCAGTTTCCTCTTCTGGCCTCTGTGGGCATCAAACACACAGCCATTACACATTCATACATGTAGGTGAAACTCATACACATAAAAGCAAATATTTTAAAAAAATGTGACTTCTATTGAAATTCTAATCCAAAGGACAGTGACCGAGCAGTTCTGAGCTCCAGGTATGTACTTACATTCACTAGGAGGGAGAAATCAGTGACCAGATGGCTAAGTTCAACTAAGTCCTTAAAAAAAAAGAGAGGGAAAGGAAATTACTTAGTTTTACATCTCACATTTACCAAAAAGCAAAAATGTTTAACATACCGCTTCTAAGGTATTCCAGGACTCAGCAGCATTTTGGTCTCGAGGAATCTCAGGCAAGGCATATATCTGAGTCAAACTCTGAGAAGCAGCTTCAGCCTCCACAGTGTGGAGCACTCCTGGATAGACACAGATCTGGTTAGAGTTTGCTTCTCAGAAAGGACAGAACACAAACTGGCTCCATGAGACAACTGGCATACAGAATGCTTATAATTCAGTTCAAGCTAAAAGTAAAGGAATCATTCTTTTAAAATGACATTATGTACTCACGGGCAGCCTGTTCTCTCGGTGAGCTAGACCCATACACGCTCTCCATCCATGCAACAGAATGAAAGGGTTAGAGGTGGAAGAGGCGGCAGCAGAAACTTCTACACCTGGCTGGCATTCCATAGGACACATCAGCAGCAACACGTATAACATGTTCTGTTAAATCCTTAGGTTTGGACTTAGCTATTTTAGTAATAAGGATCACACAACAGGTGTCAAAAGCCAGGGGCTGGTGAGGTGGCTCTGCAGGTGAAAGCTTGCTGCAAACCTGACAACTTGAGTTCATCCTTGGAGCCCACAGACAGATAAAGGAGAGAACATAAACCACAAGGTCCTCTGACCTCCACACACACAACTCACACATCACACACACAATACCAAATAAGCATGTAACTTTAAAGTAGGAAAGCAGGCTGGGGTTTAGCTCAATGGAAGGACACTTTGGTTTACGAGCAAAGTAGACCAGTGATGCAGTTATGTGTTTGTAGCAATCAATGTGAGTCTCTACTGATAACAATCCTGTCAGCAATGAACACATCTGCCATAAGAATATTGTTGCACATCCTGTAAACTCTGCTTAGAAGCATTCTTCCTCTGCATACTTCCATGGTTTCTTCTACTTCTGTTCCAGTTTTTAAAAAAGCTTTCAGCCCATAAAACTACTTATTAAGCATCGCTGTAATAACAAAGCAGTTTGCACTACAAACCTCTACCTTTAAGTCTTTCTGGCTCTTCTTACTGATCTTACCAATATTCATTCATGAAATTGACACTTGTTGCACACCTAACAGAGACACAACAGTGGGCTATGAAACCAATCCTGAAGTGGCAACACCACACAGTATTAACACTGTGGTCTGGTCAGAAGGACCAGTGTTAGAATCCTGGTTTAGAGACTTGCTGTTCCTGTTGGTAAAGTAAGTTGCTGTTTACTGTGCAGTCTATCCCTGCTGCTGCCAGCGCCACTGTTGTTGTCATGGACAGAGCTTCCAGAGGACCTGTTCTACAGACGTGTGACTGTCAACCACGGGGCCTGTTCTACAGACGTGTGACTGTCAACCACGGGGCCTGTTCTACAGACGTGTGACTGTCAACCACGGGGCCTGTTCTACAGACGTGTGACTGTCAACCACGGGGCCTGTTCTACAGATGTGTGACTGTCAACCACAGGGCCTGTTCTAGAGATGTGTGACTGTCAACCACGGGGCCTGTTCTACAGATGTGTGACTG
>CAJQZJ010032188.1:13852953-13870549 GCA_907164525.1 Lophiomys imhausi
GACGTGTGACTGCCAGCCATGGGGCCTGTTCTACAGACGTGTGACTGTCAGGGTCAGTCAGTATTTGCACAGCTGTGCTGAGGAAGAAAGCAAAGCTTGAGGCTTACATTCTAAACCAAGATTACTTGGGACATCGCAAAGCTTTTCCAAGAGCTGTGTATTTCTTGCATGATCACTCCCAAACTATTAAGAAGTGGAACTGTAGACTTAGACTTCTGGGAAGTTGGAAGGTGTCATAATCAGATATTAGCCATAGTGTGAAGAAAGTATTAAGGATAAAAGTTAGCAGGTGAGAAAGTTAGAGATGAAAAGTCAGTTGGGAGGCTTTATAATATATCCATGCAAAATGGCAACCTTCATCCCTAGAGCAGTAACAGTGGAGGTGCAGAGGGGGGACCAGGGCTCCGCTCACAACACCTGCCATCCTTCATTAACATCTTCTTTTTACATCTTATTTATTTATTGTATGCACATGCATGTGTCTGTGCCATAATGCACATGTGGAGGTCAGAGAACAACTTAATGAGATGGGAGGTTCTCTCCTATGTGGGTCCCAGGGGTCAGATTCGGGTCTCGGTGGCAAGCAACTTTACTTGCTGAGCCATCTCACTGGTCTGACTTTAACACTGTGTGCTGTTGTTAGCAGCAAGGATGAAAAAGTGGACGTTTCAGAGGATGGCTCTCAGAGAAATTCCATTCTCTGAAACAGGCATAGAGAGGGGTGATCACAAAAAAGGAAGAAACGACACTAGAGATGATAGAGTTTGGAGAGACTTCTAATCCAGCTTGATGTGGCAGGTAGTTCAGACTTTCTGGAAGAAGGGGCATTATTAGGCAAAGAAGAGAAGACTATAAATGCTACACGGAGAAATCCACATGAGCAAAGACCTCAAGAGAAAAGTAATACAGCTATGCTACAATCAGCAGCTGGCATCATCAAAGCATGAAAGGAAAAACACAGAGGTACAAGAGCGAGAGATAATGTAGATGAGCAGGGGCCTTCACAAGCAGGAGAAGACTTTATGTGGCTGCTGATGGCTTACAAGTGTGTTCGGAAATGACATGATGACTTGTGACCTGACCCACTCCTGAGTCAGTCATTAGGAAACTGTATTAATCCCTATTTCATTTCCATTCCTTTTTTTCCCGGCCTAAAAATGAATGATACTTTATAAAATTGTGTAATTAGTTAAGTTTCAAAGTTAATGAACACTTTACTCTTAAGAAAAAAAAAACTTGTTTAAACTAATCAGGAAGGGCACAATCAACTTAACAAAAGATAGTGTCACACACTGTGTGTGTGTGTGTGTGTGTGTGTGTGTGTGTGTGTGTGTGTGTGTATATATATATATACTGAGATTATAAAAAGTGTCATATTGCCTACATAGGCTCAGGTTTTCCATAATATGCTTTTTAAAAGAATACTCTTATTTACTCTTTGGCAACAATGTATCTTAATTATACACAACCCAAGGCTCCCTTCTACTCTCCATGGAACCTCCAATACTTCCCCTTCCCATCTTCCCATCTTCTTGTTTTGTAATATTGAGTCTAATTAGTGCCATCTATGTACTATGTATATGGGTATCTATGTTTTGTATCTTAAAGAATAAAACCACCAGACACAGAGTACATTTATAACATTATAATAAAAAGCCAATATTTTTCAAATGCTTAAACATTTTAAATTTTCACTTCAACCAAGATAAATGAGTCAGCCTAGGGCCTTTCTTTCACTTTATATTCCATGTAACTTCTTGATAAGTAGCAGACAGAATATAAGCAGAACTCTAATTGTGTACACTCAAGATCTTAAGCCATAACCGAGAGAAGATTCAAATGAGACAGGAAAGGTCTACAAAACAAGGAAAGATTATCATATACAAATGTTTTAGCTAGAGAGAGAGAGAGAGAGAGAGAGAGATGAGAGGTATCTGACATTTTAAACAAACATAAAAGATTTTTGTCAGTACAAAAAGGAAATGATTAGGTCATTTCCATCTCACTTGAAACCAAACTACGTATGTGTTTTAGTTACAACAAAGACATCCTTTCTTTTTCATAGAAAACCTTGTTGTTAATTTACAACGCTGAACATCACAAATCAATTCAAGGCATCTGTCAAGAAAGACCTTTTAATTTCTACAACTTCTGCAATTCACTTATTTAAACTCATACCTTATTGCTCATCCTTTGACTATGAACTCTTACAAACTTGTAAAAGTGTGTGTGTTTGTGTGTGTGTGTGTGTGTTTTCTAAACCCTACCATTGGATGTAAAGCCTAATTACTGGCTATACATTGAAATAAACCTTAAGACTGTTAACTCCCTCTGGCTAAAGTGTTACATAAGCTATCTAACAATATTCTGCCCTCTCTTTTTGTCCTTGTGAACAGCAAGCAGTCTGCCAGGAAGTACAGCCTAATAGGTATGAAATCTTCACTAACCTTCATGACATTAGTAGTGTTTCACTACAAAACTAAATACATTCATTCAAAGGCATTCCTTAAGCATTTCAAGTTCTGAGACCTTAAAAATAAATATAATTTATGGATCATCTTTGAAATAAACCTATCTTTCAAAGTAAAATGACTTGTAGGTCACAACTTAATGCAGAAGAGGATTTTTAGATTAAGATCAATGGGGGATATAGCTACTGCATACTATTAGACACAACAGTGCTGTGTTCTTCAGAACTATTTAGTGCATGCATACACCAAAGGATTCTATACGCCGGTCTGAGGTTCCCAGAAGCTTTAAGATTGATATCTTTTCTTTGTGGGTATTTGCTGAAAACTGGCTAAAATTTCCTTCCTGTTGTGCCACTGAAATGTATGTCCTGTATGTACGAATGGGGAGACAGACAGAAACTGGGGAGACTCATAGCCTCACCCCAATGGGATGAACCTCCATTCTGAATGCAAGTCAGATGGATAGGCTCGTCATTCCTCTTGATGGGAGCAAGGAGAAGGGAATGAAAGTTGACACACAATGAGACATGAGGGAGCTTTCTGCATCAAGCACAATTAGCAGGACTGGCTTTTGGAACTCTCAGAATCTGCACAAAAGAAACAGCAAACATCACAGCTTCCCCCCCAAACTTCCTTCATTTTCTAGAGAACATAAGATGTCCTGTTCTTCTTATTTCTATCTGTAAATGGAAATCATTTTTGTATGTCTGATCTCAGTCACGGACATTGGCAATACTGCTCCTGAAGCTGTTTCCAACTAATATATTTAGAACGAGATTTATAAAGAAGGAAGAATTGTAAGACATTTAACTTCCATCCAAACAGTAGACATTTTTCTGTATAGGCTGTCACTACTATAATGGGTATGCAAAGCAAAAATGCAGAGAAACTAGAGCATGCAGGATAAACACATGTAGAGTGACAGGAATCTGTAGCTAGCAGGAACCACAGCACATGCCTAATTCTGCTCCACCTTGGAAGCCTGTGGAAGCTCGTTCCTTGCATTCTTCTTGTTATTCTCCTTTGTTAGTGTTTTGCATTTAAGGCAACCAAGTAGAGGCTTACTGTGTGAAATGTGCTGTCAGAGCCTGTTTTCCATGGACAGCAGACTTGGGGTGAAATAGTGAGCAGTCAGAACCTGAAGTCTGTGCTTGGTGTTATATGCCTTAGGTGTGTGGCTTTACAAACTGCCTTAATCATGTCATCACTGTGTCTCCAGCAGCAATAATCAGAAATTTAGACTAACTGGTATTACATGAATTGAGTGGCTTAAGAATCAATATAGTTGAAAATTAATTTCACATGCTGTTTCTTTTCTCTCATATTCTGTCTCTATCCTAATTTTTTCAATTTCTTTAATACACACTTCCCCCAATTCTGCCAAGTCTCGGGTTTCACACTAGCCTTCTGTTTATAGCAAAGGGTAATTGGCAGGGAGTGGGTGACCAAGTAACTCTCCAGTGTTATATACTCAAGGGCACAGGCTACAACTATTTCTACTTGGATAAATGCACACAATGCAACGATAAAATGCAAATTAAAGCAATTATTACATTACTATTGCAAGAAAAATCCTCGATGAATTCAAGTATTTTCCTTCCGACAAAAATACTGGAAGCCAAACAGTAAGAGATTTACACCAGCTAGCCTTTCCAGAAAATCCTATTATCTTCACTGACATCGCTGCCACCATTGTCAAATGCCTTGGTACAGAAGGTACTCCATAAACACATGGATGTTGAAAGCCCAGTCTCTCCTTATACACAAAAGGCACCAGCTCATACTTTGTGGTAAGATTAGCCTTCCTCTGCACCAAAATGGTAGTGATAAACCATATAATTGTGAAAATAGTAAACGGCAAACTACCAAAAAGCATGACCCCCAAATATTCTTTAAGAGCTGGGCACTAACATTTTGGCACTGGCTATGCAGAGAAGTGACTGAAGTACTTCTATCTTATTTTTTTATGGGGTAGTTAGTTTGGTTTTATAAGAAAAGGTTGGCCCAGGATGCCCTTGAACTCCCAGTTGCTCACCCTAGCCCAACTTCCCAAGTATTCGGATTACAGGTATACAGCACCATGCCAGCTCTGCGGCAGCATATCTGAAGTGATAAAATCGTCCCTATCATATACTTATTTATTTGTTTGTCTTTATAATGCATCTATGAACAGTTTACTATGTGCAAGACACAAAGGCTACAGAAAAAGAAAGATTACCCAGAAACTCTGCGAGGCAGCCTAAATGTTTCTGGATTCCCTTGAAAAGTACTGAATCATTAGCAGACAATGTGTGCACACTTTAATTTATTGCTGGGGACTGGCAATAAAAGCGCCCTAGGGGGGATCCAAGATGGCAGCGGCTCGCACGGACGCATTCTGAACATGGGGAAAAGAGACATAAAAAGCACAGAGTTATTGGACACTGTGCAAAAACCGGAGGGACTAGACCCGCTGGGAACACACCCAGCCCCCAAGGGACTGTTAAAAGTCCAGGGCAAGGCTCTCCCCACATCTCTCCCAGACACGGAAGCAGCTGAATCCGGGAATCAGGAACTCCCATATGGAGAGACGCTGGGTAAGATTGACTCTAATACACAACAGGCAGAATCAGACCCCACACGGGATCACTCACCAGCCTACTAGGCTCCCCACACCTCAGGCGGACCTTATAGCTATTTAGGAAAATGTGCAGGCTAGTTGAAGTCTTAGCAACGGCAGAAGGAGGGCACATGGCGGGAGGTCCGCAGCCACGGCAGGGCGGATTGGGTTGAGACCCCACACGGGATCACTCACTAGTCTACTGGGTCCCACACACCCAAGGAGAGCCCTCCACCTATCTAGAAAAGGTTGCGGACCAGTGTGAGCCTTGGTGGCCGACTACAGTGGCACCACAGGGGGCAGGGCAGAGGCGTGCGCACACAGCGAAAGGGTGGGGGGGGGGAAACACGCACAGGGGGCAGGGCAGAGTTGATCGCCCGCAGCGAAGGAGCCAGGTGTAAGTGAGCACAGTGAAGTGGCAGGGCTGGGAAAGCACAGAGGCGCACAGAGGCAGAGCTAGCGGCGGAGGTGCACAGAGGCTGAGGGCTCCAAAACGTGGAAGCCAGAAGCCGAGGGACCATAGCTGTATTCTGCAAAACCCAGACATATTAGGCATGGAGCCGGGCCCTCTCAGTCTCCTTGGGGACAACCAGAGTCCACAGAATCCGTGCCTGGGCAAACAGGTCCATACCATCAGAACCACTACAGGCTGATCACTCAGTGTGCAACATAGAGATGTCTGACTTGGGAGCAGTGAAACAATCCCGGGCCATTCCTCATTACCTGGGAATAGGCTGCACCAGCTCACAGTGATTCAGGCTATTAGAAACACAGTGTCCCTGAGATCCAACTGTAAGCAACGACAGATCGCGAAGCAATTCAACTGCTACACCACAGCATCCCCTGTGGATCCAAGCCCAGAAGACGAAGAGACCAGACAGCTAAACACATCCATATGGCCAAAGATCCAAGGAAAAAAAAAACAGAAATCAAGGAAATATGACTCAAACAATGCAAAACTATCCTAGCTCATCCAATTTGGATGACCTCACAACAGCAGAAACACATGAAAACGATAACAATTCTACATTATGGAAAGTGATAGAGTCCCTTCAAGAAGAACTTAAATCTACGAAGAAATTCAAAGAAGCCACAATTTTACAAGTCAAAACAACGAATAACACCATTAAAGAGCTCCAAGCCAAGGTGAATCAGCTTGAACAGGAAAAGGACAGGGCAATGAAAGATTTCCAGGCAAAAACAAGCAAACTGGAGCAGGAAATGTACAAAACAAATAATACCATTCAAGACATGAAAATAGAAATAGAAAAAATAAAGAAAACACAGTCAGAGTTAAAAGAGAAAATGGAGAATCAAGGGAAGAGAACAGGAACTACAGATATGAGTATCAAAAATAGGATGCAAAAGATGGAAGACAGAATCTCAGGCATGGAAGATTCGATGGAAGAAATCAGTACAACATCCAAAGAAAATGAGAAAGCTAAAAAATATCTCACCCACAACATCCAAGAAATCAAGGACTCAATGAAAAGACAGAACCTAAGATTTATAGCCATAGAGGAAAGAGAAGAATCCCGACTCCAAGGTCCAGGAAATATCTTCAACAAAATCATAGAAGAAAACTTCCCAAACCTAGAGAAAGAGATGCCAATAAAAATCCAAGAGGCTTACAGAACACCGAACAGATTAGATCAGAAAAGAATCTCCTCTCGCCACATAATAATTGAAACACCAAATGTACAGAACAAAGAAAGAATATTAAAAGCTGTAAGAGAAAAAGGTCAAGTCACATACAATGGCAGACCCATCAGAATTACACCTGACTTCTCCTCCGAAACTTTAAAAGCTAGAAGGGCCTGGACAGGTGTCCTACAAGTCCTGAGAGAACATAGGTGCCCAGCCAGACTACTATACCCAGCAAAACTCTCTATCAACATAGATGGAGAAAACAAGATATTCCATGACAAAATCAAATTTAAACAATATCTACCCACAAACCCAGCCCTACAGAAGATCTTAGAAGGAAAATTCCAACCCAGAAAAGAAAACTCCACCCAAGAAAAGAGGGAATAGAAAACCCCACAGCAACTAAACCAAAAGAGGCACAGGACGATCACCTATACCAAACTAATGGGAAATAACAAGCCCTGGTCACTAATATCCATCAACATCAATGGACTCAACTCGCCAATAAAAAGTAACAGGCTTACAGATTGGATCCGTAAGCAAGAACCGTCTTTTTGCTGCATAAAAGAAACACATTTCACTATCAAAGATAGACACTATCTCAGAGTAAAGGGCCGGGAAAAGGTTTTCCAAGCAAATGGACCCAGGAAGCAAGCTGGAGTAGCCATCCTAATATCAAACAAAACAGACTTCAAACTGCAGTTAATGAAAAAAGACAGAGAAGGGCATTATAAACTCATTAAAGGGAATATTCATCAAGAGGAAATCTCAATATTGAACATATATGCCCCAAATACAAAGGCACAAACATTTGTAAAAGAAATGCTTCTAAAACTTAAATCGCACGTCAATCACAACACATTAGTAGTGGGAGACTTCAACACCCCACTCACAACAATGGACAGATCATCAAGACTGAAGCCAAACAGAGAAATATTGAGTCTAACAGAGATCACGAACCAAATGGACCTAACAGATATCTACAGAACGTTTCACCCAAACACAAAGGAATACACCTTCTTCTCAGCACCTCATGGAACCTTCTCGAAAATCGACCACACAGTTGGACACAAAGATAACCTTAACAGATACAAGAAAATTGAAATAACCCCTTGTATCTTATCAGACCACCATGGAATAAAAGCTGGTCTTCAACAGCAAAAGAATCAACAGAAAGCCTACACACACATGGAAATTGAACAACTCCTTACTGGACGACTGGGTCTGGGAAGAAATAAAGAAGGAAATCAAAGACTTCTTAAAATCCAATGAAAATGAAGGCACAACATACCCAAACCTATGGGATACAATGAAAGCTGTGCTACGAGGAAAGTTCATAGAACTAAGTGCCTTCAAAAAGAAAATTGTGACAGCTCATATTAGCAAATTAACAGCTAAACTGGGTGAACTGGAAAAAAAAGAAGCAAACACTCCCAAGAGGAGCAGAAGGCAGGAAATCATCAAACTTAGGGCTGAAATCAACAACTTAGAAAGAAAAAGAACTGTACAAAGAATCAATGAAGCCAAGAGTTGGTTCTTCGAGAAAATCAACAAAATAGACAGACCCCTAGCCAAATTAACTAAAAGGCAGAGGGAAAGAACCCAAATCAACAAAATCAGAAATGAAAAGGGAGAAATAACAACAGACATTGAGGAGATCAAGAGAATATTTGGGTCCTACTTTAAAAATCTATATTCCACCAAATTTGAAAACCTAAGGGAAATGGGCAATTTCCTCGATAGATTCCACCTACCAAAACTAAATCAAGATAAGATTAACAGATTAACCCCTAAGGAAATAGAAACAGTCATTAAAAATCTCCCAACCAATTAAAGCCCAGGACCAGATAGCTTTAGTACAGAATTCTACCAGACCTTCAAAGAGGAGCTAACACCAATACTCTTCAAACTCTTATACCAAATAGAATCAGAAAGAACATTGCCAAACTCATTCTACGAGGCCACAGTCACCCTGATTCCTAAACCACACAAAGAACCAACAAAGAAAGAGAACTTCAGACCAATCTCCCTCATGAACATAGATCCAAAAATACTTAATAAAATACTAGCAAACCAAATTCAAGAACACATCAAAAGTATCATACATCATGATCAAGTAGGCTTCATCCCAGGAATGCAGGGATGGTTCAACATAGGAAAGTCTATCAACGTCATTCACCATATAAACAAGATGAAAGAAAAAAAACACATGATAATCTCGCTAGATGCAGAAAAAGCATTTGACAAAATCCAACACCCTTCAGGCTAAAAGTTCTGGAGAGAACGGGCAGACAAGGAGCGTACCTAGAAATAATAAAGGCAATATACAGCAAGCCAGTGGCTAGCATCAAGTTAAATGGAGAGAAACTTGAAGCATTTCCTCTAAACTCAGGGACAAGACAAGGATGTCCACTTTAACCATATCTCTTCAATATAGTACTTGAAGTTCTTGCTAGAGCAATTAAGACAACAAAAAGAGATCAAGGGGATACAAATAGGAAATGAAGAAGTCAAATTATCCCTATTTGCAGACGACATGATAAAATACATAAGCGACCCCAAAAATTCCACCAGAGAACTATTACAGCTGATAAACACCTTCAGCAAAGTGGCTGGATACAAAATTAACTCAAAAAAATCAGAAGCCCTTCTATATTCAACGAACAAATGGACTGAGAAAGAAATAAGGGAAACAACCCTCTTCACCATAGCCACAAACAATATAAAATACCTGGGGGTAACTCTAACCAAGCAAGTAAAGGACCTATACAACAAGAACTTCAAGCCCCTGAAGAAAGAAATGGAAGAGGCCCTTAGAAGATGGAAAGACCTCCCATGCTCATGGATAGGTAGGATCAACATAATAAAAATGGCTATCTTACCAAAAGCAATATGTAGATCTAATACAATTCCTATCAAAATACCAACACAATTCTTTATAAACTTGGAAAGAGCTAGTCTCAATTTCATATGGAACAACAAAAAGCCCAGAATAGCTAAATCAATCCGGTACAATAAAAAAGCATCTGAAGGTATCACCATCCCAGATTTCAAGCTGAACTACAGAGCAATAATAGTAAAAACAGCATGGTATTGGTATAGAAACAGACCAGTAGATCAATGGAATCGAATAGAAGATCCAGAAATGGACCCACACACTTATGGCCACCTAATTTTTGACAAAGAAGCCAAAACCGCACAATGGAAGAAGGACAGCATCTTCAACAAATGGTGCTGGTCCAACTGGATGTCCACTTGCAAAAGAATGAAAGTAGACCCATACTTATCACCTTGTACACAACTTAAATCCAAGTGGATCAAAGACCTTAACATAAGGCCGGTCACATTAAAACTACTAGAAGAAAAAGTGGGAGAAACCCTCGAACTCATTGGCACAGGTGACAACCTCCTGAACAGAACACCAACAGCTCAGGACCTGAGATCAACAATCAACAAATGGGACCTCATGAAACTGAACAGCTTCCGTAAGGCAAAAGACACTGTCATTCGAACAAAACGGCAACCAACAGACTGGGAGAAAATCTTCACCAACCCCACATCTGATAGAGGGCTAATATCCAAAATCTACAATGAATTCAAGAAACTAAATGCCAAGAAACCAAATAATCCAATCAAAAAATGGGGGACAGCGCTAAATAGAGAATTCACAAAGGAGGAATCCCTAATGGCCGAGAGACACCTGAAGAAATGCTCAACATCCTTAATCATCAGAGAAATACAACTCAAGACGACTCTGAGATTCCATCTCACACCTGTCAGAATGGCTAAGATCAAGAGCTCAAATGACATCACATGCTGGCGAGGGTGTGGAGAAAGGGGAACCCTCCTCCATTGTTGGTGGGAGTGCAGGCTTGTGCAACCACTATGGAAGTCAGTATGGCGATATCTTAGAAATCTTGGAATAGCTTTGCCTCAGGACCCAGCCATACCACTTCTGGGTATACATCCAAATGACTTCTCACGGAATCATAGGGAAGAATCCTCGTCTATGTTCATAGCAGCCTTATTTGTAATAGCTAGAAACTGGAAACAACCCAGATGTCCCTCAACTGAAGAATGGATTAAAAAACTGTGGTACATCTATAAAATAGAATATTACTCAGCTATCAGAAACAATGAAATTATGCAATTTGCAACCAAATGAATGGAACTAGAGAAGCTCATCCTGAGTGAGCTAACCCAGACTCAGAAGGATGCACATGGCATCTATTCACTTACAGTAGGATTTTAGCTGTATAGTACAGGATATCTGTACTACAACTAACACACCAAAGGGAACATGGACATAGACTTTTTTTTCTTTTCCCTTTTTCTTTTTCCTTTCTTTTTTTGCTGTTGTTGTTAGTTTTTGTGGTTTTGTGTGTTTGTTGGTCTGTTTTTTAGTTTTCCCTTCCTAGCAAGGAGACACCTTTCACTGGTGGTACTGCCTTGTAGGCCCCCCAGTGTATGAAGAGGCTCTTGGCCCTCATATGACTCCTGAACTGTGGCGAGGGACTGTTATGTAGGGACACTCCACCCCAGAGGAACAAGAGGGAAGGATTAGGGGGTAGAGAATGGGAGGGTGGGGTTGGGAAGGGGGGAAAGAGTACAATATGATGGAGATGTAACCTGAAGCAACAAATAAATAAATTTATTAATTAAAAAAAAAGCATGTAACAGGTTTAAAACACTGTAAATAAATTAAAGGTTACAACTGTTCAACCTTGTTTTATAAACCTCCAAGAGTCGAAAAAACTTAGAGCTAAGGTAAAATACATGAAATGCGTGGTGTTAGCCCATGCCTTTAACTTCAGCAGAGATGGGAGGAGCACTGTAGAGTTAGTTGTCTTATAAATTCTAGAGTTACATGGAACAGGGTGGTGATGGTGCACACCATTAATCCCAACACACTAGAGACAGAAACAGAAAGATCTCAGAGCTCAACGTCAGCCTGATACAAAACAAACTCAAAGTAGAGAAAAACTTCGATCCAGGAGTGGTGGAGCACATCTTTAATCCCTTCAGATGGGAACCACAGGTTTTGATCCCAATAATTAGAATGCAGAGACAGACACATAGGATTTGGAAGGACTTAAGTTTAAAAGCTACTTACAAAAGGCCTACTAAATACAAACAAATTGTCCTTTGAGATCTGAAAATACATACACTAAGGACTGTTTAGCTCCAAAATAACAAAATAATTTCTTCTTTAATCCAGATTGAAAGATAATACTTTATGTATTGTCAAAAAACCAAATTTGCTTCAGGAAAAATATTACATGACCCCCCCCCCAAAAAAAAAGGTAATTTTCCCAGAGTTAGGATTAGGGCAGGGCTCTGTTCTTATCTTTCCAGGAGATTTAAAGCATCCATTCAAGGAATCCAGGGACAACTGGACAACAGAAAACAGATCAGACACCAAAGAAGACGAGTGGCCCAGATGATCCAGCCTTGCAGACTTCCTCAATAGCTGTTTCCATCAAAAGTCTACAACCACAACAACTCAAAATCACTAAGATTGTTCAGCTCCACACACTGTCCCAGCCAGAACTTCAGTAAAGCCTGGAAGATCAGCTTCTGTCTACAAACTTCTTAGGACATCTAAACAGCTGAGCACAAAAGGACTGAACATAAAAGGATTGTATTAACATTTTTAACCATTATTCCATTCTGGTTTGGGCCCCAAACAGGTTTACTACGACCCAAATCAACAGGAATTCATTGTAAGAGAGCGACATCCCATGCCCAGAGGGTGGGGAGGGTGTTTCTCCCCCCCCCCTTTTTGATTATTTGATGGATAATAGAAAACTCTGTTATTTAGGGGAAGAAACTACAAGCTGTTAAATGGTCTTGTTAAATGGGTTTTGGAGGTTAGACCCAGGGACTTCCTTCTTTTTCTTTTCTGTATCCTTCTTTCTCTCCTATGTAGGAGTGTACAGACTTGAGAAAAATGGGACATAGACATAGTATGGGAAGGACCAAGAAGAAGAGACAGATATGAATATGCCCTTATACCTTTGTATATTGATACAAAATTAGTATTATATTTGGCTAAAGCGGTATTGATCATTGTATATTGTGCAAAATTAAGATTGTATTGGACTACATCGGTATTGATCTTTGTATATTGATACACAATTAAGATCATAGTTAGCCACAATGGTATTGACCCTTGTATATTGATGTAATATTAAGATTGTATTGGGCTACATAGTCATAGATCTTTGTATACTGATACAAAATTAAGAGTATATTTGGCCACATTGGTATTGATCTTTGTATATTGATACAAAATTAAAGGTAACGCTTCTTAAAGGTATTTTACCTAGTAATCCTTAAAAATGAAATGTGAAGCTCTGGCCTCTTGATACCAACCGTCTTAAACCATTTAGGATAGTTAAGAAATACAAACTTCTAGTCATGCAAGCGTGTCATTTTGTTAGCTACTATGACAGTCTATCACAGATATTCTCTAAGCTACTCAGAAATCAAGTTGTTAAGAGACAAGCAACATTTGCTTATCTAAATACAAGAGACAGATAGGGCATCTTCAAAAACCCCAAGAGATCTGCAGAATATGGCATTCAAAGATGTTTTCTTAATTTAAGTTTTTTTTATATCGAGACATGCCAGCTCCTGACAGCATCCCCTATTCCACTCCAAGTAGAAGATGAGCATCGAAGAATCTCCAGTGGGAGATGGTTGAATTAGTGGCAAGCCTATCTCTTGGCATGAAAACCCCTTGCTTCAAATGTAGACAGACTGCTGTCCAAAAAGGACAAAACTTGGTAACAGGTAACTCGACAGCATAGCTCTGCCAAGACAGGGTAGGTTAGTCCTTCATAATTCCTGCTCTACAATCAATGTCTGTCAGAGAAACGGGACCAAAAGGCTGAAGATTGACGCTGTAATGTATGGAGAGAAAACGGGAACTGTCCAGGCAGCCACTGGTATGTCATTTCTTAGTTTTGGAAGCTGCAGGCCGTGCACTTCCTTTATAATCAGATATATTTATCCCTCTCAGGTCTCTGAGGTGGTTGAAGAATAGATAGCTAGAGTCTCATAGTCAAATTTTGAGTTGTTTAGGAATCAAGAGGGTGTTCTGGATCTAAGAAGATATTTTTAAAATTACGAGGCAAGTTAGTATGAAAGCTGAGTTAGATATAGAACTTTAAACTCATGGAGATGGTTAGACAGTAGAATGTTAAAGTCAGGTGCCAAATACATATGGACTGGACATTGGGAATGTATGCTAAGCCAAAAAACTCATAATTGTGGCCTATTTATTTCTGTTGTTTTGTATTGTATTTATAGTTATAAGAAAAAGAACCATTTTTTGGACTGAAAGGGAGAGCTGTTGTGGGGAAAAAAGAAATACCTTAAACTAAAAAAAAAAAAAAAAAGAAGAAGGGAAGAGGATGGGGGGTTGAGGGGGAGGAGGGTGGAAGGGTGGGACTGGAGGGGGGAGTAGGGAGGGGATTGTGATTGAGATGTAACTTGAAGAAATAAATCGATTCCATTGATCTACTGTTTCTATACCAATACCATGCTGTTTTTTACAACTATTGCTCTGTAGTACAGCTTGAAATCTGGGATGGTGATACCTCCAGATGTTTTTTATTGTACAGGATTGATTTAGCTATTCTGGGCTTTTTGTTGTTCCATATGAAATTGAGAATAGCTCTTTCCAAGTTTATAAAAAATTGTGTTGGTATTTTAAATGGAATTGCATTGAATCTATATATTGCTTTTGGCAGGATGGCCATTTTTATTATGTTGATCCTACCTATCGATAAGCATGGGATATCTTTCCATCTTCTAAAGGCCTCTTCCATTTCTTTCTTCAAGGGCTTGAAGTTCTTGTTGTACAGGTCCTTTACTTGCTTGGTTAGAGTTACCCCCAGGTATTTTATGTTGTTTGTGGCTATTGTGAAGGGGGTTGTTTCCCTTATTTCTTTCTCAGCCCATTTGTTTGTTGTATAAAAAAGGGACCTCATGAAACTGAAAAGCTCTGTAAGGCAAAAGACACTGCATTCGAACAAAACGGCAGCCTATAGACTGGGAGAAAATCTTCACCAACCCCACATCTTACAGAAGGCTAATATCCAAAAATCTACAAAGAACTCAAGAAATTAAATGCCAAGAAACCAAATAATACAATCAAAAAATGGGGGAGAGCTAAATAGAGAATTCACAAAGGAGGAATCCCCAATGGCTGACAGACACTTGAAGAAATGCTCAACATTCTTAATCATCAGAGAAATGCAACTCAAGATGACTCTGAGATTCCATCTCACACCTGTCAGAATGGCTAAGATCAAAAACTCAAATGACAGCACATGCTGGCAAGGGTGTGGAGAAAGGGGTACCCTACTCCACTGCTGGTGGGAATGCAGGCTTGTGCAACCACTATGGAGGTCAGTCTGGTGATATCTTAGAAAACTTAGAATAGCTTTGCCTCAGGACCCAGCCATACCACTTCTGGGTATACACCCAAATGCCTCTTCACGGAATCATAAGGAAGTTTCCTCATCTATGTTTATAGCAGCCTTATTTGTAATAGCTAGAAACTGGAAACAACCCAGATGTCCCTCAACTGAAGAATGGGTTAAAAAGCTGTGGTACATCTACACAATGGAATATTATTCAGCTATCAGGAACAATGAAATTATGCAATTTGCAGCCAAATGGATGGAACTAGAAAAGCTCATCCTGAGTGAGCTAACCCAGACTCAGAAGGACGCATATGGCATCTACTCACTTATAGTAGGATTTTAGCTATATAGTAGAAGGTATCGATACTACAACTAACACACCAAAGGGAACTTGGACATAGACTTTTTATTTTTAATTTTTATTTATTTTTTATATTTTTTTTTGGTCTTTTTTATCTATTGTCTGCTTATTGGTTTGTTTGTTTAGTAGTTCTCTATCCCGGGCAACAAGACACTTTTCACTGATGGTACTGCTTCGTAGACCCCCAATGAATGAGGAGGCTTTTGGCCCTCATACGACATCTCAACTGAGATGAGGGACTGTTATATGAGGATACCCTACCCCAGAGAAATGGGATGGAAGGGTTAGGAGGTAAATAAAAAAAAAAATGAAATGTTTCGGCCTTTTACTACTAATTGTCATAAACTGTTTAGGATAATTAAGAAATGCAAACTAATGGTTATGCAAGCCAGTCATTCTGTTATTATAGTTACTTTCTAAGCTAATCAGAAATAAACCTGCTATGAGACAAGCAACATCTGCTTACACTAATATCAGAGATAGATAGGGCCTCTTCAAAAACCTCAAGAGATCTGCAGAATATGGCATACAAAGATGTTTTCGTAACTTTAGATTTTTTTTATATCAAGACATATCAACTCCTGACAGCACCCCCTATTCTCCTCCAAGTAGAAGATGAGCATCGAAGAATCTCCAGTGGGAGATGATTGAATTAGTCACAAGCCTATCTCTTGGTAGGAAAAGCCCCTTGCTCCAACTGTAGACAGAATGCTGTTCAAAAAGGACAAAACCTGGAAGCAGGTAAGTCGACAGCCTAGCTCTGCCAAGACAGGGTAGGTAAGTCCTTCATAACCCTTGCTCTACAATCAATGTCTGTCAGAGAAACGGGGCCAAACGACTGAAGATCGATGCTGTAATGTATGGAGAGAAAAATGGGAACTGTCCAGGCAGCCACTGGTATGTCATTTCTTAGTTTGGGAAGCTGCAGGCCCTGTACTTCCTATAAAATCAGATATATTTATCCCTCTCAGGTCTCTGAGGTGGTTGAAGAAAAGATAGCTAGAGTCTCATAATTAAATTTTGAGTTGTTTAGGAATCAAGAGAGTGCTATAGATCTAAGAAGATACTTTTAAAATTGTGTTGCAAGTTAGTATGAATGTTGAGTCAGATATAGAACTTTAAACTCATGGAGATGGTTAGATAGTAGAATGTTAAAGTCAAGTACCAAATACATATGGACTGGACATTGGGAATGTACGCTAAGCCATATAACCCTCATAACTGTCGCCTAATTACCTCTGTTGTTTGGTATTGTATTTATTATTATAAGAGAAAGAGCCATTTGTTGGACTGAAAGGGGAAACTGTAGGGGGAAATAAGATATACCTTAAACTTAAAAAAAAAAAAAAAAAAAGGGAAGAGGATGGGGGGTTGAGGGTGGAAGGGTGGGACTGGAGGGGGAATAGGGAGGGGACTGCGATTGAGATGTAACTTGAAGAAATAAAAAAATAAAGGAAAAATAAAGAAAAAAAGGAAAAAAAGTAAATGCTAATGAGGAGTTGAAACATAAGACATGGAATTATCTGGATATAAGATACAAAACTGAAGACCACGAGCATGCAAATAGAAACATGCAGCAAAAACCTATGAGACCCAGTGCCAGATGTGTCACCAGCGCCAGAATTTATGACACAAGAGAAGCTGCAAAGGGGGTTGAGTGAGGACCAGAGAAGGAAGAGAGTTAAGAGGGCACTGAAGGGCACTGGAGAATGGTTTAGAAGAACTAAAAGAGATGTTGTGGGATAATAAAGGTCTTTATGACAAAAAAAATAAAAATAAAAATAAAAAAATAAAAATAAAAGTGCCCTAGTGAATAAAGGGGAAACTGGTCAGGTACACTACCTGAAGTTCCTACCTTAATTTCTAATTGATTTGTAGCTTGTATTTTTCATAAGGATTAAAAGTCTCTTAAGATATATAAAATGTAATGAGATGAAATAATTAAAAATAAAAGATAAACAATTACAACAGAGAAGGGAACAAGGGCAGCGGCTATAAAATGAAGCTGATACACTATACAAGTTTAACTTTTGGTGATTAAAAATTTGTCTTTAAGCTTCCTAGGAGACAACAATACCTTATT
>CAJQZJ010032188.1:13870559-13901311 GCA_907164525.1 Lophiomys imhausi
ATTAAAAATTTGTCTTTAAGCTTCCTAGGAGACAACAATACCTTATTAGTTATCCTACTTATAGGATTTAATCTAAACCAAACCACCCAACTAAATAAAAATCAGCTACTTTGAAGTACTATGATGAATTAAGCCACATTTTTTCTGTATAAAAGATACTAGCACAGTGTCAACAAGGATCATCAAATACATCCTTAGAAATGACATAACAGTGTGTTCATAGGTCTGTTTCTTAGAATATCACTTCACGAAAGTTGAGAGCATGAACCAACCATAGATTTTTCATGTTGTTAGTTATTTAGAGAATAGAGAGAGGAGAGATACTTAACAGTCCGTGAAGCCAGATCCTAATAAGAACAGCTCCCGAACAGCCTGTCCTGCACTGGAGAGGATAAACATGCACACTACACGCAAGGACAAACTTAATCTTTTCTTTTCCATGCATGGTTAAGCAAATACTGGAAGCCCCAAAGTTCCAATCCACACAAATTTATCTTGCAAAATTTCCAGGGTACATGCGCCTGGGGTCTGTTTGCAGTTGGCCTAGTAGACTCACAAGGACTTACAAGGGCCTCTCTCCATTACACCTGAGGAGGTGAGCCTTAGCTAACTGCACCCCTAGGATCAAGAGTAAGACATGTTACCATCAACAGTTGTGGTCAGAGAAGGCTGTAACAAAGCATCTTCGTCATTAAACTGTCTCTTCAGTTCTTCAATAGACTCCAAATGGAGCTGGAGAAACTCTCCTATGGCCACTGCTGCTGCTGCTTTAACAGGATCTATCATTCTCTTCAGAAGAACCAGGTCATCCTTGTGGACTTTCAAGCAAAGCTTCTCCATTTCTTGGATATTGGAGCGGAGTTGCTACATATATATATATATATTAAGAAAAAAAAGGGAAATGTTACCAGTACCATCTTCCCAGAATAATTTGGTATAATGATAATGAATGCAAATGATTACATATTGTCTACTGCAGGGGCATACAAATTTTCAATTTCTCTTATCTCTCTCTTGGCTGGCCTAGAATCCATGCCCTCAAACTTTGAATTTACATAGTAAATTTGTCTTTATTACATGTGACTACTACACAATAAACTGTAAAACTAACATTATCTTTTTTTTTTTAGGTTTTTCCTGCCTTTCCTGGAACTCACCTCTGTAGACCAGCCTGACCTTGAGCTCACAGAGTTCTGCCTGCCTCTGCCTCCTGAGTGCTGAGATTAAAGGCATGTGCCACCACGCCCAAATACTACAGACAGTTTGGAACTGCCATGTGGGTGCTGGTATTTGAACCTGGGTCTTTTGGAAGAGTAGCCTGTGCTGTTAACCACTGAGCCATCTCTCCAGCCCCAAAACTAACATTTATCTTGTGGGACATACATGGAACTAAAATATCCTAAAGACTCAAATGACCCATAATGTTAAGTCACAGATACATTGTATAATTTCTAATAAAAAGTAAAAAATTCCAAAATTAGTAAAGTAAAAATAAAAGTGAAACAAGAACCAACAAAACAGAAGAAAATATATGTAATAGGGGCTAAAAAGATGGTTGACAGTTAAGAGCACTGTCTGTTCTTCTAGAGGACACAGGTTCAATTCCCAGCACCCAGATGGCAGCTCATAACTGTCTGCAACTCCAGTTCCCTAGAAGACCAGGAGATCTGATGACCTCTTTTGGACTCCATAGGCACTGCACACATGTGTACAGGCATACACCCTACATATAAAATTAGAAAGTAAAATATTAAAAGAGAAAGCACATAACAGAATAAAAATATAATCACCAATTATATTAAATATTAATATTAATAATAAAGTAAAGATTATGGTCAGACAGGATAAAGAAACAAAAGAGATACATTTAAAACAAATACAAAATGGCTCAAACTAAGAGTAAAAAAAAAAAATAGAAAACACATAAACCCTAACAACTCTCTCCCACAAACAACTTGCTACAGCAACATTATTGTCAGATAGACAGACTTTAAAGCTAGCCCATTACCACAAATAGAGAAACACTTTATAATAAGATTCTCTTCAAAGATATATAATTAGCCAAGCATGGTGGTGCATGGCTTTAATCCCAGCACTCAGGAGGCTGAGGCAGGTGGATCTCTGTGAGTTCAAGGTCAGCCTGGTCTACAAAGTAAGTCCAGGACAGTCAGGGCTCTGTTAAACAGAGAAACCCTGTCTAGAGAAAAAAAAAAATACATATATATATATATATATATATATATATATATATATATATATATCACAGACGGAATACATATAATACAAAAACTGACAGAACTACAATTGTTTTCCTTCTATATGTGTATGTGCAAGTATGCATGTTTGGATATGCGTGAGTATATGTATGTGCTGATGTACATGTGTGCATGGAGGAGGTCACAAGTTTGATATTAAATGTCTCCCTTGGCATTTCACTTCAATTTCTGAGGCAGGGTCTCTGAACTTGGAGTGCACTGATTCCAGCTTTTCTAGCCAGATGGCTTGTTCGAGGCATTCCCTGTCTCTGGCTTCCAAGTACTAGGGTGACAGGTGGCCACCATGCCTGCCTGGGTCTTAGGTATTCGTGGTATCTAAACTTTGGTTCTTCTGCTTAGGTGACAAATGTTTTTATCCATTGAGCCATCTCCCTAGCTCAAAAGTTTTTAAAGAAATCTACAATCATAATGAAAGGTCTTAAAAGCCTCAGTAATTAACAGAACAAATGGCACAGGTATGTTAGGTAGAGTGTTTGAACAATAAGATTAACACAGCTTGATGTAAGTTGCTTAGAACATTAACCTAACAAAGTAAAAATATATATGTAAAAAGCAAACAATGTTAAAATAACTTCCACAAATTTCAAAAACAATAACATACACAGCATGCATTCTGAGATTAATAAAGTTAAATTTGAAATCATGGAAATTACATGTATTGTATGTCTAGAAGGAAGAATGATATTTCCAAATAGTCTGTAGATAAAGAAATCACAATGGAAATTAAAATCCTACGACCTGAATGCAATGAAAAGTAATACATGTTAAAACTTACAGTGCTCTGTAAAACAAGAGTTAGACATACTACATATATATTAGGGAAGAAGGGCTAGGCAGGCACCCCTAGGGACTGCCAGCACTCTCAGCTGGGTAGGCCCCTGTGCTGCTTGAGTAAAAATGGCCCCCACAGGCTCATATATTTGAATGCTTAGTCATCCTTGTCAGTATTTGAGAAGGATTAGGAGGTATGGCCTTGTTGGATTAGGTATGGCCTTTTGGCGGGAAGGGTGTCACTTTGAGGTTTCAGAAACCTAAGCGAAACCCAGTGGCTCTCTCTTCTGGCTGCCTGAGGATCAGGATGTAGAACTCTCAACACCTCCAGCACCATAGCTGCCTGCACACCACCCTGCTCTCCACAGTGATGATAACAGACTGACCCTCTGAAACTGTTGGAAGCTGGCCCCAATTACATGCTTCTCTTCTAAAAGTTGTCTTAGTCATGGTGTTTCTTCACAGCAATGAACACTGACTGAGACAGCTCCATTTTCTTTTTCTTCTCTGCTGTCTTTTTCTTTCAGATGCTTGCCAGAGTGTGTGCTCACTCCCCCATGGGCAGCAACGCTCCCCCTAGGCTGGCTTATCATCTCCACTCCAAGTCCCCCTCCATGCAGCTGACATACACAACTCTCTCTGGGCTTTCCTTTACCCTCTTTTGAAAAACAAGAAAGAAAGGCTAGAAATTGGCAAGCTAAATATCCGTCTCAAGAACCTAGAAAATATAAAAGCAAAGTCAAATGAAAAAAGGAGAGAGTTACAAAAGATGAGAATAAACTTAATGACACAGAGAAACAGGTACACAACAGATTAACAAAGCCAAAATTATTACTGGAAAGAGTAATAAAATTGACAAACTTCACAAAAGTAGTTTTAAAAATAGACACAAATATAGGAGGGAGAGGGGGAAGAATGTTGGAGGGTAGGACCCGGAGGGGGAAGAGGGAGTAGACCATGATTGAGATGTAACTTGAAGAAATAAATAAATGTTGGGGGGGGGGAAGACCCAATTATCCAAAATAATAAACAATGGTGCATCACTAGAAATCTTAAAGAGTTAAAAAGAAAATAAGAAATTATGAATAAACTGGGCATGGTGGTATACCCCTGTAATCCCTAAATTCAAAGTCAGCCTGGTCTACAAAGTAAGTTCCTGGGCATCCAGGGATACACAGAGAAACACTGTCTTTGAAAACAAATGGAAACAACAACAAAAAAGAAATTACAAATAAATTTATGCCAATAAGAGTTAGATGAAATGGACAAATTTCTATAAAACTATAGATTATCAAACTGATAAAACCAAAACGTAAATGGTCACATAAGTATTAATTTTGTTTTTCTTGGGGTTTTTTTTTTTTTGAGATAGGGTCTCATCCAGTACAGATAGCCTCAAATTTGCTATGTAGCTGAGGCTGTCCTTGAGCTCCTTGACCTTCCCGCTTCTACTTCCTGAATGCAGCGATTATAAGCACTGGTCAGTATATCCAGCTACTATTAAATAAATTAAATGTATATTTTTTTAAACTCTCCTGTCTCTCCCTTCCCCATGTTAAATAACAGTCAACCAAATTGTTTTTAAACACACCAAAACCAGGAGGAATTGTGTCACTGGTCAGCTTCACCAAATATTATAAGAAATTACACAAACATGGGAGTGCTCAAAGGCTAGTGCCTTCATATCGAAACTCACCAAGGAAAAGGAAACATCCATAGTAAACTCGTGCACTTTCAAAACAACATACAGAAATCCTCAAGAAAATGTGGCAATTTAAATCTGGCAGAACATAATAGAGCAACAGTAGTCCTGAACAGACCCACTTCAAAAGTCAGATTAGAAAGCAGTGTTACAGGCAACAACAGTAAACTGCAAGCCAGTCCCAAAGACATAGTCTGCTTAGTTCAGTCTCTATAATGTTGTGACACAAGCTGAATCAAACAGTCTGAAGGACTCATTTGGTGATAAGGCTAAACAGAGAATACAGGAAGCACCTGCTATGACCGTCAGGGTGGTGATGGCTCTGGTTGGGGAACAGGTGATGGTAACTGAGACCTAAATGTAATTACTTAGGAGTACACTCATGGTGTAACTATTCTATGGTACATATACTAGAGTTTAATTTTAAAAAAGAAATTTACATTGATCTAAGTGATGACCAAGATCAAGATGGCTGAAAACACAGTGGAGATCTAACTGGAGTGTGCAGGCTGCTGACTTGTGAATCTTTCTTCTTCCATTGGGTGGAAGAGCTAATGAAATAGACAGCTTCTTTGGGATGAACCCTGACAGACCTAGGCAAAACCACGTGGTAGGAGTAAGCCCCGCCAGAAGGCATGCAGCAGCGTGGAGTGACTCCCAAGTCACAGAGAGGAGTGCTGTGTCTAGTGGGTCCTGGAGAAAGTTCATTTTGTCAGCGTTGAAGAAAAAGCCTACGTGATACCACAGAATAAATTATACTGCAATGAGATTTTTTCTTAAATGAGTGTTTCACCTTCTAAAAAGTGAATTTATGACACTATAAAAGCAAATAAATCTCAAGTGAGAAAAGAAAGTGACGTCTAAGGAATCAAATATGTCTGTGTCGGGTTTGGTATGGAAAGTTCATAATCTCAAGACACATACCAAAAAGATGGCGAGGAGGGAGGGAAGTCAAGTGAACCCAAAAGAGTGGTGTGAAACAAGGAGAATCATGCAAGAAAGAGCCCAGAACGAGCGGAGGCTGGTGAAAAAGTTAAGAACAATAAAGGATATAAAAATACATATACAGCAAGAACAAGAGAAGGCGCAGGCCCACTGCTGGGGCAGATGGTGTAACGCTAACAGACGATGCTCAGCGCAGAACCACTTAGCTCCTGTTTTGCTTTTGATTCTGTATTAAGGAAACTTTCAAAATTGAAAGGGGGTAAGAAATATTCCAAAGGAAATCTGTGTCACTACCGGGATTTAGATAGGCTTCACAAACAAGTAGCTGGGTGTTATCTCTGAGAAACAGTGTTAGGGAACTAGGACATAATAAATACACAGCCCTCGTGTCTGTACTTCAGCAGCAGCAGGACACACATCTTTTCCTATTTAACACCACTGCACAAAAGCACTGGGCCAAGTGAGGTAACAGCATCTGTCTTTCCTAGAGAAAGACAGCATGACACCTGAGATATCACACACCCCATCCTACCTTATGCAAATGAGGACAGAGGTCACATATTAATCTCATAAATATTTTAAACCAACAATCAAGTCAAATTCCTCTGAATTCGCAATAACCTAGCACAACTTCCTTTCTATCACTTCCACTTCCAGTCGGGAAGCTGCTTCTTGCCTGCCTGACATGTGCTACTTCCTCTGCCCTCCATGTTGATTTCTTCCTTCTGACCTGTTGTCTACTTTTCTTGAATTCATACTGTTTGCCTCATTATTTCTTTTTCTATTTCTTTTTTCCCTTCCAAAATACCCCTGTTAAAGATAAAAAAGTAGACCAGTGTTCCCTCTGTCTCCTAGTAAAATCATCAAGGTCACACTTCATACCAACTCAGCCCCTGCCTGGTTTTACTTTTGTACATGTGTGCTGCCTACAAACTGGGCACATGCTACACAGGCGGCATCTCCCAATGAGCCCTGAAATCCACTGAACCAGGGTCTAATGAACCAGGGTCTAAGCGAGCCTCAGCTGTGTCTGCTCCTCACAAGTTCCATATCCGCTGTCAGTGGAGAAGTGAGGCTGAGGACATTTCTTTGACAGTAACAATTTCCAGTCCCTTCATTTTCTTGTAAAAACTGGTCACAAAAACTTTCTTAATGCTATTTCCTTACTCCAGAGAAGAAAGGTGTTAAGCCTATTCTAGTTGCAGTTTCAAAACCTTAATGACTGGCTAGATTGGCCTGTTGTCCAAGGACAGACAAATTCTGAGACTTGAACACTGGGGAGAAAAGAAACTAGAACCCCTGGAGACACCTGGAGTGTCTAGTGCTAGAGCAGTATTCGGGAGAAAATGGGCCAGAACCTCAATGTGAGGAACACATCCAAGGCTAGGGAAAGAACCATCTGAAAAGATTAAAAGAAACAGAGCCCAGCACTCTCACAGGGCAGGAGGCAGCGCTTGCCTCCAGCAGCTACCCTGGAAACCTTTCATCCACACAGCACTGAAGGGTGTCCTGAAAGGAGGAGTAACTGAGCAGACTGAGCACTGTCCAGCTAGCCTCCAATTAATGAATCATTAGAGCAGGACCTAGCATTGGTTCTAAGTAACTAGTAACATAATGGCAGTTCAGAACAAAGCTCAAGAAATATTAAAGTAACATAAAAACATACAGCAGTTAACAAGATCGAATATCATCAGACAGATGTAGAAACAGGACAACAGGAACTGTAGTAGGGAGAGTAATCACAGATCCAAACTAGAACTGATTGCTAAGACTGCTAAAGTAGTAGAAAAGGGTATTGCATTATTACAACTGCATTTCATGAGTTTGAAAAATTAACTAGCAATAAAGAAGATACTTAAACCTGTATTGAAACTTGAGACACTTCAATGTATGTGAGATGGCGATATAACAAATGGACTAATGACAGTTTACACACTTCCGCCAGAGACTAGTAAACAAAATGAAAACAGGAAAAGGAAGTGCTTTTATTAAAGCACCAGTCAGCTGTGAGATGACATCCAAGCAAAGGCACGTGCATCTGAAATTCTTGGAGAAGGGAGGGAAGGGGACAGAAAAGCAGACTAAGAAGGAAATAATGGCAGGAAATTCCCAAAATCAATGCAACAGTAATTTGAGAGGTCAAAACTGAACAAACTGAAAGCATAAGACAGTGAAGAAGATGCACTACATCCTGTGAAAGTCCCCAAATGTGACAAAAGGGAATTCATCACAGCAGAGAGGAAATGGACACCTCACACGGGCACAAGGATGGGATGAGGATGATTCCTCACAGAAACCCGAGTGAGAGAAGAGTGGAAGGTCTGCAAAGTACAGAGAAGGGAAAGTCTACAGAATTCTATACATGGTAAAGTTTCTATCTTTAAAAAAGAGTCAAAACAATTCATCCAATTAGAACTGTACTCCAAGCAATATTAACATCTTTAAAAGGAAAGATGAAACACAAAAAGACGGATCCACACAAAGCATTTACTGTAAGAATATCAGAATGGAAATAACTTGGGCACTATACAGGCTTTCATACCACCACCAAGTCACTTTAAATGGCAAATGGCAACTAAGCATTCTAGGGGCAACAGTTAGAGTGAAATACAGGAAAGTAGCAGCATAAGGAAACAAAGAAGAAACACAAGTGTGCCTAAATTTCTTCGTTTTATTTATTTGTTTGTTTTTT
The DNA here is from genome assembly GCA_907164525.1 of Lophiomys imhausi. Taxonomy (NCBI): domain Eukaryota; kingdom Metazoa; phylum Chordata; class Mammalia; order Rodentia; family Muridae; genus Lophiomys; species Lophiomys imhausi. The sequence continues at coordinate 13,878,946 of CAJQZJ010032188.1, forward strand.
GAGACAGGGTTTATCTATGTAGCCCTGGCTGTCCTAGAATTCACTCTGTGGAGCAGCCTGGCCTCGAACTCACAGAGATCCTCCTGCCTTTGCCTCCCGAGTGCTGAGATTAAAGGCATGCATCACCTCTGCCTGGCTTGCCTAAGTTTCTTAAATATGTAAAGTCGTGTAATATCACTTGAAAGCAAAGAGCAATAGATAAATACAATAATCTCTAGCTCAGCTACTAAACAGCAGAGTTAAAGCTAGCAAGACAACGCAAAGTAAAGACAGCCACCTCCGTGGTGGTGCACGGCTGAACGCCTGCGCTACGGAGGGTAAGGTGCGAGGATCAGGAGTCTGAGGCCATCCTCCACTACACAGCCAGACCCTGTCTCAAAACAAAACAAACAAAACAAATTATTAACTATTCATCAGGCAAATGTACATTACAGTTACAAGGTACATTATAGACATTCTAAAGTGGTTAAAAATACCAACTCTATCAAGTGTCTACAAAGACATAAGGAATTTGGTGGGAATAAAATGGAACAATTGTTTCTGAAAAGCAGGCAGTTCCTTTAAAAGTTAAATAACAACTATCATACAATGCCATTATTCTGTTCCTAAGTTATTTACCCAAGTGAAATAAATCCTTTGTCCATACCAAAATGTTCACAGCAGTTTTATTTGTAATGAACAAAACAATAAACAAACCAAATGTCCACTAACAGGCGAACAGATAAACCATGCTATTTTCATATAATACAATGCTATTCGATAATAAAAAGAAATTAAACATGAATGCATAGAACAAGAGGGATAAACCCAAGAATATTCAGAGAGTGAAAAGAAACTGGGTTTTATTTTGTATGATTATGCTTTGTCATATACTGTATAGACTATATAAAATTCTAAGAAACAATCCTACCTAATGGGTAACAGCAGAAAGCCAGTTAATGGTAGGAGGTCGGGGGATAAAAGCAGGACATGTCAGGGAGAGACCAAGAGAGTGCAGGGCTACAGAAGTGCAGAGAGAAGCAATTCGGAGTGATCAAGTATGCATGTCCTTGCTTATGGGGATAGCCTTATCATACATATAGACATAGGTCAAACATACTTGAACATCAGATAATTTAAACATATATACTCTATGGTATAGCAGCTAATATCACAAGAAAATTATTTGAGAAAGAGGAGGGACGATATAGAAATAAATTACTTATATACATAAGTCAGGCAAAAAAAATTCATTGATGGGAAGTAGGACAGAGGAAGGGTACACAATGAGCTTTGCTAGATCTAGCAGCCTCCTTGAAAAAAGAAAAGGAAGGAACTGTGGTGAATATGAGGATTTGACATAGCTGTAAATGTAAATGTTTGTTGTTTATATTATCTTACAATTTTAAATGTGTCTATGTGTTTAAAATATGTGCCTGTGTACTTTTTTATAAATGTGCTCAATGTCAGAGTTGTTATCAAGCAGCTTCTTATTCGATCAGACTTGGGGAAGGAATCATCTAGTAGTGTTACAAAGATAGGTAAAGCCGGGCGGTGGTGGCGCACGCCTTTAATCCCAGCACTTGGGAGGCAGAGGCAGGTGGATCTTTGTGAGTTCGAGGCCAGCCTGGTCTACAAAGCGAGTCCAGGACAGCCAGAGATATTCAGAGAAACCCTGTCTCGAAAAAACCAAAAAAAAAAAAAAAAAAAAAAAAAAACAAAGATAGGTAAAAATCTAGCCCATCAGGCTCCTGGAATAACAGACAAGGGGGAGAGGTATAGCGTGTACCTGCACTAATGTTGCACGGTATCTCCCAAATTAAAATATTCTATCCTGGAAAGGCTTGTAAACAGGAAATTAACAGAATTAAAAAGCTCAGGATGTAAACAACTCTCAAGTCTGAGGAAGTTCTTGAAACTTAGAAGAGCCACAAGGACCCTCCTGCAAGGTTATAATGCTGGGTAGAAAGGACTACTCTCTCATCTGTCAAGCTACCTGAAAGTCAGAGAACTTCAGGGATACAGCTTTTGTTGAGTTGTGGCCCAAGCTGAGGTGGATTTTTCAGGGATGCGACTGAATTCAACTCATCCATACTTCTGTAAGTAACTTTAATAAACTCACTAACTTAAGTTAGTGGAACTGTTTCTTTGGTCTATTGTTCTCCATTGGGGTGAGCAGACATCTGCTCATTTCTCCCCAGTAGAAGGTACACAAAAACTTGTCTAACAAAACTACTCCCATGGCTACACCAGCCACCTTCTTCATCTGCTTGTTACTCACACCCATGCCCTCCGAGACTTTCATTGTTACAACAGGCAAGAGATGTCTTCAGGTTGTCTCATGTCACTATATGCCCAGAACCTTCCAGAGCTTTCCTCCTGCTGCAAGGCCTCCCCCTCCCTCTCTGACCAGCTGGGATCTGATTTCATCTCTGGCACACTCCGTACTCTGAGAGATACAACCTCCTTAGTACCTGGTGGACATGCCAAACATCCTCCCACCAGTCTTCACACCAAACTTTCCTCGGGCCTGGAGAATTCTATTCCTGAGTTTATGCCTTCAGTTGCTTTTAGGATTTCCTAAAATGTTATCTGGAAACTTCCACAACCACTAATTATATAAAAGTTTATTACTAGGATTTTTCTTCATGCTTCATGCTTTTTCTTCATGGCAAGTGTAACCATCAACTATATTAGATATTAATTTATTTTAAAAATCTATTTTAAAAACTAAAAAATAATTAATTAATGAAGGGAAAAGTAACAAATGCTAACAAGGATGTAGAGAAAGGGAACTCATGGACACTCTTTGTGTGGTAATCTAAATTAGTCTTGCCATTATGAAAATCATGGAGGCATGATTACACTCTGATCCAGCAGTCCTACTTCAACACATGTATCCAAAGGAAATAAAATCAGCTGTCAAAGTGGTTTCTATCTTTATTTCTATTCACATCACAGCACTGTCTGTAAAGCCAAAATACAAAGCCATCTAAGTGTTCACCAATGGTGAGTAGGCAACGAAAACCTGGCGGCAGATACATACATACAACTGAAAACTACTCACCCAAGAGAAACTAATAAAAGCCTTGGACTGCAACAACATGGATGAATTAGAGGACACTATGCTGGCACAGAAGGAACAATGCTAAATGATCTCATTTATAACAGATCTAAAACGGTTGCTCTCAGTGTAGAATGATGGCTAGCAGAAGCTGGGGCAGTGAAGAAGAAAAGGTTAAAGAGGTTGTTCAAAGGGCACAAAACCCTAATTCTGTAGGAGTGAGTTCTGGTGCGACTGTACAGCACATCTACACTTAATCATGCTTTATGGTACATGCCCAAACAGCGAGAGGATTGTGAGTGTTGTCACCACAGCAAAATGACAGAGGTGTGACATAACACCACTGCCTGGCTGCATCACTGCACTGTACAGCAGCATTAAAAACATCATACCAGGGGCTGAAGGAATGGCTGAGAGTACTGAGAGCACTGGCCGCTCTGCAGCATTAAAAACATCATGCTTGGGGCCGAAGGAACGGCTCAGAGAGTACTGCACCGGATGTAGGTTCAATTCTCAGCACCCACAAGGTGACACACAACTCTTTAACTCCAGTTCTAGGGGATTCCATGTCCGCTTCTGGCCTCTGTGGGTGGAATGTGCATATGGTGCGCACACATGTGTAGACAAAACATCCAAACATATAAAAATAAACTACATCCCAAAAATATGGACAATTATATATAATTAAAAATAAACAGTTTGGGGCTGGGGATAGAGCTCTGTAGAAGAGTAATTGCCTGGCATGGGCGAGGCCCTGGGTTCAGTCTCCAGAACCATAAAAAGAATAAAATTTAAAAATTAAAAGAATAAATAAATAAAATCTATCTATTCTTTCCACCTGCCACTCTCCCAAATACAATGTGTACAAAGACAGGTATACTCTTTTCTTTTGCTTAGAGTGTATACAATAATACTGAAGAAATAGTAAATGGTAACATATTTCTGTTCTTCTAATAGTCAGACCAGGGGGCAGGAATGCCAAGCCCTCAAAGTCTGCACAAAGGGCTCAAATATATGAAGCTATGGCTCAAGACCAGCATGGCATAACCCAGTGTGTTGGAGTGCTCTGCAACCCCAGCACTCGGCGGGGGAAGGCAGGAGGATCAGGAACTCATGACCATTCTCACCCACATACAAAGCTCCAGGCCAGGCTAGCCTGCGCAGGAGACCCGACTTTAATAATAATAATAAAATAATAATAATAATAATAATAATAATAATAATAATATGCAAAAATATCCACATATTAGAGCAACGGGGCCACAATAAGGGAAGCAAGCTGTTGGTGTTCGGTTCAGGAAGTTGTCACCTGTGCCAATGAGTTCAAGGGTTTCTCCCACTTTTTCTCCTGGTAGATTTAGTGTGACCGGACTAATGTTAAGGTCTTTGATCCACTTGGACTTAAGTTTTGTACAAGGTGATAAGCATGGGTCTAATTTCATTCTTTTATAAGTGGACATCCAGTTGCACCAGCACCATTTGTTGAAGATGCTGTCCTTCTTCCATTGTGCGCTTTTGGCTTCTTTGTCAAAAATTAGGTGGCCATAAGTGTGTGGGTTCATTTCTGGATCTTCAATTTGATTCCATTGATCTACTGGTCTGTTTCTATACCAATATCATGCTGTTTTTACTACTATTGCTCTGTAGTACAGCTTGAAATCTGGGATGGTGATACCTCCAGATTTTTTTTTATTGTACAGGATTGATTTAGCTATTCTGGGCTTTTTGTTGTTCCATATGAAATTCAGAATAGCTCTTTCCAAGTTTATAAAAAATTGTGTTGGTATTTTAAATGGAATTGCATTGAATCTATATATTGCTTTTGGCAGGATGGCCATTTTTATTATGTTGATCCTACCTATCGATAAGCATGGGATATCTTTCCATCTTCTAAAGGCCTCTTCCATTTCTTTCTTCAAGGGCTTGAAGTTCTTGTTGTACAGGTCCTTTACTTGCTTGGTTAGAGTTACCCCCAGGTATTTTATGTTGTTTGTGGCTATTGTGAAGGGGGTTGTTTCCCTTATTTCTTTCTCAGCCCATTTGTTTGTTGTATAAAGAAGGGCTTCTGATTTTTTGATATGGGACCTTACGAAACTGAAAAGCTTCTGTAAAGCAAAAGACACTGTCATTCGAACACAACGGAAGCCTACAGACTGGGAGAAAATCTTCACCAACCCCACATCTTACAGAAGGCTAATATCCATAATTTATAAAGAACTCAAGAAATTAAATGCCAAGAAACCAAATAATCCAATCAAAAAATGGGGGACAGAGCTAAATAGGGAATTCACAAAGGAGGAATCCCTAATGGCTGACAGACACTTGAAGAAATGCTCAAAATCCTTAATCATCAGAGAAATGCAACTCAAGAAGACTCTGAGATTCCATCTCACACCTGTCAGAATGGCTAAGATCAAAAACTCAAATGACAGCACATGCTGGCAAGGGTGTGGAGAAAGGGGTACCCTACTCCATTGCTGGTGGGAGTGCAGGCTTGTGCAACCACTATGGAGGTCAGTCTGGTGATATCTTAGAAAACTTGGAATAGCTTTGCCTCAGGACCCAGCCATACCACTTCTGGGTATACACCCAAAAGCCTCTTCATGGAATCATAAGGAAGTTTCCTCATCTATGTTTATAGCAGCCTTATTTGTAATAGCTAGAAACTGGAAACAACCCAGATGTCCCTCAACTGAAGAATGGGTTAAAAAGCTGTGGTACATCTACACAATGGAATATTATTCAGCTATCAGGAACAATGAAATTATGCAATTTGCAGCCAAATGGATGGAACTAGAAAAGCTCATCCTGAGTGAGCTAACCCAGACTCAGAAGGACGCATATGGCATCTACTCACTTATAGTAGGATTTTAGCTATATAGTAGAAGGTATTGATACTACAACTAGCACACAAAAGGGAACTTGGACGTAGACTTTTTATTTATTTTTTATATTTTTCTATATTTTTTTCTATTTTTTAGTCTTTTTTAACTGCTTCTCTGTTTATTTGTTTGTTTGTTTTTTAGTTCTCTCTCCCAGGCAATGAGACACTTTTCACTGGTGGTACTGCCTCGTAGAACCCCCCAATGAATTAGGAGGCTCTTGGCCCTCATATGACTGCTCAAATGAGATGAGGGACTGTTATATAAGGACACCCACCCCAGAGAAATGGGAGGTAAAAAAAAAAAATGAAATGTGATGTTTCGGCCTTTTACTACTAATTGTCATAAACTGTTTAGGATAATTAAGAAATGCAAACTAGGGCTGGAGAGATGGCTCAGCAGTTAAGAGCACAGGCTGCTCTTCCAGAGGTCATGAGTTCAATTCCCAGCAACCACATGGTGGCTCACAACCATCCATAATGAAATCTGGTGCCCCTCTTCTGGCCTGCAGATATACCTGCAGACAGAACACTGTACACATAATAAATAAATCTTTAAAAAAAAAAAAGAAATGCAAACTAATAGTTAGGCAAGCCGGTCATTTTGTTAGGTACTATGACAGCCTATTATAGTTATTTTGTAAGCTAATCAGAAATAAAGCTGCTAAGAGACAAGCAACATCTGCTTACACTAATATCAGAGATAGATAGGGCCTCTTCAAAAACCTCAAGAGATCTGCAGAATATGGCATTCAAAGATGTTTTCGTAACTTTAGAATTTTTTATATCAAGACATATCAACTCCTGACAGCACCCCCTATTCTACCCCAAGTAGAAGATGAGCATCGAAGAATCTCCAGTGGGAGATGTCTGAATTAGTCGCAAGCCTATCTCTTGGTAGGAAAAGCCCCTGGCTCCAACTGTAGACAGAATGCTGTCCAAAAAGGACAAAACCTGGAAGCAGGTAAGGCGACAGCCTAGCTCTGCCAAGACAGGGTAGGCAAGTCCTTCATAACCCCTGCTCTACAATCAATGTCTGTCAGAGAAACGGGGCCAAATGACTGAAGATCGATGCTGTAATGTATGGAGAGAAAATGGGAACTGTCCAGGCAGCCACTGGTATGTCATTTCTTAGTTTTGGAAGCTGCAGGCCCTGTACTTCCTATAAAATCAGATATATTTATCCCTTTCAGTTCTCTGAGGTGGTTGAAGAACAGATAGCTAGAGTCTCATAATCAAATTTTGAGTTGTTTAGGAATCAAGAGAGTGTTATAGATGTAAGAAGATGCTTTTAAAATTGTGTTGCAAGTTTAGTATGAATGTTGAGTTAGATATAGAACTTTAAACTCATGGAGATGGTTAGACCGTAGAATGTTAAAGTCAGGTGCCAAATACATATGGCCTGGACATTGGGAATGTACGCTAAGCCATATAACCCTCATAACTATGGCCTAAATACCTCTGTTGTTTTGTATTGTATTTATTATTATAAGAGAAAGAGCCATTTGTTGGACTGAAAGGGGAAACTGTAGGGGGAAATAAGATATACCTTAAACTTAAAAAAAAAAAGGGAAGATGGGGGGTTGAGAGTGGGAGGGTGGAACTGGAGGGGGGAATAGAGAGGGGACTGCAATTGAGATGTAACTTGAAGAAATAAAAAATAAAGGAAAAAAAGAGAAGCAAGCTTTAAAAAAAGTAAGTTCATCAACTTAGTATTTAACAAGCTTTGCAGTATACAAATATAAACTGTAAACTATGCCCAAATATTCAGTTAAAAACACATCCCCACATGTTCAAATTAATAACTACATATAATAACTACTTATCTTTCTCCATTTTATTTTGAAATATCACCAAATTCTTGTCTAAAGCTAAAGATATAGACAAATATATACTTCTCTATATAATTGTAAATAGCAATTATTCTAAGTTAATTGAGAATTCTGAAAAAAATGACTGTTTTGATGATTAAAAGATGAGTGGCTATGCATATATTTGCCTTCATTAAATATTGATTTAGGAGTTCTAATGTGTTTTTATAATATGCAATTTTGAGAGCAAATTGTGTACAGCAGAAAACACTTGGTATCATAATAATTAATCAGGTTGCTTTACAAACACAACCACAAGTCCATTGGTAAACACTTCAATTCCACAGCAACCATGCTCTAGACATAGTGTGATTTACTGTAAGAGCTCCAGAGTCATAATTATCTGGTTAAAATACATCTGGATGACTTTTTATTTACGATACAGTCTCTGCTTACCTCCTACTCTTAGGTTACTGATAGTAGTATGACTTTATACTTGAATCAACCAGTACTAAAAATAATACACATTTTAAACTAATAACTACCTATTAAAAAGACTGAAAAATCAATCAGTAGATGAGCACTTGCCTAGCTTCCACAGTGGCTCTGGTTCAATATTCAGCATGGGAGGTGGAAGGGTAGGCAAGGAGACTAAAAATCAAAGGAGGAAAAAAAAGGACTTAATTCATGTCTTCAGGTATTTAATAAGCATCTACTATTATGTGTTAAGGGCCATACTCCAGTTGAGTTAACATTACTAGATTATAAAGAAAATATGATTCAACATGGAAACTGGTTCTCAGTAGGGCAGTGGGTCTCAACTTTCCTGATGCTGTGATGCTTTAGTACAGTTTGTGTTGTGGTGACCCCTCAACTATAAAATTATTTTTGATGCTACTTCATGACTGTAATTTTGCTAGTTATAAATCTTAATGTAAATATCTGACACGCAGATGGTCTTAGGCAAGTCCTGTGAAAGGGTTGCAGTCCGCGGGCTGAGAAACCCTGCACTGTGGAGCCTAAGTTGCTAAGACCTGAGGCGTGACTCCTACACTATCACTTACTATTTCATACACCAAATTCCTCAAGTTCCTTTTAAAAACATATTTTAGACAAGCACTAATATCTCTGTTCTTCTGGTTTCTTTTATCTGAAAACAAATCTACTTATCTAGAATCAAGATAGCTAATTTGTGTGTGTGTGTGTGTTTATTACTTCAAGTGTGTTTATTTATTACTTCAAGTTACATCTCCATCACAATGCCCTCTTTCCACCACTCCCAGCCCCAACTCCCCCCCCCCAATACCCTCTCCCTCCTATCCTACTCCAGAGTGGGGTGTCCCTACATATCAGTCCCCACCACCCAGTTCAGCAGTCATATGAGGACTAACAGCTTCCTCATGTACTGGGGGCCTACATGGCAGCCCCACTAGGGAAAAGTGTCTCACTAGCAGGTTAACAAACTCTGTGTATCTGTTCCTTTCACTCTGTTGGTTATAGGATAGTTATCCTGTACTATATGGCTAAAATCCAATTATAAGTGAGTAGATACCATGTGCATCTTTCTGAGTCTGGGTTAGCTCACTCAGGATGAGCTTTTCTAGTTCCATCCTTTTGGCTGCGAATTGCATGATTTCCTTCTTTATGATAGCTGAGTAGTACTCCGTTGTGTAAATGTACCACAGTTTTTTTTTTAATCCATTCGTCAGTTGAGGGACATATGGGTTGTTTCCAGTTTCTAGCATTTACACATAAGGCTGCTATGAACAGAGATGAGGAGATGTCCTTGTGGTTTGGTGAGGAATCATTTGGATGTATATCCAGAAGTGGTATGTATGTCTGGGTCTTGAGGTACAGTTATTCCAAGTTGTCTTAGATATCACCAGACTGATTTCCAGTAGTTATACAAGTTTGCACTCCCACCAGCAGTAGAGGTGTGTTCCCCTTTCTCCACAATCTCGCCCGCAAGTGCTGTCATTTGAGTTTTTCATCTTAGCCATTCTGACAGGTGTGAGATTGAATATCAGAGTTGTCTTGAGTTGCATTTCTCTAATGATGAAGGATGTTGAGCATATCTTCAAGTGTCTCTCTGCCATTAGAGATTCCTCCTTTGTGAACTCTCGGCTTAACTCTGTTCCCCATTTTTTGATTGAATTGTTTGGGTTTTTGGCATTTAATTTCTTGAGTTCATTGTAAATTATGGATATTAGCCCTCTGTCAGATGTGGAGTTGGTAAAGGTCTTTCCCAATCTGTAGGTTGCCGTTTGTTCGAATGACAGTGTTCTCTGCCTTACTGAAGCCTTTCAGTTTCACGAGGTCCCATTTATTGATTATTGGTCTTAGATCCTGAGCTGTTGGTGTTCTGTTCAGGAAACTGTCACCTGTGTCAATGGGTTCGAGGCTTTCCCCCACTTTCTCTTCTAATAGATTTAGTGTGACCAGCCTTATGTTAAGGTCTTTGATCCACTTGGACTTAAGTTTTGTGCAAGGTGACAAGTATGGGTCTAATTTCCTTCTTTTACATGCTGATATCCAGTTAGACCAGCACCATTTGTTGAAGATACTGTCCTTTTTCCACTGTACGGTTTTGGCTTCATTGTAAAAAAAAAAAATTAAGTGTCCACGAGTGTGAGGGTTCATTTCTGGGTCTTCAATTTGATTGCATTGATCAACTGGTCTGTTTCTATACTAGTACCATGCTGTTTTTATTACTATTGCTCTGTAGTATAGCTTGAAATCTGGAATGGTGATACCTCCAGATGTTTATTATTATTATTATTATTATTATTATTATTATTATTATTATACATGATTGATTTAGCTATTCTTGGTTTTTTGGTATTCCATAAGAATTGTTTTTTCTAGGTCTATAAAGAATTGTGTTGGTATTTTGATAGGAATTACATTGAATCTATATATTGCTTTTGGCAGGATGGCCATTTTTATTATGTTGATCCTACCTATCCATGAACATGGGAGATCTCTCCATCTTCTGATGTCCTCTTCAATTTCTTTCTTCAGGGCTTGAAGTTCTTGTCATACAGGTCTTTCATATGCTTGGTTAGAGTTACCTCCAGGTATTTTATGTTGTTTGTGGCTACTGTGAAAGGTGTTGTTTCCCTAATTTCTTTCTCAGCCCATTTATCTTTTGTATAAAGAAGGGCTTCCAATTTTTTTTCAGTTAATTTTGTATCCAGCCACCTTGCTGAAGGTGTTTATCAGTTGTATTAGTTCTCTGGTGGAATTTTTTGGGTCACTTATGTATACTATCATATCATCTGCAAATAGGGATAGTTTGAGTTCCTTTCCAGTTTGTATCCCCTTGATCTCCTTTAGTTGTCTTGTTGCTCTGGCTAGGACTTCAAGTGCTATGTTGAAGAGATATGGAGAGAGTGGGCATCCTTGCCTTGTGCCTGATTTTAGAGGAAATGCTTTAAGTTTCTCTCCATTTAATTAGATGTTTTCTACTGGATTATTGTATATTGCCTTTATTATTTCTAGGTATGATCCTTGTATGCCAGCTCTCTCCGGGACTTTCAGCATGAAGGGGTGTTGGATTTTGTCAAATGCTTTTTCAGCATCTAGTGAGATGATCATGTGGGTTTTTTCTTTCAGCTTGTTTATATGGTGAATTACATTGATGGATTTTTGTACGCTGAACCACCCCTGCATTCCTGGAATTAAGTCTAACTGATCATGGTGTATGATACTTTTGATGTGTTCTTGGATTCAGTTTGCCAGTATTTTATTAAGTATTTTTGCATCTATGTTCATGAGGGAAATTGGTCTGAAATTGTCTTTGTTGGGTCTTTGTGTGGTTTAGGAATCAGGGTGACTGTGTCCTCATAAAATGAGTTTGACAGTGTCCCTTCTGTTTCTATTTTGTGGAAGAGTTTGAAGAATATTAGTATTAGCTCTTCTTTGAAGGTCTAGTAGAATTCTGTCCAGAAACCATCTGGCTCTGGGCTTTTTTTTTTTTTTTTTGGATGGGAGATTTTTTTTAAGGACTGTTTCTATTTCCTCATGGCTATAGGACTATTTAACTTGTTAACCTGATCTTGATTTAGCTTCAGTAGGTGGAATCTATCAAGAAAATTGTCTATTTCACTTAGGATTTCAAATTTGGTGAAGTACAGGTTTTTAAAGTAAGACCTAGAGATCCTCTGGATTTCTTAATGTCTGTTGTTATTTCTCCTTTTTCATGTCTGATTTTACTTATTTGGGTATTTTCCCTCTGCCTTTTTGTCAGTTTGGCTAAGGGTTTGTCTATTTTGTTGATTTTTGTCAAAGAAACATCTCTTGGCTTCATTGACTCTTTGTATTGTTCTTTTTGTTTCTAAGTTGTTGATTTCAGCCCTAAGCTTGATGATTTCCTGCCTTCTGCTCCTCTTGGGAGTATTTGTTTCTTTTTTTTTTTTTCCTAGCTCTTCCAGTTCTGCTGTTAAGTTGCTAATATGAGCTGTCACAATTTTCTTCTTGAAGGCAGTTAGTGCTATGAACTTTACTCATAGCACTGCTTTCATTGTGTCCCATTGGTTTGAGTATGTTGTGCCTTCATTTTCGTTGGATTTTAAGAAGGCTTTGATTTCCTTCTTTATTTGTTCTCTGACACAATGGTCATTAAGTAGAGAGTTGTTCTGTTTCCATGAATGTGTAGGCTTTTTCTTATTTTTTTTGTTATTGACATCCAGCTTCACTCCATGGTGGTCTGATAAGATACAAGGAGTTATTTCAATTTTCTTGTATCTATTGAGGGTTGCTTTGTGTCTGACTATATGGTCAATTTTGGAGAAGGTTCCATGAGGTGCTGAAAAGAAGATGTATTCTGTGTTTGGATGAAACGTTTTGTAGGTATCTGTTAGGTCCATTTGGTTCAAGACCTCTGTTAGTCTCATTATTTCTCTGTTTGGTTTCTGTCTCAATGATCTGTTCGTTGTTGTGAGTGGGGTGTTGAAGTATCCTACCACTAATGTGTAGGAGTCGATGTATGGTTTAAGCTTTAAAAGAGTTTCTTTTACACATGTGGGTACCCTTGTATTTGGGGCATAGATATTCAGTATTGAGATGTCATCTTGATGAATTTTTCCTTTAACGTGTATGTAGTGCCCTTCCCTATCTTTTGGATTAACTTCAGTTGAAAGTCTATTTTATTTGATATTAGGATATCTATTCCAGCTTGCTTCCTGGGACTGTTTGCTTTGAAAACCTTTTCCCAGCCCTTTACTCTGAGGTAGAGTTTATCTTTGTTAGTGAGATAAGTTTCTTGTATACAGCAAAATGATTGGTCTTGTTTACCGATCCATTCTGTAAGCCTGTGTCTTTTTATTGGTGAGTTGAGTCCATTGATGTTGAGGGATATTAATGACCAAAGGTTGTTGTTTCCTGTTATTTTGATGTAGGTGGTAGTTGTATGTTTCTTTTGGTTTAGATGCAGTGGAGTTTTTTGCTTCCTCTGTTTTCTTGGGTGCAGATATCTTCTCTGGGTTGAAATTTTCCTTATAGGATCTTACATAGAGCTGGGTTTGTTTAAATTTGATTTTTGTCATGGGATATCTTGTTTTCTCCATTATGTGGATAGAGAGTTTTGCTGGGTATAGTAGTCTGGCCTGGCATCTATGTCCTCCTAGGGCCTTTAGGACATCTGTCCAAGCCCTTCTGGCTTTTAAAGTTTCTGAGGAGAAGTCAGGTGTAATTCTGATGGGTCTGCCATTATATGTGACTTGACCTTTTTCTCTTACAGCTTTTAATATTCTTTCTTTGTTCTTTACATTTGGAGTTTCAATTATTATATGGTGAGGGAAATTTCTTTTCTGGTCTAATCTGTTTGGAGTTCTGTATGTCTCTTGGAATTTTATCGGCATCTCTTTAAGTTTGCGAAGTTTCCTTTTATGATTTTGTTGATGTTTCCTGGACCTTGGAGTCGGGAGTCTTCTCTTTCATCTACGCCTATAATTCTTAGGCTCCGTCTTTTCATTGAGTCTTGATTCTTGGATGTTGTGGGTGACAACTTTTTTAGATTTCTCATTTTCTTTGATCGTTGTACTGATTTCTTCAGTCAAGTCTTCCACACCTGAGATTCTGTCTTCCATCTCTTGTATCCTATTTTTGACACTCATGTCTGTAGTCCCTGTTCCCTTCCCTTGGTTTTCCACCTCCAGGATTGTCTCTCCTTGTGTTTTCTTTATTGCTTCCATTTCCAATTTCAAGTCTTGAACACTTTTATACATTTTATATGAATCCTGCTCCAATTTAGATGTCTCTGTTTGCCAATCCTTCAAATCTTTCATAGCTTTGTCTCTTTTCCATTCATATTTGGCTGAGTTGGCTTGGCGCTCTCTAATGGTATTCTCAAATTGCTTCCATTTGTAAAATTGAGGATTCTTTAAATTCTTTTAGGGATTTAATTTCTTCTTTAAAGACTGTCATTTTTCTAAGTATAGATTTGTTATCATTTTCATGTGTTTCAGCTATGGTGGAATAGTCAGGGTTTGCTGTATTAGCATGGCTGAATTTTGTTGGAGTCATATTTCCCTGATTTTTGTCAGATTTGTTCTTTTGCTGACCTTTAGCCATCTGGTTTTCCTTAGCTGATTGTTCCTAGTATCTTCTGGACCTGGCGCCAAGGATGGAGCCTTGGTGTAGAGGCCTTCTTATATCCTTGGTGGTCTGTAGCTCAACACCAGCTATGTGGGATCTTGTGTTGGGGGCTGGATTTCAGTGGGCCCTCCAATTGTGTCCCAACTGGGAACTCAGGTCAGAGTTTGGATGAGATGTGTTATTCCAGCCTGAAGAGTCTTGAGTTTAGCAGGTCTTCCTAGTGATGTCAGTGGGGCTCGGAGGACCACGAATTGTAAGCTGGAGCTGCAGATCCCCTTCTGCATGTGTGTCTGGTCCAAGGGTTAGGTCTGTAGTTGTGCTCCCCCCAGATGGCTCCTCCTAGGTGGTTCCCAGGGCACCTCTGTGTCTCTCGGCCCCAAGCACTAAGCCCTTGTAGTCTGAGTTACTCAGAGAGTGCACAAAGGCTGAGAACTCACTGCTCCAGGGGTGGAACTATAGATGCTGAAGATCTGGTATTACACTGAGGAGGAGCCAGGTGCGCTGGATGAGTGGTCCGATATGAACACCATAACCGGTCCACAGGGCTTGGACTCAGTGGAGTTCCACGTAGCCTTTTAACTTGACAACCCGCTTTTCAGCCCGCTCTGATCTTACCGTTCCTGTGGCTCTATTGATCTTCGTTTGGGTGCTGGAGCTACTGTGTGGAAACTGGGCACTCAGGAAGCCGGGAGGTACCTCTATCTGGCAATTGGAGCTGCCGGCCAAGGTCCCACAGCGATGAGACCTACAGGACACTGTACTAGCGCAGGAGGGCAGCCCGCTACAGGCTGCAGGAAGTGAATCCTGCTTTGTCTACCAGTAGTGTTCTTCTGAGTGATTGTAAATCCAATAGGGGGGCCTGTATGTCCAGCACCTTTCTGGGTAAGCCCAAATATGCTTATGCCTCCCAGACCACTGCTACACTGGAGATATACTACAGTGGTCCCGCTGTTGTCCTGTAGCTCAGAATGTGCTGTGGATTGCTGCCATAATGGCTCCGCTGAGAATACACCTGTTCTGGCAGCTCCGCTGGTCCTTTTTTTTTTTTTTTTTTTTTTTTTTTTTTTTGGTGGTGGAATGCCTACATGGGAGCTGGAAGCTCAGGAGGCTGGTGAGTACCCCTACCTGAGGTCTGAGCAGCTTGTACCCATGGGCTACTCTCATGGTGACAATTCTCCTGCTTCCCCAGGTTTTGTGGCTTCCGAGGTTTCCGCCGGGCTGTTTTTCTGAGTGTCTAAGAGTCTTCCCCAGGGATTTTATTAGTCCCTGGGTTTGCTGGGTGAAACCCAGTGGGTTCACACCTCTCAGATTGTTGCTCAGCGTGTTATAACTCTGTGGTGTTACAGTTGTTTTCCCCACATTCAAAATGTGTCCAAGCCAGCTGCTGCCATCTTGGAATCCCCCAGATGGCTAATTTTTATAACACATTTCACAACTACTCATATACTGACTTTCATTAACTCTTACTGAAGCTTTAAATCTCTACATAGACACTGAACTGACCTTTCAGGAACCCTCAAGACAGAAACTGAGATATACTTTTTAGAACCTTTGTTATCGATCAGTGTTCTCACTATATATTAAGATTTAGGGGAAAAGGAGAGAAGAGATATGTTTTTTCAAAACACTTATTTTAGGGCAAGGAAGATGGTTCAGTTGGCTATGTGCTTGTTCTGCAAGTATGAGAAGATGAGTTCAGATACCCAGCAGCCACATGAAAAGCCAGGCACAGTGGCATGATCCACCATTGGGTAGGCAGAGACAGAAGGACCCCTGCAGCTCACTGGCTAGACAGTCAGGTTTAGTGAAAGATCCAATCTCAAAAGCTAAGGTGACCGGGGAAGATATCTGACAATGACCTTTGGCCTGCACATCCAAATTATTCATATGCTTTCATATGACAGGGAGAAAGTAATGTGATTATAACCCACTTAAAACAAACTGACTGAATATCTGCTGTTATTACACAGGTTGTGTAGGATATTGGCACATATGACTGACAATCTTATGACCAGCTCCAGAGTTAGTGACTGTTATGTTAATTTTACAGTTGAGGAAACTTGAATTCATAAATTGTAACTTGTTTAAAGCAAACAGTGTTACATGTGGTTTAAGCTATTGAAAATTTGTAATTTGAATACAGTATAATGTTAAAAAATATATGGCTAATTAAATTATTTAACCAGTATTTATATTACTGTCAATTGGTTCAGCAGTTCTTAATTCCTAACCATCCATTATAAAAGAGTACACACAGACACCATGGATTTTAACAAGCCTTGGCCTGAGTTGTGCAATCCTGGCCCAACTAAGCTAGCTCTTAAGTCTATTACCCAAATATGACCTCATATATACATACGTCCCCTTGGACTGCCATTCTCCATGCTATGCCGATGTTCCTGGCCATGTGGAATGAGGTTCTTTTCTCTAACCCATGGTGTGTGCCTCCTTCTTCCTGCTGCTGGCTGGAATATCTTCTTCTTCCTGCTGCTGGCTGGAATGCTTTTTCTCTTTCCTTTTCTACTTTCTTTGGAGATTTAATTTCTATGTGGATATATCTATCCTTATTAAGACAGGGTTTCTCTTTGTAGCTTAGACTGTCTTGATTTGCTCTGTAGAGCTTTATAGATTTAGATTGGCCTTGAACACACAAGGAAACTGTTTCTCCCATGTTTTGAGATCAAGATATGAATTTAAATAATTGAATTACCCTTATTAAACAATAGTATTAATTAAACCATTTTGTATTAGTTTGAGTTCCAGTTCTCCCATGGAAATTCCATTCTTAAGGAGATTGGTGTAGAATAGCATGATATGCTATTTTATGTTAGCTTAACTGTTGGCTGTGGTAGGTATGCAGTTTTGGTTTTCCCCAGCCTAACTGTGGGTCCTTACATTGATTAACAGAATATATCTCTTTCTCTCTCTCTCTACTTTATTTTTCGAGATAAGATTTCTCTGTGTAGCCTTGTCCTGGACTCACTTTGCACACCAGGCTAGCCTTGAACTCACAGAGATTAATCTGCTTCTGCCTCCAAAGTTCTGGGATTAAAGGTGTGCACAACCACACCCAGTAATTAACAGATCTCTTTTAGGAGCAAAATGCCTATTGAAACCAGTTCTCCAGTGGGAGCCCCACACCTAAGGAGACTGGCTTGTGACCCCTTTCTCTTTACATAAATTTAAGATTGTGTGTATGTATCCTTTAGATTAGTAAGGACAATAATAAACTTAACATCAAGGAAATATGTGTCATTTTCGAATTCTAGACTGTCTTTAGTAAGCAGCCTTATCTTATCAGCAGGGTTCCAGTCCTGCCTTCAGTGTTTAAACCAGGCTGGTCTAGAATCCAGAGATCTTCCTGTTTCTTCCTCTAGTGTGATGGGATTAAGGAACTAAAGGCATGTGCCAGTACCAACCTGCTCAAATATTTCACTTAAATCCCGGATTTTAGTAACTCTGTAACCTTGAGAGCAACTTTGAACTGTAGTGACAATTCGAAATCTGCCCAAAATCTTCAAAAATCTCTTATGTTTTAGCAATGGCAAACCAGAAGAATATCCTTTCCATCTCCCGATATTGGAAAATCAAAGACATCTAAACAGAAGTCAAGCAAAGAAGTGAACATTCCAAAAGCCTTGATCTAACCATGCCATCCCATGCTGCAATTAAAGCTCTGATCATTATTCCTTGGAATCTAGTTGCGACTGTATTTCATTGGTGGACCCTTCCCAGAAAGCCCTGAGAAACACCTCATAGCCAGGGAGCTCTTAGCTCAAGCTGCCATGGTTAAATAATTTAATTAGCCATATTTTTTAACAGTATAATGATATTTTACATTTAGAAAAACAGAAGGGGAAGTGGACACAGGGTCCCACCCTTAGCCAAGAAGCTATTTGCAATTGATACCTGCTGGCAAAGGGACAATCAGTTTTATCTAAAGATGTGTCACTGGTATATCAGCCATACCCTAGGGCAGGCCTCATGCCAAGGAATAGTTGGTTAACATGAAAATGACTCCATGGATTTGTGGGTGACTTTTATTTTGTTGGTTTTTCTCTTATTGGAGTTTTTTGTTTGTTTGATTGGTTTTTTTTTGGGGGGGGGAGAAAGAGAATATGAAGTTCGGTAGGTGGAGAGGTGGGAAGGATCTGGGAAGAGTTGAGGGAAGGGAAGCAATATGGTCAAAATATATTGTAAGAAAAAATTTAAATGAAAAGTTGTTTTAAAGAAGAAGCTGTTTTGTTTTATATAGTGTTTAAATTATTTTTACATTTTCACTTTATGTTGTGTGTGTGTGCGCGCGCACTCGCATGAGCCTGAGTATGCACAGGTGCCCTGTCACTTCACATATATAGTCAGAGAACCACCATTTCCTTGGTTCTCTCCTTCAGCCATGCAGGTTACAAGTATTACTCTGGTGGTCAGACTTGGTGGCAAGTGCTTTCACCCACAGAGCCATCTCTCTGGTTCTATATGGCCTTTTAAAAAAGATATAGTTGAACAAACTTTTTTTGAGACACAGTTTCTCTGTGTAGCCCTGGCTGTCATGGAAATCACACCGTGTAGACCAGGCTGACCTCAAACTCACGAGATCTGTTTAGTGGAGCCTTCTGAAAGCTGGGATTAAAGGTGCATGCCACCTCATCCCCTCCACCCCTGGCTGAGCAAGCTTATTTGTAAGCAATTCTTTCCTCAAGTGGTCAGTGAGTCAGATTAAAGAAAAATCAAGTGAGCAAAATTAAATAGTGATCTGAAAATATGGTGATATCATAAAAGAAGAAAAACGAGTCTCAAAATGTTGAACTATGAAAAGGAAATCCAAAACGATTACAAAAAAATTATTAGAAATTAATGAAAATAGTTTGAAACAAAATCTTATCATCATTTGAGTATAGAGAAAATTCCTTGCACATGATATCAAAATCATAAAAAATTAAAAGTTGGGAAATTAGATTTCATGTAAGTTAAGAAGTCCTTTTCTCCAAAAAACAAATCAAAGTGAAAAGGTAGGTCTTACTGAAATCTAATTCTGATGAAACTGGAAAATCTTAACTTGTTCATGAAGTTTTTCCAAGTTGTTTTAATCACAAACTAGCGATGAAGCAGCCTATACCCTAAGTCCAGAGCAGAGGTGAATAAGGGAGTGAACACCTCCACCTAACAACAGTTTGACCTCATTACTTTAATGCCACACACCAATCCTTTATGCCAGATGGAGGCCAATAATGTCAACATGATTTTAAAAATTAGCACACAAATTTTCTGACACAGTCAATATCTCAATCAAATCAAGTGATTGTTAGTGAAACATTAAACAGTCAAGATGGTAAGAAAGCCAAGTCATAATAATCTCATTAACATGCTCAGTACCACTGGACCTACACTAAATCTTGATGGCAACAGGCACTATGAGATACGTGAAGAGTCGAGATGCCACCTTCTTCCTTAGGCCTATAATCTAGTTACCATCTAGTTAGATTTCTATCTAAATTTCAAGTGATCTGCTTTTCTCCATCTTCTTATCTTGAAGCTACTAATATCTATTCCTTGTAGTTCTGGAACCTTTTCTGGGGATGTCTTGCATTCATTTCATTCAATTTCAATTTTTACTATATTGCAGCTATACAGATTTAAATATGTTTGTATGTGTATTTACATTTGTGCATATGTGTTTGCCTGATGTGTGCATATGTGCTTGTGCGTAAGGTAAAGAACAACCTTTAGTGTTGGTTACTGCCTTTCACTTTGTTTTTAAGGTCTCTGTTCTCCATTATTACACCGAATACTTAGACTAGCTGGCCCAGAATCTTCTGGAGTACTCTCCTGTCTCTGCTTCCCATTTTGCTGTAGGTGTGCTGAAATCAAGACCTGTACTATGGTGTCCAGCTTTTTATGTGTGTTCTGGGGACTGAACTCAAGTTTTCAGGCTTGTACATTACTTTTTAACCACAGAGCCATGCAATCTACGAGTTCCAACATTCAGTGGAACATAGATTGGCTAACGTTTTTGTAGGGCCAGGTAGTACATACTTAGACTCTGCAAACCATATACAGTGTGTGTAAACATTGGTACATGTGAGTACATGTGACTGTACGTGGGGAGCCTGTTGGGTATCTTCCTCTATTCTTCTCTACCTTATTTTTGGAGGCATGTCTCTCACTGAACCTGGAGCTCACTGACTGTCTAAGCCGGCTGGATAGCAGGCTCCAGGGACCTGACTGTCTTCACTGGGGTTACAGACGCAGGCCACTATACATGACTTTTTACACATGCTGGGGATCTGAACTAGCCAGCCTGTGCACAAATGTGATCCTATCTCAAAATACAAATAAGCAAGTGCTAAAGAGATAGTTCACTGGTGAAGAGCACTAGCTGCTCTTCTAAAGGACCCAGATTCAATTCCTAGCACCCTAACTCCAGCACTCTCACACATGCAGGCAAAACATGAATGCACATTATAAATAAAAGTTCACAGAACTAATGAACATGAGTTTTGACATGGAAATGATACAATATAACACACATCATTAAAATTTTAGAGCAATAAACAAAGCACAAAAGGTCCTGAGAGGAAACAAGACCTGTGAAAAGACTGGGAACTCAGGTGATTCTAGGTTTTGAAAGAGCAACACAAAGAGCTGGAAAACATTCACTCTTGGAAACCAGTTGCTCCAGTTGCTTCTGCACCTGGTGAAACTACAGTGAGGGGTTAGGCACATGATTACTTAACCCTTTATCTCTGAATGCTAACCAACAAAATAGTGGAGGAAATAAGAACTGAGGAAGACCAGCTATCTGCAAAACCTCCAGACTCCCAAGCAGGAACACCCAGAGAGCCCCAGTGCAACAGCTGTGCTGAGACAAGAGTCCCACTGGAACTGGGGGATGACAGGCTTAGTGATGGAACTCCCAAAATAAAGAATGGAACAGATATACGCACAGACATGAAAACATCATCGACAGCAATATGATAAGACACGTGGAACATTCAAAAAAAACTAAAAAATACACAAACAGAAAACCAGGTAATTAAAAATAAGGTTGTTATTAACTTTAAAAAAAAAAAGTAAAGGGCTGGATTGCATTTCACTGTTTGACTTGGCAGAAAATAATATCCTTATAATCAAAATAATGAGATACTGAATACTAACTAAACCAAGGACTGTGTATATGCAATTATAAAGGAGAAAGGAAGCAGGAGAACAAAGTGGAATGCTAGAGCTCCACCCACATGGCAGGGATGAAGAGATAGAACCTAAACCACAAGCCACATGGGCTGTTCAGTAATAACTAGGTAACACGGGAAATGAGCCAAGAGACCTCATAGTGGACTCTTGAAGAGAGAGAATGGTGGGGTTCTATGTCTAACTGTAGTGTACTTTTTAAAAAGTTAGTGAATATATTTTTTTCAAGATTCAGATTCATTTATGTACTTGGTATGGGTGTGTCTGAGTGCTACAGCACACATGTTCAACTCAGAGAACAATAAGCCCGAGGCAGTCCCAGATCTTCCATGTGGGTCCTGCGGATAGAACTTGGGATGCCAGGCATAGTGGCATGAGCTTCTACCAGGTGAAGGATCTCACTGGCCCTGAATATACTACATTTTAAAGCTAGTTTAAAACACTCAGAATTTATTCTTAAACAACTAATATATGTAATACATTTTCATAGCTAGGATTCTGTATCTCAAGTTATAGATGTTGATGTCTTATAAAACACACCAGTGTCAACATATGTGAAGAACACACAAGTAGCATTATGTCAACCAATTAATTAATACAACCTTGAGAAATACCATGAATATTTTAGGGATTTTAGAAAATTTATTCCTGAAGAAAAATTAGGTAACATGAAAAGTGACTCTGCAGTTCCTGGTAAAACAGTAACAAATGCACAGAAGAGGACTGACTAGGAAGGAACAAGCTGAGGAGCCCTGACCCCAAAGCCTACCTACAATACCCAAACACTTCAAAACTTGTAACTTTCCAGCCAGTGTGGTGCGACAGGCTGACCAGACGAGATGGAGC
>CAJQZJ010032188.1:13901321-13932425 GCA_907164525.1 Lophiomys imhausi
ACTTTCCAGCCAGTGTGGTGCGACAGGCTGACCAGACGAGATGGAGCCCATACATGGGTACACTAAAAGTCCCGCCATTGCCTCAGACAGCTGCAAAATGCATGGACTTTGCTTATGCTTAGGTCTCATCTCACACATTTTGGAGTGAGCATTTTAGACACAAATAATTCACCCTGAATTATTTTAGCAAAATTTTCTGAAGACTTCTTTCTTCTACTGACTTACCATGCACAGTAGCCTTACCTGAACAGTGCGCCCTGCATTGATATGCTCTTCATGCAGCTTGTCCCAAAGTCTGCACCGTTGATACTGTGAAGAAAGAAAGAAATGGGGAAAGTGCTATCACAAGACCGTGCCCAGTTACGACAAACGCCTTAACTCACCTACTCAAACATACCATGGAGGGAAAACTGTGATTTTTGTAGTGTTAGTTAACTTTCTGAAAGCTTTCGATATTACATTTTTAAATTTTAGAAATAATAATTTTAAAAAACCATAAGTTGTTATCAGACAAATTACTTTTTGGCCAAAATAATGTTTTTGTCTACCTACAAACTCTCTAGGGATGGAAAATATAGAAAATGAAAATATATAAGAATATGGAAGATGAGCAGCATTCCATACACATCTTTATTATGTATGCAGAATTTCAAGTGTTTGTTAGTAGTGATGTTAAATGTTAAAAACTAAGATAGGAATTTTTACAAAGTCAATAAACCCCAAAAGCAGGCAGAAAGAAAAAAGACGCCTGAAGCACAAAGGAACAAAGACAAGAGTGAAAGAAGTCTCTGATAATGAACACAAGCCAGAAAATAATGGGACATGCAGGTCACAGAGAAGAGACAAGGCTCAATTAGAACTCTCACTCAAGAAAGTGAAGAAGTGTATGCACACACTGACTGCCACATCCGTCACTAGGCACAGACACTATGAGAAATGCTGATTGGACCTGACAGAACTCTGATTTTCCACAAAGGAATGAAGAGCATGGAAGCATGGTAACTACACAGATAAATATCAACTTTTTAATAATTTCTAAACTGGCAGGATGGTTTAGCAGGTGGGTTCCAGGCCTAACTACCAGAGTTCCATCCCCAGGACCAACTCCCAACTCCCACAAGTTGTCCTCCCCATATACCAACATGGCACATGTGCCTGCACACACCACACACACACACACGTGACAAGTATGTATATCCTGAACCATAAGGCAGCTGCTAAAAAGTAGTATATACAGATTACATCATGCTTAGTGATGAAGGACCCGCACTGAGTCTGGAAAGAAGGTGATGATCTGATCTAACAGATTCTAGTCAGTATCACACTGGAAACTCCAGTCAGCACTGTTGGGCAAAACAAAGACAAAGGAAGGAAAGATAGGGAGAGAGGGAAAAAGGGAGAGAGATAAAAAAGGAAGAAGCTGTTTTTACAGGTGCCATGACCCATGATATAGAAAATACTAAACAATCTACAGAAAGCTACACAGCATTAGCAGATGGCCAGAGACTAAGGGATATAAAGTGATGATTACTCACACAATGAAGATAATAGCTATTCCAAAGTAGAAATAAGAGTAACTGTCTCATCTTGACTATCAATATTAAAAATAAAAAAACAGCAACAAACATGAAGAACAATAGGAATGTTCTAAATCTGATATAATAGAAATTATTGACAGGCAGTACCTATGCCAAAGGCCTGGATAGGCTAATTCACTAATTACATACTCTACTTCTGAAATATCCCCCTTGTGCATAAGGATTTTTCATATGTAAACATATATATATAGATATATCATACATATATACACACATATATATACACGCACATATGCGTGTGTGTGTTGTGCAAGTGTGTTTCACCTTTCTGCAAATGCACATGTCAGGAGGTGTGAATGTATGTGCACGAGTGTGTAGAGACCAGATATTAATATCAGTTGCTGTGCTGGTTTATTCCTCCTCAGTTGTTCTCTACATTATTTCCTTAAACAGGGTCTCTCGCTGAATCTGGAGCTTGCTGACTTAGCCAGTCTAGCTAGCCAGCTTGCACTGGTATGGGGCTAGCTTATGTCAACGTGACACAAGTGGGAGTCATCCTGAGAGGAGGGGATCTCAACTGAAAAAATGCCTCCATATGATCATAAGACCAGACTATAGGAAAGCCTATAGAGCATTTTCATAATTAGTGATTGCTATGCGAGGACCCACCCACTGTGGGTGGTGCTAGCCCTGGACTGATGGTGCTGGGTATTTAAGGAAAGCAGATAGAGTCAGCCAGTAAGCAGCACTCCTCCATGGTTTCTGCATGAGCTTCTGCCTCCAGGTTCCTGCCCTGATTTCTTCAGTGATGGGCTATGACCCAAAAGTATAAGATAAAATAACCCCTTTTACTCCTACTTGCTTTTGGTCATGGTTTGCAATAGAAACCGCAACTACAACTTGCTGGAGATCCCATCTCTTTCTCTTCAAACTCTGAGATTACAGACAGACTGCTGTGCCTGCTTAGCTTTATGTGGGTTCTGGCAACCCACATTCTGATCCTTAAGCTTATTTGGCAAGCACTGTATTTTACTGCGCTAACTCCAATCTCTTAGTTCTTACAATGATCTTATATGATTATAATTTCATCATCATAATTGTCTGGAAACACAAACATTTGCAGCTTTGCTTCAAATAGTCAAAACATAGCATTAAATATAAAAACGTTAAGGTCTGCTGCACGGTGCTGTGTGTTTGTATCTGAGGTGATGGCATTCATCGTTGCACACACCACAGGAAGAACCTGAGCTGGGATTTGAACAAAAAGAAACAAAGCTGGAATGGTGGCAGATGGTAAAGTGCACTTCATTACAGATGTAAGAGAGAATAAAACTATTCAGTGCCTTCTTCCACCTTCTTTACAGAGGAATTCACCTTCAAAACACAACAGTGCTAGTAAAACCACTAGGAGGAAATGAAGCTAGGGATGAGGGCACATGTCTGGAATCTCAGCTAACCAGGCGGCAGAAACAGGAGAATTACCTTACACCCAAAAGTTCAGGATCAGTCTGGGCAACATAGGGAGACACTATCTCAACAACAGGTTTAGGGATGTATCTTACAGGTACAGTGCTTGCCTAGCATCCAAGAGGCTCTATGTTTTATCATCAGCAAACATAACCCCACCTCCCCTAAAATAAGAAAGGAAAGAAAACTAGGAAAGAGTAAACCTCACTTCAAATGAGTTCAAATCAACAGGCACAAGAAAATGACATCAGAGTGAACCAAGAAACCTTGCAAATACTTCTGTTTATTTATGAACTGGAAAATTTTCTAATATTTTCAAATATTGACCTAATATTCACAAAGAATATATATATTTGAAAGGCTCAGGCTATAAATATTAATGGAAATCTTGGGGAAAGTCTTTACTAGATGAGTGGAGAGATGGTATGTGAGAGCTTAGGGAATTGGAGGGCCTGTCCCTTTTCTCTCCAGCATTCTCACTGACAACTTCAAAATAAAGAACACATAACTATCAAATTCTCAGGTGACAAAAAAGAAGGACATGCTAACATAGATGAAAGATCACCACTGCACTTGGTGAGAATTACAATAATGTACACAATGTTCTAGACTGGAACTAAGAGGAGCAATTGTGACAGCATTGGCTCAATAGCAACCAGGTCATAGGAACTAAACAGCGAGAAATAAGAAGTGTTATTCTGAGATGACGATGCCGTGGGAGGCTCTGCACACAGTCGTTCCATGCCCTTACTAGAAGTGCACTCTCAAGTGTGGGTAAGTTAGACACACACACTAACATAGCAGTGTTCAGTATGCCCTTGAACTGCTCTAACTGTCTCTCCACCTACAAAGTAATGCAGAGTGAAGTGTGGTGGTACAGGCCTGTAATCACGGCACTGAGGAGCTAGAAAAGGAAGGTCATGGGGTCAACGGCAGCTGAGGCTACATAGTTAAACCTTGTCTCAAAAAGCAAAACTTGAGCCGGGCATGGTGGCGCACGCCTTTAATCCCAGCACTCGGGAGGCAGAGGCAGGTGGATCTCTGTGAGTTCGAGGCAAGCCTGGTCTACAAAGTGAGTCCAGGACAGTCAAGGATACACAGAGGAACCCTGTCTTGAAAAACCTAAAAAAAAAAAATACCAGGACCAAAAAGCAAAACTTGGGCTGGTGAGATGGTCCAAGACCAGGAGCCATATCATAGAAGGAAGAGAACCAACTCCAAAGGCTGTTCTCTGACTTCTACATCCATACTGTGGCAACTGTGTCCACACACACACACACACACACACACACACACACACACACACACACACACACAAATAAATAAATAAAACAAACTAGAAAACAGAACAACAATAATACACCTATGAAGCTTCCATGAGACTAAGTACTACAACAATGGAAACCTGAAACAATTCTCAACAAAGGAAAGCAGCGGCTTTTGCTATTGCTGTTGTTATTTGCCCATTTACCAAAACGACTGTAGAAGAGATTACTGAATGGCATTATCTCTTATTACAGTGAATTGCAAGAAAGAAAAAATTGCTTCAGTTTGGTAAAGGAGATCAACACAGGATGGGGAGGGGGGTTTCACTGTGATTATAAATTTTTAAAAAAGAAAGAAAGAATAAAATAATTCAGGTTGCTCTCACTTACTATTCAATTTTATGTGAAATTAGGATACATTGTGCTGGGATTAAAGGCATGCACCACCACACCTGGCTCTAGGATACATTGTGAAAAGCTGTTATCCCAACTATTTGGTGAGGGAGGAAAGAAGTAGAGTAACTTAATAATGTGTGTGAAAAACACTAGAAGAAGAAACGTTTAAACTTGTAGTTAAGTTTGGGCCACTGGCAAGCATCTCTAAACAGCTAGCTTTTACAAGAAATGGTGTTTCTCTATCCGCACAGCAAGATAGGCAGGTGACTTCAGGCAAAACCACCGCATTATGTTTCAGGTTGCAAAATACAGAAACACAAACTTTAAAGTGACTCCAACAACAAACACAGAATGCATCCAGGAGTGTGGAATACAGACCCTTGCAAGGCCATCAAGTGCCCAGCTTCTGCTTTCTGCTTTAGCACATTCAATAAGGCCCTTGATCTGTCCCCTAATGCAACAGGGTTGGCTATATTTCCAGACACAATAGGAGGATACAGCAGTCCACTAGAAGAAAGGGGACTATTTCCTTATACATGAATCCTTTTTAAAGTAGGAAAATACTTCTGGAGGTTTCCAAATTTCTACCAGGCTTTTGATCAAGGCTTACTGGCCAGGACTGCAAGATATGCCTATAGTTCCTTGACAACCAAACATGGCCAAGAGCTGAATACCACACTCATCAGACCAGTGTCATTTACCATCGTTTCAGTTGGGTAAAGGAGATCGTCATAGGATTGGGGGAGGGGGTTCCACTGTGATCACAAATTAAAAAACAATTATGAACAGACACACAAATACCAAGTCAGCCTGCTTCTTTCATTTGGTACTGCTGGGTTCAAGCTGCATGCAGCCTGTCTAGTCCTAGTTCACCCATTTTACACACCATCATATGCTGCCTCTCATCATTCTTGGATTGCTTCCTATCTCGTTTCCTTAACTGAACTGCTAACTCCTTGAGAATTAAAAATCTATTTTTACATATCACTCAATGCTAACAATCTAAGAAACAGCAAATACCAAACACCAATAAATACTTACGGAAAGCTAATATTTATTTCCTGTAATAAATAATCTTGTTTCTCATTAAACCTGGCAGATTGAATACAAATATTCATCTCTGCTCTTTTCCAAAATCTCACGAAAGGACAATAAAGAATGTTAAGAGGTGAAAATTCACAAGAGCAATGAGATACCAACAGACAGAACCTTTCTTTTTTTTTTTTTTTTTTTAGGTTTGTTGAGACAGGGTTTCTCTGTATATCCCTGGCTGTCTTGGAATTCATTTTGTACACAGGCTGGCCTCCAACTCACAAAGATCCACCTGCCTCTGCCTCCCTACTGCTTGGCCTGGCCATTACAGACAGTTCTGAACTACCATGTGGGTTCTAGGATTTGAATCCAGGTCCTTTGGAAGAGCATCCAGTGTTCTTAACCATGGAGCTATCCCTCCAGCAACCCCAGACAAGAACTTTTAACCAAACTTCAGAAGCTGGGAAGAACATAGACACATTGCAGTGGATTCAGTAGACCAGTGAGAATAGAAGTCTGATCCTGCAGAAGTGGCTGGAGGGAAGACAGCCATGGAGACCACAGGCATGCTGTGCTCCAGAAAGGATGGATGGATGTACATGGCTACTAGGTACAGGTGACCAATTAAAAAGCGTGGTGGGGAAAAAGCAGTTTGGTAGAAGGGGCGAGTAGTTACATCACCCCCACATGCTCGAGCAACTGCCCTGTCCCATGACCACAGAGGCAGCCCTCTCTGCAGGGGCCAACTAGAGAAGCTGTGGATCCTGGACTCCAAGTCTACTAAGGGCAAATATGAGATGTTGAACCCCAAGTAACTTGGACGAGGAATCTCTGAGTAGCGATAAGCCTGTCACCTTCCTTGCCCATTTTTAACTCTTAGGTCAGATGAATGGTCACATAATGAATAGAACACCCACACTTCATCCTGCTACAGCATCATCTCTGGCAAAATAACTCCAATAGACAGACTGGAGCTAAAACACAGATGTTAAATCTGTAAACGGGTTTGTGTCAAGATAATGCGTTTAAGTATGAGGCGATGACATTACAGAGCACACACCGCAGGAAGAACCAGAGCTGGGGGATTTGAACAAAGATCAAAGCTTGAATGGAGGCAAATGATGGGTGTATGTCATTAACACATCAGACAGAAAGGAAAATTATAGCACCATACTTCCTCTACCTCCTTTACTGAGGAATTTACCTTCAAAATAGAAAAGCGCTAATAAGATCATCAAGAGGAAAATGAAATTGGGTATGATGGAGCATGCCTTCGGGTAATGGACAGCTTCCATGACCATGAGACAAGAGGAAGGCAAATCTGAGGCAGACAAACTCCACCTTATCTGATAAGCCATTTGGGCGTTTCTGCCACTTGCACCTTAGCCATAAACTAATGCATAGAAACCCTGTGTACGTCCCACACAGTAAGTTTCTCTCTACATCCCAACAATATGAAACAAAGAAAATCATGATCCAAGTTGGCTATCTTGAAGTTCCTATTTACTGTGCTACACCTATACCACATTAGCTAAGAAAGCTGAATGCTAAGGCTTCAAACTCCAGGATCACATTAGTAACACTGACCATGTGCAGCAGTGTACCTCTGAGGGCCTGTGGAACATGGCCCAGGTGTCCACAGCACACTGGTCTCATTGTTCTCATTGCTGCAGACTCACTCTGCTAAAGGCTTACCTTCAATTTCCCTCCAGTCTGGCTTTCTTCTTTAAATTCATATTGGATGACTGATGGCCAAAATAATAAATATGTTATCTTTCTACACCTTTCTTCAAGAAGAATATGCCTTTTTAAAAGTGAGGCACATAAGACACCTGGAGCCTGAATTTAGTTCTTAACTACTCCCTACAGAGTGAGCACTGCAGTTTTTAAGTGTGTTTCATGCCACAGCCTAGCCACCAAAAGGCACTATTCAGGCCTGTGCGCAGAAAGAGGTGCTTTCATAAGCAAACCAGAAACTCTGCAGACAGAGAAATGTTCAAGGATATTTTTTTTCAAAGCATAGATCAATATGAATTTAGTTTCTTGGATGTAGATATTATCATCTGTCTGTCCATTACAAATATCTGATAATGTCTAAAGGTTTCATAATAAGCAAAAATGTTAAAAGAAACATGTTCAGGCAGAGTAGAATCAATGGCACTAACTCCAAGATAATTTTCTTAGGATACCTGGTACAACTAATCCAATCAGTAATACACCCAATCCTGTTCCCACTATCTTGCTGTGGGGTTCTCACTTTCCCAATCATAGAACTGCACATATATGTAGGTAGGGTTGAAGGGCAATGACAACAGGCATTTCCATACAAAATAAGAAAGACATGTTAAATCTCAAAGGTAAAGCAGGACAATAAAGGGTAAATGGCTTTAATAGCCCATAGACCTCTTGTTTCTACCTTTCAGAATCAATTCATCTACCTACTTATCATCTTTCCAATGCAGAAATTGATATAGCTCAGGACTCTGAAACACACCTGTAGGGGTTAGATAAATTAGATTTAGAAAATATATAGGGGTTTCTGATACTGTCTCTTAATTCGGGGCATGAAGAGCATTATCAGCATGTGGACTAAAAACAGGAAACAAACAGGAGACTTAATAGACTGAAAATCAAGGTTGAAGTCAGGAAAACAGGAAAGACTTAATAGAGTGAAAAACAAGGTTGAAGTCAGGAAAACAGGAAAGACTTAATGGACTTGAAGAAACAAAGTATCTGGCCTGACATTGTTTTCAGCTGCTAAGTGGGCAGAGCCCAAATTAAGCTGAAACAGAGTTCCTCCTATTTAAGGACAGTGCATGGAGCCCAGAAAAAGAAGAGGCCCCTGATGCTAGAGAGCTCCAAGAGTCCTGCTGCAAAAAGGGCTGGCCATTGATGGCCAGCTCTCTCCCTGAAGCAGAAAGAAGCCGGTGAGCAAAGAAAGCCTGAGCAAGACACCAAAAGGCCAAGGACTGGACCCTGTGGCTCAGCTTTTGCCTGGAGGGGTTTGATCTGTCCATCTGATCAGTGGCCTAGGGGAAACTGTGCCTGGCTTTAAGGACTGAGGCAGAGCAGCTGAGTTCCTGATTCAAAAGAAGTAAGTTGGCCTGCAGACGGCTGGGGTCTCCCACAGAGAAGAAAGCATGAAGCCTTATTTAAGGTGAGACTACAATAACCAACTTACCCTGACGAACCTGCATCTGAGAGATCCAGAAAAAGGACTGCTAAGTGAGTTAAAGAATCTACAACAAAGACTGTATTCCTGACGACTGAGGACCTGCCCCAGAGACTGTATCATTCTAAAAGGTTAGAAAAATAATTATCAATAGGTTTAGTGGATAGGTTAAAGGGGTTGTAAGAGTTTATAGGATTAATAGTTACATTGTTGGTGTTTGTTAAAAGTGAATTTAGTAATAAATAAATAAGTGTTAAATAATAATTTAAAAGATCGGTTACACACACCTTATCAAATCTTTTACAGATTTTATTTTTTAGCGTCATAATAATATAGAAGCAGAACTGTTTACTTTGGATTGTTCAACTCTAGGTAAAAGATTTGATAAGTTGTGTTTTTCTATTCCATTAAGCAAAATATGGAGACCTTTCACTTTCTCCATTCCAAGAACAACCAGTTTACAGACAATTCCTTCTATATCCTTACAAGCTACAGCCATCATCTATGCCCCTTGTACATAAAGAAGAGAGCTATTAGAGGATGAGAAAAAATAGTTAACCCTGAATTTTTGAAAAGACCCTCAGAGAAATTTTCATTTCAGACATCTTAGAAAGTAGTTCTTGTGGTTTTCTAAAAGCATTTAAATACTAGAAAAATGAGTAGAAGAAAAAAATTGGTACTTTTAGTGAATACAACTTATATTTAAAGGCTTAATGACTACATCTAATGCTAAAATAAAAAGAAGTAGGGGCACACAGCTCAGGGCTATGTGCAAAAGGCAACCCACTTTCCAAGGGAAGGTTCAGTTCTCAGTGAACTTTAGGCTTCTGTAAATACCACAGCTCCATATGACACGCTGTCCAGGGCAGGATCTATGCTGCCCTCAAGCAGTTCATCTGCCTTTGCCTATTTCCCCAACCTACCTTGGCAGTACTTCTCAATATAGGGCCTTTGTCAAAGAGCAGCAGTGAAGAAAGGGAATTCCCTCACACCACACACTTATTTACATCTTTTGCATGTGCACCTGAAGAGGACAGAAGTTACTGATAGGCACACGTTCAAAACACTTGCCATGGGGTGAATGAGGTTAAGGCAGGGCTATTAGCAGCAGCTGCCCCCCATCACATTATAGGGCACTGTCAAACAGTTTGAATTTAATT
This sequence comes from Lophiomys imhausi, assembly GCA_907164525.1. Classification (NCBI taxonomy): domain Eukaryota; kingdom Metazoa; phylum Chordata; class Mammalia; order Rodentia; family Muridae; genus Lophiomys; species Lophiomys imhausi. The sequence goes on from CAJQZJ010032188.1 coordinate 13,911,352, forward strand.
ACTAACTACCTAATGTTAGTACCCTCCACATGCAAATTAAAAAGGCATAAACTCTACTCCTATCTCCCTTCCTCCACATAATAAAAGGAATATATGAGAGTTACATTTGTAGAACTTGAAGACCAGCTTAAAAAGTGAATGTTGCAGATCTCTGTGAGTTCGAGGCCAGCCTGGTCTACAAAGCAAGTCCAGGACAGCCAGGGCTGTTACACAGAGAAACCCTGTCTCGAAAAACCAAAAAAAAAAAAAAAAGTGAATGTTGCTGTATCAGCAGGTTGGAGGTATCTTAGAAAACCCCAGAGTCTCTATTCAACTGAAATGCAAAAAGCAAGAAAGAATCCACACAATGCTTCTGCATTGGAAATGGACCGCTCACCTTCTCGATGTTTATCTGGTGTTTTCTTAACCTCTCCAGGTCTGTTGGGATCACTATCTTAGTGAATTTCTGGATAGCTGGTTCAAGCCGGCGCAACTTCACCTTTTCTTCATCTTCAGACATCCTGGAGTCCTTTGAACCACTTCCTCTTGCAGCAGTTCTCTTCTCTCATACAGAAACACCTAAAAGGGAACATTGAAGAAGGCTTTTACAACAGCTTCCATTCTTTTTTAAAATAAGCAAATACAGGGCTGGAGAGATAGCACAACGGTTAAGAGCATAGGCTGCTCTTCCAGAGGACCTGGGTTCGGTTCTCAGCACACACATGATGGCTCAAGAGACATCAGTAACTCCAGTTCCAGGGGATCTAATCCCATTTTCTGGCCTCCTCTGGCAATGCACATGTGGTGCACACGCATACATGCAGGCAAACACACATAAAATAAAAATTTAAAGTCAACAAATATATAACTATACGAATACATATTAAACTCAAAACTGAACTTAAATGGCTTTGTTTCTCTATGAAATGATGGATATTAAAATATTCTCTTCATGAAAGTAAGTATCTACCCATTCTTGAGTACTTTTCAAATAGTATTTCAAGTTCATAGCACAGGCAGGACAGGAGCTAGGCTGGACTGGAAACCCCGATCTCCCTGCTTTTACTTCCCAAGCCTATTTTAGAATATTCAGAAAATATCTATAAATGGGGCCCACAAGACAGCTCAGTGGGTAAAAGAGCTTACCACCAAGCCTGAAGACCTGAAATTGATATCTGGGACCATATAGTAGAAGGAAAGAACACACACACACACACACACACACACACACACACACAAAATAAATAGAAATACAATTTAAAAGTTTAAAGAAAATACAAAAATGAACAGATTAAACTAACTAGCAAAGATCTCCTCAGCCTGAAGAGTCTGTTTTGGTGGGTGTTCGTGAGGACTTTTACAACGTGCTGTATGTATGTAAATACCACTACAAATGAGGAAGACTTCCTGATATGCTTTGGACACATTAATAGCCATCTTTTTTAAAACTGCCAAATAGCAAAACTGCAAGAAAAAAAGTTCATTCTTAATATTTCTGATTGTATCAAACTCCACTTCCAATGTCTTCATAATATAATTGAGTAATTATATATTTCAAGTACACTACAGAATACAGAACTCTTCTCCCTGAAGGCCCGTAATATCCTCCTTTTTAAGCAAAGTGATTAGCAATGTCTACTGAATGATCAGCAATTGAACTCCAGTAAGAAGCATATTTACAAGGTCAGGAGACTTCTCAGTGGGTAAAGCCACTTGCTGCCAAGACACTACCTAAGTTTGATTTATCTCCAGGCCCTACATGGGAGAGAACTGACTCCCACAAGTTTTCCTCTGACTTCCACATGCACAACATAGCACATGCATGGCACACACATATAAATAAATGTACTTAAAACTTTTTTTAAGAATCAGATTTTCTGCAGATGTATAAAGATGTTTTTCTGTGTCACCAGGATTCTATATCTTATACAGATATTCCCAGCAAACACTTTTGGGGATGGGACAGAAGAGATAGGAGCTGGAAGCAAGCATGCTCCAAAAGCCCACACTGGCTTTAACTAGAGAAAGTTCACTTACTTCAACTGTATAAAGCTGAGCTTGTAACGAATCTTACATGAATACGTGCTCCCGCTTACCCGTGCTTGACCATCAGTGCTTTGTTGTCACCTCCTTAGCCCAGTCAAAAAACAATACTAAAGCTCAACACACAGTTCTGTTGGGTTATGGCTTAGTAGCCCTGACCATGATCATAGAGACACACCTTCACCTACTGACTGTGACACTCTGACTCCTTAGGATACATTGTTTGCAGACTGTCCAAGAGATCTAATGCTTCCAAACATTAACAACTGCTTTAAATAATGTTCTGGTTTTCTCCTTTCTTCCACAGTTGAAAATCTTGAAGGAATGCCTATAAAAACTACTTCCATTACCCACCGGCTAAGAACTTATGTTCTCATGCCTAATACAAGCTCACAGGGAAAAATTCCAGGCACCAAGAACAGAGTGAAAATTGAACCACAGACCATACAGAACTACAGTATCTAGAGATTACAGAACTAGAGACATGTGGACAAAAGTACAGTATCAAAAGAAATAGACCCAAACTAAACCAGAAAAAATAACAGGCCTAGAGATGAGAAAATGATTAAAAAAAAAAAGAAATGTTGTCTATTCTTAAATATACAAAGACATAAATGAAGGAATGAACTTTTTGAAAGGACATAAAGGAATGGGTTCTCCCCCAACCCGGACAAGGTTTCTATGTGTATGTAGCCCTGGCTGTCTTGGACTCACTTTGTAGACCAGGCTAGCCTTGAACTCACAGAGATCTGCCTGCCTCTGCCTCCCAAGTTCTGGGATTAAAGGCATTTAGCACCACAATGTTACAAAAGAGGAGTTAACAGGCCAATTGGAACATAAGGCAAATTTTAAAATTCTAAACTGAAAACTTCAAAAGATAAAGTAAACAAGAAATCATGGATAGCTAGAGAGAGGATCATTAAATGAAAACTATCAGAACTCGGAGGAAGACTATAAATGAGAAGATAAAGGACATCATTTCACAAGCTCAGTAACAAATAGAAACAAATACAGAAAACAACCAAAACAAATTATTCAAAGAAAATATGCTTAGAATTAAGGCAGAAGATCTCAAGTTGAAAAAGCACATAAATCCTGCTAGCAAAAATAAAAACTCAACTAAGTACATGATAGGAAACTGCAGAGCATCAAGGACAAAGGAAAAGATCTTAAAAAGCAAACCAGAGATAACAGATGAATGAAAACAACAAAAGCAGCCAACTTTTCATCAAAGCAATAAATCAAAAGATAGGAATGTCTTCAAAGTACTAGGGAGCTGGTGCATACCCAGGCAATTATCATCTACACTGAAGTCAAAATAATTATTTTCAGACATGCAAGACTGAGTTTAACAAACTCATTAAAATAACTACTAAAAGGAGAGGGAGGAAGGGGGGGAGAGAGAAAGAAAGTGAGTGTGTGTGTGTATGTATTTCTTTTTGGTACATCTCAAGAACCTTAGAATTTGTTAAGGTAGTTGGGAGGTTATGTGGTCAATAAACATTTATTGAATTCGCCTTTCCTTCCATAAAAAAACAAAATATTGCAAAGGATTATTAAAAAGCATATTTTAAAAATTAAAGAAATGAAAGGATGGAATGAACATAACATATTACTGGATTGAATGACTAAATGAGCAGGTTTATTTTGAATTACATGATCAAGTATACAGAGAATGGTATCATGTAAATACTTTTATTACATATCTTTTAGTAGCATAGTATTACACTGTATGTGATCCATAATCTAATCATCCATTGTTAGCTATTTTAGTTTATCCTAATTTTCCACTATTATAAACTACATTGTGATTACTTTCCTGATACATAATTCCACACTACCACCCATGACTACTTAAAATAGACAGCTAAAAATACAGACATTAAGCACACACACTTTAAGTTTTAAAAAATATACTCATTGCCAAATAAGAGGTTCTTCCTATTCATATCTCCACATTCTAACCAGTGATTGGTTTGATTTTTTAAAATTTATTTATTTTTATGTGAATTGTTGCTTTGCCTGCATGTATGTCTGTGTGAGGGTTTCAGATCTGAGAGTTACAGACAGTTGTGAGCTGTCATGTGGGTGCTGGGATTTGAACCAGGGTCCTCTGGAAGAACAGCCATCTCTCCAGCCCAGATTGGTTTGATTAATAGGGAAAAAGGGGGGAGGGGGTGTCCTAAGAGACTTTTCTAGTTCACAGTCTCCTACCTAGAATTTGAATTTTTTCTATAATTTTCTATTTTTATAAAATTATCATATGTAATTATATATTATACCTGAAAACATAATATTCAAATGACTACAGGCATAATGTTACCATAACAGAACATTGTCTACCGTGGTATCAAATCATAAAATAGCTCACATTAGTCATCTGCTATAGGAAGATCCCAGTACAATGTCAAAATATGGTGTGGACATTTGTTTGAATACCGACTGAAAGTATATTCCATCATTTTTTATTTTTTAGTAATAAAGTTGGAACATGTTACAGGATTAAAACACTAGGTTTAAAAAGATTAAGTGCTCACACCTGTAAAAATTTCCAAAAATATACAAAATGCCTAAGTTCTCAAACTTCTGTGAAGTTGTTATAGTATTTTAATGATTTTAAAAAGTGTAAAATATTAATGATAGAATTTATTGTCAAGACATGATGATATACAATTATTTGCACCTTTCAAAACCCATGGGACTGTACCCATCAAAAAGTAAATGCTACTTCACACAAATTTTAAAACACCAAGATATAGGAGAAAACTAAAATAAAAAATAAGCTCTCAAAAATAAGATCTCATTACCATGGGACTAAGTGGGGAAGAAAGCAATCAAAGCACAGAACATGGTAGCTTTGTTGAACATTGTAAGGCTAAAGATGAACACAGTTGTACTGTGTGTTTCTCTCAGGAGTATATTTTAGACATCCTAGAATTACTTACTGCATATAACAGGACTGAAGAAATAAGGAAACATTTCCCAGAAAATGAGTTCATTCCCACTGTTAGAGAACACAGCCAATACCAAGATAAACCTGGTGGTGTGAAAAGACAATCAGAGATACCGGTCTTGGTCTTCACTTCTATTTTTTTAACCATATACCAACAGATACAGCAATAAATATTTATCTTGCATACATGGGTGTATTTATGCATGTACTGATGTCTTTTGTGAGGCTCTGAATGTAATGGCACCCTAGTAGCAGTGGGCACACCCAGACCACAAGTGTTGGTATCTAATAGCATTCTGAAAGACAGAGAGGAGGGTAGCAAGCAACAAGTGAGGGAAGGAAATCCCGAGTCCTTGGAGAAGTAGTTGATTCCAGGACTGGGGCAGGGGAAACACAAGGGTACAGAAAATAAGGACAACAATAATACAAAACCTCCCAGTGGTCAAAGTGAGAACAATTTGATGTATGAAGTGCATAGCAGAAAAATAATCATATGTGGTTTTATTTGGTTTTTGTTTTTCCAAGACAGGGTTTCTCTGTGTGGCCCTGGTTAGTCTGGAACTTGCTCTGTAAACCAGGTTAGCCTTGAACTCAGAGATCCACCTCGCCTCTGCCTCCCAGGTACTGGAATTACGGCGTGTGCCACCAGTGCCTGGTGATCAAAGGAGTTTATACTGACACAAAGAACTGAATACAGATAAAGAAATGGGAAGAATGGCCAGCTACTCCTTAGAGAAGAATTCCAATAAAGGAAGGAGGGAAATTGAAGGTTGCCACAGTATCAAAGTAATAGTACTTGGAGAATTACTGGAGTACTGATGGCTGTAGGGAATCCCCCAGATACCAAGTTTAACTAAGTGATTAAGATTAACACCAAAAGCAGTAGGTGGCATTCGGGGGTGCCACGGCAGCATAAACTGAAAAGAACACTTATAGATTGTGGCATTCTTAACAAAAATTCAAAACAATCTAATCACAACTAACTATAGACAAACTCCTACTTGAAAGGCACTACCAACATAAAAGTCACAGACTGTCACAGATTGGAAAAGGTGTTGGTGCCATAACGATAAAAAGTGAAGTTTGGTCTTCGATCCCATGGTAGAGGAGAGATACCCAGTTAATCTAATATTAATCTCTTGCTGTCAGTGACTGGACTATGTATGGTATGTAAAATGCTATCACACAAGGGAGCTGTAGTTTTTTGTATTACTCTGCCTCTCTTGGTTTTTCGGGACAGGGTTTTCTCTGTGTAGCCCTGGCTGTCCTTGAACTTGCTCTGTAAGCCAGGCTGGCCTTGAACTCAGAGATCTGCCTGCCTCTGCCTCCCGAGGTGTGTGCCACCACCACCCGGCTATAACTTGGGCAACTTTTCAATAATTCTAAATTACTCCAAAGTTTCTGTTAGTTGTTTGTGTATGTTTCGTCCTGTTTCATGGACGAAAGAACGTTTAGAAGCCAGGACTGCACTCGTTTTTTCAGGCACACACATTTGCAGTAGAGGTGTCACGTGCTTTACAAACTTCATCTCTTGGTACTTGCAACTGAGTTAGGTACCACGAAATGCTGATTCTCGAAGAAGAAAAATTAACCAAAGGTGATGTTACTCGAGAGTTATTTATAAGCGAAAGAGCCCCTTTCCTACAAAATGGGCCAAATAGCTGACACCACCATCCCTCAAGGAAGCGCATTCCCTTGGGCAGCACACAGGGTAGGAGTGCAGGCTCCGGGCCCCACAGCTGCGGCCTCTCCGCGTCCTGTCTGGACACCAGCGTCGCGGCGTCCATGTCCGAGTCACCAAGGCACACCCGGGCCCCACCGACAACCCAGCGGAGCGGCGGGGCGGGCGACCGGGCGACCTAGGGCCCGGAGCATCTCACCCCAGCGACCCCGGAGGCCATGGCGCCGCGGGGCCTCCGCCTCCCGGCGCCAGCTGGTTGGGCTACTCCAAAACTGAAACCAGAGAGGCTTGGCCACTTCTGGACGAGGCCCCGGTGCTCGCAAACGCACCGGCCCGAAGCTGGGCTTGCTGCCCGGCGCCTCTCCCATGCCTCCACAGCCCGACCCGCCTCACCACTTCGCAGCCCAGCGCCCCCGATGCGTCAGCTGTTGAGCCCCTTACCTCCCACCTAGGCGCTCGAGGCCGTCCATACACACTGCGCAGGCGCGAGAGGGCGGGGCGTGTCTAGGGGCGGGGCGTTTCCAAGGGGTGAGGGTATGTGGCCCCGCCCCCTACGGTCCCAATGGGGGGGCAGGTACAGTAATGGGCCAGCCACTGGAGGAACAGTTCACACCACACGTGCTTTGTAGGTTGTCTTGTGTACTATGCCCAAGACAATTTATATTTGGATAATCGTCTGCATGTTACAGTTTTCATGCACATCATTGCTTGTGTTCCTTGAATTTTGATGGCGAGTACGACCTAGTTCTTTACATGTATGGACACTGAAACTCAGAAAGATGTGACATTCTCCCCCGCCCCGCACCCCAGAGTACCTGAGTGACAGCCTAGGGGGCTTCTTAAGGGACAGGGGCACAGATGGAAGCAGGGATGAACTATGGTTTTGTCCAGAGCCTGCTGCAGTGCTTCAGGGGTCTGTCCTTATTAAAATGGTAGCTGGTCACTTTGAGGCTCAGCACAGATTTGAAGTGACTCACTCCAGTTCAGCCCTTCTGTGACAGAGCTGTACTCCAAGCTGGCTTTCCTAATTTCCTTTTCAGGTCATTCCAGTTAGACCAGCTGCTTCAAAAACAAGCTTTGTAGTGTGGACAGGTCACTCACTGGTCCTCCTCTCTGAATGACCTGACCTGGGGACTTAGCCAACTAAAAATATATTTTTGAATATTCAGGCCATTGTTTAGAACGGATTCTCTGATGGTCTAGTTCTCAGCAGTCTTAAGAATGTTCACGTCAGCTCTAAGGAAACTCAGTTCTTAAGATCTGCAGGTGGAAGGGAAGTGAAAGTGGAGAATTTTGGCCTATAGATTAGGGGCTTATGAAAGTCTTGAAAGGTAATTCCTAAAATAAAGCACACTATTAAGCAATTTGGATTTTCTTTGGGATATACTGGATGCTAGTGTTTATGATACCCTTAGTTCATAGAATGAGGTATTTATCAAATTTTCATCCCAAGGAGAAAAATAAAAGTATTAGGCAATGTCATAGGAAAGTTTCTTTTTTGTGCCAGAGAGTCAGTTAAACAAGAGAAATAGGGAGAGGTTTAACTGGTAAAGTAGCTGCTAAGACTGAAGACCTGAGCTCTGACACCCAGCACCCACATAAACACCCAAGCTCTGTGGCATATGTTTGTAATCGTAACACAGACAAAAGGCTCCGCAAGCTAGCTGACCAGCTGATCTTGCTGAATTGGTGAGCTGAGGGTTCACTGAGAGACTATGCTACCACACACACACACACACACACACACACACACACACACACACAGACACACCACGAATCAGTTCAACAAGACCTTTCAGAATAAAAATAATTAGTGTTAACGTCTGAAAACGAGGCCTTTAGTGCAACAGGGAGCTTTGGTACTCTAGGACTGACTTTGACCTTCTAGGTGGTTGCATGGTATTTGCTATAACTTAGGTGTGTCATATAGAAAAAGAAAGCTATGTAATCTAACAGTTTGTCTAGCTAGGCTTAAAATATTTCAATATTCAGACATAAGGGGTGTGATTGTTTTTTGGGCTCTCATCCTAAACCATGAAATTATTAGGGTCAGGTCTGCTGTTAGAAGACAAAGTTTTCCTGATATCCTAACTGAACCCAGTAGATCCAAAAAAAATGAAACAGTAAGTAGTGTACATTTTGAAAAGAAACCAAAAAAAAAAAACCCATATATATAAATATATATATATATATGTATATGTACATAGATAGATAGATAGACAGATAGTCTGGTAATATGATCGCTTTCATGTAGAGCCCATAGGGACGAATTCAAATAAGTTTAGGGTGATTAGAGCAGTGGCTTTCCTAAATGATAATCACAACTTTAAAACTGTATCGTGAAAGTAAGCACTCAGAAACAGGTATGCTTGTGTTTATGAGGAGGTAGAGGACCTATGAGGAGAATGGAAAAGCTCCAGAGAGTTCAGGAGAAGGAGGAAAGATTTAAAAGGATTATGAGGTATAAATAAACTGAAAGACAAAAACCACATGATCATCTCACTAAATACAGAAAAGGCCACTGACAAAATGCAACACCCTTTCATAATAAAAGTCCTGGAGAGATCATGGATACAAGGGACATACCCCCACAAAATAAAGGCAGTTTACAGAAAGCCCATAGTCAAGATCAACTTAAATAGACAAAAACTCAAATCATTTTCACTAAAATCAGGAACAAGACAAAGTTTCCCTCTTTCTCTATGCCTATTCAATTATGTACTTGAAGTCTTAGCTACAGCAATAAGGCAACTGAATGAGAGCAAGGGGATACAAATTAGAATGGAAGAAGTCAAAATATCTTTGCTTGCAGATGATAATGATAATATGCATATGATAGTTTGAATAGGTATGATCCCCATAGACTCATGTGTTTGAATGATTGATGAAACGCAAACTTTTTAATTATTCAATATTATTTATTAGTAACTATATTCACTTATAACAAAAACACTTAACTACTAACCCTACAAATGCCTACAACCCCTATTACCTAACCATTAAACCTATTGATAATTATTACAACTATTTTCATAACCTTTTAGAAGGATACAGTCTCTGGGGCAGGTCCTCAGTCATCAGGAACACAGTCTCTGTGGTAGACCCTTTAATGCACTTAGCAGTCTTTCTTCTGGAATACCTCAGACGTAGATCCATCAGGGTAAATTGGCTATGGCGGCTTCATCTTAAATAAGGCTTGAGGCTTTCTTCTCTCTGGGAGACCTCAGCCGTCTGTAGGCCAACTTATTTCCTTCGTATCAGCAACTCTGCCGCTCTGCCTCAGTCTTTAAAGCCGGTCACAGTTCTGTTCAGGCCACTGTTCGGACAGGTCAAATCCCTCTAGGCAAAAGCTGAGCCACAGGGTTTAGTCTTTGGTCTTTTACTGTCTTGCTGAGGCTTTTTCTGTTCACCAGCTTCTTTCTGCCCTCAGGGAGATCTGGCCATCAGTCCACCAGCACTTTCTCCATCAGACGATACAAACTACTCATCCTTTCTAGCGTGAGGACTCACTAGCATCGGAGCATGGAGTCCTTTAGTTTGCTACCCCTTGGCTCCATCCACTTGTCCATAAATAGCATCTCTCCTTGTTCCACCTGGCTTCAGCTTAATCTGGGCTCTGCCCACTTAGCAGCTGAAAACAATGCCAGGCCAAAAACCTTGTTTTTAGTCCATAAAGTCTTTCCCTGTTTTACCTGGTTTCAACCTTGTTTTTAGTCCATTAAGATGCCCCTCATTTCACCTGACTTCATCCTTGTTTTTAGTTCACAAGCAGATAAGCTAGTTGCTCACAGCCAAGTTAATCTTCATGTACCAAATTAAGAGACTGTATCAGAAACCCCTAGATATTTACTAAATCTAATTTATATTAATCTATCTCCCTACAGATTGACCCATAGGGATTGGCACTATTAGGAGGTGTGGCCTTGTTGGAGGAAATGTGTAACTGTGGAGGTGGGTTTCCAAGTCTCCTATGCTCAAGCTACACCCAGTGTAACACATGGTCTCTCCCTGCTGCCTTTGAATCAAGATGTAAGACTTTCAGCTTCTTCTCCAGCATCATGTCTGTCTGCACACCAATGTTTCCTGCTATGATGATAATAGCCTAAACCTTTGAAACTGCCAGCTAGCCCCAATTCAATGTTTGCCTTTAAGAGGTGCCATGGCACCTCAGTCATCATGTGGGTCCCCTAGAAAGTGGAGCCTGGGCTGGCTGTCTCTGACCTGGACTGTGATTCCTGCTTTTCGGTCACTCCTTGCTGAAGGGGCTGCAGTGCCTGATCTCCATGGAGGAGGCACTAGGCCCTGGTGCAACTCAATGTGCTGGAGTGGGATGGCACAGGTGGCGGTGGGGTTCCCCTTTTCTGAAGAGAAGAGAAGGGGGAAGGGAGGTGGGAGGGTAGGATCCTGAGGGGTAGAGGGAAGAGGCTGCAATTGGGATGTGAGATGAATAAATAAATAAATTTATACTTTAAAAAAAAACAAATGGTAAAGAGTCCAAGTTGTATGTTTTCTGCATTTTATCATAATTAAATTATTTTAAAAGAAGGGGGAAAAAAAAGAAAAAAAGTCGCCATGGCCATGGTGTCTCTTCACAGCAATAAAACCCTAACTAAGATAATGACCCTAAAATTTCCACCAGGAAACTCCTACAACTGATAAACACTTCAGCAAAGTAACTGGATATAAAATCAAGTCACAAAAATCAGTAGCCTTCTTATATACAAATGACAAATGGACTGAACAAAACTTTTCACAGTGGCCTCAAAGAATATAAAATATCTTGGGGTAACTCTAACCAAGCAAATGAAAGACTTCTATGATAAAAACTTCAAGTTATTGAAGAAAGAAATTGCTTATGGATTGGTAGAGCTAACATAGTAAAAATGGCTATCCTATTCTTATTTTACTATCCTATATTTTAAAAAAAGCAATCTCCAGATGGGAATTGAATGCAATTCCCATCAAAATTCCAACACAATCTTTATAAATCTTGAAAGGACAATCCTCAACTTCATATTGAAAAACAAACAAACAAAAAAAAAGCCCCACAGGCTAGCTAAAACAATCCTGAATCATAGAAAAACTGTGGAAGGTTTCACCATTCCAGATTTCAAGTTGTACTACAGAGCTATAGTAATAAAGCCAACATGGTATTGGCACAAAAGAGAGATGCTGATCAGTGGAATTCAATTGAAGACACACACATAAATCCATACACCTATGGATACCTAAAGACAGCATCTTCATCAAAGGGTGCTGATCAAACTGGATGTCTGCATGAGGGGGAATCTAAGTAGATCCATACTTAACACCCTGAACAAAACTCAACTCCCAGTGGGCCAAACACCTTAACATAAGGGCAGATACAATGAAACTGATAGAATAAAAAGTGGGGAATGGCCTTGAACTCATTGTGTTCTGAACAAAATATCATTAGCACATCATAAGATCCACAAATAATAAATGGGACATCATGAAACTGAGAAGCTACTGCATGGCAGCAGCCTATAGAATGGGGGGAAAATATATATATTACCAATTGTACATCTGATAGAGGGATAGTATCCAAAATATATTTTTTAAAAACTCAAAAAAGGCCAGCTTCCAAGCCTCGGGAGCGCCAAGGCTATTGGAGCTGAACTGCAGATTTACCCCCTACAGGAACCAACCCCGGGCAAACTGTGAGATATTTGAAACTGTCCCACATTGAACTTTTGTACTAGTAAGGGCCCTTCCAGCGGCGAATCAGAGCTTACTTGTGCACAGCTCCGCCACCTGAATTAATTAGGTCCCCACCTGGGAGGCGGGACTGAATGACTCTCCTTATAGGGGTGGAATAAGGCAACTCCTACACCACAGTGCCCCCTTTGAACCCAAGTCCAGAAGACAGAAAAAAAAATTCCCCATGGCCAGAGGCCAGAGACAGAAAAAAGAACAGAGCAAAATGTCTCCAACAAAAGAAAGCAACGCTATTCCGTCCAGCCCGAACCACCTCACCACAACTGAAACACATGAAAATGATGACAATTCTACATTATGGAAAGTGATAAAGTCCCTTCAAGAAGAACTTAAAACTATGAAGGAATTCAAAGAAGCCACAATTCTACAAGTCAAAACAACGAATAACATCATTAAAGAGCTCCAAGCCAAGGTGACCCAGCTTGAACAGGAAAAGGATAAAGCAATGAAAGATCTCCAGACAAAAACAAGCAAACTAGAGAAGGAAATGTACAAAACAAACACTACAATTCAAGACATGAAAATAGAAATGGAAACAATAAAAAAACACAGTCAGAGTTAAAAGAGGAAATGGAGAATCAAGGGAAGAGAACAGGAACTATGGATGTGAGTATGAAAAATAGGATGCAAGAGATGGAAGACAGGATCTCAGGCATGGAAGATTCGATGGAAGAAATCAGTACAACATCCAAAGAAAATGAGAAGGCTAAAAAATCTCTCACCCACAACATCCAAGAAATAAAGGACTCAATGAAAAGACGGAACCTAAGAATTATAGGCATAGAGGAAAGAGAAGACTCCCGACTCCATGGTCCAGGAAATATCTTCAACAAAATCATAGAAGAAAACTTCCCAAACCTAAAGAAAGAGATGCCAGTAAAAATCCAAGAGGCTTACAGAACACCAAACAGATTAGATCAGAAAAGAATCTCCTCTCGTCACATAATAATAGAAACTCCAAATGTAGAGAACAAAGAAAGGATATTAAAGGCTGTAAGAGAAAATGGCCAAGTCACATACAATGGCAGACGCATCAAAATCACACCTGACTTCTCCTCAGAAACTTTAAAAGCTAGAAGGGCCTGGACGGATGTCCTACAAGCCCTGACAGAACAGAGGTGCCCAGCCAGACTACTATACCCAGCAAAACTCTCTATCAACATAGATGGAGAAAACAAGATATTCCATGACAAAATCAAATTCAAACGACATCTCCTCACAAACCCAGCCCTACAGAAGATCCTAGAAGGAAAATTCCAACACAGAGAGGATAACTACACCCAAGAAAACACAGGAAATAGAAACCTCCACAGGAACTAAACAAAAGAGAAACACAAGACAGCCAGCTATACCAAAATAATGGGAAATAAAAACCCCTGGTCACTAATATCCATCAACATCAATGGACTCAATTCGCCAATAAAAAGACACAGACTTACAGACTGGATCTGTAAACAAGACCCATCTTTTTGCTGTATACAAGAAACACATCTCACTATTGAAGATAAACACTACCTCACAGTAAAGGGCTGGGAAAAGGTCTTCCAAGCAAATGGACCTAGGAAACAAGCTGGAGTAGCCACCCTAATATCAAACAAAATATATTTCCAATTGAAGTTAATAAAAAAAGACAGAGAAGGGCATTACATACTCATTAAAGGAAATATATACCAAGAGGTCATCTCAATATTGAACATCTATGCCCCAAATACAAAGGCACCTAAATTTATAAAAGAAACGCTTCTAAAACTTAAATCGCACATCGATCCAAACACTTTAATAGTGGGAGACTTCAACACCCCACTCACAACTATGGACAGATCATCAAGACAGAAGCCAAACAGAGAAATAATGAGTCTAGCAAAGATCATGAACCAAATGGACCTAACAGATATCTACAGAACGTTTCACCCAAACTCAAAAGAATACACCTTCTTCTCAGCACCTCACAGAACCTTCTCCAAAATCGACCATATAGTTGGACACAAAGATAGCCTCAACAGATACAAAAAAAATTGAAATAACCCCTTGTATCTTATCAGACCACCATGGAATAAAGCTGGACTTCAATAGCAAAAGAATCAACAGAAAGTCTACACTCACATGGAAATTGAACAACTCTTTACTAGAGGACCACTGGGTCAGGGAAGAAATAAAGAAGGAAATCAAAAACTTCTTAAAATCCAACGAAAATGAAGACACAACATACCCAAACCTATGGGACACAATGAAAGCTGTGCTACGAGGAAAGTTCATAGCATTAAGTGCCTTCAAAAAGAAAATTGTGACAGCTCATTATTAGCAAATTAACAGCTAAGCTGGGTGAATTGGAAAAAAAAGAAGCAAACACTCCCAAGAGGAGCAGAAGTCAGGAAATCATCAAACTTAGGGCTGATATCAACAACTTAGAAACAAAAAGAACTATACAAAGAATCAATGAAGCCAAGAGTTGGTTCTTCGAGAAAATCAACAAAATAGACAGACCCTTAGCCAAATTACTAAAAGACAGAGGGAGAAAACACAAATCAACAAAATCAGAAATGAAAAGGGTGAAATAACAACAGACATTGAGGAAATCCAGAGAATATTTGGATCCTACTTTAAAAATCTATACTCCACCAAATTTGAAAACTTAAGTGAAATGGACAATTTTCTTGATAGATTCAACCTACTGAAGCTAAATCAAGATCAGATAAACAGATTAAACAGCCCTTTAACCCCTAAGGAAATAGAAACAGTCATTAAAAATCTCCCAACCAAAAAAATCCCAGGGCCAGATGGCTTTAGCACAGAATTCTACCGGACCTTCAAAGAGGAGCTAACACCAATACTTTTCAAACTCTTTCAAAAAATAGAATCTGAAAGAACATTGCCAAACTCATTCTACGAGGCCACAATCACCCTGATTCCTAAACCACACAAAGACCCAACAAAGAAAGAGAACTTCAGACCAATCTCCCTCATGAACATAGATGCAAAAATACTTAATAAAATACTAGCAAACCAAATTCAAGAACACATCAAAAGTATCATACACCATGATCAAGTAGGCTTCATCCCAGGGATGCAGGGATGGTTCAACATACGAAAATCTATCAACGACATTCACCATATAAACAAGATGAAAGAAAAAAACCACATGATAATCTCGCTAGATGCAGAAAAAGCATTTGACAAAATTCAACACCCCTTCATGCTAAAAGTTCTGGAGAGAACGGGCATACAAGGGCCGTACCGAGAAATAATAAAGGCAATATACAGCAGGCCAGTGGCCAACATCAAAATAAATGGAGAGAAACTTGAAGCATTTCCTCTAAACTCAGGGACAAGACAAGGATGTCCACTTTCACCATATCTCTTCAATATAGTACTTGAAGTTCTTGCTAGAGCAATAAGACAACTAAAGGAGATCAAGGGGATAAACATCGGAAACGAAGAAGTCAAATTATCCCTATTTGCAGATGATATGATAGTATACATAAGCGACCCCAAAAATTCCACCAGAGAACTCTTACAGCTGATAAACACCTTCAGCAAAGTGGCTGGATACAAAATTAATTCAAAAAAATCAGAAGCCCTTCTTTATACAACAAACAAATGGGCTGAGAAAGAAATAAGGGAAACAACCCCCTTCACAATAGCCACAAAGAACATAAAATACCTGGGGGTAACTCTAACCAAACAAGTAAAGGACCTGTACAACAAGAACTTCAAGCCCTTGAAGAAAGAAATGGAAGAGGCCTTTAGAAGATGGAAAGATCTCCCATGCTCATGGATAGGTAGGATCAACATAATAAAAATGGCCATCCTACCAAAAGCAATATATAGATTCAATGCAATTCCTATCAAAATACCAACACAATTTTTTATAGACTTGGAAAGAGCTAGTCTCAATTTCATATGGAACAACAAAAAGCCCAGAATAGCTAAATCAATCCTGTACAATCAAAAAACATCTGGAGGTATTAGCATCCCAGATTTCAAGCTCTACTACAGAGCAATAGTTGTAAGAACAGCATGGTGTTGGTATAGAAACAGACCAGTAGATCAGTGGAATCGAATTGAAGATCCAGAAATAGACCCACACAATTATGGCCACCTAATTTTTGACAAAGAACTCAAAACGGCACAATGGAAGAAGGACAGCATCTTCAACAAATGGTGCTGGTCCAACTGGATGTCCATTTGCAAAAGAATGAAGCTAGACCCATACTTATCACCTTGTACAAAACTTAACTCAAGTGGATCATAGACCTTAACATAAGGCCGGTCACACTAAATCTACTAGAAGATAAAGTGGGAGAAACCCTCGAACTAATTGGCACAGGCGACAACTTCCTGAACAGAACACCAACAGCTCAGGACTTGAGATCAACAATCAATAAATGGGACCTCATGAAACTGAAAAGCTTCTGTAAGGCAAAGGACACTGTCATTCAAACAAAATGGCAGCCTACAGACTTGGAGAAATCTTCACCAACCCCACATCTGACAGAAGGCTAATATCCAAAATCTACAAAGAACTCAAGAAATTAAATGCCAAGAAACCAAATAATCCAATCAAAAAACGGGGGACAGAGCTAAATAGAGAATTCACAAAGGAGGAATCCCTAATGGCTGAGAGACACTTGAAGAAATGCTCAACATCCTTAATCATCAGAGAAATGCAACTCAAGACGACTCTGAGATTCCATTTCACACCTGTCAGAATGGCTAGGATCAAAAACTCAAATGACAGCACATGCTGGCGAGGGTGTGGAGAAAGGGGTACCCTACTCCATTGCTGGTGGGAGTGCAGGCTTGTGCAACCACTATGGAGGTCAGTCTGGCGATATCTTAGAAAACTTGGAATAGCTCTGCCTCAGGACCCAGCCATACCACTTCTGGGTATACACCCAAATGTCTCTTCATGGAATCATAAGGAAGTTTCCTCATCTATGTTCATAGCAGCCTTATTTGTAATAGCTAGAAACTGGAAACAACCCAGATGTCCCTCAACCGAAGAATGGGTTAAAAAATTGTGGTACATCTACACAATGGAATATTATTCAGCTATCAGAAACAATGAAATTATGCAATTTGCAGCCAAATGGATGGAACTAGAAAAGCTCATCCTGAGTGAACTAACCCAGACTCAGAAGGACACATATGGCATCTATTCACTTATAGTAGGATTTTAGCTATATAGTAGAAGGTATCAGTGCTACAACTAACACACCAAAGGGAACTTGGACATAGACTTCTTATTTTTAATTTTTATTTCTTATTTATTTTTTATATATTAGTTATTTTTTTTCTATTTTTTAGTCTTTTTTATCTATTGTATGCTTATTGATTTGTTTGTTTAGTAGTTCTCTCTCCCAGGCAATGAGACACTTTTCACTGATGGTACTGCTTCGTAGACCCCCAATGAATGAAGAGGCTCTTGGCCCTCATACGACCTCTCAACTGAGATGAGGGACTGTTATATAAGGACACCCCACCCCAGAGAAATGGGATGGAAGGGTTAGGGGTTAAAGAAAAAAAAATGAAATGTGATGTTTCGGCCTTTTACTACTAACTATCATGAACTGTTTAGGATAATTAAGAAATGCAAACTAATGGTTATGCAAGCCAGTCATTCTGTTAGGTACTATGACAGCCTATTATAGTTACTTGCTAAGCTAATCAGAAATAAACCTGCTAAGAGACAAGCAACATCTGCTTACCCTAATATAAGAGATAGATAGGGCCTCTTCAAAAACCTCAAGAGATCTGCAGAATATGGCATACAAAGATGTTTTCGTAACTTTAGATTTTTTTATATCAAGACATATCAACTCCTGACAGCATCCCCTATTCTCCTCCAAGTAGAAGATGAACATCGAAGAATCTCCAGTGGGAGATGATTGAATTAGTCGCAAGCCTATCTCTTGGTAGGAAAAGCCCCTTGCTCCAACTGTAGACAGAATGCTGTCCAAAAAGGACAAAACCTGGTAGCAGGTAAGTCAACAGCCTAGCTCTGCCAAGACAGGGTAGGTAAGTCCTTCATAACCCTTGCTCTACAATCAATGTCTGTCAGAGAAGCGGGGCCAAACGACTGAAGAGTGATGCTGTAATGTATGGAGAGAAAATGGGAACTGTCCAGGCAGCCACTGGTATGACATTTCTTAGTTTGGGAAGCTGCAGACCCTGTACTTCCTATAAAATCAGATATATTTATCCCTCTCAGGTCTCTAAGGTGATTGAAGAACAGATAAAGTCTCATAATTAAATTTTGAGTTGTTTAGGAGTCAAGAGAGTGTTATACATCTAAGAAGATACCTTTAAAATTGTGTTGCAATTAGTATGAATGTTGAGTCAGATATAGAACTTTAAACTCATGGAGATGTTTAGATAGTAGAATGTTAAAGTCAGGTGCCAAATACATATGGACTGGTCATTGGGAATATACGTTAAGCCATATAACCCTCATAACTGTGGCCTAATTACCTCTGTTGTACTGTATTGTATTTATTATTATAAGAGAAAGAGCCATTTGTTGGACTGAAAAGAGAAACTGTAGGGGGAAATAAGATATATCTTAAACTTAAAAGAAAAAAAAAGGGAAGAGGATGGGGGTTGAGGGTGGGAGGGTGGGACTGGAGGGGGAATAGGGAGGGGACTGCGATTGAGATGTAACTTGAAGAAATAAAAAATAAAGGAAAAAAATAAAAACTCAAAAAAATAGATACCAAGAAATCAATCCATTCTAAAAATGGGGTAAGATCTAAACAGAGAATTCTTTATAGAGGAAACTCAAATGGCTGAGAAACAAAGAAATGTCCAACATTTTTAACCATCAGTGAAATGAAAATCAAAACTACTTCGAGACATCAACTTAATTCCTATTAAAATGGTTGAGGTCAATAAAAAATAGTGATAGTTTATACTGACAACGTTGTAGAGTAAAGGAAACACTCATTCACTGCTGATAGGACTGCAATCTTGTGCAGCCACTATGGAGATCAGTGTGGCAGTTTTTTAGGAAGATGGGAATCAATGTACCTACATATCCAGCTATATCACTCTTAGACATGTAGCCAAAGAACATTTCATCCTACCACAGAGATACTTGCTCAACTATGTTCATTGCTGCTCTATTCATAATATCCATAAATTGGAAACAACCTAGATGTCCATCAACAGAAAAATGGATAAAGGAAATGTGGTACATTTACACATATCACTCAGCTGTTAACAAAATGACATCATGGAATTTCCATGAAAATGGATAGAAGTAGACAAGAATCATCCTGAATGAGGCATCCCAGACCCAGAAAGACAAATGTATATATTAGGTTGCATATGTGGATATTAGCTGTTAGGTCAATGATAAGCAAGATAAAATCCAGAGAACCACAGAGGCTAGGTATAGAGTAAGGGATTAGAGGGTACAAACAGATCTTGTTAGGAAAGAGAAACAGAACAGTTAATTATGGTGGATGAAGGAGGCTGGAATGGCAGGATCAAATCAGGAGAAGAAGAAAAGATGGGGATGAGAGAGGACAGATAGAGACAGCTAAAATTAAGTATCATTTGAGGAGTAGTATGGAAACCTAATAGAGTAGAAGCTTCCTAAATCATATACATATATAAGGGCAATCTAAATGAAATCTCCAAATAATGGAGAGACAAAGTCCCAACTGGCTATCTCCTGTCACCAAATGATGCTTCCAGTATTGCTTTTGGGTTACATCTAATTGAGTGGTTAGCCAAAGGAATCAAAGAGGATGAAGGCCACCAAGAAAAGAAGACTTTCTAAATCAATTGCAAATTTCATACAAACTCACAGACTTAAATAGTCATTTCTAGAAAAGACTGTTTCACAGATAACTTTCTGCTAATCTGGCTTTCATACTTTCTTCCACTTCTCCCCTATTTGCTAAAACAAATCCAAAAGATATGATATACATATATCCATTGGGGCTGGGCTCCCCAAGATCTGTTGATCTCCCTGTTGGGTCTAATTGTGGTTTTCTATAATAGTCTTCATTTGCTATAAAGAAAAGAGAAACTTCTTTGATGAGGGATGATAGCTATACTTATAGGATAAGAGTTACACTGTAGTTAGGAATCATGCTGATCTAGTCACGTGGGTAGTAGTAGATTCTCTTTGAGCCCCATGACCTCACTAGCCCCAAGTAGTTGTCTAGATTTCTAGTATCAGGCGTGTTTTCTCTCCTCGTGCCTTAAGTCCAATTAGACAGCTGTTGACTACCACCAACCTATGAGTGCCAATCCCTGCACCTGCCTAGATATCTTACCATGCTGGTCATTGTTGTCAGGTATCACAACAGAGTAGAACTATATTCCTTGGCACCTGCCTAGTATTTTCTGATATTATAAACACTAGACTGGAAAGAGGCTTTCAGGTTAGAGCCAGCTTGAATTGTTCAAGTTCTGCGTCCTAACAGTGCAATGTCTCCAGCAATGGGGACTTACCTTGAACCTCTGAGAGGCAACCAAGGGCAAGAACCATTGACTACATTGTTTTGGAAGTTACCTGGACTACTTTGACAAACCATTCTGAGGAAGGTTTTTCTCATGCCTGCTAATGGAGAGTTTTATTAGTCTGTGTTTCTTGTGATGAGCATGATCAGCCAGAGGCAATTCTCTCTCTCTCTCTCTCTCTCTCTCTCTCTCTCTCTCTCTCTCTCT
>CAJQZJ010032188.1:13938684-13959882 GCA_907164525.1 Lophiomys imhausi
TTCTTCTTCTTCTTCTTCTTCTTCTTCTTCTTCTTCTTCTTCTTCTTCAACATTTAGTGTGATTTTAAAGATACTTACCTGGTCAGAAGCTTGTAATATGGGTTTGAATTTCTTCTATCTTCCTTTAGTCTGTGTTTGGCTTCTCTTCCGAGGCTGTGAGTAGCCCTGCCACTATCTATGCATAGGCCACATGTGTCTATGGAGGCTAACTCAGCCCCCTCAGCTCAGTCCAGAAGAAAGCCCCACTGATTCAGCCTTCTGACCTCTCTGACCTGCTATACTTCTTCACAGCTTCAGGCGTCACCTGCAAGCACTGACTGGGAACCATTTCTATCCACCTCAGCTCTGGGTTTTACATGCTCTTTTTCATTCATGCAGCTCTGAGAAGATGTTGGACCCATGGCAGGCTGGTGTGCATTCCTGCACGCTATCTGCTCTTCCTAGGAACTCCATTCTCCCCAGCAGCCAGCTTTTCTATTAGCAGGAACTTTTGCCCTTCCTCTCTAGTTTGCTGCTCTGTCACTGCAACCCACTGCAGGCCTCGCTGCAACACTACATATTTTGCTGGCTCCTGTGGTCAGCCAGACTTCAGCTGCTGCACTCACAGAGCAGAGTGTTAACCATTCTTGCTGGTGGCTTCTCAGGCTCTAAGCTTTGAAAACATGCCTATACCACTGGACGCCACTGTTGTAGGGTGCTTTCTATAAGCCTGTGTTTTTCTACCCTCACCCCAGCTCCTGGAATAACAACTCTTAGATTTTATGATTATGAATAAATGATTAGCCCATAAGCTTTGTCTCAATCCCCAATTAGCTCATTACTTAATTACCCCATTTAATCTATACTATTTCTGCCACATGGCTAGTTAGTGCTCCTCAGCTTCATGCTTTAATTTTCCTCAGAATTCCTGAGCAAATCTCCTCCCACTCCTGACTCTATCCCAGATTTCTCTCTGCTTCCCATAACTCCCAACTCTGTCAGCTATAGGCCAATCAGATTTTTTATTGACAGGTGATGCATCTATAGAGTACACAAGAAATACTCTCTACAGCACTATTTGAAATGATTAGGAGATGTGGCCCTGTGGCTTTCTCTTCCTGCTGCCTAGGGATCCTGATGTAGATCTCTCGGCTACTATGTCCACTTGTGGGCTGCCATGCTCCCCACCATGAGCATCATGGACTAAACCTGTGAAAGTGTAAGCAAAGCCTAAGGAAATGCTTTTTTTTTAAATAAGAGTTGCCATGGTCATTGTGTCTCTTCACAGCAATAGAACACTGACTATGCCAGTCTATGACAATCACAGTGGGGAGCATGGCAGCAGACAGGCAAGGATCACATTGGAGCAGTAGCTGAGAGCTTACATATTGAAACAACAACCATGAGGCCCAGAGAGAGATGAAGGAGAGCTACATGAGAATGGCAAGAACTCAAAGTTCACCCCTCCAACAAGGCCACACATCCTAATCCTTCCCAAACAGTTCAAATACTTGAACCCAGGAAGGCCATTCTCATTCAAACCACCACATAATCTTTTCTATGATTTCATTTTTCTTTACAGCTGCATAGGATCCCATTGTGAATATGTACTACACTTTCATTATCTTATTAATTAATAAGATAACTATCATAATTAAAACCTTTAATTAATTTTTAAGATATTGTCTCACTCTATATTCCTTGCTGCCCCACAACTTGACATGTAGACCGTGCTGGCCTCAGACTTACATAGATCCTCCTGTTTCTGCCTCCCAAATGCTGGACTATGGTGACATTCCAAGACATGTGCTACCATGCCTGGAAAACACCTTTTTCAAAATCTCAGTCATTTTTGTAATATTACCCTTTTTTTGAATGTGATTTCTGTTCACTTCCCCCATTTCTTCTTCTTTTTTTATTATATTTATTTATTCATTTTACATCCTTATTGTAGCCCCTTCCCTTCCCTCCTCTGGATCCTGCTATTCCCCCCTCCTCCTCAGAAAAGGGGAGCCCACCCCTTTTGTACCACCCCAACCCAGCACATAGAGTTGCATTGGAACTGAGCACCTCCTCTTCCATTGAGGCTGGGCACTGCAGCACTGTTAAGGGGAAGTGGTCAAAAATCAGGCATCAGAGTCCATGTCAAAGACAGCTCATGCTCCCCTTGCTAGGGGCCCCACATGATGACCAAGGTGCCCATAGGTTACATACATATAGGGAGTCCTGTTTCCAGTTCATGCATGCTCTTTGATTGGTGCTTCAGTCATTGTGAGCCCTGCAATGGGCCTAGGTTAGTTGTCTCTGTTGGTCTTCTTGTGGAGTTCTTGTCCCTTCTGGGTCTTTCTATCCCTGCCCCCCACCCCCATTTTTCCACCAGACACCACACACTCCGCCTAATGTATGTCAGTGATTCTCAGCCTATGTTTGGATGCTCTGCTGAATGGAGGTTCTCAGAGGACAGTTATGCTGTGCTTCTGTGTGTGAGCATGGCAAAGTATCATTAATAATGATAGGGGTTGGCTCTCTCCCTTGGGGTGAGTCTCAGGTTGGGCCCATCATTGGTTTGACATTCCCTCAATTTCTGGTATATCTTTATCCCTGCACTTCTTGTATACAGGGTAACTTTTGGTTTGAAGTTTTTGTGGGTGAGTTGGTGATCCCCTCCTTCCCCTAGAAGTCCTACCTAGCTAGAAGGAACTCTTTTCAATCTTCACATCTCCTGCTCTTAAGAGTCTCAGATAGGGTCACCCTTATATCCTCCCAGGGGTCTTTCTGTTGCTGGCCTCCAACTTGTTTCAGAGATGCCCAACCTCAGTTTCCTATCTTCCTCCCAGGCCTCTCATCTCCTGCCTTTGCTCTACCCACAAGTGATCCCCCCGCCTTCACTCCTCTCTCCCTCTCCTTCTCAATTCCCTCTCTTCATCCACTTTTGATGTCTGTTCTATTTCCCCTTTAAGTATGATTCAAGCATCCTCTGTTGGGCCTTCTTAGTCGCTGAGCTTCTTTGGGTCTGTGGATTGTAGTATGGTTATCCTATACTATGTGACTAGTATCTGCTTATGAGTGAGCACATACCATGTGTATCTTTCTGGGTCTGGGTTACCTCACTCAGGATGATCTCTTCCAGTGCCATCCATTTGCCTGCAAAATTCATGATTTCCTTGTTTTTAATAGCTGAGTATTGTGTAAATGTACCACATTTTCTTTATCCATTCTTTGGTTGAGGGACATCTAGGTTGCTTCCAGTTTCTGGCTATTACTAATAAAGCTGCTATGAACATAAGTGAGCAAATGTCCTTGAGGTATGGTGGAGCATCTTTTAAGTATATGCCCAGGAGTTGTATAGTTGGGTCTTGAGGAAGGACTATTCCAAATTTTTTGAGAAACCACCAGATTGATTTCCAAAATGGTTGTATAAGTTTACACTCCCACCAGCAATGGAGGAGTGTTCCTCTTTCTTCATATCTTCTCCAGCATGTGCTGTCCCTTGAGTTTTTTTTTTTTAATCTTAGCCATTCTGATGTGAGTGAGATGGAATCTCAGAGTCATTTTGAGTTGCATTTCCCTGATGACTAAGGACATTGAATTTTTTTTCTTTTTTTTTTTTTTGAGACACGGGATTCTCTGTGTAGCCCTGGCTATCCTGAAACTCACTATGTAGATCAGGCTAGCTTGAACACTCAGAGATCCACCTGCTTCTTGGATTGAATGTGTCCACTGACTTTAGTAATTAACTTCTTTGATCCACTGTACTGTTTTTGCCACCACACAGATGCACAGACACAGAGGCAATTGATGCACACTCATTATCACCATCACCAAGCAATCTTCTCACCTTTAAGAAGGTTCTAGAGCTTTTAAAAATCACTTTGCCAAGAGTGCACAGTGTAGGCAGACAGGGACACAAGGATTTTTTGCTCATGACTCATTCACCGTGCAAGCATTTGACCATCATTTTACATGCAGACTATCTTACAATCACAGATCTTCCTGTAAAACCTGCCTCCTTCTCAGCTACTCTTTAGATTTAGTTTACCTAGATTAACTGTTTTCAAAATGTAGTGTGTGTAGAAATTGTTGCTTAAGACAATATGCATAACACCACACTGCATGAATTTTATGGAAAATTTCAGGATTTTTCTAGGGTAATTTTGATACTGTCAAGATTAACATCATGGAATTAAGAAACTTTACGATACCAACTCACCTTCAACTTTTCACTCCATGTCCCGTTAGAACATCACAAATTTGCTTATAATTAACATGATAATAAAAACTGTTTAAACTTTAGCCAGTTAGCTTGAGTCATTATAATAAATTTAGTTATTATCATGGTCGATTAATGTTACATGAAAAATGTATAGTCATGCTAGTGAGGGGAAATTCCTCATGGACCCTGTACTGGCTGGCTTTGTGTATCAACTTGACACAAGCTAGAATCATCAGAGAGGAAGGAGCCTCCATTGAGAAAATGCCTCCATGAGATCCAGCTGTAAGGCATTTTCTCAATTAGTGATCAATAGGGGAGGGCCCAGCCCATGGTGGGTGGTATCATTCCGGGGCTGTGTTATATAAGAAAACAGCCTGAACAAGTCATGGGAAGCAAGCCAGTAAGCAGCATCCTTTTATGGCCTCTGCACCAGCTCCTGCTTCCAGATACCAGACTTGCTTGCGTTCCTGTACTGATTACCTCCAATGATGAACTATCTGGAAGGGTAAGCCAAATAAACCTTTTCCTCTCCAACTTGTTTTTTAGTCATAGTGTTTTGTGGCAGAAATAGAAACTTTAACTAAGACAAGTTTGTACCAGGAGTGAGGTATTACTGACCATGCCTTTTTGTTTTTTGGTTTTTTTTTGTAGTTATATGAATTTTGGAGCTTGTTGCTATAGTTCCTGGTGGGCTTTTGTAAGGTACACCCTCAAGCAGTGTGTCATCTGGTTTCATGATCAGCTTTTTGGAGGGCTTTTTACAAGGCACCCTTCAATGTCAATAATATCCAGATGTACCTGGATCCACTCATATCTTTTTACCTGAGATGCCTGTCTTTTTGCTATTCCAAAAATCCCTATGCTGCTAAATGCTGTCACTAACTCCACCATATTGAGTTGTTCTGGTTGTATATTTTTGAGGAAACAGCTATTGAGGAAGTCTTCGAGGCTGGATCATCTGGGCTACTTGTCTTCTTTGGTGTCTGATCTGTTTCCTTCTGAGGTTTCAGGTGTCCAGCTGTCCCTGGACTCCTTAGATGGATGCTTTTAATCTCCTGGAAAGATAAGAACAGAGCCCTGCCCTAATCCTAACTCTGGGACACTACTTTTGTGGGGGGGGGTAATATTTTTCCTGGAGAAAATTGAGGTTTTTTGACAATATATAAAGTATTATCTTTCAATTGAGATTAAAAAAGATATTATTTTGATATTTTGGAATTAAACAAACCTTTAAGTGTACATATTTTGAGATCTCAAAGGACAATTCACTTTGAATTTCAGCATGGCTTTTATGAGTAGCTTTTAAACTTAAATCATTCCAAATCCTATGTGCCTGTCTCTGCATTCTAAGTATTGGGATCAAAGGCATGTGCCTCCCAACTGATGGGATTAAAGATGTGCACCATCACCCCTGGATCTAAGTTTTTCTCTATTTGGAGCTTGCTTTATGTCAGGCTGTCCTTGAACTCAGAGATTTGGAGGTTTCTGTCTCTAGTGTGTTGAGATTAAGGGTGTATCCCTCTCAAGTGATGGGATTAAGAGTGTGCACCATCACCACCCTGTTCATTGTAACTCTAGAATTTACAAGACAACTAACTCTAAAGTGATTCTCCTGTCTCTGCTGGAGTTAAAGGCATGGGCTAACACCACCCTTCTCTTGAGAAAAAAATGGGATATAGATATAATATAGGAATAATAAAGAAAAAGGGACAGATTATTGGATATGCTCTTATATCTCTGTATATTGATACAAAATTAAGATCATATTTGAGTATTGATCTTTGTATATTGATACAAAATTAAGGTTAACTCTTTTTAAGGTATTGTACCTAGGTAGCGCCTAAAAATAAAATGTGAAGTTTTGGCCTTTTGTTAGCAACTGTCATAAACTACTTAGAATAATTAAGAAATGCAAATTAATATTCATTCAAGCATGTCATTTTGTTAGGTACTAGGGTAGTCTATCACAGTTATTTTCTAAGTTAATCAGAAATCAAGTTGCTAAGAGACAAGAAACATTTGCTTATCCAAATATAAGGAGATAGATAGGTGGTCTTCAAAAACCTCAAGAGATCTGTAGAATATGGTATTCAAAGATGTTTTCTTTTTCTTTTTTTTTTTTTTTGGTTTTTTCGAGACAGGGTTTCTCTGTGTAGCCCTGGCTTTCCTGGACTCACTTTGTAGACCAGGCTGGCCTCGAACTTGCAAAGATCCACCTGCCTCTGCCTCCCAAGTGCTGGGATTAAAGGCGTGTGCCACCACTGCCCGGCTCAAAGATGTTTTCTTAACTTAAGATTTTTTTATATTGACACATGTCAGCTCCTGACAGCACTCCCTATTCTACTCCAAGTAGATGATGAGCATCAAAGAATTTCCAATTGGAGATTGTTGAATTAGTGGCAAGCCTGTCACTTGGCAAGAAAAAAATCCCTTACTTCAACTATAGACAGCATGCTGTCCAAAAAGGACAAACTTGGGAGCAGGTAAGTCAACAACCTAGCTTTGCCAAGACAGGGTAGGCAAGTCCTTCATAATTCCTGCCTTACAATTAATGTCTGTCAGAGAAATAGGGCCAAACAGCTGAAGATTGATGCTCTAATGTATGGAGAGAAATTGGGAACTGTCCAGGTAGCCAGTTGAATGTCTTTTCTCAGTTTTGGGAACTGTTGGCCCTGAACTTCCTGTTTAATCAGATATATTTATCCTTCTCAGGTCTCTGATGTGGTCGTGTGGAGCCTAACTGAATCCATCTTCAAAAAAAGATTCCATTTTGTGTTAAGTTTGACTCAGAGCTGACCTCCAGTTCCAGAACAACAAAATGTACCTGACCTTGTATTCCAGGGATGTTCCCTCATCATCACCAGACAGCTCACTCTGAGAAAGCACCCAAAAAGTCTAAACAAATTTTCTGATGGTCAAGCTGACCACAACTGGTTAGTCAGTAATAACGAGCCAGGGCTGGAGAGATGGCTCAGAGGTTAAGAGCACTAACTGCTCTTCCAGAGGTCCTGAGTTCAATTCCCAGCAACCACATGGTGGTTCATAACCATCTATAATGGTATCTGATGCCCTCTTCTGGCCTGCAGGCATACATGCAGACAGAACATCGTATACATAATAAATAAATAAATAAAATCTTAAAAAAAAAAAAAAGTAATAACGAGCCAATCAGAAATGGACATGACTAGCTACCCAAATGTCATCCAATCATATGGTAAAGAATCTGCTTCTTTGTCTGAGTCTCTATATAAACTCTGCACTTTTGAGTCTGGGGGCTGTCAACTCAAACTGCTGTGTCAGTGAGTGTTGAGTGTCCAAGCTCTGAGCTTGAATAAACAACCCTCACGTATTTACATCGGAGTTGGCTCCTTGGTGGTCTTTGGGGTCTCGAGAACTGGGCAGAACAGTTGAAGACTATAATATAGCTATAGTCTCATAGGTAAATTTTGAGTTGTTTAGGAATTAAGAGGGTGTTCTGGATCTAAGAAGATGTTTTTAAAATGGAGATGCAGGTTAGGATGGAGGCTGAGTTGGATATAGATTGTTAAACTCATGGAGATAGGTGTATAGTAGAATGTTAAAGTCAGTTGCCAAATACATATGGACTGGACATTGATAATGTATGCTAAGCCTTATAATTTTCATAATTGTGGCCTAATTATTTTTGTTGTTTTGTATAGTATTTGTTGTTATAAGATAAAGAGCCATTTGTTGGACTGAAAAGGGGAGCTGTTAGAGGGAAAAAGATATACCTTAAACTTGGGGGAAAGAAAGGAAGCAGATGGGAGGGGTGAGGGGAAAGAGGATGGGAGGGTGGGACTGGAGAGAGGAGTAGGGAGGGGATTGTGATTGAGATGTAACTTGAAGAAATAAAATAAATAAATAAAAAGAGCATTTGATCAAAGGTAGCAAGCTGAGAAAGGAAAAACACAAAATGTATGATTCAAGAGTTAAAGGGACACCAGGAAGTGGAATGCAGCTAAATCCTGTGTTCCAAGAGATAAACAGATTAAAGATATTAAATGGAATTAAGGGAGTGGTGACCTCAGCAAGATCCCACCCAGCTCAGCTTCCATCTTGTGAAAAAGATGTTCCCCAAGGGACATTGCCACCTATTCTAAATTTACAGTGCACTTACAAGGGATAGCTATATCTTGTTAGGTGTTATTATGACCTGGTTATTGTTTTCATTTAGACATAATGATATATGGTTGTGTTTCAACTTGACAAGCAGAGAATTGTGATGGCTATTCTCAGTTGTCAACTTGACTATCTCTGGAATGAACATACAATCCAGAAAATGGAAGTCACACCTGATCTTCTTCTTGAGACTGGAAGACACATTTTTTTTCACATAAATAAAAATCAATGTTGATTCATTCTTCAAGCAAATTAAATTGAATCCTTTTCCATTTTCCCATCCCTAAGCCCACCCAAAAAGAACCCACTCTTTGATATTTTATCATGGATGTTATTTGATACTTTTAAATAGTTTAAATTCATCTGCAGTTTATTTTTAAGTCATTTCTAATTTTTTTTACTTCATTTTTATTTCTTCAAGTTACCTCTCAATCGCAATCCCCTCCCTACTCCCCTCTCCAGTCCCACCCTTCCACACTCTTCCCACTTTTTTAAGTTTAAGGTATATCTTATTCCCCCCAACAGTTCCCCCTTTCAGTCCAACAAATGGCTCTTTCTCTTATAATAATAAATACAATACAAAACAACAGAGGCAATTAGGCCACAGTTATGAGGTTTATATGGCTTAGCATACATTCCCAATGTCCAGTCCATATGTATTTGGCACCTGACTTTAACATTCTACTATCTAACCATCTCCATGAGTTTAAAGTTCTATATCTAACTCAACTTTCATACTAACTTGCATCACAATTTTATAAACATCTTCTTAGATCCATAACACTCTCTTGATTCCTAAACAACTCAAAATTTACCTATGAGACTCTAGCTATCTATTCTTCAACCACCTCAGAGACCTGAGAGGGATAAATATATCTGATTATATAGAAAGTACAGGGCCTGCAGCATCCAAAACTAAGAAATGACATACCAGTGGCTGCCTGGAAAATTCCCATTTTCTCTCCATACATTACAGCATGAATCTTCAGTCGTTTGGCCCCATTTCTCTGACAGACATTGATTGTAGAGCAGGGGTTATGAAAGACTTGCCTACCCTGTCTTGGCAGAGCTAGGCTGTCGACTTACCTGCTTCCAAGTTTTGTCCTTTTTGGACAGCATTCTGTCTACAGTTGGAGCAAGGGTATTTTCCTGCCAAGAGATAGGCTTGCCACTAATTCAATCATCTCCCACTGGAGATTCTTTGATGCTCATCTTCTACTTGGAGGAGAATAGGGGGTGCTGTCAGGAGTTGATATGTCTCGATATCAAAAAAAAACTAAAGTTACGAAAACATCTTTGAATGTCATATTCTGCAGATCTCTTGAGGTTTTTGAAGAGGCCCTATCTATCTCTTATATTAGGATATGCAGATGTTGCTTGTCTCTTAGCAACTTGATTTCTGATTAGCTTAGAAAGTAACTATAATAGGCTGTCATAGTACCTAACAGAATGACTGGCTTGCATAACTATTAGTTTGCATTTCTTAATTATCCTAAACAGTTTATGACAATTAGTAGCAAAAGGCCGAAAGTTCACATTTCATTTTTTTTTCTTTACCCCCTAACCCTTCCATCCCATTTCTCTGGAGTGGAGTGTCCCTATATAACAGTCCCTCACCCCAGTTCAGAGGTCATATGAGGGCCAAGAGCCTCCTCATACATTGGGGGTCTACAAGGCAGTACCACTAGTGAAAAGTGTCTCATTGCCTGGGAGAGAGAACTAAAAAACAAACAAACAAATAAGCAGACAAAAAGATAAAAAAGAATAAAAAATAGAAAAAAATAAAAAAATTTAAAAAAAGTCTATGTCCATGTTCCCTTTGGTGTGTTGCTTGTAGTATCGATATCCTCTACTATATAGCTAAAATCGTACTATAAGTGAATAGATGCCATATGCATCCTTCTGAGTCTGGGTTAGCTCACTCAGGATGAGCTTTTCTAGGACCATCCATTTGGCTGCAAATTGCATAATTTCATTGTTCCTGATAGCTGAATAATATTCCATTGTGTAGATGTACCACAGATTTTTAACCCATTCTTCAGTTGAGGGACATCTGGGTTGTTTCCAATTTCTAGCTATTACAAATAAGGCTGCTATAAACATAGATGAGGAAACTTCCTTTTGATTCCATGAAGAGTCATTTGGGTGTATACCCAGAAGTGGTATGGCTGGGTCCTGAGGCAAAGCTATTCCAAGTTTTCTAAGATATCGCCAGACTGACCTCCATAGTGGTTGCACAAGCCTGCCCTCCCACCAGCAATGGAGTAGGGTTCCCCTTTCTCCACATCCTTGCCAGCATGTGCTGTTATTTGAGTTTTTGATCTTAGCCATTCTGAAAGGTGTGAGATGGAATCTCAGAGTCATCTTGAGTTGCATTTCTCTGATGATTAAGGATGTTGAGCATTTCTTCAAGTGTCTCTCAGCCATTAGGGATTCCTCCTTTGTGAATTCTCTATTTAGCTCCATCCCCCATTTTTTGATTGGATTATTTGGTTTCTTGGCATTTAATTTCTTGAGTTCTTTGTAGATTTTGGATATTAGCCCTCTGTCAGATGTGGGGTTGGTGAAGATTTTCTCCCAATCTGTAGGATACCGTTTTGTTTGAATGACAGTGTCTTTTGCCTTACAGAAGCTTTTCAGTTTCATGTGGTCCCATTTATTGATTGTTGATCTCAGGTCCTGAGCTGTTGGTGTTCTGTTCAGGAAGTTGCCACCCGTGCCAATGAGTTCGAGGGTTTTTCCCACTTTTTCTTTTTTTTGTTTTTTTGTTTTTTTTTTTTTTCGAGACAGGGTTTCTCTGTGTATCCTTGGCTGTCCTGGACTCACTTTGTAGACCAGGCTGGCCTCGAACTCACAGTGATCCGCCTGCCTCTGCCTCCCAAGTGCTGGGATTAAAGGCGTGCGCCACCACCGCCCGGCTCCCACTTTTTCTTTTAGTAGATTTAGTGTGACCAGCCTTATGTTAAGGTCTTTGATCCACTTGGACTTAAGTTTTGTACAAGGTGATAAGTATGGGTCTAATTTCATTCTTTTACAAGTGGACATCCAGTTGGACCAGCACCATTTGTTGATGATGCTGTCCTTCTTCCATTGAAGACACACATTTTTTGATCCAGATCCACAAACACTTTTAATCCCAGCAGTCAGGAGACAGAGGCATGCAGTTCTCTGAGTTCAAGGCCAGCCTGGTCTACAGAACAAGTTCCATGACAGCCAAGCTTAAGCGATGAAGGAAACCATTGAATACAGAAAACTGGTAAAGATGTAATTGAATAAGGCGGCCATGTTCCAGCCTCTACCCCAGCAAGCAATAGAACTAGGCAACTTTGGCCACGTTGTTTTGACTTTAGAGTCTAGAACAGAAGGATTATAGAATCTTCCCATGACTAAGGAAAGTTTCTGAGGCAAGGTACGTAGCAGTCCCTGTGTGGAAGCCTAGAAAAGCCATTGTGTGAAGCTGTGAAGGTGAAGCCTGTATTGCCTTGGAGACCCCAAAATGTTAGAGACATCAGAGCTGTGGGATGCCTGTCAAGGAGAGCTACTACCTGGGAGTGTAAGGAGCCCAAAAGAAAGAAATATGTGGCAGTCAACAAAGATGAAAGGAGTTGGAGATCTGAAGACTATTTTATCACCAGACATGGAGATGCAGTTTGGAGTTTTCCCAGCTGGTTTTCAGTCTTGCCTTGGTCCAGTATTTCCTCACTGTGTTCCCTTCCTTGTTTTGGAATGGTAATGTATTTCCTGTGCCATGATATGTTGGAAGTTTGGGATCTGCTTTCTGGTTTTGTAAGGGATTACAGTTAAGAGATTACATGAGAGCTGGAGAGATGGTTCAACAGTTAAGAGCACTGGCTGTTCTTCCAAAGGATCCAGGTTCAAATCCCAGCAACCACATTGCAGTTTGAAACTGTCTGTAATGGCCAGGGCATGGTGGCACACGCCTTTAATCCCAGCACTCGGGAGGCAAAGGCAGGTGGATCTCTAAGAGTTCAAGGCCAGCCTGGTCCACATAGTGAGTTCCAGGACAGCCAAGGATACCCAGAGAAACCCTGTCTTGAAAAAACAAAGCAAAACAAAGAAAAAACATAAGGAGATTGCATGAATATTAGAAGAGACTTTGAACTTTTAAACATTGTTGTGACTTTGATAGAGTATGGGGACTTTTGAAGTTGGACAAAATGCATTTTGCATTATGTTATGGTTATCAGCCTGTGGGAGCCAGGGAGTGAATCTGGCAGTTTGAATAGGTATGGCTCCAATAACCTCACATTTGAATGTTTATCCCATAGGGAGTGGCACTATTAGGAGGTATGGCTTTGTTGGAGTACGTGTGGCCTTATTGGAGGAAGTATGTCACTGTGGGGCTGGGCTTTGTGGTCTCCTATGCACAACCTCCACCTAGTATAGAATCCAGTCTCCTCCTGGCTGTGTGCAGATCAAGATGTAGAACTCTTGGCTCCTCTAGCACCATGTCTCCCTGCCTGCTGCCTGCCATGATAATGGATTAAACCTCTGAAACTGTAAACCAGTCCCAATTAAATGTTGTTATGTATAAGAGTTGCCTTGGTCATGGTATTTCTTCACAGCAATAAATCCCTAAGACAAATTGGTACCAGCATAGTGGGGTATTGCCATGAAAGACCTGACAATATTTTGGGGAGGATTGTGGAAGGACTTTGGAACTTTGGGCTAGAAAACCCATTGAATGTTGAGATCTCAGTGGGATATTCTGTAGGAGCTTGGAAGGTAGGAATGTTGAGAGTAGTGCAGAAGATGGAGTCTTGGCTTGTGAAATTTCAGAGGGAACTTTAATGACTCTATCAGGGCTGATGTTTTCTTTTAAGATTCTGTGGTTCTGGTTAACTGGGACTGAAAAAATCAGCTGTGATTAACAAGATGCCAGAATTACTGAAGTGAAAACTTTACATTACTGGAACAATTGATGCTGATCAGCTGGAGCTAAGCAATTGGCAGTAATTAAGAAGAGACTAGCATCACTGAGGTGAAATATTCTGGGAAGTGCTTTCTGAGAGCACAAAGAATCTGTGTTCCAGAGGTAGCCAAGGTTGTACCTTGTGCTGGCAGCCAGACTTGGTAATGGATAAGAGGTGGTACTGGTTTTGAAAGCATGAAGGGGTCATCGAGAGCAACTGACTCTTGGCACTGTGAGAGGCTAGGAGAGGCCATTGATGAAATTGCAGCCTCAGTGGCAGTTGAAGGCCCAGGACTGAGGGGGTCATGCAAAGAATCTGAGGCTTGGCACCAGGAAGATAGCCTATGTGTGGCTGTTGGCAAAAGTGCACCCCAGTTTCAGCAAGTGACCCCAGCAGTTTTGGAGATGCCAGTACCATGGGACACCCACCAAAAACAGCAGCAGCAGTGGAGTGGAGCCAGCCAGAGTCTAGAAGACATGTGTGCTACAGAAGGCAGAGGTGAAGAGCTGACTCAAACTCCTTGGAGGAACCCAGAAGATTATGTGTGGATCCCAGATATTGGACATTAAGTTATACTGTTGGAGTTTAGTTTTCCTTTGTTCAAATTGTGAGTGTGTCCTGGCTCTTCCCTCTGAAGAAGGTATATAATCTTATTTTGATTATTACAGGAGCCCACAGCTGAAAATCTTTTTAAACTTTTTGAACTTTTAAAAGAGATTCTGTATTTTTAGAGAGATTGGATATTTTTTTAAAGATTTATTTATTATGTATACAGTGTTCTGCCTGCAGGTATATCTGCAGGCCAGAAGAGGGCACCAGATTTCATTATGGATGGTTGTGAGCCACCATGTGGTTGCTGGGAATTGAACTCATGACCTCTGGAAGAGCAGCAAGTGCTCTTAACCGCTGAGCCATCTCTCCAGCCCCGAGATTGGATATTTTAAAGAGACTGAAAGTTTAATATGTTTTAATTTGTAAAGACTGTGGGACTTTTAAAGTTATTTATATTTTTAATATGAGATCACGGGAATGAATAAGAAAGGAAGGGTTGTTGCTTAATCATGATGTGTTTGTGTATGCAGTCGACAAAGGGCACAGGCTGGCTTTGTGAGTCAACTTGACACAAGATAGAGTCATCAGAGAGGAAGGAGCCTCAATTGAGAAAATGCCTCCATGATATCCAGCTTTAAGGCATTTTCTCAATTAGTGATTAATGAGAGTGGGGAGCCCCTGATGATGGTACTGTCCCTGGGCTGATGGTCCTGGGTTCTATAAGAAAGCAGGCTGAGTAAGCCATAGGAAGCGAACTAGTAAGAAGAACCCCTGCATGGCCTCTGCATCATCTCCTGCCTCCAGGTTCCAGCCCTGCTTGAGTTCCTGTCCTGACTATCTAGAAGAGTAAACCAAATAAACCCTTTCCTCTCCAACTTGATTTTGGCCATAATGTTTTGTTACAGCAATAGAAACCCTAACCAATACAGACTCCACGTACCTTCTAGTTTTATAGACATTAGTCTCCTTCCCAATTCTATCCAAATTGAAATGCTCAGCATTTTCCTTACATCAGTTCTTTCTGAATTCTAAGGTGTACCTTCCTCTTGGGATACTTTCTACCAACTGTAGCTCCTTCTCTGTGTGTTCAGATCCTACTAATATATCTATGTCCATTTCTTTGCTAGTATCCCTAGAGTTTCTAAATATCCCTCCTTCTTCCAGCTTACTACCTTATAATGTGAACTTCTTTAGACAATTACTTTCTACATTGTAATACTTCAATTCAGTATGTCTCAATGTCCCTACAATGCTTTTCAATCTTTCAGATTTGTGCTCAAAGTAATAATGGTAACAATGCTTGGGCAAGTATAAGCTATGGAGAAGCATATGATGTTGAAACTGAACTTTTTAAAATTATTCAACAAATATTTATTGGTAATTATATTCACTTATAACAATTATAAACACTTAACTACTAACCCTACAAATGCCTACAACCCCTATTACCTAACCACTAAACCTATTGATAACTATTATAACTATTTTCATAACCTTTTAGAAGGATACAGTCTCTGGGGCAGGTCCTCAGTCAAGGAACACAGTCTCTGTGGTAGACCCTTTAATGCACTTAGCAGTCTTTCTTCTGGAATACCTCAGACGTAGATCTGTCAGGGTAAATTGGCTATGGCGACTTCACCTTAAATAAGGCTTGAGGCTTTCTTCTCTCTGGGAGACCTCAGCAGTCTGTAGGCCAACTTATTTCCTTTGTATCAGCAACTCTGCCGCTCTGCCTCAGTCTTTAAAGCTGGACACAGTTCCTTTCAGGCCACTGTTTGGACAGGTCAAACCCCTCTAGGCAAAAGCTGAACCACAGGGTTTAGTCCTTGGTCTTTTGCTGTCTTGCTGAGTCTTTCTCTGCTCACCAGCTTCTTTCTGCCTCAGGGAGATCTGGCCATCAGTCCACCAGTACTTTCTCCATCAGAGGATACAAACTACTCGTCCTTTCTAGCGTGAGGACTTGCTAGCATCGGAGCTCTCTAACATGGGGCTCTCTAGCATGCGGCTCTCCCAGGCTCATCCACTTGTCCTTAAATAAGATCTCTCCTTGTTCCACCTGGCTTCAGCTTAATCTGGATTCTGCCCACTTAGCAGCTGAAAACAATGCCAGGCCACAAACCTTGTTTTTAGTCCATAGAGCCTCACCTTGTTTCACCTGGCTTCAACCTTGTTTTTAGTTCATAAGCTGATAAGCTAATTGCCCACAGCCAAGTTGATCTTCATGCCCCGAATTGAGACTGTATCAGAAACCCCTGGATATTTACTAAATCTAATTTATATTAATCTAACTCCTTACATGATGTAATATATAAAATATGCATTATTTTAAGGGAGAGAAGGAATACTCTATTAGAAGGTATCTTCAAGAGCTGGAGAGATGGCTCAGTGGTTAAGAACATTGGCTGCTTTTTCAGAGGACTTGTGTTTGATTCCCCGTATCCACATGGTAGCTCACAACCATCTGTAACTCCAGTTCCAGTGTGTTTGATGTCCTCTTCTGGCCAGCATCAGCACCAGGTACACATGTGATACACAAGTAAACATTCAGGCAAAACACCCATACATATAATTTTTTAAATGAAAAAGAGTGTATCTTCACTGTGGTACAAAGTTATTTGGAAATGGATTTAGTTAGGTTAAATAATATATATTTACAAACACATACATATATATTATGTGTTATATATGAACATATATCATTCTCTAGGGCAACCATAAAAATTCAAAAAAGAATCATTTATATGTCAGAAAAGAAAAGAGAGAGGAAGCAAAAAGAAATAAAGAAAAAGTGTAAAGAACAGAAAAGTTTATGGACTCACTACATGTTAAATTAAATAAATACATTAATGACTTTAAGCATGAATTGTATGGATACAACACCTTCTGCAGGTATTATGTAAAACAGATAAGCGATGCAACTCAACTATGCATTGTCTACAAGAAACTCATTTTATGTATAAAGATGAATATGTCAAAAGTAACTGGGATAGAAAAAGAAATTCCACATTATTCTAGTTTCCTAGGACTACCATAACAAAGTACCACAGTCTGGGTGGTTTTACAACACAATTTTGTCTTCTCATTCTGAGGCTGGACTTCTGAGATCACGGGGCTTAGAGGCTGTGAGGAAAGGATTTGTGACAAGCCTCTTCTGTGGGTGCTCAGATTAGCTTGTTGCTAAACTTCATGCTGCCTTCTCCTTCATATCTGTCCAAATTTTCCCTTCTTAAAGGCACTCTAGTCACAATCAGTTAGGACCCACCCTAATAATGTCATTTTAATTTAATTGCCTCTCTAAAGACCCTATTTCCAATCCAGTCATATTCTAGAGATCTGGGAGTTGACACTTGACAAATGAATATTTAGAGGGACCCGATTCAGCTCACCCTATGCAACGATACCATGAAAAGAAAGATGGAGAGGCTACATTAATGTCAGCTAAAGGATACTACAGAACAAGGAAAGTCATCATGGTAAGGGGCATAGCACCAAATAATAAAGGGCCCAACCCTCTAAGATAACAGTCTTTAAT
This sequence comes from Lophiomys imhausi, assembly GCA_907164525.1. Taxonomy (NCBI): domain Eukaryota; kingdom Metazoa; phylum Chordata; class Mammalia; order Rodentia; family Muridae; genus Lophiomys; species Lophiomys imhausi. The sequence goes on from CAJQZJ010032188.1 coordinate 13,956,035, forward strand.
GTGTGCACTCCTATCAACGGAGGTCAAAATGCAGGAGACAAAAACTAATAGAAATGCAAAGAGAAAGAGACAAAGGGTTGTGCAAACAGTGTGAAAATTAAACTCGTGAAACCTGCCATTTCTTCCCAGGGCAACAGGATTGTTATTGCAGAACCAAGTGAGTATAACAAAAGACAGAATTACTTTTGAGACACCAAACTACATTCCCGTTGGAGAAGCCGCCAGAAGTCTCTTTCACAGGATTATCAAATCACTCCTCAGTCTTTTGACAACAGACACTCTCCCCAGTAAACCTTTTAATCCCCCAACTAGTGGAATACATTTAAGGAATTGGAAATCAACAAAATCTGCAAAGAGCCCCACCTCCCCACTTGAAGAGCCCAGCAAGTTCCCAATCCCACTGTCATACCCGGAAGGGGATCTTTTTACTTACATACAGGCTTCAGTGCTTTGCAAAAAGGTTTTGAGTGATGTTTATTTATATTTGCTTTAGCCAAAGATACACTAATATTTCCTGACAGGTCATTACTAATGAAAGTGAAGTCTGTACTTGTCCCATGGACATAAATTGATAGGTCATTTTGCTAATGTAGGTGAACATTTGAGAAAAGCAATGTTCTGAACCCAAGGAAATGGTTTTAAATGTGGCAATATTTCCCAAGCCCCTGTACTTAGCATTTATTAAAGGACACAATTGATAGTTTGAGCTTTCTAGACATCTGCTAAGTGCTTCCTTTGTTCATTCAGGCAGTTGGACGCTACTGGAATGCCAGCCACTGAGACTATAACATAATGACTGATCCTGTCACTACCCTTCAGTCGCTCATGCTCTGGATGAAGCAGCAGACCTGTAAATAAACGCAGCACAATGAACAAGTGCTGAGTCACTGATCTCTACAAAAATGCTATAAAAGGAGTGCAGAGTCAATGAGCCCAGTCATACACCGGGCTTGCCAAAGTGAGGCAGAGTAAGTGTTCAGAATAGAAAAGTAACATAGTGAGACTCTACCTCAAAAACCACAAAGACATCCAATGTGGTTTGTTACCTCTAAGAACTCATGTTAAAATGTAATTCCTACTGTGAGACATTAACTGTATGTTTGGAGATAAGACCTTTGGGAGTGATTAGACTCAGAAGGTCATTAGGGTGGACTCTCTGATTGAATCCTTATGGCTTCCTAAGATGAGGGAGAGGCCAGAAAAGCACACACATATACACATGCACACACACACACACACACACACACACACACAAACACATGCATACCCCACACACAAAGGCACACCTATTCCCTGTCCCATGCCATGTAATGCTTTATGTTTCCTGGGGATTCTGCTGGCAAGAACTATCTGTCAAATAAACCTTTCTTTATAACTCAGCCTATAGTGTTATTAGCAACAGAAAATAGGTTAAGACAAATGCCCCATATGATGCTCATTGAGCAGAAAAGGAAAGCAGAACTGGATCCCATACACAAAACCCCATGTCAAGGAACATCAAACAGATCACATGTGTCCTGTGCGAACAGTGCCTTCTCCTGGAATTGTTTAACACTGCCTGTCAGCATAGGGTTCTTTCAGTCCTCAGACTGGGAAGAATGCTGGTGGTGGCCTCCACCTCGAATCTGTTCCCCATACTGATGCCTCACTCTGAACCAAGGTGAGCAAAGCACAACCTCTCTGCCGAAAGATTTCTACTAAATTCTCTTCCTCCCTGATGATGTCATCAGACACCCCTTAATGAGGAGCTCTTGTCAATGTATCCTGGGTTCACCCAGTGGATTCCTGCCAGACTTGGTCCTTATTTCAGCCACAAAGTATGAAGAAATTGATCTTTTCCCAGCAAAATCTTTGGTATAGGGAACCCAAGTTTCAGAAAGATAGTTCATTTGCAGAGTAACTGGTCTTTTGCCATTAGTAAAGATGTTCATAGAGAAAGAAATGCATATTTGATTATAGATTGTGACTAAATTTGATTTTAGATTGTAGTGTGTGTGTGTGTGTGTGTGTGTTTGTGTGTAACTTAACTTAATAACTAAAAGCACCAAGAGTTAAAATGAAGCAACATCATGTACAGAAGTTCTCCCAGCACCTACCAGAAAGTATGGCCCTTAAACATGACAGCCTCAATTATTTTCTTTTGTTTTCCAAGACAGGGTTTCTCTGTGTAGCTCTGGCTGTCCTAGAACTTGCTCTGTAGATCAGGGTGGCCTCAAACTCACAGAGATTCATTTGCCCCTGCCTCCCAAGTGCTGAGATTAAAGGTGTAGGTCACCACTGCCTGGCACCTCAATTGTTCTTTATGATGGTGATCAGTGGAGCAATCAATCTATTGAGTGGTTCTTGCTTTTATTTTATTTTACTTTTAGAGAATATGGTGATGTCACAGGATAATCAAAGTAAGGAGAGGATTTTTTTTCTCCTAATGAAATTGTAGTGAGAATGAAAAAGATAAAACTTTAGCATGAGAAACAGTTTTGCACTATATAAAATTTATGGCCTTATTATTATTGACATAAGAGATGTACAAACTCAATGCTATGGAGGTTGAAGGAGAGAAACATCCCATTTAGAAAGCAAGTAGAAATGGTATCTCCAACTGGGTTAGTTACTTGTTGCTGTGGCAAAATATCTAACAGAAGCAACCTAAAGAAGCTGACATTGACTCAGAGTTTCAGAGGGATTAGTTTTCCATCATGGTTAAGGGGAATGGTAACAGAAACAGCTCAGTCCATGGTGGCAGGGGCTTACAGAGTGTCTCATTCACATCATGGCTACTAACTAGGAAGTAGATCTTAGAATCAGAAGAAGAGCTGGGCCAAAACTCTCAAAGGCCCACTCCTGGTGACCTACCTCTGACAGCCAGGTTCCATTACCTCCACAAAAAAGAGCCACCAGATGGGAAACAGATGTTCAAACACATTCCCTATTGGGGACATTTTAAATTCAAACCATGGCGCTGCTGAGAGGGCTCAGGGATTAAGAGCACTATCTTCTCTTCCAAAGGACCAGGGTTTGAGTCCCAGCATCCACAAGACAGTTCACAGCCGTGCATAACTCCAGTTCTGAGGCATCCAATGCCCTCATCTGGCCACTGTGGACATGTGATACATAGACACATCTGTGGGAAAAATAGCCATACAGATAAAATAAAGATACATTTTTAAAGTTAAAAAGTTTAAACCATGGCATGCATTTAATAAGGATATGGTCTGTATAAGCTTAGCTTCTGCACTGAAGAACAGGGATGATCCTTGCCCTGACTGCAAAGGATGAATTGTAAGACCAGATAAACATGTACTTTGTGCACATGTAGATCACTAAAAAAACAAAGTGCTGCTTTGATAGCTACTATTGGTGGATGATATATTAATCCTATTGCAATTAACTTTCAAGAAGGTCTTCTAGATAGATATGAGGACTAGGGACTTTTAGTCAACGTTATAAAATGATTGAGAACCTTGCTGGAGGAAGTACATCACTAGGGTGGGTTTTGAGGATTGTGTACTTTGGCTTCACTTCCTGTTCTGTGCCTGCTTTCTGCCTACCAGGCAGGCCTCTTACTCCTGCTGTATGCTTCCCCTGCCATGGTGGATGGTATCCCCTTGGCAACTGTGGGGTTAAATAAACTCTCTCTTAAGCGGCTTTCTGTCAAGGTGTTCTATCATAGCAACAGCTAAGTGCCTAATGACAGGTGGTCTTCCCCTGTAATGAACTTAAGAGAGTCCTCCACAGACATGCCGACACACCAATTTGATGTAGACAATCCCTCATTAAGACTCCCTTCCTAGGTGATCTTATTCTATCTATCTATCTATCTATCTATCTATCTATCTATCTATCTATCT
>CAJQZJ010032188.1:13959892-13975666 GCA_907164525.1 Lophiomys imhausi
TCTATCTATCTATCTATCTATCTATCTATCTATCTATCTATCTATCTACCTACCTACCTACCTATCTATATCTGTCTATCTATCTTTGAGACGGTTGTTTTTTTGTGTACCTCTGGCTGTCCTAGGTAGTTTTACATTGTGTTAAGTTGACAATTGAAACTATGCATCACAAACAGCCTGGAATGTGTGTTCCACTAAAGAGACTTTGAAAAACTTACAAATCATAGAACTGTTTGCTTCCTTCTCTGTGTTGACAAACCATAAGCCAAAGCCAACTTTGGTCAGTATACAGGACTTTAAGGTATTCAAGGATATGAATCCTCTCCTCCGTTTATTGATCCTTTCCTGCTTTTTATAAAATCTTGTTGAATTATAGGTAGCTTAGTAATGGAATGAGATAGATTATAAATAGATACCAACTCTTATTTTTATTTTTTATTTAATTAACTTTTTGTGAAGATGAGCTAAAGTAACCCCAGAGGAAACTGACACAGATGGAATGTACTGAAAAAGAAACCTTACAACTCTTACTTTTTGGCACTAATGCTGTCTCCCAACTTTTATGTTTTGATGAAAGCAATGTATAACAAAATAATTGAACACAACATAAATCTATTGGCAACTTAGTATCTTTGCATTTAAAATTTGGATTTCTTTTTTAAAAGAGTTTAAGATGCAAACTTTAAAATCCCTAAATCTTTTTTTTTCCTTGTACTGGAAAAATTCTGTCTAACCAGTATAATTTCTAACTACATTCTAAATACTTAATCCTTAGACCCACAAATAAGAGTAGCTCCCACTTCTCATTAAAGAATTATGTTTTGAAATAGAGTCTCTGCTGTAGTCCTAGCTGTCCTGGAACTTGCTCTGTAGACCAGTCTGGCCCCCAAAGAAGATTCTTATTGCAGCAGCCACAGATAATCACAGAAAAACACAAGTGGTACCCAACCCCAATAGATAACTCTACAACACAAGCCCTGCTCCAGGCTCAGGCAACGCCTCAGAAGATGTGGCAGGAATATTGTAAAAATTTGGACGTTTGCTGCAAGATATGTCTTCTAGATACAACACGGAAGTCACACTCACAAAATCTATACAATATGAGTGCTCAAACAAGACCTGAATGATGACAGTACCAGCTGACCTACCAACATGGATGTGGAAAACTCACTGAGCTTCACCTTAGATGAGGAACTACAGGCCATCAGTGACTGCTGAGAAAGGGAGGATTAGTCTTCCCCAGAGGTGAGCCCATCTAATGACTCCCCAACTCAACTGGTCAGCCCTAAAGAAATATACATATAAGCAACACTAAGTGGACTCAGCAGGTCGCATTTGTGTCTATTTGCATACATACATGTAGCAATAAAGAAAAAGAGGCCATGAGTTTGAATTGGCAGGGGTGGTGGACATGGAGGGCATGAAGCAGTGGGGGAGAAATGGAGAAATTATGTGACTATATCTTAATTTAAATATCTATTTAGATTTAATAAAATAACTAATATTTATAGCTTCGAGGAGATTAGAAGAGGAAATCTATTTTGCTTTTTAAAGTCAAATATGTGAAGGTGCCTGTGAAATGAAATTCGATGGGTCCTGTTACTAAACCTTATTTTTATTTTTAGATTTTAATATTTGACTAGAAGAAAGGAAGGCATAGGAAAGCCTGTCTGTATTCTTTTTTTTTTTTTTTAAGTTTTTCAAGACAGAGTTTCTCTATGTATCAGCCCTGACTGTCCTGGAACTCACTCTGTAGAGCAGGCAGGCCTTGAACTTACAGAGATATGCCTGCCTCTGCCTCCCGAGTGCTGGGATTAAAGGAATGCAGCATCATGCCTGGTCATTACAGACAGTTTTGAACTGTCATGTGAGTGCTGGGATTTGAACCCGGATCCTTTGTAAGAGCAGCTGGTACTCTTAACCACTGAGCCATCTCTCCAGCCCTGTCTGTTTGTATTCTTACATTCAATCTTTTCTATCATTTTACATTTACAATGTGAACATTGAAGCAAGAAATTTTTAAGAATTTGAAGATATCAGCGGGGCGTGGTGGCGCACGCCTTTAATCTCAGCACTCAGGAGGCAGAGGCAGGCGGATCTTTGAGAGTTCGAGGCCAGCCTGGTCTACAAAGTGAGTCCAGGACAGCCAGAGCTACACAGAGAAACCCTGTCTCAAAAAAACCAAAAAAAAAAAAAAAAAAAAGAATTTGAAGATATCAAGGATATTTTCCTCACTTTAAAAAAAAAAACCCTAAGAGATCATTTTGGGGTTAATTTACAAGACCCACAATACAACAATGAAATCAGTTCCCTTGGTTTATGTGTATATTCTTGATCTTTGCTTTCCTTTCATATAATTGATCAAAATTCATCCTGTTCTGCTTGTTTTTAAAGAGATTTTGTTTTGAAAAACAAAATAAAACAAAAGAAAAATCCTTGTGATCTCCAAATGAGCGGTGGCTTTCTGTCTGTGAAAAATAAAATATAAGCTTTAGAAAGAAATTTGGAAGTTAGGTGTGGTTGTGGACACCTATAATCTTAGTATTTGAGAGGTGAGGCAGGAAGATTGGGAGATTCAACCCAACCTCAGCTACATAAAGAGTTCAAGCCAGCCTGGGCTACTTGACACCTTGTCTTAGGAAAACAAAACAAAAACAAAGAAAGAAAGAGGGGTGGGGTGCTGGATTCTAAATAAAGGCAGTATCCTGGAATTTAAAGGGTGCCTTCCAATGGAAGAGCCTGGGGTGGTACAAAGAGCTGAGGACAGAGTTTGCTGCTATTTGGAATCTATTTGGAACATAAAAGAAAGCAAAACATGCCATCAAACTGACTTTCTGTTTTAAATACAAATTTACCCTTAAATCCCACAAGCCAGCAGCTCAGCATTGCGGCATACAACCCAGGCTACAAAGTACACAGTAACCTAGTGTGGCCAGGCACTGATTGCAAACTCCAACTCAGGAACTTCGTACTCAGTGAACTTCGGGGTTTTACCTCAGACTTATTTTCCTGTCAGTCCAGGTTTGATTTGTCTCCCTGTTTGGAATATCAGAATATTTATTTGTTTCTAGGGTTTAAGCCCCTCTTCTCATGTCTCAAGGATGATTAGCTGCATATTGAACACTGTTGGGATAATTTCTTCGTGTTTAGGGACTTTTGAAGTCATGTAATGTCATTAAGGGCACTGCTTTCTTCTCATAATTTGAGACAGTTCTCGGCACTTGTGTCTCTTTTGAATTCCCACTACACTTCCATTTGCTCCAGAAGAAAATGGAAATCAAGTTGAAGTTGAGTCTAAAACATCAGAACTAGAAAACCCCCATTAAACCAAGCCTAGATAAGGAAACAAAAGGGGGCTTTAATCCATTTTGTTCCTTATGGAGACAAGTACATAGGGATGTATCAGAGACAAAGCTATTAAAGACTTGAATTATGTGCTGAGTCTCCTGTTCTGAGTTTCTGCTTATGTGAAGGCAGACTATTGGTAATAATGAGCTTTCTATGGAGCTCTATCCATAGGTGAAAGTTTCTTTATCAGAAGAGCAAGTGCCAGTGACATGTCTAACAGATGAGCTTCCTGTTTTGTATATCAGAACCTGATAGTGTGCATCACAGTGAGAGTGAGGGGGGTTGTCTTCCTATGTTAGTAAAACAGGTTCCTGAGATATATAGACTCTGGAGTCATGCCAGAAAACCTTTAAACCCTTTTCCACAGGTACTCTGACTACATCTTGGGGCTAGGTGTCCACAGATGCCTGCTTGGTGAAGAACTTCCACCTCTTGGTTTGTAAAGCTAGTCCTGAACCTAACCCCTAAGAGGCAGTTACTGACCACAATGGATCTTCTCTTTCTATGAGCAAAACCTGGAGTCCTCCTATTTGTTGATGCCCAGAGATCTTCGGAAATACTGGTTGAAACAAAGACTGTTGTTTCTGCATTATGTGTATGACATGAAAATCCGTTTTTACAGAAGTTCAGTGAAATACACAGCTGTGTAGAAAGCTTTGAGAATAAAGGGAGATTGCAATAGATTCCTCTCCAAACCTTTTAGGGATTCTTCAAATGATGGCGTCTAATTTGAGAGTTTGATACATGTTCCAAAGACTGAATCCTAGACCTTTTAAAACAACTAGGAGAAAGGATTGAAAACGCTTAAATGCTTCTATACCCATTTTTAAAGATGTTTGCAAAACATAATTATTGGAAAACGCTATTTGGAGCCATGTCATGATTAAGGGTGCACCTGAAAATGAAGTTTCTTGGCAATTTTGATTTATTCACCAACTTAAAAAAAATCCATTTGATGGACTTTAAAATGATTTTGTATTTAAAAAGTATGCATCTCTATCCAGGCTGACAGCTTAAGTACTAGGCTTTGTCCAGATAGAATCTGAAGTGAACTAAGGCAGAGCTTCTCAAATAAGAGCAAATTGGACCTGCCATTCTAATCACCGCCCTGTCTGCAGGCAAGGTTCCATTAGCATTTATACTTCCGTCTGACCCAGGAGCCGCATGAGACTCTCAGACAACCGCTGTGGACCACCCAACAAATGCAGGGTAAAACCAGCCAAGGTTCTTAGCATTCTGCCCATTGATGATCCTGGGTAGACTGGAGAATTGTGTAGGATTTAGAAGTTCAAGTCTTGGATGCATTGAATGACAACATGAGTGTTGCTTCTCTGTCTATAAGCCATCTCAAAATAACCCAAGCACATGCCCTCATTGACCTTTATTGGTACATCACTGTTAGCTTTCTTAATGGTTCTTGCTCTACATCTCTTCTTTGATTAGTGCTGCCTGAGTTTGGTTGGGCTCCTGGCTTTGTGAAATTGGTGTTTGAACTTGATTGCTGTTTCTTTAAGTTTTGGGTTTGGTTTTGCTTTTTTTGAGACAAGGTCTCTCTACATAGTCTTGGCTGTCCTGGAACTCACTCTGTAGACCAGGCTAACCTCAAACTCACAGAGATCGGGCTGCCTCTGCCTCCCCAGTGCTGGGATTAAAGGCGTGCGCCACCACTGCCCAGTGATTGCTGTTTCTTAAAAGTTTATGCTGTCCCTTCTCTGAACCTAGCTATCTCAGTCCTTGCTCTTATAAACCTAGTTTTCAGCAGTGCACAGGGTTATTGGTTTTTTTTTTCTCTGTGATTACAGGAGAGTAAGGAGTTGAGAAGGGTGAAGGGAGATCTGGGTGTAGACACAGTTTGGAAAATCCATCACTAGAATGAGATGGGGCATGAAGGACAGAAGGACAGTGAGAGGGGCTGGAAAGAGAAATGGGGACGGGGAGGGAAAAACGATGGCTAAACATAAACAAAGGGAGGAAATAATAGATTTTCAGTTCCCTATTGACCATCCTGAAGGCTGAGGTAGATTCTCATTAGGTGTTTATTTCCCTGGCAGGAATTTTTATCTCAGCCTTCAGATTTTGCTGCCACCTTGTGCTAGAATGTTTTGGGAGGTGATGACTAAGTAGTTTGACAAACTCCAGAAGAATCTAGGTTCAGAAGCAACACAAATGAAGATGATGGATACTTACTATACAAATGAAAGATAGAACATTAAAAAATTAGCTTAATAGAATAAACGATGAATGTGGCAAACCCATTGTAGCAAATTTATAACAGATATTTTAAAAATTTATTTATTCATTTATTCATTTTTCATCCTGATAGTATTCCCCTTTCCACCTGTTCCCACCCTCCAATTCTCTTCCTCATTCCCCTCCCCTTCTCAGAAATGGGGACCCCAGCCCAACAACCCACCTACGCTTTGCAGGTCACATCAGGACTAAGAGCATCCTCTTCCACTGAGGGCAGACAAGGCAGATCAGTAGGGTAATGTGATCCTCAAACAGACAATAGAGTCCATGCCAGGGACTGTTTTTGCTCCACCTGCTAGGTAATGGACATGAAGACCCAGCTGCCCATCAGTTACATATGTGTAGTGGGCTAGGTCCAGACTATATGTGCTTTTTTGTTGGTGCATCAGTCTCTGTAAACCACCAGGGCCTATGCTAGTTGACTCCGATGGTCTTCTGTGAAGCTCTTGTCCCCTCTGGGTCCCTCTATTCTTCCTCCCACTCTTCCACAAAACTCCCAACCTCCACCTACTGTTTGGCTGTGGGTCTCACCATCTGTTTCAATCCATTGCTTGATGGGCCCTCTCAGAGGACAGTTATGGTAGGTTCCTGTCTGCAGGCATAGCAGAAAATCATTAATAGTGTCAGGAGTTGGCTCACTCCCATGAGTTGGGTCTCAAGTTGTGCCAGCCATTGGTTGGCCATTCCCTCAATCTCTGCTTCATCGTTATCCCTCTACATCTTGTATGCAGGGTAAATTATGGGTCAAAGGTTTTATGGGTGGGTTAGTGTCCCCCTCCTACCACTGAGGTCCTTGTTTCAGAGATGTGCCCATCGGTTTCCCTTTTTACTCCCAACTCTCTCACCTCTCACCCCAGATCTCACCACACTTGATCCCTACCCTCGTTCTGTTCCTCATATTCCCTCCCGCTTAGTTCTCTTTCTTCATCATCAGCTTCCTATGTCTATTTTATTTCCCTTCTGAGTGAGAGTCAGGCAGCCTTCCTTGGGCTCTTCCTGGAGCTTAGCTTTTTTGGGCCTGTGGATTGTGAGATGATTACATTATACAATATGGCTAATATCCACTTATAAGTGAATATATGCAATGTGTATCTTTCTGGGTCTGGGTTATCTCACTCGGGATGATCTTCTCTAGTTCCATCCATTTGACTTCAAATTTCACGATGTCCTTGTTTTTAATAGGTGAGTAGTACTAGTTTCTTTATCCATTGGAGGGACAACTGGGTTGGTTCCAGTTTCTGGCTATTATGAATAAAGTTGCTATGAACATAGTTGAGTAAATGTCCTTGTGGTTTGGTGGAGCTTCTTTTGGGTATATGCCCAGGAGTAGTGTAGCTGGGACTTAGGTAGAACTATTCCTAATTTTCTGAGATATCACCAGATTGATTTCCAAAGCAGTTGTACAAGTTTGCACTCCCACCAGCAATGAAGGAATGTTCCCTTCTCTGTATCCTTGCCAGCATGTGCTGTCACCTGAGTTTTTGATCTTTGCCATTCTGACAGGTGTAAGATGGAATCTCATAGTCATTTTGATTTGCATTTCCCTGATGACTAAGGATGTTGAGCATTTCTTTAAGTGCTTCTCAGCCATTAGAATTTCCTCTGTTATGAATTCTCAACAATTTAGCTCTGTACCCCATTTTTGATTGTATTATTTGATTTGTTGATGTTTAGTTTCTTGAGTTCTTTATAAATTTTGAATATTAGCCCTCTCTGATGTAGGGTTGGTGAAGATCTTTTCCCAATCTGCGGGCTGCTGTTTTGTTCTATTGACAGTGTCCTTTGGCTTACAGAAGGTTTTCTGTTTCATGAGGTCCCATTTATTGATTGTTGATATTAGTGCCTGAGCTATTGGTGTTCTGTTCAGGAAGTTGTTTTCTGTACCAATTAGTTCAAGGCTTTCCCCCACTTTCTCTTCTATTAGATTTAGTATATCCAGTTTTATGTTGAGGTCTTTGGACTTCATTTGGACTTGAGTTTTGTACAGGGTGGAAAATATGGGTCTATTTGATGGTTTTTACATGTAGACATACAGTTAGGCCAGCACCATTTGTTGAAGATGTTTTCCTTTTTCCATTGTGTGGTTTTGGCTTCTTTGTCAAAAATCAAGTGTCTGTAGGTGTGCGGGTTTGTTTATGGATATTTGATTCGATTCTACTGGTCTGTTTCTATTCCAGTTCCATGTAGTAGTTTTTTTTTTGTTTTGTTTTGTTTTTTGTTTTTGTTTTTACTATTGCTTTGTAGTACAGCTTGAAATCATGGATAGTGATACCTCTAGAGGTTCTTTTGTTGTACAGGATTATTTTAGCTATTCTGGGTTTTTTGTTTTTCCATATGAAGTTAAGAATTGTTTAGGAATCAAGAGGGTGTTCTGGATCTAAGAAGATATTTTTAAAATTATGAGGCAAGTTAGTATGAAAGCTGAGTTAGATATAGAACTTTAAACTCATGGAGATGGTTAGATAGTAGAATGTTAAAGTCAGGTGCCAAATACATATGGACTGGACATTGGGAATGTATGCTAAGCCATATAACTCTTATAATCGTGGCCTATTTATTTCTGTTGTTTTGTATTGTATTTATAGTTATAAGAAAAAGAACCATTATTTGGACTGAAAGGGAGAGCTGTTGGGGGGAAAAATAAATACCTTAAACTAAAAAAAAAAAAAAAAAAGAAGGGAAGAGGATGGTGGGGCTGAGGGGGAGGAGGGGGGAAGGGTGGGACTGGAGGGGGGAGTAGGGAGGGGATTGTGATTGAGATGTAACTTGAAGAAATAAAAAATAAATTATTAAAAAAAAAAGAATTGTTCTTTCAAGGTTTGTAAAGAATTGTGTTGGTATTTTGATTGGAATTGCATTGAATTTATACATTGCTTTTGGTAAGATATCCATTTTTACTACATTTATCCTACTGATCCATGAACAAGGGAGATCTTTCCATCTTCTGATATCTTCTTCAATTTCTTTCTTCAGAGACTTGAAGTTCTTGTCATACATGTCTTTCACTTGCTTGGTTAGAGTTACAACAAGATATATTATATTATATTATATCATATCATATCATATCACATTATTTGTAGCTATTGTGAAGGGTTTGCTTCTCTAATTTCTTTCTCAGCCCATTTATCTTTTGTGTAAAGGAGGGCTACTGATTTTTTTTTTTTTTTTTAGTTAATTTTGTATCCAATCACTTTACTGAAGGTTTCTCATCTGTAGGAGTTCTCTGGTAGAAATTTTGGGGTCACTGATGTATACTATCATATCATCTGCCAATACTTTGAGTTCTTCCTTTCCAATTTGTATTCCCCTTGGTCTCTTTTAGTTGTCTTATTGCTTTTGCTAGAACTTCAAGTACTATATTGAAGAGCTATGGGGAGAGTGGACAGCCTTGCCTTGTCCCTGATTTTTGTGGAAACGCTTTAAGTTTCTCTCCATTTAATTTGATGTTGGCTATTGGGTTGTTGTATATTGCCTTTATTATGTTTAGGTATGGTCCTTGTATGCCTGATCTCCCCAAGACTTTCAACATGAAGGGGTGTTGGATTTTGTCAAAGGCTTTTTCAACATCTAATGAGATGATCATGTGATTTTTTTCCCCTTCAGTTTGTTTATATGGTGGATTACATTGATGGATTTTCATATACTGAACCACCCCTGCATCCCTGAGATTAAGCTTATTTGATCAAAGTGGATGATATTTTTTATGTGTTCTTGGATTCTGTTTACAAGTATTTTATTTTTATTTTTAAGTCAATGTGCATAAGGGAAATTGGTCTGAATTTTTCTTTGTTAGGTCTTTGTGTAGTTTAGGTAGCAGGGTGACTGTGGCCTCATAGAATGAGTTTGGCAGTATTCCTTCTGTTTCTGTTTTGTGGAGTAGTTTGAGGAGTATTGGTATTAGCTCTTCTTTGAAAGTCCAGTAGAATTCTTCCCTGAAACCATCTGTCTCTGTGCTTTTTTTGGTTGGGAAACTTTTGATGACTACTTCTATTTCTTTGGGGATAATAGGGCTAAATAGGTTGTTTACCTTATCTTAATTTTACTTTGGTAAGTGGAATCTATCAAGAAACATGTCCATTTCCTTTAGATTTTCCAATTTTGTAGAGTACAGGCTTTTGAAGTAAGAACTAATGATTCTTTGGATTTCCTTAGTGTCTGTTGTAATGTCTACCCTTTCACTTCTAATTTTGCTAATTTGGATTCTCTCTCTCTCTCTCTCTCTCTCTCTCTCTCTCTCTCTCTCTCTCTCTCTCTGCCTTTTAGTTAGTTTGGCTAAGGACTTATCTATCTTACTGATTTTCTCAAAGAACCAGCTATTGGTTTCATTGATTCTTTGTATTGTTATTCTCTTTGTTCCTAATTTATTGATTTCAGTTCTGAGTTTGATTATTTCCTGCTATCTATTCCTCTTAGGTGTGTTTGTGTCTTTTTGTTCTAGAACTTTCAGGTGCACTGTTAACTTGTTAGTATGAGATCTCTCTGATTTCTTTATGAAGGCATTTAATGCTACCAATTTTCCTCTTTCATTGTGTTCCATAAGTTTGGGTATGCTGTGCTTTCATTTTCATTGCATTTTAGGAAGTCTTTAATTCTTCCTTGGCCCACTGGTCATGTATAACGGGTATTAATGCAAATCATGATGTGATTTTGAGATATCAGTATCTCTGGGAGATTATGATCCATAATGACCCCTGTTTGAGCCCACACTGCCTGGTATGGCAGAATGATCCATGTTTTCACACATTCACAACAAATATTTTGTCTCAGTCAATAGTTTTCTTCATTGGAAAAATTCATTGTCCCTTTGTTCTAATTAAGATTGGTTATACATTATCAAAACTCTTTTTCCTTTTGTGAACTTCATTGGCTTTTTTACTTCTCTCCATTCTCCATCCTGCCTCCCTTGTTCATGGTTCCTTATAAGCAGGATCTACTTCCATTGTTCCTCAGTTTCCCAACATGATTTTTCCCTATTCTCATCTGTGTGTTGGGAAATTTTTTTCTTTCCGGATAATTACCTATCACTCAGACTAACTTCCGTAGACTAATTTTGTTGTTATTGTTGTTAAGACAGAGTCTTGCTATTTAGTACAATATGGCCTAGAACTCATGATCCTCTTGCCTCAGCCTTTTGAGTGATAGGATTCTAGGTGTGCACCACCAACCCATTCCAATTTAACTTTCAAAGAAATGCTATGCTGTTGGGCTTCCAAACAGAGCAGAATTTCTATGGTTTGGCATTTGTTTCAGTTGTTGAGGGACATGAAACAAATACCCCAAGGTCCAGATAAGAGAGAGGTTCAGTTGTAATATCATTCATCTGAGGCAAATTGAATTTTTCCACCGATGACCAATAGAATTATCCTTATAAAACCAGCTCTTCTTTCAATATGCCTGACTCTCCTTCCATGGAAAAGTGGAATCTGTTTTTTCTTTCCTGGTCTCGGGATGGGGTCGTGACTTTGGAGGATGTTATGTGGCTTTCAAGGTCAGGAGATAAGTGGTAAGTGTTCTGCTTGGCTCTTATGAAATACCTTTAGAACATGGCCATGAAACAGCCACAAAGAAACTCAAATTAGCTCATGCAGGGACATCTTATCGAGAGGTCCCTTGTATTTCTTCCAGTCAACAACCCAACTGAGGTCCCCACCAAACCAATCAACCATGGACACCCTTTCAGCTGATATGATCCAAGCCACAGAATCCTCCACCCCATCATAGCCTTCATACCATCACAGCTCAGGCTCAGCCATCCCTGCTGTGAGGACCAAACTTCCGGTGCACAGATTGTAAATATGATAAAGTGTTGGTTTATGCCTCTAAGGTTTTAGTGTGACTTTTAGGTAGACAGAATCATGGAGATTGTGAGGAAATGAGGGGACTCAAATTTCCTCTCTTCCTTAGTGTTTAGTCTTGGGAAGCATTCTCCTCAAACAGTTTGAGTCCTTTCTACCTGTTCTCTTTTTGAGTTTGACTCCCAGCATCCCAGAATCCTCACCAATAATCTCAAGCATGATTTCTCTGTTTCTCTCAGGAGATCTGGGACTTCCTTGAAAATATTTCTGCCTTGTCACTTCCAGCCCATTTCTCACTATCTATCATTGGCTATTCATTCTACCATCTGTCCCTGGAAGTCACATCTTGGGACAAGTGACACTGGAAATTTTATGTTTTCAGAAGACACTCCAACCAACCCACTGAGGTGTGACCTCACCTTCAGGTTCCAACAAGACAATTATATGTTGGATGATCCAGTGTCAGTATTTTCTAGATCAGAAGTTTTCAACCTGTGAGTTGAGGCCCCTTTGGTGGTATTGAAAAACCCTTTCAGGGGTCACATATCAGATATCCTGCATCTCAGATATTTACATTATGATTCAAAAACAGTAGCAAAATGAGAGTTATAAAGTAGCCACAAAAATAATTTTATAGTTTGGGGTCACCATAACATGAGGAACTGTAATAAAGGGCCACAACATAAGGAAGGTTGGGAACTGTTGTTGTAGATTATTCCTCTTTAATGCCATGATAATTGGTCTGAGATATATTGAGATACTATGTGCTGTGCTAAACTCCCTCTATGCCCCCTTGATAAATTTGCCTAAGGTGGCACAGCCTGCAAATGGGTGAGAAAAACTGAATGGCATCAAGGTCTAACAGTCAGGATCACTGTCTTAGTCATATGGTTCATGCATAGAGCATTAAAATATATCTGATAGTCAGTAAGTCAATGTGCTTGATCTTTTTAAAAACTGTACCAAGGAATGGTGAGTCTTTCTTCCAAGGCCCTCCTGCTTTTCTCTTCCTTACACCATCCAGGTGTGCACACAAGGGCACTAATGTCTCCCAAGACCCGACTAACAGTAAGTGTGTGTCTCCAGTTCAATTCTGTATGGGGAAAATAAACCTTTCCCCCCAGTATGTAAGAGTCTGTGGGTCCAACCCTCTGGCTGTCAAAACCTTTTCAGGACAATCTACATTAGACCACATTCTATCCATCCACTACCTATCTATCTATTTATCTATCTATCTCTGAGATATCTGCATTTAGGTTACATCATGAATGCTGGTTCTGAGTAATGGATTGATTGATTTTTATCACCCTGAAACAAAGAATAATCTGTTTCCACCTGTCTTCTTTGTATGGCAGAAACCACTCACTGCTCCTTTATAACAATGCACAACATTGTTCCACTAGCCAGTGACACTGTGTTTTGTATCAGGCTTCCTGGGGGAGTCAGGGATCTCACTCCAAGCCTGCTGCTGAAGCTGCAGCCAGCATGGTCACTTTCCTGGTTGAAGTCTACCTTCCATCTTTTCCATATGTGCATTGGAAGAAGATATTTTCGCTGAAATCTCTAAGGAGTTAACAGAAGGGTGTTTATATGACAAAATCATATCCCAAACCTTAATAAAGGTCCATTTAAATATATGTTTTCTTTCCCTTGTTTTATGTTGTGGGCAGCAGATTTCCTCTCTCTTCAGGGAAGTTCCTCCTCCACCTCCATGGCCTTCTCCACACTCCTGTATCTCTCCAGCCTCATTCCACATTTGCCCTATCAATCCCTTCTCCAGTCTCAGACCCAGCTCAGACCCACCCAGAACTGAAGTCCTTCCTTTAGAACAGGGAAGACCAGGTATACAGCAAACAGTTTTCCCCAGTAACAAATAAAGTTACCCAAATAACTTGATGGTAAAACTTCTAAACCTTAACAAATAAATAAATAAACCTAAGTAAATCAGTGTCTAAAATTGTGAACTATGCCTTAAATGGCAAAGAATAACAATCTGAATTTTTTACATTTTTTTTACTTATTTACTATGTGCATGTATATGCATATGTGTGAGGATGCATGTGCCACAGCATTTGTGTGGATGTCAGAGGCCAACTTGAGAGAGTCAGTTCTGTTCCTCCATCATTCCGGTTCTGAGGGTCCAACTCAAGTTGTCAGGGTTAGTGGCAAGTGCCCTTCCCCTCTGGGTCATCTTGCCAACACAATATTAAGCAATGTATATACATATGCTAAAAGAATAAAAAAAATACTGATCCACAAACCATTGTACTGGCTTAGCTGAGATATCTTGGTTAGGCTGAGATTGGGGTTTTCTCAATCCTAGTCCTGACTCAGGGTTATTGTTGGCTTAACAGGGGAGTGTGTACAAATATGCAATGGAAGTTTAGCTGCACTTGTATCCTGAAGGTTGTCAGTGTCTGGACGAGTTTTGCAGAGGTGTTCAGCACAATCCAGCTGTCTTTCTCTCCTTGGATGAGCTTACAGTGGTGCACGCCTTTAATCCCAGCACTTGGTAGGCAAAGGCAGGCGGATCTCTGTGAGTTCAAGGCCAGCCTGATCTACAAAGTGAGTCCAGGACAGTCAAGAATACACAGAGAAACCCTGTCTCAAAAAACCAACCAAACAAAAAAATAATAAAAAGAATGTTGGAATAGGGTGATACTAGACGCCTGTACTGCTATAACCTCACTCATGCCTGATATAACCATAAAAGACAGTGTTAAAACGAGAATCTCAGGGGAGTGTCCTTGGTTAGTTAGTTTGCCTGGAAGGATGGGGTGCTGGAGAGTTTTCAGTCAACTTGATACAAGCCAGAGGCCTCAGAGAAGGGGGACCCTCAGCTGAGAAAATGCCCCCATCAGATTGACCTGTAGGCAAGCTTATGGGGCATTTTCTTGATTGATGATTAATGTGGAAGGACTCAGCCTACTATGGGAAAGGTAGGTAGTCCTGGATGTGTATAAGAAGGCAAACTGGGGAAAAATGGAAAATAAAGCTAACTGAGCAAGCCAGGAGGATATGCTTGCTGGATAACCTTTATAGCTTTGGCATCAGGTCTTGCTGCCAGGTTTCTGCCTTGAGTTTGTTCCCCAGCTTTCCTTAGTGATGGACTGTGACCTGAGAACTGTGAACTGAAAAAAAAAAAAAATCTTTCCTTCCTCAGATTGCTTTTCGGTCATGGTTTTCAATCACAGTGATAGAAACTCCAACTAAGACAGACAGATGGTCATGGTTACAGGTATATCCATTCAGGAACAGTGTGGTTGACTGGTCATGAGGTTAGAAGAACGATGATTAAAAAGTTGGAGACAGTGGTATTTGGGAACTGTTATAAGGACAGACTTTTCTTTTTTCCTTTTTAAAAATTAGTTTATTTTACATTCCAATCACCATCCTCCTCCGTTCTCCCAGTTCTACCCTCCCATCCACTTCCCCCAGACTGCCCCACCCACCCAGTACCAACCCACTCTGATATATCAAATCGCATCAGGACTAAATGCCTCCTCTCCCACTGAAGCAAGATAGGGCTGCTCTGCTAGGAAAATGGGATCCAGAGGGAGGCGATCTCGTCCAAGTCAGAGATAGTCTCTGCTCCAATTGTTAGGGGATCCACTTGGGGACCAAATAGCCCATCAGCTTCATATGTGTAGTGATCCTAGGACTAGTCCATTCATGTTCTTTGATTGGTGGTTCAGTCTCTATGAGCCCCCTTGTGTCCAAGTTAATTGGCTATGTGGGCTTCTTGTTCTATCCTTGATCCCAATAGTTCCCTTAAACATTCCCCTAACTCTTCCTCAAGACTCCCTGATTTTTTCCTAATGTTTGGCTGTGGGTCTCTGCATCTGTTTCCATTATCTGCTGGATAAAGCTTCTCAGTTGTCAGTAATGTTGGGTTCCTGTCCAGATCCCTCTCTCCATTCACTTCTGATGTCTATTTTATATCCCCTACTCAGAGGGATTAAAGCATCATTCCTTGAGCCCTCCTTGTTACTTAGTTTCTTTGGGTCTGTGGATTGTAGCATGGTTATCCATACATATTGGCTAATATCTGCTTATGAGTGAGTAAATACCATGAGGGTCTTTTTTTTTAAATACTTTATTTTTTTTCTTCAAGTTACATCTCAGTAACAAAACCCTCCCTATTCCCCCTTCCTATCCTGCCCTTCCACCCTCTTCCCCCCAGAAGTTTCCCCTTTCAGTCCAACAGATGGTTCCTTCTCTTATAACAGTAAGTATTATACAAAACAACAGATATAAATATGCCACATTTATGAGAGTTAAATGGCCCAGTATACCTTCCCAATGTCCAGTTTATACATATTTGGCCCCTGACTTTAACATTCTACTATCTAACCATCTCCATGAGTTTAAAGGTCTATAT
>CAJQZJ010032188.1:13985666-13998902 GCA_907164525.1 Lophiomys imhausi
TTCGTTTTGTACATTTCCTTCTCCAGCTTGCTTGTTTTTGTATGAAAGTCTTTCATTGCTTTTTCCTTTTCCTGTTCAAGCTCTGTCACCTTGGCTTGGAGCTCTTTAATGGTGTTGTTCCTTGTTTTGACTCGTAGAATTGTGGCTTCTTTGAATTCCTTCATAGATTTAAGTTCTTCTTGCAGGGACTCTATCACTTTCCATAATGCAGAATTGTCAACGTTTTCATGTGTTTCTGTTGGTGTGTGGTCATCCAAATTGGATGAGCTAGGATAATTCTGCTTTGTTGTAGTCATATTTCCTTGATTTCTATTTTTTTTTTTTGACCTTTGGCCATTGGATGTGTTTAGCTGTCTGTTTTCTGTGCTTGGAACCACAGTGGATAATTTGGTGCAGGGGACGAGTTTCTTGGCTATCTGTCGTTGCTTGCAGGGGGATTTCAGGGTCACTGTGGTTTTAATCGCCTGAGGCACTGTGAGCTGGTGCAGCCTATTCCCAGGTTGTGAGTAATGGACCAGGATTGTTTCACTGCTCCCAATTCAGACTTCTCTATGTTGCACTCTGAGTTATCAGCCTTTAATGGTTCTGATGGTATGGACCTGTTTGCCCAGGCACAGATTCTGTGGGCTTTGTTTGTCTTCACGGAGGCTGACAGGGTCTGGCTCCACACCTAATATGTCTGGATTTTCCAGAATACAGCTATGGTCCCGATTTCTGGTTTCTCACTAGGCTTCTCGCCACAGGGCTGGCCTCTGTGCCTGATTCCCTTCCTGTCTGTGCAGCCACGGGTCCCCCTCCCTGGCTGCTAGGCCGTGGGTGCACCAAGCCCTGGATCCTCTGGCCGCCTGAGTGATCCTCCTGCCCTAGCAGCTCAGCCGTGGGTGCACGGATCCCTGGCCACGCCCACGCCTGTCTCTCTGCCCAGTTGACCTGCCGTGGGTTCGCGGGGATTTGGCCCTGCCAGCCGGGCTCCCTCCCCAGCTCCACTGCCGTAAGTGCGCGGGATTCGGCCCTTCCCGCCCGCCTTTGTGTTCCCAGCTTACCGCACTCTCTTGGAACCTCCTGCCCTCCACTTCACGAGCAGCTGCGGACCACCCGCTGAACCCCCTGTTTGTTCCTTGCTAAGCCTTCCACTATCTCACAAAGTTTTTTAAGTGGGTATAAGTTCTACCTGAGGTGTGGGGAGCCCAATAGGCCAGCGATCTATGGCCAAGTGGACCCTGATTCTGCCTGCTGTAAGTTGGGATCGATCTTACCAAGCGCCTCTCCAAATGGGAGTTCCCGAATCCCGGGTTTAGTGGCTTCCGTGTCTGCGAGAGATGGGGAGAGATCCTTGCCCTGGGACTTTTAACAGTCCCTTGGGAGCTGTGAGTGTTCCGCGGGGGGGGGTCTAGCCCCTCCAGTTTTTGCACAGTGCCCAATAACTCTGTGTTTTTTATGGCTCTTTTTTCCCCACGTTCAAAATGCGTCAGTGTAGGTCGCCGCCATCTTGGCCCGCCCCCCATGAGGGTCTTTTTGGGTCTGCATTACCTCATTCAGGATGATCTTTTCTAGTTCCATCCACTTGCCTGAAAATTTCATGATATCCTTCTTTCTGATAGTGGAGTAGTACTCCATTGTGTAGATATACAACAATTTCTTTATCCATTCCTCGATTGAGGGACATCTGGGTTGTTTCCAGTTTCTGGCTGTTAAAAATAAAGCTGCTATGAAAGGGACAGACTTTTCTACATGATCTCAGAATATGGCATTTGTGCCCCAGGCGAGTAATCTCACCAAAAGATAACCTTACTAGGTAGACAAGATGACTTAGGTTTTGGTTGTCAGTCTCTTCCCTATTGTTAAGTACAGTCATAAATAAAGTAGTCATGGCTTCAGTATACAGGTTCTCTAACATCATGGACTTCATGGCACTAAAGACAGTTTGGTTTCCTCCATGGCTGTCTCCAACTGTCTTCAGAAAACACCATCATCAACTGGAAACTGGTACCATTTTCCAGGCCACTTTCAGGCCATCCTCAGGCAAAGATGTTGATATTGGGCCATCTCCACCACAGAAAGAGAAGCATATTGCTCGTACAGAACGCCTTATTTGCTCTTGCCTGTAGTTTTCCACCTAGCCTGGTTTCCAGAGTGAGGAATTCATTGTAAAGAGAATGAGCACAGTAGTCTTGCCATGGAAGGAATTGAGGCAATAGCATATTGTAATAGTGTTTAAAGACTCAGTGCAGTGCCAGCTGAGTGGCGAAAAGTATTAGTTGAATCGTGTTCTACTGCAGTGTGATCATGCCTTTCTGCTTCTTTGGGGATGAAATACAACTAAATAAGTGAATACATGGATATTAGGTTGACAAGGGATGGGCTGTGCCAACATGGATAAAATGAGAAGTACATTTTCTCAAATTCCATTTCTTAATGGAAACTTTAGAGTTGCCCAAGAGAAGAACCCAGGCTGGATTTGAAAGGCAAAAATGAATCAGTTTTCACTGATTCTTAAAGGTTGCTGGGTTCAGAAGTGGAGATTCTTAGCTACAGCAGTTTTCAGAGGTGCCAGTGTGGTCATACAGTAGCATTTAGCGTGACTTTCTTAGCTCAAAAGTCCCCACCCCTTGACTCTATGCTCTCCCAGACTCCACCTTTTCTTCTTTCATGCTTGCTGTGCTCATTTTCAACTTTTCTCTTCACTTTCTGTTACTGGCTTGGCCACCTCTTTCTCCCTAAAATTCCCTTTACCATTCTCTGTGTACTCATTCAATTTTGAATTTCTATTCTATTATGTGGTTCTCAACAATATGTCTCTCCAGATGCATCCTCTGAGTTTCATATTTGCTTATTCGGCTGAATATTTAATGTCACTACTTGGGTGAATGTTGGTTCAAGGTAGAGTGCTTTAAACCTATTTCATCGTACTCCACTCAAAGACATGCTCTTCAATTGTCAGAGACTAGCTCCGCCATCCAACTTCATGTCCAAACCAGGAAGGAAGCCAGAGAGCTTCTCCATGCCTCCCTCTCCTTCTTTAGGTTACCTCTCTCACTCATCTGGAAGACTAGAACAGGCCTTCCTCTGACTTTATGAAGCTGTGATTATATGGCACATTTGGAATGCACCATGCAAACCTTATGGTTTGACTTCAGGGCATCTTAGGTTTGAGAACGTGGGGAGGAAATCAGTTTTGTAGCCATTCATGAGCTAAGATGCACAGAATGAACTTGCCTCTGCATGACAGCAGATCTGGTGGCAGCGCTGTGCTGTGTATTCCACAAATAGTTATCAACGTCTTCTCATGAAGAACTGTGTGCTGTTAGGAGAAGCATCAACTCAGTGCTTCACTGTGCTCTCTGCACAGCACTGTGTAATATGCAGAGACAACAGAGTGGTCTCTGTGCATGAAGGGCACTTGATGTCCTCCAGCCACCACTCCTGTTGAGTGCTCTCTCAGATGGTCCCACCTAATGTGAGCTCCTCCCCTCAGCAGTGTGGTAGTGAAGTTCCTTCGAAGGCCTATTATTTCAGAGAATAAATTAAATTGAGAGGAAGAGAAAGGTCCCATTTCAAAGTCAATCTAGAAACATATGTAGGCTGTTGTCGAGATGCAAGGATTCTTTTCCAGGGACACATAGGACCCACCTCCTTAAGACTTGAATTAAATTGCAAGCAATCTCAGTAATGAATTGTGTTCAGCCCATTCCCAGAACCTCTGGCTTAATTATGAGAAGAAAACCTATTTATTCTGGGACATCACTACTTTGGGACAAATTCCTGGAAGCCATCAGAAAAGCACAGGGAAGATCTTTCTCAGAGTCTCTTCCCTGGATTTCTGAGAAAGGAGTATTTCGTGTTTGGCCTGTCAAGTTGCTTTTAGTCTTAGCTTGTGGCTTCACCCTTTATTTAATTCTCTTTGAACTTAGGTCTCCCTGTTCATAGAGAGGCCCCTATGAGAGACTAAATCAAGCTTTGTCTTTTCCTGAGCACGTGTTTACGTTATTGGTTGAAACATAAAATAGTACTTCTACAGCACCTCACATTTTACAAAACTCCTTCCAAGTATTTTGGTTCACTTCATCCTAACAGTAACTCAGAGAGGCAGAGCTATGAAGAAACGAAGGCTCTGAAAAAAGTAATTGGTTCAAGATCACAGAGCTAGAAGATGACAGATCTCACAAAGGACCTGGGTATTCCAACTCCTGTCCTCTTTCCACCTTTTCTTCCAATAGTCATCCAGTGACCCAGGTCATTTCTAGCCACCATCCATTCTGAAATGGCTCTGAAACCTGAATAAAACTGATTGACATTTGGAGCCAAGGAACACTGCTATCTCTCTTAGTGTTTAGCTTGGTTGTGTGTGTGTGGGGGGGGGGGAATGGAGTCCCTATGCAAATCCTAGCCAGAGAGCCTTCCAGGAACAAGGAGATGCAGGAGGGCCTCATGGCGGTGCAGTGGTTCTCACACTGATAATGCCTG
Source organism: Lophiomys imhausi (assembly GCA_907164525.1). Taxonomy (NCBI): domain Eukaryota; kingdom Metazoa; phylum Chordata; class Mammalia; order Rodentia; family Muridae; genus Lophiomys; species Lophiomys imhausi. The sequence continues at coordinate 13,990,131 of CAJQZJ010032188.1, forward strand.
GGAGCCTTAAAATAAACAAAAACAAAAAGCAAAACCCCAAACCAACCAAAAATCAAATCCTGGCTCACAGTGCCAGAGATTCCTTTTTTGTTTGTTTTGTTTAATGCTTATTTATTTCTTCAGGTTACATCTCCATCACAGTCCTCTCCCTCCACCCCTCCCAGTCCCACCTTCCCACTCTCCCTGCTCCCAGAACTTATAATTCTTTTTTTTTAATAATTAGGCCACAATTATGAAAATTATAAGGTATAACATACATTCTCAATGTCCAGTACATACATATTTGGCAACTGATATTAATATTCTATTGTCTATCTCCATGAGTTTAAAGTTCTATACCTAACTCAGTTTTCATCCTAACTTGCACTACCAACTTAAAAACATCTTCTTAGACCTAGAACATCATTTTAATTCCTAAACAACTTAAAATTTAACTGTGAGACTATAACTAGTTCTCTCTGTTTAGGTCATTTGATGGGTTATAGATGTTTGTTGTTATTTAGGGGGATTGATTACAAGTTGTTAAATGGTCTTGTTAAATAGGTTTTGGAGGTTAGACCCAGGGATTTCTTTCTTTTTCTTTTCTCTATCCTTCTTTCTCTCCTATGTAGTGGGAAAAGACTTGAAAAAAAATGGGATATAGACATAATACAGTAGTGATAAAGAAAAAGGGTCAGATCATTGAACATGCTCTTATATCTTTGTATATTGATACAAAATTAAGATTATATTGGCTCCATAGTATTGATCTTTGTATATTGTTACAAAATTAAGATTATATTTGGTTACATCGATATTAATCTTTGCATATTGATACAAACTTAACGTTAACCCTTTATAAGGTATTGTACCTAGCCCCAGAGATTCTGACCTTAGTCACTTAGATATTTAAGCTCCCAAGGTGATGCCAATATGCATCAGAGCTTGAGAAATGTTACCTAAGGAACTCCTACCACTTACCTGTACCTTGTAGGACCTGTGGGTTTATTATGTTTTTGTCTTTCCTAAGTGTTCATTACACCAATCATAAATAATCATGGAGTAAAATCTAAAAAGTATAGATTATTCATAGCTAGTGTTCATAATTACTCCACAGAGAAAAAATTACGTTACCTACCTACCTACCTATACTACCTACAATTAGATGTATATTATTCTACACATACACTCACAAATAAACCTACACTTCTTAATAAAAAATACAAATAATTCTGTATATGTTTTCTGTATTTTGGGGCTATATTTTTCTGTGAATTTAATTCCAGTAAGTTCAAATTAATACCATTGTCAGAGGCTTCATAGTAACCCATGGCTGTATTTCATTTAATCTTCAGTAGCAGGAATCTTAATTACATCCACTAAATCTCTCTCTCTCTCTCTCTCTCTCCCTTCCTCCCTCCCTCCCTCCCTCCTGTGGGTTTTATGAATGTGCACAGTGAATGACTTTTGTAACACAATGCCCATAATGGCAATGAATTCTTCATGTAACAAAGAATAACCTTGAATTCTCAATCCTCCTGCCTCTACCTCTTAAGTGCTAGGATTGTAGGTACGTACCCCCATAATCACTTCTTATGAAGAGACACTTGAGCATTATTAATAGAATCTAGCAAAGAGGATCAGGTTTGGTCCATCCTCTTACTATCTGTGCTACAATTTTTAATACAATATTTTACTTATTCTTTGAGGATTTCATATATACATATATTATTTTTCAATCATGTTAACTCCCTGCTCCCACTCCAGTTTCTTCTTTTGTCCCTCTTCCTCCCTCCCTCCCTCCCTCCCTTCTTTCTTTCTTTCTTTCTTTCTTTCTTTCTTTCTTTCTTTCTTTCTTTCTTTCCTTATTGAAACCAATTTGTGCTGCTCATGTACTCCTGTGTAGGTCTAGCCACTGGATCAAGGACAACCCACAGGGGGCCACACCCTAATGAAAACTGACTCCCTTAGCAGCCTCCAACTGTTAATAGTCCCTCAGTTAGGAGTGGGAACTCATGAGTCCCTCCTCCAGCAAGGCTGGAATTTTGACAGGCTTGATCTTGTACAGGACTTGTGCAAGCAACCGCAGCTGCTGTGAATTCACAAGTGCAATGGTCCTGTCAATTCCAGAAGATACTGTTTGATCACATTCCTTCCTGACCTTTGGCTCTTTGAGTCTTTCCACCCACTCTTCCATGATGTTCCCTGAACTGTGGGTGGAAGGTGTAATAGCAATATCTCATTTATGACCGAATATTCCACAAAATACTTGTTCTCAGCAGTTTAACAGGTGGTGAGCCTCTGTAGTAACCACTGTCTACTGCATGAAGAAGCATTTTGAATGATGACTGCTGGCTGCACCAATGTGAGTGTCATCTGGTCTCCTTGGTGGATCTGCTCTTTTGTTTCCATGGTCCTGGTCTCTGGGCTATCCTTGGTGCTGATCTTGCCAGGCTTGTTTTTCTCTTATGGTCTCCCAGCTCCCCTTGTATGTGGCATTTTCTTGATTTTATGAGCCTGGATAGCCCATCAAACTCTGCCCAGCTGTGGATGCTGTAATCCCCACCCGACAGGCAGCAGTGGTGCAGTTATGCAATACTGGAAGGCAGTGTGTACAGCTTATACTTGGTTCTCTGAGGATGACTGTCCTGGCAGCAGCCACTGGGAACCCCTTTTATAAATCCCAACCCACAGTTTGTAGATTTCCTTGTGAGGATCTTTTAACCAGATTGCAAAAAGACCAATCTAATGGAAGAGAAACATCATGCGTCTGATGGTAGAAGAAACCGGTTTGTTGGAGTGTTTATTTGTGAACTGGAAGAGCTGCTGATGAAGTGATACAATATTTCCACTCCCTTTGCTTTTCTAACTATAATCAGTTACTCATTTCAAAGTGGTTTCTAAGTTGCCATCTTACCTGGAAGTGCTGAACTAATTTTAATTTACCCAGAAGAATCACAGGTAGTAAAATAGCACAGTAATTTGAAGAAAGACTTTTAGCGGGAGATGTCAAGTTTATTAGTACTCCAAACCCAGTAATTTTAAAGAGCAAACAAAACTCTGGATTGTACAACCCTCAGCCTTTCATCATGCCTTCAGTTACTTGAAGTTTTTTTCTTACTTAAAATTTCTCCATAAGGTGGGGAAGCTCACAAAGAAAGGCAATGACGTAATGTCAGCAACAACAGTGGCTAGGTCCGAGGGCAGAGTACATGTTCAATCTCAAGTACACAAACATGTAAAAATTACCACTTATGGATTACTTTAGAGTGGGTGATTCCAAAGTCAAATACGAACTTGTATAATTTGTTAAGTATTTTTATTGAGAACCAATGTGCCAGGCATGGAATTAGGTATTTAATATAGTCCTCCACTGCAGTTCTAAAGTTGGTGCACAGTGGGATTATTGTCCCCGTTTTATAGATGAGACAGATAAAGCCCAAAGAAAACTAGGTTACAAACCCAGTCTGTACCATAGCCTTACCCAGTGTTGTGTTTTGGAGCCTAGCTCAGTGCTTTCAAGGGTAGGGCTTCAACATCCAGTAGATGGATGAAGGACCACTTGGCTCACATGCTTTGCAATGCTTACTGCCTAATTTGATTTCTTGACCTTCATTCTTCACCACATATATGGTGATGATGTGGCAACTCTTTGTTCTCTAAGGCAAATAGTTCTCAGATTATGGCTGCTGGGTCAATAGCTAGTGGTATTGCCTGTGAACTTGCTAGAAATGCCAATCCTTGGACCCCTCTTCAGTCAATGGAATCAGCATCTCTAGGCAAGAGTACCAGGAAAATATCTTCCAATAAGCTTCCTAGACGGTCCTCCATGATTGTAAAGACGAATTACTGTTTAAGAACCACATGCTACAGATGAATGTGTTTCTGACCTGAGGTTCACAGCAGTTGACTTAGCTTGCAAGGGTGGATAGCAGAGCCATTGCAGTGAGTGGGAAGATAGGAACAGACATGAGTTTGGAGAGAGAGAGGAGAATTGGGTCTAGAGTTTTGGAATAGATAAATGAAGCTATCTAGGAGCATCTGGTACCCTCTTCCTAGGCCTGGAGTTCCTGGAAAAAGACAGAATTAGAGATGTAGGTTTCAGAGTAGTAGTTGACACCAGAGAAGACATGTCAGGAGAGTGGGAAGCATTGGCAGTGAGGTGGGCCACTGACATACTCTCAGTGGGAATGTTGGTTCAGGAGAGCTGGGAGGACTATGTGTAGAAAGAACTTAAGGGCAGTCATTCTTCCTTGTGAGTGACTTGCATTGGAATGTTTGCCTCATCTTCCCCTCTGGATTATAAACTCCTTAAAGGCAGGGACTGTGTAAACTTCAATAAGTCCCTCAAACAAAAGCACATTGCTGCACTGTCTGTGAATAATCAGCGAATCCCCACCAGGATTCTTCTTTTGCAGAAATTCAATGTGATCAGAGCCACCAGTAAGACATATCCCCCAAAATCACTTATATAATTTCCCAAAGGACTTCATGGCAGATTAAAAACAAGAGAACAAATAAGGGGCATCCCATGTAATCCACCAATATCCATGCTAATCACATTAATCAGAGCGAATTAATTACACCTGAAAACAGATGCAAAGTTACATTCCTTAGAAAATCAATTCATTAAACTCATATTGGAATGCACAGTCAACAGTCCCCATGTTTCAAAACTATCAGCCTGATTTGTGACAACTTCTGATTTACTAACGAAACTGCTTAAAACATTTTTAAAGGCAATTACAATTACTGTCTGGCATTTGGCAGAAGGAATCTCGTCAGCATTGTCCCCGTGTGTCAACTGTCACAATTTTCTAAAAATTTTGAGGCGAAAAATAGGCAGGCTCTACTATTTGCTAGCCTCGATTAGGGTTAATTCAATGTGTGTCTGCAAATAATAGTGTTTAATGTAATCTCTCTAATTACAGATAAAACGCATTTTCAGTCATGCCCATCACTGACAGTATTTTACAATAAGTTAAACTGACAGCTGCTTTCTAAAGGGAAGGCAAGAAACAAACCTTCCTTGGTTTTGTGTTGATTTTCTCTCACTTGCTTGCTCACTCTTTTGCATCAAAGTTCAGAAAAAAGATGAAACTAGACACTTTGGCTCTGGAAACCAACTTTGAAAATCATGGCGTGGTCTCTTCCTTGGGGAATGTTCACATTTTTCCACTTTCAACTGCCATCAGCGAATGTCTAGTCTGAGTTCACTCAATGAGAATTTTCTATGTCCCCCCCCCCAAACAGGTGTTGTGTTTGGTATTGGAGAGAGAGAGAAAAAAAAAGACTCCCCTAAACCCCATGACTGCCCACAAGCCAAGCTAAGCTTCCGCCTATACCGTTCATGATACTCATCACCTGAGTGTTTCCAGATTCTCCAGAGCGCAACCACCCAACTCAAGACATTTTGAACTGGGAAGATGAATCAGTAGGTATAGTGCTTCCTGTGCAAGCTTGAGGACCTGATTTTGGATTGACAGCACCAGTATAAAAAGATGGGCATGGTGGTATGATCTCCGGGGCACGGGACACAGAGAAAGGCAACAGACCTTTGAACTTGCTGGTTAGGCAGCCTAGATGATTAGGTAAGATCTGAGTTCAGTGAGAGACCCTGCCTCAAAAAATAAGGTAGAAAGTCAGTGGGGAAGACACTTGACGCTGACCTCTGGCCTCCAACCACATGCATATGTGCACACATACACGAACACACACACACACAATTTTTCTAATGGGTGAAATCATGTCCCTCTTCAACTACTTGAGTGAAGCAGTTATCTAAGGGAACCTACTACCTAGTGTCCAGCAACTTCAGTGTGGCCTAATCAGGTTTTCTTTCTCAGGAATTGGGAAATGCCAAATACAATGTCTAGGGATAAATAAGAACATAATAAGAGAAAAAAAACATAAAACAGTAGAAAATAGTGAGGGCACACCACCAGGCCTATGAGTTATAAGGAAGAAGAAACAAAAGGCCTTTCTCAACACTAAACAAATAAAGAAAAAATCCATCTGGTCTTAGATGGTGTCCTCAGTGGCTTCAACTCTCAACTTGATGTAGACTGGAATCATCTGAGAGAGACTCTGTCGAAGAATTGCCTAAATCAGACTGGTCTGTGGGCTTGTCTGTGGCAGATTGATTGTTAACTAATGTATGAGGGCCCAATCTACTGTGAATGGCAGATAAGAAAGGTTGGTAATCGTGAGTCAGAGAGTGAACCTGAACCTGAGAGTGAGTCAACAAGCAGCATTCTTCCATGGTTCTTGTCTCCATGTCCCTGCTTCTGACTTCCTTCAATAATGGACTGTAACCTACAAGTATAGGCCAGATAAATTCTTTCCTCCCCAAGTTGCTTTTGGTCATGCAGCATCAGAAAATAAACTAGAACAGACATCTTGGTGGTTTATTTTTAGTATCTTCAAAACATGAGTGACTCATCTTAGTCATTGCCCTCATCACGCTTGAATCTTCTCTGCTTATCTTTTACACAGGGTCTTTTTTTCTTGCATCCTGTGTATTCTGTTTGGTATACACTTCAGCTCCAACACCATAGTTTAACTCAGAATCATTTTCCTCTCCCAGAAAGAGTCTGTTGATTAGTTATCCAAGGCCAACAGGCTAGCTCTGCTTCACAGAGCCTTTAGGGACTTGTCCCTTCTGGCTCACTTATCTAAGGTTGGTAGGAGGGACCTTTGCCTCCATGGTCTAAGGTGGCATCCCCAGTCCTGATGGAAGGATGGAGAAAAAAAAGCAAAAAAAAAACCCACCAATTGTCTCTTAAGATAGGTTTCTAGAATTTTACAGTCTTATCAATCATTTCTGAGTGGAAATTATGTGAAAGATCTAAGTTCTCCTTCTAGAGCCCCACAAGAAACAGACATAACAGCAGCAAAAGAGCAAGAAGAGCCATGAACAGAGCTGATGAAACAGAAGTGGGAGCCTGAAGCCAGAGCTGGTACAAAAACTGACAGAATTTGTAGCTATCTTGAGGAGGTCTTTGGACCTTCCTATTTGTAGAGCAGAGTTTAAAATAATCTCTTCTAGATCCCAGGGAGAAAAAGGCCTTAGCTAACATATGGGTTACAATACAAATCAGACAGATTCCAATACCAGCCTTTCATTTATTTATAAACCATCCCAAGATACCGCCTATCATGATAGTGTCCTTGACTCTCCTCCAAGTTGATATTTCCACACACAGAGCTGTCTCTGGGCCAGGCAACAATTGTACTGTCTCAAATGCCATCTAGAAGATGCTGTGGCTTGTGAATATAGTACCGACATTTCTACTCTTTAAGATGGCAGAAACTATACCCTCTCAGAAGTGGAGAGTACGAAAAACAGGAAACGGGGGACTGGTTAGCTGGTTCTGAAAGGTAAGGGGCCACATTGGTTTGAGCAAATTAAGTTTACTTCTTAAAGAGAATAAATATAAAACATCATAAGATCTTTTTCTATAACCACCACACTAATAATTGTAAAATATTGTGACAAATTCAGGTGTTGGAGAAGATGGGACGTGGTAGGCTCCACTTCCCCCCAAATTGCTGATCCCTCCTGCCTCTAAAGGCATTGACATGTAGCTGCTGTGTCACCTGTGCAGCAGTAGGTGGCAGAGAGGAGAGAGACTATGTCTACATTCAGTGTTCTGACCTATGAACATCTGAATGAATAGTAGCCTAACATTCCGTGAAAAAAGCAAGTCCAAGACCACCACCAGTTCAATGCCAGGGGGCCAGGACAGGGAGTTAGCCTTCGATTACCACTAGGCAGTATTAGATGAGCACCAGATGGGCTCCCAGGACAGGAAGCAAGCCAGAGAATAGAACCCTGCCTGGCCCTAGTTGTGGGTGAGCCATCCCGGGGGTGTGAGTGTTAGAAAGCCCACCCTGCCTTTTGTCTGCTTTGTGGTGATGTTGGTAAGTGAGAGATCCCCTCCATATCCTTATGCCCTTACCCCCAGTGGCAGACAGGAGATCTGGCCCCAATGGGGTCACAAGAACAAGAGAGCTGTCCTTGCCCCTCACATGCTGCAGCACTTGGGAGAGCAGGCCCTGCACTTTGCCTGGGCAGGACAGTAAGGCTGGCCCTGGATATGGTGAATGTATGAGTGTAGGCGAGCCAGCCCTTCCTTTTGTCTGCTTTTCAGTGGTGTTGATGAGGGAGAGATCCTTTCTACTCTTTGATGCCCTCAAGACAGGTAGCAGGCTGGAGAGTTGGCCCTGATGGGGTCATGAGAATAGGAGAGCTGGCCCTTACCTGCTGAAGCACATGGGAGAGCAGGCCCTGCACCTTACCTGGGTAGCACAGTAGAGCTGGCCCTGAATGTGGGGATTGCAAGTCTAGAAGAAGGGCTTTGAGTTGGCCCACCCCAACATACACCCCATGGATGAACTGCTGGAGTGGATGAAGAGGCCAGTTCCACAGACACAAAACTACAGGACCTCCTTGATATAGGACAACAAGATATCTGAGAGGAGTCCCAGTGAGGTTCCAGTATTGACAAAGTAGCAAAAGCCAGAGCTTTTGAGCTCCTTGGAGCACACCAAGGAGTCATTATAATTAACATTTGCAAGCAAAAAATGTATGGACAAAAGGGAATATTGTGGGACACACTGTCACACACTACAGCTTCCACAATGAGATTTTTTTTTTTTTTATGTTGGAAGAGGTTTAAAGGGTGGAGGGTGGATCTGAGGGGAGGTGAGAGATGAGAGGAAACAGGGTGTGTGATGTAAAATTCACACACACACACACACACACACACACACACACACACACACACACAC
>CAJQZJ010032188.1:13998912-14011876 GCA_907164525.1 Lophiomys imhausi
CACACACACACACACACACACACACACACACACACACACACACACACAGGTATGCCCAGCCATTTTTGGGTTTTAGTTAATTCCAACTGTAGTCAAGTTGACAACTAAAACAACCATCAACCATCACAAATATGTTCTGAGATAGTCTGTAGGTAATATGGCAAGTATGCAAACACTCATGTGTGTTTGTGTGTGTTCACAGATGGCATGGCTTGGTCACAATACATGGCCTTTGATGAAAACAGAAGATATAGGAAACATGAGATGAACAAAGTCACTGCTGGCACAACACTGCACATCCAAGTACAATAATTTTCTTGTTTTTAATTGATTCTTTGAAAACATCATACATGTATACAGTATATCTTTCCTTTTCTCCAGACAGAGTCTTGCTGTGTAGTCCTGACTGGTCTGGATCTTTCAGAGATCCACCTGTCTCTGCCTTTCAAGTACTACGACCAAAGGTATGAGCTACCAGGTTTCTTAATACAGTCTGTCTGTCTGTCTGTCTATACATTTCCTTGATCTTTTTCAAATTCATGGACTCTTTTTTCATTAATTGTTGTTATACACATACATATTCATAAATACATAAATACAACTTGCTCAGTCTGTGTAATGTTTTATATATTATGTTTGTTTTCAGTGATGACCATTTGTGATTGGATAACTAGCTGAGGCACTCTTCTCTGGGGAAGACAATTTCTCTCTGTCTCTGTCTCTGTGTCTCTATCTCGGCATTCTTAGTTCCCTATAGTTCTTTTTCTAGGGTTAAGGACTTTCTCCATCCACTTTGGCGTATCCGTTGTTGCTGCCACTGTTCAGATCATGTTTAGACAATCATGTTGGTGAGATTTTATGGGTGTAGTGTGATTTTCTGAAATCCCTGGGGACACAATCTCACAGCAAACTCCCTGCTCCTCTGGTTCTTAATTATTTCCACGATGGCTCCTAAGCCTCAGGTGCAGGAATTGTATTGTAGATGTGTCCATTGGGACTAGACTCCATAACTCTGCATTTTGATTGGTTATGGTTTTCTATATAACAGTCTCCATCTGCTACAAAGAGGTGTTTCCTTGATGAGGGGTGAGAATCACACTTATCTGTGTGTGTAAGGACAATTATTTAGAATGTAGTTAGGGATTATGCTGATTCAGTAGAGTGGCAGTTGTAGATTCTCATCCAAGATCCATGACTTCAGTAACCCTAGATAGTTAGCTAGTTTTCCAGTACCAGGAATGATTTCCCTCTTGTTGAGTAGGTATTAAGTACAATTGGAGAGCTGTTGGTTACCACCAATGTACACACTCAATTACTGCACCCTTGGGATTATTGTGCCGTGTTGGTTATGGTTCATAGGCATCATAGCTGGGAAGGATTGTGTCTTGCTTCCCACTCTGGAAGCTTGCATGGCACCTTCTGGTACAATGAAGCTAGTCCTCAGGAAGGAAGCCCTCAGGTCAATTCCAGCTCAGGGGCCTCTGGATCCTGTGTCTGAAATGCATGGTGTCTTCAGCAATAGGGACTTAACACAGTGTATCTTGCCCATATCCACTCCTCACTTCCCCCTTCCCACTCCTTGCAACCCTTGCAAGAACCCTATCATGTCTCTCTCTGTACTGCATGTCCCTTTTTAATAATTTTTATAACTTACCAAGTCCAATTCCTGCTGCCTATATACCCATGAGAATGGAGCCATCCACTGGGGCTTGGGGAGCCTACTGGCAGCTACAGTCCTAAAGAAAAGTGACTCTCCCTCCCCAGCAGCCATCAGCTGTCAAAAGCTCCTCACATAGGGGTGGGGCCTCACAAGTGTAAATTTAGGTCCTCTGAATTTGGGGGGCAAATAGTGATGAGTGGAAGTCTAGTGTGAGGAGAGAGGCTACTGGTGTTTCAAATGAAGCACCCAGAGGGAGTGCAAGAAGGCAGCACCTGCTCCTTACACAGTCCAGAACTGTGGGGGCAGTGTGGCCAGGGCCTGTAGAGAATTCACTAATTTGAACAGTTAGTAAAGAAGGAAGGACAAATGTCATTGCAACAGTTCTCAACCTGTCGGTGTCAATCCCCTTGACACACTCTATCTCCAAAAATATTTATATTACGATTCATAGCAGTAGCAAAATTACAGTTACAAAGTAACAACAAAAATAATTTCATGGTTGGGGGCCACCATAACATGAGACTGTATTAAAGGGTCACAGCATTGGGAAGGCTGAGGTCCACTGGTGTATTGGATTATGGCTGTGGTTCTAGGGTGGAATTACTCTTTGCTGAGCAAGAAACTGAGGTTAAGTGGCTTCAGTTTAAGGCAGGAGCAGGTGGTTAGTGACTAAATTCCAGAAGGCACCGAGGAGTGGTGGAGAGGTACCAGCCTGCATTCAAATCCCATGTGCTGTCTATGTAATCTTGGATTATAGCTTTAAGCTCTCCCAGCCTTCTTCCTCCTTTTTAGAATGCAGAAAACCACATTGTCTTGAGAAATACTAAGCATTAGATGCCACCATGGGTAAATGGACTTGCTAGAGTATCTGGTATAAAGAGTAGGAACTTAATCAATGTTAGATCTTTCTTTCCTTTCCCCCAAATCAAAGACTTCTGAAGGGATGGGGGATGGGCACATCGTAACAGGAAGCAGAGGGAGCTTAACCACAGAATGGGCCTGACAGAGAGGGAGAGGTGAGGGCAATAAATAAGGTTGGGAGAGTGCAGCAACAGGAGTCATGGCACCTCCACCAGTGTCGTCACAGAGCAACTTGGGGACAATGCTGAGGAAAGTTCTAGGAAACATTTCCTGAAGAATTCTATCCACCAGGACCGTGATGAAGAACAGAATCATCCTTTGACACTGGGATTGGCTAACATCTGGACCAGTATGGAAAGCCTCTCAGATTCTAGGTTTTTTTTTTTTTTTTTTTTCAGTTGTTAGCCTAGCTTGAGAACAAAGGTTTGTAAATGTCCCTGATTGGGGAGAAAATTTCAGATCTCTCCTGAAAGAAGGAACTGGGGGACAATCCTCTGAAATCAGTGGCTAAGGCAAAATGAAAGGAAAAAAACCCCACAAAAACCTAAAACATTAAATGAAAGCAATAACGAAATGCACATATAGTCAAGAAAAGCATTTTCTTGGAAATGCTTTTAAATCGTACTTAAACCCAGAAGCCAACAATTAGCCAGAGAGGAGAGCGCAGGGCATGAGGACATTTGAACTGCTCTTGTTAACTGCACTGCTATTCACCATAGCCAGAAAGTGAGTGTAGTCCAAGTGTGCACTGAGAGAGAGAGGGTAAACAAAATGTGGACTACGCATTACAATGCACTATTTAGCTTTAGAAAAGAAATGCACATGGCACATACTGCATTGTGTCAAGTGAAACCAGCAAGACAGAAAGGGGCAAATCCTGTGGTCAAATTTACAGAAGCAGAAAAGGCTCCCAGGAGCTCTGAGTGAGAAATGGGGAGTTGTTTAATGGGTATACCTTCAGCACTCCCAGATGAGAAAATTCTTGAGACTGCTTGCTCAGTGTAAATGTACTTAACACTATTGAACTGTGCAGTTAAAACAGTGGTACTTTTTGTGTAATGTGTATTTTCCACAATGAGAAAAAAGTCAACAATGGACTTTCTGTGTTCATCCTCGCACATTCATGAAATTCCAGCTACAAGCAAATCTGTTTTATTTATCCCTGGTCTCCTGACCCTTCCTACTCAAAGCAGGTCTTTGTCCCTATAGTCCTCCAAAAAGGTTTAATTAATTAATTATTATTATTATTACCATTTATTTAAATTCATATACAGATGGAGAGCTATTATATCTCTTCTTCATTTCTTACTAAGCTTATTTTATAGTTGAGCTAATGAACCTGCTGCTGACAACTAAGAACAGCCTGGCTCATAAGCCTCACCCTGGATTTAGATATCACAGAAAATGCCTAATGTGGACTGGTGAACTTCCTTAGTAAAGTCCCAACATTCCTACTTTCAGAGTATCAACACACAAAAGGACATATTGTAGTGAGTCTCTGTGAGGTTTTGGGATGAGTTTGAATCAAAATTGTGTTTGTGGCCTTCATAAGGAAGAGGTTTCTGATCCAGGCAGCAGCAGTGAAATGGCCCAGGAGGAGAGGGTGGGGGTGGAACAGAGCACACTACTCAGTCTTGGAGAACTACAGCCTCAATTCTCATAATTTTGAGTTCACTAAACAGTATCATCCTGATGCAAGAATGATTTCCCCTTGTCTCTAAGACTAGGCAACAAATGGTTAAGTTCCATTCACATCATCTGCAGTTGGAAGAAACATAGTTTCACACAGTGTGTGTGTGTGTGTGTGTGTGCTCTAGGCCCACCCAGAATGACTTGCCCCCAGGAAACAGTCAATAAATGGCTATTGAATTTAGGGCGTCCTTCTTCCCAATCGCTGAGATTTAATCCATTCTCAATTCAGAATATCTATTAACTTTGCAGCATCACTAAGCCTTTAAAAAAAAATCCATTTGTGGACGTGTTTAAAGACATCCCAGTAAATATCACTATACCAGTTAGGAGAAAGCTGTTAAAGGAAGCATGCTCATCCAACACACCAGTAGCCATCAGTAAAATGTAATTTAATTTAATTATTTAAATTTACATTGTTAATGTACAAGAGCATTTCTTTCAAACCACAGGTTAACACACACTGAAAAGCAATGCTGTTAGAGGAGAAGGGCTTGGGAAACTTGGCCATCTGAAACCAAAACAAGGCACTCTCCAATAACAGTGAGTGGATTCCTGATTTCCCGCTGAGGGCGGCTTCACACTGAGAGAGCCCGCCCTCAAGGGGAGGGTCACCTGCTTTAATGCTTGTCCTCTTCAGAGCTAGTGTGCCATCCACTCTGTGTACATTTGTGTGTCAACATTAAAAAAAAAAGAAAAAAGAAAAACAGCTAGATGACTTGAGAGGCTCTCATAGTTGGAAAACTATGGAAGACAGAAGAACACTGGCTGTATAGTCTTTACTTTTAGCACTAGTGTCTGGCCCTGTAACTAAAACAGCTCCATCATTTCTTCAAGCCAGCAGATACGATGCCTAGACAGTCCTTTCCCTTCAGCCTGGTGGGTGTGAAGACAAAAAGGAACAGCCTTTCCCTAGAGCACTGTGCTGCTGTTTTGCTTTGCTTTTCAGACAGGACAAAAACAAGGGTTAACTTTCGAATACCCAAGATGCACAAGAAGGCTATGTGTGCTCTGTACTTCTAATTTATTCAAATTCAATTTGAATTTGGTCTGAAGCGATCTTTTGTGAAATGTTAGCTTTCCTGATATTTAATAATGTTTATTATGTTTGCATATAAGCTCAGCAAATTAATGCCAAAGTACTACTTTTATTCAAGGCTGTCTGCAGGTAAAATGTTAATATGAGTGACTATGTTTAAAAGTCTGTTTTCCTATAGATGCAGTAAGTTGTCGGGGAAGACTAAGGAAAGATAAATTAAGTCTCAGTCTTAATTCTGTTGCTAGCTGTTTGCCCTGCAATGGGCCCTAGTTTTCTCCATTGTGAATTTCAGGAGATTTGATCAGATGATGAGCCAGGCCCCTTCCAAGCCTGAGGTTCAAATCTTAACATTCCAGGCCCTGTCATCTTGATAGAAAAGTAATATGTTTCATAAAATCTCACACAAACAAAATACATGATCAAATATCCGAATGATTGCAAAAAAAAAATAGGATATGATTTGTTATCTGGGTTATACTTTGCAGCAATTAGGCAATTCATTTGGCATTCATTTGATTGTATAATTTAATGACAATATAAACAGTATAGTTTTGTTATTTTTTTAAAAAAAGACTAAAGCAAAAATGATTTAAAGCTAACAAAAGCTACTGTGACATTGGTTTGACATTCAAAGTTTGAGTCTTAGCAAAACGGCCAAAGGTATCTTGACTTGACACAGAGTATATAATATAAAGACTTTTAGACCTAAAAATCTTCAAACATTATTTGAATTTAGCAAAACATAAGCAAAAATTTCATATCAAAGTGCTAAACAGTGCTGCCTTGTAGGTCACTGCAAATGAAGGATAAAGTAATGGTGTGGGAAGTGACGTTTATGGTACAAATGGTTAATAAAAAGACACAATATAAATATATATGTGACCTGCTATGTTTATATATATATATATGTATATGCTTATTTAATTTCTAATTGGTGTATCCAAGTCAACACAAACACCTCATTTAATTATTCTGTAACTCAGCCTCCAGAACCTGGTGGTCTTGCAATAAATACAGGCAAAGCTATTACAATATAACGTGCATACAAATGTTCATACAAATAAGGACACTATGCAACAAATTATTTCATAATAGTATGGCATCAACAGTAGAAACATATAAAAGGGGGCACAAACACGGAATGTTGAACTGCAACCCACTAAAATCTTTTCTAGTACTCACATTAATACTATGTTTTCTTAAAGATGATTTGCTTGGTTTCCAAAATTGTCTCTAACCAATAACAAAAATTAAATTTTATATATATATATATATAAATCCTTATTATCTCTGGTGCTTACCCTGTATGACCCAGTTCCTATTTATTTGCATGTTCTCCTGGAGGGGAAGCAAATACTTGATTGATTTACCCAACACTCCTTGGGCTCCTGAATGGATGAATCAGGAAGTTGCTACAATTGAAGTAGGTTTATATCAAATTTTGTCCAAGTTGATAAAACACAGTGAACACAGTTGTATGCAATCCATTTTATAACCTGATCCCCATTCAGGACTGCTGGCTAGTCAACAGGGGTCAAATTCCACCAAGAATGGCCTGAAAGTCTTAGAAGGGCCACACCTCTGAAGGGATCTACAGGGCAGGTGGATCAAGCCTTTGCTTGGAAAATGAGCGTGTCATTTGCTAACATGACTGCCTCCTTCTTATTTTCATATAAAATAAGAGAGAGTTCACAAACAAGACTTAGTAAGACAGCACTTTTAAAAATTGCACTTGTATATGGAAGCAAACAGCCATTATCATTTTGCTAAGTCTGATTTGTAGATAATCTTCCATCTTTTGCCATTTTTTTGTTTTTGTTTTTTTAAAGAAGAAATAATAAATGAAAAGAGAATTTTCTGCCTTGTTTGCACGATGTTTGTACCCTCAATACAGGAAGTATATCCTAAAGGGATCAGTCTTAAGACACAGCCTACTCTGGTGAACAGCCCTTGGCTGTTTTTATTTTTAAATACAAAACAATCATAATTGTATTCCCCAGAAAGAGCTTTAAAAAAAAAAAACAGTTATATTATCCTTTTCCCCCCTGCTGGGATAGCATCATCCAAAAGTGCTTTGTCAGCAATTTCTTAGAAAAGCCTCATGAATTATTTACCCCCTCCCACCCCACCCACCAAAGCCTAAACATAAAACACAACCCCAATACAATACTCTGCAAGGTTTCTGGCTTTAGGTTGTAAGGTAAGGTGCCAGGAAAAAAAAAAAAAAAAAAGTCTTTGCTTTCTATGGGAGCTGCTTTTCCCCTGAAGGAAGGACAGAGTGGCAGGTGTTCAGACCCATCTTTTTGCTCACTTAATGATCAGGAGCCAGCAGAGCAAGTGGCTCTCTGCCCAGGCTTCCCCTGCTCAGAAAGGCAGGGTGTCATGGAAGAGCTTGTCAATGACAGAAGGTGGGGACACCAAGTCCTCCAGCTTCAGGTAGAAGATGCGCTGGAGGCCCTGGGTGCAGATCTTCCTCAGTTCCATCAGTGCTCTCAGGACCTTGGGCTCGGCGGGCTCCAGAGCCTGTCCCTTCCTCTGGTGCTCCTTTAAGCTGCTTGTGATTTTGTTGCATAGCTCCTCCACTCTCTTTGGTTCTTTTAACCCATGCCGCTCTGTAGAAGGACAGAGAAGGGTGAGCTGGGGTGGTAAGGAGGGCAGATCAAAATGCACTAACAGTCCTAGCCAAGGTCACTCTCCTTTTCTGCCACTAGACCAGGATGGGAGCTCAGTTAGTAACTTGGTCAGGACCTGCATTTCAGTCCCGGGAACCCGCCAGGTGTAATGCTTCTAATTCAGCACTGGGGAGTCAGAAACAGGGGGCTCCCCAGGGCTTGCTGACCAGCCAGTCTTGCTTACTTGGCTTGGCACAGGAAAGTGAATTAATACTTCCGTCCTGAAGTGGTGAGGAAGCCACTGATGTGGTTGGCACTTGGTGAGTGGGGGGCGGCTGCAAGACCAAACGTAAAAGAGAGCCCCAAGAGCCCTGGCTTTGCAGCTTTTGACTTTGCTTGCTCTAGGAAGCTACTAACTGGTTAGCCAGGTGCAAACCTCCTCAATTGGTTTATCTTTACTAAATGCAGAGCCATGAGCTTCAAGCTCAGAAGAGTGAACCTTCAGGAATCCTGATTGCAGTGGTGAGCTGAAGAAGGTTTTATTTGTTTTCCCCAAAGCATAGAACCAGGTGGCAAGCTTGGCAGTACATTTCAAGAGATATAAAATGCTCATAGCCTCTGATCTAGCTACCCCATTCCTAGGAATATATCCAAAGAAGAAAGTCAACTGAAAACAAAAACAAGAACCCTGTATGTATGGAAATATTTGGCACCCTGCACCCAAGAACCCAAACAAAGGGAACACTGGTGACAGGGGCAGAGTTGAAGAACAGGGGAACTGTTGGGTAAACAATGGCATGTCCATGCAGTGGAAGATTCTGAAGCTATCAGAGATACGTATGAAGATTATTAAAAGTATGGAAAAATACAGATAACATTAAATGAAAAGGAGAATATTAAATAGGACCCAGGCTATGATCTCACTGAGGCAAAAATAATAGTAAAAATCTGGGGCTGGTAAGATGGCTGAGGAGGTAAGGTATTTGCTGCCAACCCTGATCTGAATTTAGTCCATGGTCTTCACATGGTAGGAGAGAAATGGACTCCCCCATGCTGTCTTCTTGACCTCCACACATGCAGTGTGGAATGTGTGCAATGTGTACACATGCACACATCCCCACGAAATAAATAGGTGTAATTTTTTCTCCATATAAAGGATGAAATAAATGTGAAAATTTCAATGACTCTTTACCTTTCTAGGTTAGTGCTACTTGAAAGATAATGTTAAAATAGAACAAGATGGGAGATGGCCCTTCATGAAGCCCTGTCATATGTATAGCACAACCAAACACTAACTTGGTGATATTTAATTCTATTAGCATTGAATTAAATCTGATTTACAAGCTAGGGAGAGGAGGTGTCTCTCACAATCAAATCCCAGTCCATTAACTGAGGCTTTTCCATCCTTCCAGGGCCTCCTGTCTCATAGAACGTCCAAGATTCTACACTCATTATCAGGATGAAGAAACTGAGCAATTTGTTGGGTGTGATTCAGGAGTGGGGGGGCGATTGATTGTGGGACCTTAGAGCCAGACTTTCTCATGGCCAAACTCACAGAAGGGAGCATGGAATTTTCTCTGCTCTCCAGTCAGTCTCGGCTGCTCAATAACTATGGCAACCATTATTTATTCAGTGAATTGAAGTGGAGATCGATACCTCCTGCCAGCTGGATCAACCGGGCCTGGAATTCCTTGAGGAATTCATCCACACTCCTGTTAGGAGCCAAAGGCACCTCATTCCTTTATTGTTGTGAGCACTCATGGGATCTGTGGCTTCTTATTTTTCCATAGGAGCTGAGATAAAATTCAGGCTCCAGCCAGCAGCCAGCAAGGTTTTCAGATCACCAGGGAGTCACCAAGTGTTTGGGACCTTCTCAGCCATTTAAATTCCTTAAAATTCTAATCACTGACATTTAGTTGAAGGGACCCCCGCCTCCTTTGCAGATTGGCAAACAGCTACAGAGTGGAAATGCAGAGTTTATAATACAGAGGGAGAGAGGGACTCAGATATTTGAGTTTTCTCATTTCCTAGAGAATTAGACATAGAAGATTAAGATTTTTCTGGACAGGAGGGATGTAGCCTAGTGGTAGAGTGATCACTTAGCACATGTGATTCACGGGGTTGAATCCTCACCAGCATCATCGAAGAAATTGTTTGCCCCCACCCCAAAGATTTAACCAAACAAGCTTTTTGCACTAGATTCATATAATATTCATCCTGCCTTCCAGTATTTTAACTCAAGCATTATGTTTCCAAGATGTCAAAATAGAACTTATAGTCATGGCTAAGTATTAGACATACACCACAATGTGTATGTGCGTTGGAAGGGATTTGATCCGCTTTGTTTACATTCCCACCTACGAGAGTCTCCAGTATAAGGCACTGCAAAACCAGAGTTAGGTTCCAGCTAGATTGGCAGGTCAGACATTTTAACCCGCTGATAAAACTCATTTAGTAGCCCTTGGATCATACTCTTTTACTTAGATTATTGTAGCTCAGAATGAGGCAGGGAAATCATTATCTTTCATTAATATTATGTAAAAAGACTCAAAGAGTTAAGTGACTTGCCTAGGGCTGAAATTACCAAGTGGTCAGTTTCTTTCAAATCAAATCTGAGTACTTCTCTCACAGCCAGCTGGCTACTTACCTTTGACTGCCTCTAATTGTTAGAAAGTTTCTTGTCCTCCTGAGATGAACTGGCCTTCCTTGAGCAACTTCCTACTTTCAATGTACCTAATTAAGTAATGGTTAATTACTTCTTCCAATAGATGTTTATTAAGTACCTATTCTGTAGCAAACAGTACTATAGACAGTGGGGTCAGAGCAGTGGAGAAAGAAGCACACATCCACAGTGTGGGGCAGTTCACATTAAAGACAAGTTTAGATGCCTGTTTGCATGTTAGCTGTCCATGTCACAGATGGCCCAGCTGAATGGAGGGAGCTGGAGGGAGAGAGGAGCAGGCAGAAGGCGAGGAAGAAGAAGGAGGTGGAGAGGAGAGGGGAGGAGAGGGAGCTGATGGGATTGATTGAGTGAAATAACAAGGCACTGAAGTGTGCTCATGTTCTTCCCCCCTTCAGCTAGATAAAACCACTCATCTCAGATCCAACATTCCACCAAGGAAGCTCCGGTCTTGGCTCCTAGTCTAGTTCAGATTCTCTTATATACAGGATCCTCTCCCTTGGCAGGACATGCAAGCTTGAAATCTGATATTCATATGACAATTGTCTGCCTCTTTCCTTAGATTTAAGCTCCCCGGAGAAAAGCCCTGTATTTGGCCACTGTGGTCCCATCTCCTGTTCCAATCCTAGCACATCAGTGACACCTAATACTCATCTGGTAGATGAATCTATAAGAAGGAAGATCAAAGTCGTTTGAGAAGTGATTAAATGAACACTAAGTGTGGAAGTTGTTCAGATGAAAACAATGGACTGGGAGCTGCTGTTTCCAGGTAGCAGCTCCTTCCTTGTACCTCTCAGGTCTGTTAGCTATTAGCTGGGTGACTTTTGGTTCTGTTTTCACACTTGTGAAAGAGGACTAAAAATGGTAGTTGCCTCTTGTCATAGTGTCAGAATTAAATGATCTTTACCAGGCAGAGTGCTTGGAATAACACCCTACATATAGTAGGCACTTAATAAATACTTGCAAATACTCTTTTTCTAAAAAAAAAAAAAAAACAGTTTTTTAAAACTCAGTTCATTACCTTTCATGGCTCTAAGTTCATCTGCTAATGGCACAGAAATCTTCTTTCCCCCAAACTCATAATGATCTCTGGGGATTCTTTCTGGGGCTGGCTATCCCAGGAACTTTAGTTACCTCTGTGTGTTGTTCCTTCCATCTGTGTTCTTCAATCAATTACAACTTCCTCTGGACAAGATCTCTGATATCTGCTGCCTACATTGTTTTAATTGCTTTTGACTGGCTTCCTTGTTATGATCCATCTCAGGTACTTCCAAATTTATTAAGCAACAGTAAAACCACACGTGTAAAACTCTTGGGACAGTGCCAGGTACTGTCTAAAAAAATCAGCTATTATTAATGTCAAAGAGTCCCAATTACCAGTAGGCTCCCTTGTTCCTCAAAACATGCCCTGCATCAGAGCAGCATCAGCATAACCTAGGAGGCTTGTGAGAAAATCAGAACCTTAGGCCCTGCTCCAGGCCCACACAACCAGCATGTGCAACTTAATGCTATTCCAGTGCGCTCTGTATGCCAGGTGGAGACACTCACTTCTAGTCAGCTGTTACACCTCGGAGCAGCTGGGCAACATCCCTACCCTGTGTCCACTGAGTCTCTGTAAACCCCATTTCCCAAGAAACCTTATTGTAATTTCACATAGTGCTGCCCATAAGAGTTCTCTCCCAAAGGAGATTATTCCAATTTCAGTTTGATGTCAGTTTCTTATATTGAGCTAACTTTTTGCCATTCTACAGTTCCCACTTCTGCCTCTTGGCCTATGAGAGAAACGCCATCTCAGGGCACTGGCCAACTCAAAAATGATAACACAGTTCCAGCCAAGGAGGAAGAGAAGACATGGGGCTGTTACTGAAACAACAAACATTGAACAGGACTTCCTGCTCCACGCCTCCCTTCTTTCTCTAGGACTTCATGCTGCTGCCACTCACTGACTGCAGGGCCGGTCCAGAACACACACTGGTCAGGAAGCCACAAGTCAGGGGAAGATGTGCAAGTGCCTATCTGTCTTTGAGGAGGTGTCTGTCTCTCCAAGACCGCCGACTCTTTAAGGGTAAAGGGACTATGCACCTGGTATGTGGAACATGTTCCCAGACAACAACTGAATTAATCTAAATTGAAACTGGGCAGCTCTCAGGGAGTCAGACCATTTTCTAATAACAATGGAAGGCTAAAAATAACTTAGATTTTCCTAATTTGAGAGGCTTGCTGATTTTTACAACCCATTTGTTCAACTAATATTGGTCATGTGCCAGACACTACAGTAAATTTAAAGATTAGTAAGATTCTCCATGCTCATAGACTTTTGT
This sequence comes from Lophiomys imhausi, assembly GCA_907164525.1. Classification (NCBI taxonomy): domain Eukaryota; kingdom Metazoa; phylum Chordata; class Mammalia; order Rodentia; family Muridae; genus Lophiomys; species Lophiomys imhausi. The sequence goes on from CAJQZJ010032188.1 coordinate 14,011,775, forward strand.
TTGGGTCCCAAAGTATATCTCAAGTGCCTAGAATGAGCCTTAGTAGGAAATGTGAGTGTGTGTGTGTGTGTGTGTGTGTGTGTGTGTGTGTGTGTGTGTGTG
>CAJQZJ010032188.1:14016041-14029069 GCA_907164525.1 Lophiomys imhausi
TAGATATAGAACTTTAAACTCATGGAGATGGTTAGATAGTAGAATGTCAAAGTCAGGTGCCAAATACATATGGAGTGGACATTTGGAATGTATGCTAAGCCATATAACTCTCATAGTTGTGGCCTATTTATTTCTGTTGTTTTGTATTGCGTTTATTGTTATAAGAGAAAGAACCATTTGTTGAACTGAAAGAGGGAGCTATTGGGAGGAAAAAGATATACCTTAAACTTTAAAAAAAGGGAAAAGGATGGGGGGGTTGAGGGGGAAGAGGATGGGAGGGTGGGACTAAAAGGGGAAGTAGGGAGGGGATTGTGATTGAGATGTAACTTGAAGAAATAAAAATAAATTATATATATATATATACATATATATATATATATATATGTATATATATATATATATATATATATAAAAGAAAGCTAAACACTGTCAGGCGCAGTGGCACATGCCTTTAAACCCAGAACTCCAGAGGCAGAGGCAGACAGATCTCTGTGAGTTCAAGGACAGCCTGGTCTACAGAGTGAGTTCCAGGACAGCCAAGGCTACATAGTGAGACACTGTCTCAAAAACCAGAAAACCAAACCAAAAGAACCTAAACCGTAACCACCACGCATAGAGCTCTGTGTATCATAACTTGGTAGACTACAAACTTCCTGTTAGCAGTGCGCATGCCCAGCTCATCTTCACATTCCCACACACTGGCAGCCTGGCATGGAAAGGCCCGGATACCTGGATACTTGCAAAATGATAATTCCACACTAACTTTCTGTTTGGAGGATTGCAAGTCGGTATCAACACACTGTGCCTCATCAGTGGCAAAGAAGCGAAGCTTCCCATTGCTCCAGGGATGTGGTTTTGGCAAGAGGCCCAGTTAGGGTAGATGAACTGGGGCCCCAGAAAACATGTAAAAACCAGAACTGTGGGGAAGTTCCTATTACTATAGGAAGGGAGACTGATCAGAAAGAAACTATGTCCTGTCCCATCTCACCACCCAGTATTTCATGAGGGATTTAGAGAGAAGGGGAGAAAGAAGACAACTAAATTAGGGGGAGATATTCATGTTTGGGAAAAACACCACTGCCATCCAATTTCTGAAGCCTTCTTCCAGAAACAAGACTGGCTAATGATCTAAGATCCATTCTCCCTTCTGTAAGTTCCTCTCTGGTTTCAAAACAAACCATTTTTTGGGATAATGTTTCTCATTCCTAGGCCTTATCTGATGCTCCACTCTTTCTGATTATGAGGCATCCTGAGACATCAAGGCTCTTGAGAATTGCCATTCAAATGACAGTAGATGTTCACTGCAGTTGGTATTGCTTCCCAGCCATTTTTCATTCTCTATTGTCCAATGCTTTCATGCATCCCAGATGCGTACCAGTCATCAAATCCCAAAAGTCCCATGAGATTAGAGGGCTAATCCTGCTTGTGTAATATCTGCAACACCTCTGACAACTTGTTCTAGACAGGCTGGCAGGAATAAAGGCAGGAACTGGAGTTGCCCTGTGAGAAAGATCTACAGACAAATCACCCAGCCCTTTGCCAGTCTAGCATAATTGCTTTGTAAGAACAGTCCTCCTTTGAGTCTCTCAAGTGTCTAAGGAAATACTCGGCAAACATACTATACTGCCTTGCTTTTTTTGCTGGACACAAGCTAATCTGGAACTCACCATGTTGGACAAGCCTGCCTTAAATTTCCAATCCTCTTGCCTTAGGCTCCTGAGTGCGGGAATTATAGGTGTGAGTCACCATGCCTAGCTCACACTGCCTTACAAAGATATCAGCTTTTCTTTATGACACTGAGTTTTATTTTGCACTGCCCAAGGTTTCCAAAGAGAAGGGAATATATGAGCCCAACTTGAAGGAGCCTGTCAATGCCACTCTAATGAGAAACACAGGTAGATCTAATGTCTGCCATGAATCCAGTTTGGCTGCATCATCAATCTAGTTTTTTGTAATCTATACTGCCACCCCATGGAATGAATGTTATTATTCCCATTTTGTGGATGAGGAAACACAAAAGCAGAGAAGAGAAATGTATTACTCAACAGCCCTTGCTAACGAAATACCAGAATCCAGATTAATAAGAGAGTTACTAGAACCAGAAAGCTATGCTTTTCCTGCCATGCCAAACTGCCTTCTCCTTCAGCAATCTCTACATGAGTGGGCAGTGGGCTGGTCAGTTCTGATCACAACACAGCGCAAAGGGGATGCAGAGACTAGCACCACCTTCCTCTTAATTCCAACTCTGGACTTTGTGTGGACGCTTTAGGTTGGGGACACCTGGCACCCTAGTGTCCATTAGTTTCCACAAAGTAACAAAACAAGAACTGGGCTTCATGGCCAGGGCCTCCTTGTGAGCTGCTGCCCCTACACTACACAACTCGCTATTTTCCTCTTCTGTTCCCCTGACACCCACTTTGTGTTCAAAACCAGTTGCCACTGTAGATCATTTTAGAATGCAAGTCTGGCCATCCTGTCCCTCTGTTTAAAATTATCTGTGGCTCTTCATTGATCTCAAGACAGACCCCCCACCTTCCCTGAAGGTTGAGGAAAGTCTCTGTATCCTGGAACACTCGACCTGTCAGGATAGTGGCCTCTTCTATCACTAGACTTTTTAGCCATTTTCTTTGTGAAACTTAGGTCAGTCATATTTTTAATAGCTTCAGGAAATTTTTACTTATGTTTATAATTATTATCCCCCCATAGTGATCTGGAAACATTCTCTGCTCTCCCACCTGAGGTCTTTTGACACTTGGTCCCCCTCACACATCACCACACTATGCTCAACCCTCTGTGTCCTATGGATTAATTACCACATTCTGTCTCCTCAGGCATGTGAGTCATCCTCTTTGAAAACGCAGTGACATATGAGACAGCACCCAGACCAGTGGACACACATTCAACTCCTATGTCCATAATGATATAGCAATGAACTGGTTTTAGTGGCAGAAATCTAAAGCAGGCTCAAAACATTTGTCTTTCTATACTTTTCAGTTTTGGGTGTCTCACTGTCCCAGAAATGCCGAATGGCTCAGAAATGGAGCTGCAGAGCTAGAGGACAAAGGGAGCTGGAGGACAGGGAGTGAAGTGCTCAGGTCTTAAAACACTGGTTTCTTTCAGGTGTTCTGCTATGACATCAGAGAGTCCTGTCAGTGGAATCCATACTCTCTAAGGTTATCTTTGCTTTTGTTTCACAGTCTTGGAAGACTCTGGAAGCCTTAGTAAGGAATGAACTTCTTTGGACCAAAGACCAGGAGGAGGGAGTCAGGCACACGACCAGCCTGGCCTCTAGGGGCACACAGAAACATCTAACTGGTTCACAGAAGACCTAAGGAGATGCATGTATACAATGCTTAGTTGGGCCAATGCTTCTCAGCCTTCCTAATGCTGTGACCCCTTAATACAGTTCCTCAGGTTGTGGTGACCCCAGACCATAAAATTATTTTCATTGTTACTTCATAGCTGTAATTTGGCTACTGTTATGAACTGTAATGTAAATATCTAATGTGAATATGGTCTTAGGCGACCCCTGTGAAAGGACTGTTCAACCCCCAAAGGGGTCTTGACCTACAGGAGAACCACTGGCTTCAGCACAGCAAGGCTAGGTTACAAAGGGAAAGGCCAGCTTTGCTGAGGACATGATCAGTACCCCTATCTGGGAAATGTTTTCTCTAGCCAAGAGCACACCCAGCCTGAACTTGACCCTCAGCCAATCAGTCTAGTTGGACTTGGGTCTGACTCAAGGGAAGGAGGATGAACTTCAGCTCCATTTTAACCCCTTCTGGAGCCTGTATCTCCTGTCACTGTCTCCCCAGGCACTAGTAACACTGATGAAGATGCAACCTAATAAAAAACTGCAAGGGAACCAGAGTAGCACCTCCTGGGCACAGGGTGATGGGACATGTAGCAAGAAGGTAAAGCAATGTAGAAACTGAACATTATTATGTGTGTGTATTTTCATGGTGTGTGTGTGTGTGTGTAGGCCAAAGCATATTCCTGGGTATCTTCTTTCAGAATACCACCTACCCTCCTTGAGACAAAGTCTCTCATTGGCCTGAGCTCTCCAGTGTGGCTGGCCAGTGAGTCCTCAGGGATCATCCTGTCTGCCTCCTCAGTGCTGTGATCATGAGCACATGCCACCACACTCAGCTTTTTTTTTTAACTTGGGTTCTGGGAATTGAACTCACCTCCCCATGCTTATAAGGCAAGTACTCTACTACATGAGTTCTCTCCTCAGCCCCAGAAACAGAACAAGTTTTATACTCCCGATTTGGACTTAAAAAAAAAAAAAACTGTGGAGTTGAGTCATTTTCATTTTTGACAAACACTCATTTTTCTCAATTCTCTCGCAGTCAGGATTAGTAAGTGATGCTGTCTTCCATATGCCTGTAGTTCTTTGCTTCACTTTAGTTCTCTAGGCAAGAACTGGGAAGTGGGCCATAGGAATGGCAGGCTGATTAAAGATTATCTTTCTGAAAATCTTTTGTAAAAACAGCCTTGAGGCAGCCAGGTCAACTGGCAACAGAGCTCCCTACGAAGAAGAAGAAGATAACTCAGTAGCACCAAGCCTTTCTCCTGGAAGCTCATGTGAGTAAGTTGTGGATACACGCTTTCTTTGCTTAAAGTAAATCAAACTTGGTGAGCTTCAGAAAAGTGAGTCATTTTCCCAGCTAGCTATAAAGACACACAGAAGCTACCTGGACACAGGCAAGAGAAAAGGGGGATCCTGCCACTGACTTTCAGGGGCTGACGCTTACCTGTGACCATGCTCAGTGCTGACAGGCAGGCTAAGGCTTGGATATCAAGGTTCAGGCTCTGCAAATTTAAAGAAAAGTCTTTAATGGAGTCGAGCCACTCCCCAAATCCGCGAAGGCACTGAAGTCGATGCAGGACAAGTCCATTGCAGAACACAAACTTATCTTCAGCAGTGTTTGACCTGGGGATGGGCAGAGGAGGGAGAGACACATTAAATGGGTATTCTCAGTCTGGCTAACACGGTAGCATCATAATACACAGGTACCAACATGACCATTGGGCAGCCCTAGAAACTGTGTGCAGTGCTGCCATGACAAAGGTGTGCTCCTGGGAATTAACTGCCTGTAACCTCTGTGCTAATGCCCTTAAGGAACACAGGCAGACACACCTGCTTTCCTACTGCTGGAATCAGTTGCTACCTTGAGTGGGATGGAATATGGAGAAGCAAGCGCTCGGAGAATTTCTAGGGCAGTGGTTTCCAATCTTTGAGTTGTGACCCCTTTTGAGGGGTGGTTGTGACCCTTTCACAGGGGTCGCCTAAGAATACCTGCATATCAGATATTTATATTACAATTCATAACAGTAGCAAAATTACAGTTATGAAAATAACTTCATGGTTGGGGGTCACCACAATATGAGGACCTGTATTAAGGGGTCACAGCATTGGGTTGAGAACCACAGGTCTAGGGAAAGCCCACTGCATGACTTCTGCTGTTGGCACTGTCCTCTGACTGATTCGTATCTGCCACCATGTTGAATTCAGAGTAGCTGTGATAACTCACGGGAGTTCCTCACAACATTAGGCCCACTAGGCTCCCACTCAGGAGTGAGGAGAGGGTCATGAGACACTCACCTGACACTACAGCCACTGAATCCCTCCTGCTCATCCACACTCAGAGTCTCATAATACTGTCTCACCCAGTTACATGCAGTCAAGGAAGGTACTGAAGTGTGGAAAGCTAACTGAAGCAGAGGATCTGTCTTTACAACTTTCAGGAGATTACTACCCATGCTAGGTGTGACTTTTGGTGATACATCTTTCGGGAGGGCACCTATATTCCTGTAAGCAAACCCTCATCTATGCTTCTTTTAGTTCACCTGGTAAACACATTGATTCACCATCCTAGACCTGGATAAAAGCATATCTTTGGCCTATTGTTGATATCCCACCTGAAGTGAACAGAACTTTGTTAGGAGGTCTACTCTCTGCAGTAAACAAGAGATTTTCCTTTGGGGCTCTGAGTCAAGGCTGATCCCATCTTTCTTAAATGTCAGAAGCTGATAATGCCCCAGGCTAGACACTAAACTCAAGGCAACAAATTTCTCCAAGTGCCAATCACAGAGTCAAAGGTGGCAGAGCGTACTACCTCCTTGAACTTAAATAAGGGGTCTATACAGGGCTGTTTTTAAATTTGCCAATGTCTCTGTTCCCACCCCCTTTCTTATAAAAAGAGCCCTGGAACCGCCATCGGATATTATGGCTTAGCAGTGTAACCTTGGGTGTTCTTTTCATCTCTCTGGACTTCCTTTCTCTTATCTATGAATAAGGAATTTAATCATAATTTCCTAAGGTTGCTGAGGGAATGAAATAAAATGAAGGTTTTTTTGATAGCCCAATGCACAGTGCCCAGTACACAAGGGCACAGAGTATTAATTGTAACCAATTCTTGATTTGGTGGAATCCTTACTTTAATCTTGGCTTTTCCTTAACTTTAAAATATCATGCTCCAGACTTCTTGCTCTAGGTCGATTGTATTCAAAAGCCAACTGTGCTTTCTAACTGTGCTTCCAGACAAATACCTCTACTCATTCCTTCACTCAGCTAGTATTTACTGAGCACCGAGGATGAGAAGATCCTGGAGACAGGCACTGCAGAGAGCTTGGTGAGGTGTGGTGTGTTCACCTGCATGAGCTTATCCTCTGCTTAATCCTGTGCTACATGTCTAAGATGATGGGCATATTGCTATCAGCTCTTATGTACACTAGATTGGTTGCAAATTGAGCTACAACCTGGCACTCTAGCCACTACTCCATTTCTCCCTTGGATCCCTCCACACAGGGGGCAGATGGACTGAACACTTCAGCCTCAGAATTTGAACATGGACTTCTAATCACTGGTTTCAGAATCAAGAGAGTATGAGTTAAAATGCAGATTCCAGTCTTATTCTATAGCCTATCATGTCAAAACAGGTGGGAACGAGGCATAGGAGCCACTGTTTACACAGGAGTTTCCAGTGTCACAATATGAAACAGGACCAGGTGGTAGAGAACAGAGGGAGGGGTGTGATGGTTTTTCTTATAACACCTGGTGAAATACAGGTACTGTTTCTGACATATGTAGTTGAAATGAAGCAAGGGAGATGTAATTAAATATGCCCTGGGTGAATAATATATAATTATATAATATGTATTATATAATATATATATTTTAAAGGATATGTGTGGAGGGGAGCTTAGGTCTGGAGTTCAAGCTATTTGAACTATCACTTGCTGTTAGTCATGGCAGTGCACACCTATGTCCCAGCACTCTGGAGGTTGAAGCAGGGGAAATTCCAAGCTCAAGGTCATCTGTGAGCCTAAGGCCAGGCTAAGCTACCTAGTAAGCCATCTATTCATCTACATGCAAATATAGATAGATGATAGCTAGATAGACAGATGGATAGATAGATAGACAAAATCCATTTCCTCCTCATGTATGCTCCCACTGAACACTAGAGGGTGGACCAAATCTTTTGACCTGAGAGTTCAGCTGTGGAGCTTTCAGAGGCTCATCAAGAATGTTGCAACAGTCACTTGTGAAATAGAAACTCATAAATCAAACCCAGCATTTCCACAAACACCTTTCACACCATGAGAACAGTCCTAGAGCCTCAGACTCAAGGGACCACCAAATCCATCCTCTTTGTCTTGCATGGAAAAGAGCTGGATTTCCAGTGAGGCCATGCTCTGCTCAGAGCTCTACAATGTGTCTGCCGCTGTTAGACCTCAGACTAGAACCTGGGGTCCTAGCTGCCACTCCCCCGTGCTTTCTATTCTCCACTGCTCAGTGTTTCAATGTTTGAATACATTTCATCTTTGCTTCTTGAACAAACTGTTCACTGTTATAAACAGGCAGGCTGAAGGAAGATAAATTAAGAAGACATACCTGATGGAAAGTCTAAGAACAAACAGCTCCAAAAAGGCTGATTCTACAAGTAACGTCTGATCTTCTTTGGGGAGATCAGTGAATCCCGGGATCTTCTCTGCCCAGCTTCTGGACACATCAATGGAGGCCGTCAGGAGGTTGTAGAACTGCTGCACGTGCTCAGCATCAGTGCCTGCAGCAGCCTGGTCGGTGGGACAGTACTGCAAGGCAACACACGGAAAGCAGCCTTACCCTGATTGCATGGGGATGGCGCCATCATTTGAGCCTGGCTCTTCCCAGGTGTCAATGCCTAAACCCTACCCCCCCCCCCACCCCGTAAAAAAAAAAACAAAACCCCACTAACATTCACAGCCTCATCTGATCTTTCAATAGCCCTGGGACATGACATAAAATGAATTTATTGCTATTGTCCAATAGATAGAAATCCCTTCAAGTCCCATCAGTGCACAGGTTTGTTGAAGTCATTTGGGGAGCTTCATAAAGCATTTGTGGCTCAGTTCTTCCCTCAGAGAGGCCAATTTAAGTGGCCTGGAGTGAGGGTCTGCCCATTGGGAACTTTAAAAGCCCCACAGGCGATTCCACAGAGCATCACATAGGGGAAACCACTGTACACATGGAAACCACTGCCCTAGGACCTTGGGTCTGAGTAGGCCTTCTGGCTCTGGGTGTTCTGCTACAGCATCATGGTCTTCCAATAAAATGATCTCAATAAGGAGCCAGAGATTTTCAAAGTATAGTTTCTAGACCAGTAGCATCAGCTGGTAATGTGCTAGAAATAGCAATTCCAGGCTGACTTCATCAGACACTCTGGGGGTGGGTCCAACAGACTACTTTATAGCAAAATGGATGATTCTCATGTCCAGTGAAACGAGAAACACACAATAACCAATAAAAGAAAAGACTGAGTTTTGCTCACTGTTGATGGATTTCTATGAGATCAATCTAGAAGTGTGTGTGTTGGGTTGGGGAGTTCCTCTGTGGCAGAGCCCAGACAGCCATATGCCACCAGACTTGGCGATTGTGCCTGCTTGTATTAATCAAAATTAGATAAAATAAAAAAATTCAGTTTCTTATCACACTAGCCATATTTCAGGTGCTTAAAAGTCAGGTGGGGTGGCGGGACATGTTCATCATGCAGAAAGACATAATAGATACCATAGAGTTAGGAACTTGGGGGGTGGAAGGTGAGGAAGAAGAGGAAGACAGGAGGAAGGCAAAGAAAGAGGAGGAGGAAAAGGAGAAGGAGGGAAGGAGGAAAGGGATGGGGAGGAATGGGGAAAAGGAAGAGGAGGGAGAGGAGGTCTCTCTTAGGCTTTTGGCTACTCTGGTAAAGGCACAGGTTTGCCTGACTCAAGGAGGCAAACCTTCTCTGCTTCAGGCAGGATGATTTATGCAGCAGAATAAAGATCAAGGGACAACAGCACAAAGATAGGACAGACACAGTGTAAGTGTATCACTGCCTTCATGTTCACTGGGAAGGGCAATTTTGTAGCCCCGCCTTGTTCCTTACCAGTCAGAGATTTTAATCCTTATTTTGTAAGTGAGCAAACTGAGGCTCAGGAGGCTATGGAACTTTCCCAAGTTACACAACTGACCTCGGTAAACTAGGGATTGAAGTGTGCCAGGGATTTTGAGTCCCATGCCTCTTGACTTTGGTTTTTATATTTTGAGACAGGGTCTCACTATGGGGCCATGGCTGGCCTGAAACTAACTCTACAGACTAGGCTGCCCTCAAATGTGCCCCAGTACTCCTGCCTCTGCCTCCTGAGAGCTGGGACTGCAGACTGACTGTCAATATGTTGTGTGTTGGCTAGGGATACAGCTTACTACTTACTTGGAATTATTAAGGCTCTGATGTTTAATCCTCAGCACTCCTGAACCATTCCAAAAAGGCCTGGTGGCAAAAGAATCAAACTCACAGCCTTGTACGTGTTAGGACAGTGCTTTGTCACTGAACTGCATGGCCACTCGACTTCACTTCTTTTTAGCATAAGAACAGGCAGGATGAGTACTTAGGTTTGCCACAAAGCTCAGATGTGATTGGAGGAGAAACAGCTGATGAGACTCCCGTCAAACCTCTCTCATTTGAGGAGATGACACACTAGATGCAAATGGATCTTTTTTTCTTTCTTTCTGTTTTCCCCCAGCTTCAGTTAGACATGAAGGTACAGACTTTAGACAGTACCCAGGGACTTTAACCCCAGTTTCATTTGGGCTCCTAATTTGTGAAATATTGTAGTGAGCCCCACTATTCTCTGGGGAGTAGGGATAATAACATTCTTAAAGCTCTGTTGTGACAGCCCTTACGGGATGGGCCTGAGATACAGCTAACTAGCAGGTGACACTAGTATTACTGATAGAGTTCTGAGAGTGTCAACATCCCTTACCTTCCACATGTATGGAGTAAAGACTGTATTGCATTAAGTAGGATTTTTAAAATTTTCACCTCAACCTTCTAAGATCTTGTAACATCAGGTCTAGTCCAAAACCATGTCTCTTTTGTTCCCAACAGCCCCACAGTTTGCCTGGGGTTATATGAGACCCCAGATTCTGGGTGGTATCATGGAGCATGGGAACAAGTCCAGGAAAGGGAGGCAGCTCCCTCCCCAAGGACATTTGAAAAGGCCATGAGACTTGAATGAGCCCTCTGTCTCTTTTAAATATGTATTCTCTTAACTGGAAGAAAGTTGAGAAGGGAGATCAGCTGTGCATCTCTAGAAAAATCTCACAACCACTGCTCTGCACCTGCAGCCATCCTCTCTGGGCACCTAGTGGATTAGTTAATAGCTGATTCCTCTGCCTCTTGCATTCAAAGGTCCTAAATATTGTGAAGTCACACCAGGTATGATGTTATGGGCCAGACTTTGACACCAGTCCAGCATGATTTTGTTTTTAAATAGCAGGTCAAATGGAAGGAGAAGACTAGAAGGTATAAACGTCCCTCTGGGAATAGGAGCCACCGCTAACTGCTTCCTGCGTTCACTTCCCCCAAACCAGGGCTCATGAACCAACAGCAGTTCTGCTTCCAATATTTGCTCAGAGTCCACCAGAACATTCAGTTTTTTACCAGGGTTCTCCACAGGCTCAAGCCCTGCTGGGCTCACAGTTCATGTCTCCTGCCCTGGAAAGAGCAGCCCCTGCCTGCTTGGGGCATGAACTTCATTTTGACAGAACTCAGCAAGAAAAAAAAAAAAAAAACAACAACTCTGCAGGCCCAGCTTGCCTGACTGCAGACCCTTTGGGATTCACCTGCAGTCATTCTTGTCCAAGTCCCAGAACTCTCCAACCAAACTGGATACAGCCTAAGCCCAGAAACAGGTGGGTCAGCACCCAATGGTCTAGGGACAGAGGAATCAAGTATGTTCCTTAGAACATAAAATGTAAAGAAACAGACCAAGGCTTCAAGATACTCTGCCTGGCCTAACCATTCAAATCTAGATGTGGAAGAACTGGATCCCCAGCTCTGTCTCTTTGTAGTTCCTATATCTCTGGGCAAGATAGATTTGGGGGTCACTTAAGGAAACCTCAAAGTATTTGTTCATTGATTATGCCATTCAAACATAGACCAAATGCAGAAAAAAATTTAAATGAACTTTTCTCCCTGTTTCTATGAATGTGTAATTCCAGCATATCAGGATACTTGATCCATCAGGATCTGGTTTTAGTGCTAGTCAGACAGGTAGCATCTCCTTCACTGACAGGCAGGGCAGGATGGAGATTTCTACAAAGACCCTAGAAGGAGAATTGAGAGCTGCACACAACAGAAATACCCAAACAGCCTGCACACTGCACTCAGCAGCAACCGTGGGGTCAAGTTTCAGCAATGGCCAGGTCTATAAGTTATTCAAGCAGAGAAAAGCACTCTGAAAAATTAGCCACGTGATGCTTTAATAGCAGAATGGAACTGAATATGTATCATACTTCCAGACCTCGATAAATATGTGAAATATCCAAAGGAAATGGATTCCCTCCTCACCCCCTTTAGTATGTTACTTTTCTTTTGGCCTTTATATCTCTACAAACAATAGATGTGATCATTATGAGTCAAATATGTGTATATAGTCTTGGGGTTCTTGTATTCTAACGAGTGACATTTTAGGACTGGAGAGACGGCCAAGTGCACAAAGCATGTGCCATGCAGTCCCAAAGAACTTATATAAAACTCCAGTGGGCATGGTGGTCCTAACCTTCCAAAGGTGGAGATAAGGGATTCCTGAACCAAGCTGGCTAGCTAGACTAGCTAGGTCCAGGTTCATGAGAGACCCTGTCTCAATTCATATGGTGAAAAGTGATAGAGGAGCCTCTGGACTCCACAAGACTCATGCGTGTTCATCCCTACCCCCAGATATTTGAACACAAGTACACACCACACATACATATGCCAATAAATAAAATCCTTTTAAAGTGATATTTTAAAAATTGGTAATAAAAATATTGTTGATTAATATATTTTTCTCCCAACTTTCTGCTTTTTTGATCTATGTCCCTCTCAGAAAAACTAAAAAAAAAAAAAAGAAAGAAAAGGAAAAAGAACTGTCCTTTCTGCCACTAATATAATGGTGCCACTGCAAGTGATGTTTCCAGTACCTTCTTTCTCTTTCACTGGCATGTGGGCTCCATGAGGGCAGAGTTTTATCAGATGCACAATCCATGTCTGTCCTATATTTTTGTTAAGTGAATTTAGTGCTTCCTGGAAATTTTATGGCTCATCCTTTCTCATCCCTAAGATAAACTGGGACATTCAAAGTAAAGCTGAATAGTCATTATTAAACTGCATTGGTGGATCTCAAACATTACAATGCTGAAGAACCATACGAGACTCTTGTTAAAATAAAGATTCTTTTTGGCCTCCTGCTTTCAAGTCTGATTCAGTAGGCCTGGGTGTGACCCAGAGGGGCCTGCGTGTTAAAGCAAACACTACTGTTCTTTGTTGTTGAGGCACACTCAAGGACATGCTGGCCTGGAGGCAGCCTGGGTACCACACTCAGGGGCATGCTGGCCTGGAGGCAACCTGGGTACCACACTCAGGGGCATGCTGACCTGGAGGCAATCTGGGTACCACACTCAGGGAGATGCTGGCTTGGAGGCAGTCTGGGTACCACACTCAGGGGCATGCTGGCCTGGAGGC
>CAJQZJ010032188.1:14032413-14068807 GCA_907164525.1 Lophiomys imhausi
ACACACACACACACACACACACACACACACACACACACACACACACACTTCCACATACACATACTTTGTTGGATCATACTGAGTGTCTGTGGAATAAACTCCTGAATGAACCACTGACAAGCCAAGGCTCTCCCCTTTAAAAAAAAAATCTAAATGTTGAGTTTCACATTTATTTTTGTTAACTTTCTTCATGATGGTTTCAGCCCTTCCTGTTCCAACCTGTCGAGATCACTCTGAATGTTGATACTGACATCCATCATATTAGCGATCCCTCCCAGCTTTCTGTCATCTGCAAATGTGATCAGCATGCTCCTGTGTCTTCTTCCAAGTTTTTGATGAAAGCTCACTGTATTTTTTAAAAATTCTTTTAATTTAGTTGATTTTGGTCCAATTTTTGATAATTTTGTAGAGCTATCTAAATGCAGGAGAACCCAAGCAATGAAGTTTAACCTGATTCCAAAACAATCCAATTAAAATAAATATGCTTTGCAAAATTGAGCTAGGCCTCAAAGGTAGCATCAGCATGACCAGACTTTGGCATGGGAAATCTGCTATTTGGGGCAAAGCTAACAATTAAATTGGATAAATGTTTGTTGATGAGGATGATGTCTCCAGACTAACAGACCGAACGTTGCAGAGACAAGCAAACACACTGGATTGATTTTTTCAATGTAGAGACAGTTCCCAGCTGGGACAACTCAACATACAGGGGAGACATTACTGCTTTATGAGAAATTAGGCCCTGGAGATGGATAATTGGATAGTTTGGGGATACAATATCATTTTTGGGGCCCAACTTTTCTGGACTGACCTGGGACAATGTCAGATTGCACACTAGAGCCTTAGCCTAGGTGGCACCTATAAGCATTGCTGCAGATGAATTGCAGATGGAGAGGCAGCGGTGCTTGGGAAAGAGTCTTCATGCCCAAAGACCCCTGGAGCTCCCACCTTTACTGCAACCAGAGAGTCAGTGAAATGTGACTCCTAATTAATTAAAATGTTATTGTTTTGCTTTGTGACCTTGGGCCAGTCAAATCTTTCACCTCTCTCTGTTATGATTTTCTTATTTGTGCCATGGGAATAATAATACTTATGTTAATGGTGTTGCCACATGGTACCAGACTGTGTAGTACCTATCCTTATTAGCACATTTGATAAATGGCCAAAGTAAAAAGTTTGATCAAGGTAGAGATATACAGAATGCTATGGTGAAGTTTTGAAAAATGCCATCATATTTAATCTTCATAAGCAATCCTGGAACGAAGATAATATTATCAAATAACTAAGAGGGGGAAACCGAGGCATTAAAAAAAAAGTTTCTCAAGGTCATCCAGCTAGTAAGTTGGGATTTTCATCTAGACGTGCCTACTTTCAAAGCCTGAGCCCTTAGTCAGTGCATTATTCTGTTATACTATTATAATATTTGAGACTTGACTTTCATCAAGAGATGCTACTTAACAATCAGAATAAGAGCCCTCAACCTTTGGTGCTAAGGATCTACCATGCTACTTATAGGGAGTCTTGTGATCAGGTGTAGAGAGGGCTTTGTTGCCTAGAATGAGGGCAGGGAGGAGGGTAAGAGGATCTCAGCAGGTACACCCATCATTTCTGTCAACACTGCAATCCAAAAGGGGGCCACCTAGCAAAGACCTACTCCTGTTCTTTATCAGACATTCACCCAGACGCTGGAAATGCTGAATTAGCCATGGAGAAGGCAATCAGATCAACCAATGGGAGACACAACACCAGTCTCTCTTCATTTGTGTTTCTAAGCATGCTTGTCTTCAAGTGGAAGTAATGCCCCCTATAGCCAATAGCCTTTCAAGGGTGCAATGAGCCAGAGTGATCCAACGTTTAATATGAAGAGTTACTCAGTAACTAGGATCATTTTTTCCTTCACTTCCATCTGTATTGAGACTGTATTTTACTAGAACTCTGCTTTTCAAAGTCCTATAAAAATGGCCTTATGTTTGTAACTTTTCTCAAAAATCAAATTTAAGGAAATTTGCAGACTTCATACATGAGATATTTTTTTATGAAGTCCCATGTGAACTTAAAATGTTGATATGTTTTGGTTGACTGAAATAACAACACTGGTAATTATTTACGTTTTTCAAAATGGTTTTGTCATCCTTATATGACTGATGCTCAGAACCCTCCTCTGGTGTTAAATATGGTAATCATTTCCACTGCAGGGAGGAGAAAGCCAAGAAAAGGAGCCAGGTGACATAGGCAGGAAACAGAAATGGCAGTGTCCCACCCAGTCCTCCTGATGCACCTGATACTAAGACCAGAGCTTGTTCCTCTCCATGGTCTAATTGCCCCCCACTCCCCAAGCACCAAGTTAATCAATGAGGATGCAATTGGGTAGACTGCTTAAGGATAACTCGAGGCTCACCCAGAGGGTTTGATCACAATATGAGAAACACAATAGTCACAATTTCTAAAGCATCAACAACAAAACAAACAAACAAAACCCCCAAACCAAAACCAAAATCCTACAAATTGTAGTTCACCTGTGCAGCTTTTCATTGGTACCACCAGGAATCCTGCAACCATAGGTGTGACAGGTGTAGCCCTGTCAAAGCCCTTATTAAGGCATTTAGAGATTCAATAAGGCAAAATAAGGTATAGTGAATGCACTAATTGTTAAATTAAACGAGAACTATAGAAAAGGTAGAAAACTGACTAGCATAGTGCCAGGCACAGTCACTCAATCAACTCTTATTACTATTATCATGAATGGTCAATCATAATCATTCAAAAGCATCCATAAAACTTACTCTGGAATAATCAAGATCTCTGGGTGTCACATCTGCTAAAGCTCGGACAAGGGCATTCATCATACAGATGGGAGGAGATGGTGGGGAAGGCTGTGAGGGCTCCTGCTGTACTGGGCTCTTTGGTTTGGAAGGCAGCCGACCTCTCCTGCCTTTCAGACTATCTGTACGCACAACTGATGAGAGAGAGAGAGAGAGAGAGAGAGAGAGAGAGAGAGAGAGAGAGGACAATGTTTAAAGATCACATTTGGAATAGGCATAAATCATGAAGAGGAATCCAGACACATTAGAGTTTGGCGATGATGAATGAGAGCCACCATTTCAAAGCAGTGTTAAGTTTGGAATAATGCTCAACAGTGATTGAGTGAAAGTTGAAATAATCAGAAGAAAACCTATCCCATATTTACATTTGGTTAACTCTTTAAAAAAACTTCTCAAATAGAACAATGGCTTCTTTAAAATTTGATTTTTGAGAAACTAGAAGAAGCAGTCTTCAATATTAATTTAGTGTGATTATAAATACAGTTAAAAAGAAAATGTTTAAAAGAAACATTAGGAAAATTTGCTGCCTTAATGTAAATATTTCACTGTCTGAGGATACACATAAGCAAATTAGATGAAATGCATATGGTCTTACCTTCTTTAACCATCCCGACACTGAGACACTTCTGAAACCTGCAGTACTGACATCGATTTCTACGTCTCTTGTCCACTGGGCAGTTTTTATTTGCCAGGCAAACATATTTTGCATTTTTCTGCACTGTTCTCTGAGAAAATATAACACAGAAATAGTCAGCTAATAGTTTCTGGGAAGAGGCAAGACCTGACAAGATGTATTTTAATTACAATGTGAAAAGCGACAGTGCAATTTGTATAATTAGATAAATTTAATTTCCTAACACGCTAGCCTGCAGGAAAAACAATTTTATTAGTGTTCTTGGCTGACAGTGAAAATCATCTTGGGTTGTTCTGAAGCGAGTCTCAGGAGGCACCCGACTCTGAATGATAAAATCATATCTGAAATTACCAGGTCAACATATTGTACCTCGGAGGATTAGATTATCTCCACTTTTAATATCCCCTTGGGAACAATTTTCTACTTGTTTTACTCCCCTGATTATTACTGACCTTATTAAAATAAAATCAGAATTATCTGGGCTGTACTATGTATAGTATCACTATTGTAAGCCAGATATCACAATAACTGGTTTTGTTACTCAATAAAGATGAAACCATACAGAGTAAAATCAGAGTTTGTCTTGTTAAAATATATAAGAAATAATGTTTTCATTCTAAAACATATAGGAAATCATGTTTTAATTAAAAATAAATCAACATGATTTCAGTACTTAGTTCAATTTATCTTTAAAGGACACATAATAAACTGGCCATTTCTGACTTCGAGAAAGCAATTTTTTTCAAGTTGGATAGAAAAATCACTATCACTTCCAAGAAATAAAACTTAAGACCAAGTAAGAATGAGAGAAGGAAAGAAATATAAAAGCCACATACATTTCAGTATTTCATAAATGACTATTATTAGATGCTAAAAGAACTGCATTATCAAGGATACCTCATAAAACTTGATGTTGTAGATAAAAATGACATTATATTTTTCTGAATCACACAGAATTTTGAAATAACACGTAGGGCAATAATTAAACATCTCCTAATGCTCCAAATGATGCTTTAAAAAAAACATGAAAACCTCTGTGTAAATGGTTGTATTTTTAACACTTAGAATGAAGGGTTTCCCAAAGGACCTGAATCTACACACCCCACCCCCAGAGCAGAACGCTGGAATTTATTTGGGAAGTCTGGGATATGTTTTAAAAGAAGTTTAGGTAACCTGTGCTTAGTGATCTGTTTTGGGTTCAAATTCTACTTTTGGCCTTTATCTTCCACTCTTCTTATCTCCCAAGTTTCGGGGTTTACCCTGTCACCTTTTCATTTCACTTGAGGAATGATGGTTATACATGTGACAAAGCCAGCCTACACCAAGTCTAAGGCATAGCTGCTAGGTGTCAAGAGCAGGACTCTGATGGAAAGACTTGTGGGTTTTCAGCACCTCTATTCTTAGCAGTCTGTACTGACAGCAGCCCTTGAATGCAGACTCTTTCACAGACCATGCCCAGACTTTCCAGCACTCTTTCTTGCCATTATTCCCAAGTCCCTCTGCTGATTTAAGTGCCTGTGGCATTCTGCTGCAGGTATACATTTTCCCAATAACCTGAAGACTTCTCCACATTTGTGTATGTCTGCACAGTGAAGGGACAGGGAGATCGTTACAGTTCAATCTCTGAATTCCCATCATTAACTGCCCTTCATGTCACATTTTTAAAGAATTCAATTTAATGGTAGAAGGCCACTGGGTAAATCCAGCTCCAATTCCCTTAATTAACATATCTGTGGGGTGGTCCTACCCCAGCCTGCCCCCACCCTTTCAAATATAGATCTGTTTTCAAGGGAAGACTGAAGAAAAGGGAAGTTGTTGGGGAAAGGTTACTGTGCATTTCTAGACTTGGGATGCTACACTCCAATGTTGTGCTAAGTTCTCAGTGGTTTAGGGATGGATCTACTGTGAAGGCTTCATTCACCTCCTCCTGGACTGTCTTTCTTTTCTCCCTTCCTGCTGACTGTGTATTAACCTTCAGCATTTGTACTGAAATGTTATAAAACTCAAACCTGTTAAAGGAGTGTGGTTATGTGGAAGTAGCTTTTGGAAAATCTTGAGTAACAGGGGGAGGGGGAGAAAGAAAGAAAAGGGGATAGGCTAGCCCAGGGTTGGAGACTAGCTCAGTGGTAGATCACCTGCCTAGCAAGCACAAAGACCTTAACAGCAAGGGAAAAAGCAAAGGCTAACTTAAATGGCTTATGAAAATGAAGTTCTGCCCATAAAACACCATAAGCCTGTGTATCTGTGTATCTGTATTTAACATGGCAATATCTTATCCAAGCATCCTTTCATTTACCTAGAGAAATCAATGAGTGACATGATAATCACTGTCACATGAAAAGCACTTGGCTGTTCGTTTGTATGTCTAACCACAAACATGTGCATTGTCATAAATACCTTAGAGTTTTTATTCAGTAGTAACTATTGTTTCATTATTTCATTCAATAATAACTATTGTTTTATGGCTCCTTTAAGACTAGGAAGTGCTCTTGTATGTTGATATCTTATTTAATATGGTCTTTTTTGGGTTTGATCCACTGGTTGGGAAATTAATATCTAAAAAGAAGGCTTACATCCAGTGTTATAAACACACAAATGACATAGGATTCCTATTTGAATCTTCCAGCCCCGGTAACAGTGTGCTTCTAAATATACTCTATTTGCCTCCCCAATCTTCATCACCCAATCAGCATCCCACTTCACCTATGTCATTTGTGTAGATCTGTGCACGCCTGAAGGGAATGGCACAGAAATGTCTAGAGCCATCTGAGACTCACTGGCAACAGAAAGAACATCACAGTAAGGAGGGGTGAAAAGACATGGAACTCTAGAGCCAAGAGAAGCCAGCTGTCCCTTATTCCATGTGCAAACCACATTACTGCCCAAGCCTGCTCAAAGGGTACTTCTCTAGGGTTCAGTTTCTTTGATGATAAATATGAGAAGGTTGATGATGCCTCACAGTAAAATTCTTCACTATGTCTATGAGAGAATAATCAACGTGTGTGTGTGTACCCTGTGCTCCTCCGTGCATAGATGCAGGGAGCGGAGCGTTCCTAGAGGACAGGGTGGATGGGCAAGGCCCTTCTATGGACTAAGTTGCCTCTAGCCAGTTATCCTTCCCCTCTGTTTTGCCACTGCAGAGCTATGAAAGGGAGGCATCTTGGGGGCACAGGGGAATGAGTTGACCCTCCTGTCTCCACCTCACTCTCTGAGTGTGATTTCTGAGGCAGTTGAATGACCTCTCTGAATCTCCATTTTCTCCTCTTAGAAACAACGATAATTGTCTATCTTCAGAGCACACTGAACAAAAACAGCTAGCGAGTGTCCAAAACTCATTCTTAAGTCTGTCTGATTCTAGACTCGCAGGTCTTCCTGTGAAGACTGAGACACAATTGCCCAGGCCTGCCACAGGCGCTGTTTTCTCATTCTCTGGGTGGACAGGGAAGAAAAAAAAAAAAAAAAACCGCTTAGAAGGCAATGTCAGGTCAGGAGGTTGGTGCAGACCTCTCAAGTGCATGGACTGCTTGTGCAGGAACTTCGAGTTTAAAAACCTTGGGAAAGATGGATCTGAAGTTCAAGGTGTGTGGGGGATTATAGCTTTCATACTGGCAAGGGCAAGGATGCGGCTACACCCACTTAGATGCCTCAGCAAGGGGTCTGACTGCAGAGCGGAGGAAGCACCTGGAGGTGGCATGTTCTCACCTTGAAAAAGCCCTTGCAGCCCTCGCAGGTGCGTACCCCGTAGTGCTGGCAGGCAGCATTGTCCCCGCACACCGCACACGTGCCCTCGCCGGATGATGAGCTCCTGTTGGGTGGCGATGGCAGGCTGGGGCTCTCTCCCAGCAGGCTGGAAGCAGTAGAGGAGGCTGTGAGGCTCAGAGGCGGGAAGCTCAGTGTGGCCGTCCTCTTGGCCAGCGGGAGCCCATACGGGTGACCCTCCAGCGCCGCAGCTTGGCTGCCCGCTGCAGCCGCGGTTCCCAGGGGCAGGCTGAGCGCAGCCGCCGCCGTGGGGTCATAGCCTAGGTGGTGGCCGCCGGCTGGGCTGGGCGCAGGAGGGTGTGGAGGTGAGGGCTTGAAGAAGAGCGGGAAGCGCGTGGCGGCCATTGGTGGCACGGTCTTCATCTGTGGGTCCAGCAGCGTTCCGGGAGCGATGCAACCAGGCGCCGAGGGCAGTTCGTCGTCCCACAGCGCCCCCGCCTGCGGGGGGAAGCCTGGTGTGGTCGGCGTGGACGGAGGAGACTGCTTGAAGTACATGGAGGTGCTAGGCAGTACCTCGTCCTCTGGGCCAGATGGAGGAGGAATGGACGGCTGTTGCTGCTGCTGGTGATGGTGGTGATGGTGATGGTGATGGTGGTGGTGGTGGTGGTAGCCATGGTCGCGTCCCTCTTCCATCTTGATCAAAGGTCGAGGCCCGGACGGCGGCATTTGGTACAGGCAGGAGGGCTTGAGTTCGCAGCTGCTGGGGTAGCCCTCCATGAAGGTACTGAAGCTGGGAAGGGACGTGGTGGCGGTGGCCATGATCCCCGTGCTACCGAGGTCCATGGTCAGCTTGGCGTAGTCGGGGTTCATGATTTCTGTGGTGTATTCCGAGCCATAAGTCTGCGTAGCATAAGTGGACCCCGGAGGCGAGGGGCTATATTGGGCTTGCACGCAGGGCATATCTGCAGGGACAGAAAAAAGGGCACAGAAACCAGTTGATACTCCTTGGCCAGCCGGATTCACTGCTCTTGAATCGGGAACAGAAGAAGTGGCATCTTCTCCTGCCTGCTGGCAAAGACCCGAGTGCCCCTAGCTTACTTTCTTCCTCACTGGGAAGACAACTGAGTCCCTGACTGACAAAGGGGCCACAGGGGCAATTAAAAACTGACCTCCTGGGGATTACTATACCTGCTATCTTTCTTCCCTGGCTCTATTCATTGGATCCGGATCCTAGATGCTTTCCCTCATAAGTCCAGAGAATTAAAAAAAAAAAATGTTTAGGCATTAAAAACCAATTGGAGTGGCCTCCCTAGCCAAGGGAAAGGAAATAAATGTCCTTTTAGTTAATTTTGTGAGAAAGAGGCCATTGGTCTCCCAAGGCATACACACATTGATTTGTATACCCATGAGTTAGTGAAAAAAAGATGTCCTGTGTGGGACAAGGGAGGCAATGACATGCTAACATTTTATGAGTGCCAGCTAAGGCTGCCCACACAAGTTGTGGTCGCTGCTTCCCACCCACCCACTCCTCCAAACAGGATTAGCAGCCTGCACAAACTAGACCCCTACTGATGACTTCAGCCAGCTTAAGTGGTGAGGGGGCATGTAGGCCCAGGAAATGGACTCGGGGGAGTCGGTGCCATCTGCAAAGAAAAAGATCAGCTGTAGCACAGCACACCCACCAACCCCACTCTCTGCTATACTGTGTGTGCAGATGGGGTGCATATATGTATACACTTCCCAATTCTGACTAATACGATTCTGACCTAGTAAGATTAGAGCCGTTTTATAACAACAGTTAAACAGCTCTTCTAACAGGCACGTTAGTCTAGGTATTTTCTCATGATGGGGTGGAGGGAAGAAGAAAACAATTTCAAAACAGATGCAGACTCTCTGCCAGTTTGCCTAAGCTGGGCCCTCAAAGCAGCTGGTATTTGAGGTGCTGTATTCACAGAGGTTGAGGTGTGTGAGAAGGCCCTGAGAGTTACTGGCTCTTGTGGATGATATTTCTAATAATTTTCCTTTTTATGGCTAAATCAAAGTAGTAACATGGGGAGTTTCTGGCGGTTGGTTTTTTCCGAGTCAAAGGAAACCCAGGTGCTTCACTTCTTGGGGGTCATGGTGTGAAGGTGTGACTAACAGAACAGTGAGTGCTTCACATTTCCTTAGACTTCTTTCTCTTACCCACATTTCCAGATCTGATTGAGTCATGCATGCATGGGATGAAATCTTGACTTGAAAAAAGGTGATGAGGGCCTGTTGGAAGAAGCAGTGTTGAGGACCGGCCAGTTCACACCTGCCTTCTTGAACTAGCTGGGAGTTAAAGGGTTACTTATCCTGGTGTCTAGTTCTAAAGATGAAATGGAAGCTGGTTATTTAAAAGAAGGAACACACAGCCTTTTCATTGCCCCACTCCCTTGGCCTCTCTTAAGAATCTCTTAGAATCACTTGTCCTTCTTCCTTGTTGTCCTTTTCAGATTGCTCTTTGTCTTTCTGAAGTCTCCAGCAAGAGGGTGAGTGTGTGTATCTGTGTATCTTTGGTGCACACATAGGCCTGGCTGTTTGTATCCCTTTAACAAATTTATAAAGAAGTGGTACAAACCAAATCTGGGGCTTTTACATTTACTCCTCTGTCTGTAGCTCAGATGGGTTTCCCTTTGCCTCTGAGCCCTAGTCATCCAAACTCCTGCACCACAGATGATTTGGGTTTTAGATCAATAAAAATGTCCCCTGTTTCCCCAAGTGATCCCTTAAATGAATATATTGGATATAAAAGGACAAAAATAAAGCAATTTAAAAGCATAACCTATCCTAATTTCTTGGAGTATTTGCTTTTTTTAGGAAACATACTTTTGAGAAATGCTTCTGTAATCTCACTGCTCTGCTTGGTAGCAACAGGGTGTGGTTTACGATGGAGCTCCGTGCCAGGAAGCCACCTGTGCTGTGAAATGCGGGGCCAGCAGCTTGTGTTGGTACTGGGCAGGTTGACCAGACTGTCCGCTGGGTGTTGGTTTCCCCTATTTTCCCTTGCTCAGGAGGCATAAAGACTTCAGACCTACCTGGAGGGTATCTTGCGCGCTGAATGGTGGGGCTGGGGGTCTCTCCAGCGGAGGCTGAGAGTGTAGGAGGTGGGGACGTCGAGCCCTGCTCTGCTGAGGGTCCAGGCTCAGCGCCCGGGCTAGTCGGGCTGCGCTCTCCCGCAGTGGGCTCTGCAGGCACCGAAAGAGGGGACAAAGATTGTGGTAAGACTAGACTGGGTCATCTTTCCCAAGGTTGGGTGAATGGGGTTGGGGTGGGGTGGGGGGCTGTAGAAATGCTAGATAATTACAAAGAATTATCATAAGGTTAAGTGACAGTGCTTAGGACTCACGGAGTCCCTGAGCAAGAAGCATCACTTTGTCGTGGGGAAGCTAAAGGAAGGTTGCCGGCACCAAGTGAGCTCACAACCCTTTTGTGGTAAGCGCGATCTGGGCTAAAAGGTCCCGCAGCCTCTCATCGCCCAGAAACTGGTCTTTTCTACACCCACTGTAGGCTCCCAGCTTGCGAAGTCAAGGAGACCGAAGTAAGGGGAGCACTTGAGGAACGAATATGGTCCGAATTTTGGAGGTGGTAATGTCAGTGAGTATACAGGAGAAGAAAATAGTCATTTTTAAACTCCGACGGCCCCCGCTCCTCAAACGCAAATTTTACACGCCGTGTAGGAAATGCACAAGGTCCGGAATGAATGCATGAATGCCCAGAGGAATTAAGAAAGTCTGCGCTTTTCATTCTAAATGCTAATGGAGCTTCCCTTCTATTAGTCGCGAGTTTCGAGGGCCAGGGGTCAAGCAAACAAAAGGGCACAGAGGAAAAGAAGGCCTGTGCTAGTAGCCGCGCGCTCGGGCAGACAGCTTTGGCGGCGGCTGCAAAGAAACGAGGGAGGTCCCCTGCACTCAGCGGGCCGTGTGCCCGAGGGTGGGCGGCTTCAAGGCCCCAGGCCACCCGGTGGCTCAGAGGGGGTACGTTCCGGAGGGAGCCCAGAGCGGCTCCGGGGCGTAGGTCCCGGTGCACAGCCTAATATGAAACTTGCAGTTGGAAGAGCAGGTGGACTGGCAGGGAGGAGGGCTCCAGCTGCCCCTATCTCCGGCTTATAGCGCCCCCTTTGTCCGGGGTGGGCACAGCTCAAAGGTTAGGAACACCCTCCACCCCAGGAGGGACCCAAACCCCAAGCTAATCAAAAGACCTCTGGTGAGCGCTGGACCCAAGGGCGGGGTAAGTTTCGTCTCCTGCCACTCCCGCACCCCGAGTTTGCTTGTAGAGAGAAAGGAGCTCGGGTTCCCCAGGTCTAGGAAATTCTCGATGGCCAGGAAATGGGGGATTCCCTTGCCATCCCCACCCTGAGGTACGCCGACGGAAACCTTGCGCTCGCTGAAGCGCTGGCACGAGTGGATCTTTCCACAGCTGTAGCATGAGCTTCTCGCCCGCCCCCTCTCGCATCTTCAAAGGGGGGGTCTTCCAGCAACCCCACCCCCTATTCTACTGGGTTCCCTATTCACACTTCTCACGGAGCCGGTCAAGAGTAGTCTTTCTCTAAGTCGCGCCTCTCCAGGGAAGGGGTTCTTCTCAGAGGGCGGCTCACCTCCCATCCTTCAGCCCAGCCCAGCACCCCATCGCTCTCTCCGCACCCCACCCCCCCATGGGCCGGTTACCTAGGCAAAGCCTCTGAGCCTGGAAACACGTTCTGTCGCTCCGGCTCGTGGCCGCTGGGGCCGGGAGCACAGAGCCTTGAGGTTGTAAATTAGGATGATATAACTACCTCTGTCAAAGCCCCTTTCTTTCTCGGGGGCAGACGAAGGGAACACCCCCGTGTTCCCCTCCCCGTGGTGAAGTGTGTGGAGGAAACCGTGAAACACACCATTGTGACCCGGGCTCCTCCGCGGAGTTTCCAACCTCGGGGAGCGGGGGCGGAGGTTGGGCGGGGGCAAGAGAGGTGCAGGAGAGACTGGCAGAAAGGGAAAGACAGAGATTCTCAGAAACACCGAGGGAGCTGAGACAAACCCTGGGGGGAGAATTTCTGTGAGCCAGCACTGGGTCCCAGAGGTGTGTTGGGGGGTGGGGGAGGCTGTGGAGGGAGGGGGCGACGGCCTCGGGAGTCTTTGGCGTTCACATTATGCGTATCTTGTTCGGTTAAAACAACTCCAATAAAGTAATTTCATTCATTGTGTTCATTATGTGCTTTGGGCAGCTTTTCTTTTCCCAACTTGGTTCTATTAAAACATTTCCCAGGTGTTGGAAAAGGATCTCCGGAGGGAATGGTTGAACCGAACCCTGTAACCTCTCTCCCAGCACCCTAAAGATAAGCAGTTAGAGAGTACGGATGACCACACTCCTCGCGGCTCTTCCCTCGGGAGAACCCAGGGACATAAACAAAAGGCCACCTCCAAGAACGTTCTTGGAAATCAAGGGACCAATGATCATGAGCTCCCTCATGACTGCCGGAAGTCTCCAACAGGTTCGAGAGGTGCCTTTGGAAGCCAGTCTCCCCAGGCTGCGCTCTTCTACTCAGCCCTCCTTCTCACCCTCGAGAACTTTCCTTTCTACCAAGAGTAAAACACTCGGAGCAACTTCTCGGAGAGCGCATTGAAAAGAAACGTAAGCCTTTCCCACACCAGCCAAGGCCTGGAGAAGAAGGACGCCGTCCCCACGCGTGTCGGGGCGCGAGAGTCGGCAATTACACCCGATTACCTCTGTGGGGAAAAGTGTAAACCAGCAAGTCGGCGACGCCAGGCAGACGTGCCTAGTGGAGCCCCGGCCTCATTTCAATACAATAAGCTGCATTCCTACAATTACACCCTCTTTGCTGAGCTCCTCCAGCGCCTCTGCAAACTCCGGCCGCAGCTGCCCAGGCACCGTCCCTCCTAAGCTTTCTCCCAGGCAACCAGCTCTGTTTCACCATTAGGCACATTAGCTCGGACCCACCAGAGCCCCCATTTTCAATCCCACTTAAAAGGCAGGACAATTACTGCCGTTCATCACCGGGGCTCCAATTCGCTGCCGCCGCCGCGGCCGCCGCCGCCGCCGCCGCCGAGAGCATCATTACCATGACAACTAGAGCCGAAATACCCTGAATTACAGCGCCGGAGCTGCTACAGCACACATCCAGGTCCTCCTCTTTGTTAGAGGCTTTTCGCCTCTTTGGGTGGGGAGAGGAATCTCACAAGCTTCAGAGTCCCCGAGGGCCTAGGAAAAGTTTCAGATTGGAACCCACCGGTCGCTTGGCCAGCAAAGCCGGAGTAGGGAGGCAGCCCGGGAGGGGGGCACCCCACACTCAAAGTTGTCAATTTCAGGAGCAACGCTTACCAGCGCGCCAACTTTTAAGCAAGTCTCCACATTAACTGGACAAGTCATACGTACTTGGGTGCTGTGGCGGTTCCGTCTTTAGAGCGAGTTTCCAGAGAGCGGTCCCGAAATCTGGACTGGGGGAGAGTCACAGCTGCTGTCCCGGAAGGGCTGCGGTGCCCAAGCCCAGCGGCTCCCGGAGGCGGTGAGCGGCTGGCAGGGGATGCTGCGATCCCAACTCATGGGAGAGCGCCCCCGAGAGGTTCCGCCGGCCTCCAGTCTCCGGCCGCGACCTGGGGGTAGGATGTCGCCGCGGTTCCCACCTCTACGGCCACCGCCGGCTCTGTCGGCGCTGCAAACTGAGCCCTGGAGGGGTGTCCGGCTGCGGCTGCGGCGCGGCGCGGCGCCGGCGAGTGCGCCGGGCGAGAGGGGTGTGAGCGCGCGGGAGAGAGTGGAGTGTGTGTGCAGAGCGTGTGAGTGCGCGCGTGTCTGTGTGTGCGAGTGGAGGAGCGGGTGTGAGCGTGTCTGTGTATGGGGAGCGGAGGAGGAGCAGGCGCTGGAGGGGTGGGGGGCGGGAGGCAGGAGACTCGGCTCTCCCGGCTGCGCGTTCGCTCGCTCTCTCGGCACGTCATTTATGCCATAGGAGCCCTAGCGGCCTCTCCATAGAGTGCCTGGAATGCGAGACGTCAATGTGACGCCATGGGACGCTACGTCACCCTCCTCCTCCCTCCCCTGGCCCAGCCGGTTCCGCGTGTGCGAGGGTGTGTGTGTGTGTGTGTGTGTGTGTGTGTGTGTGTGTGTGTGTGTGTGCATGTGTGTGTGTGCCCGCGTGCGCGTTCCTCGGCCATTCTCACGGCCGCACAATGCAAACCATGGGGAGCTGCCGACCCCAGTCCCAAGGCTTCTCGGATTCGTGCTGCCAACCCCTCTGCCCTGGAGCCTCTGGCCAGGGCGCTTGTCTACCGGAGGGTGCCGCGGCCCGCCCGCGGGTCAGGCGGGACCGCCCAGCTGTCAGGCTCCGGGTGGAGTAGAGTTGGAGGAGCGCTACTGGCTCTCCTCCGAGGCTGCCCCGAGGCACCGAGCCAGGTCGAGGGGGTAAGAGAGAGGACAGCTCTTCCGAAAGGGAAGGCTACGCCAGCCAGCTTCTCCGAGTGACCTGGCAGTCGCTGCTGCAGAAGGAGTCCTGGCACCAACCCGAAGACTCCCCGAGGTGCAACTGCGCTTTCCTCATGCAATGTTTCTAAGGCTGTTTACGTCTCTGGCCCTTTGCGCCTAGGCTAATTTGCCTCCTCCCGTCTGTTGCTGGTGTTTCGCACTGGGATGCAGACCGCTCCAAGGACAAGATTTTATTTCTTTACACTTATGGTGTGGAGTTCTTTACTGGACACTTTATAACCCAAAGAAGTGCACATCCTGCTACGCGCGCGCTGCACGAGAAACTATATATAAAACAAACACATTACACGTGTTGAACTGCTGAGTGAGTCTGACTGTTAAGCAGATCGTCTCTCCTCCCCAGCACCGAGTCAGACATGGGACTCTACTCGCACTTTCCCTTTTTTGAAGGTTGTAGACGCCTCCCCTCCTATCTCTCAAATGAAATATTTCAAATCAATCAACAGGATTTATTAACCTGTCTCTAGGGGATTTCCTATGGTCTACTGGGGCACATTTGTCTTCCAACTATGCAGAAAGTCTGGGCGACTGTATGAGGGGGCAGCAATTTCTTCCTGGAAATGAACTTAGGGTATCAATTTCTTGCTGAAAACAAAACAAAACAAAAATGTGTCCGAGTTAAGAACTCTTAGTTCCAAAGATTGCTAAGTGTAAGTAACCTCTCTCAGAAATGATTTTTTTTTTTTTTACGAAGGAAATGTTTTAACGAAACAACGCAGGCAGACGCTGTCTCTAGGGTTCTGCTAGAATCCCAAGAGGTATTTTCTTTTAACCTGTCCCAACACCCAGAGGATGTGGGTGGCAAAGTTGGGGGAAGACGAGCCCCTGGTCATAACACATGCTTCAGAATCGAAGAAGGTTCGAGCTAGGGCCAGAAACTCGAAAACCAAAACATGTGCATCATGACTCTACGTCTACGCCTCCACTTTCACTTCAGCAGGCCGGTGTGTCTAAGACATGAGAGGACGCTCTGAAAGTGCCCCAGCCCAGAGTAACCGAGCCCCCGGACCGCCGGTGTGTTCCCATCCCCTCCTAGAAGGAAAGAGGGCGCTCCTACATTGTATCCATTCAGAGGCTGGGGGTTGGGGGAGCAGGACCTGGAGCCGCGCGGCGCTGACGCACGCGGGGCGCGTGATTGACGCAGGCAATGTTACTAAATTGGGCGGTTGGCCCGGCCCAGGAGGCGGCGCGCGCGCGGCAGAGAGCGGAGTTGGTTCCCCTCGGTCACCCCCTCCCGTCTCCATTCAGCGCCGCGCGGCGCGGGGCGGGGCGGGACGCGCGCGGCCGCGCCGGGATCCGGCGAACCAAATATAGACGGGTCCCGGCTATTTTTAGTGGGGTCTCGGGCGCGCGCGCGCGCTTGCTCGCTCGCTCGCGCCGGGCGAAGGGGCGCCCGGACTCTGCCCGGAGAGTGAACTGCGGAGTCGCCATCTTGTGCTCGGCTCGACCCTGCCTGGTGCCCGGCAACCTAGGGGCCGAGGGCAGGGGGCTGGAGGGAGGCGCGGGCGCGAGCCGGGCGCGTTGCCTGCGGCGCGCGCGCGCACGCGCGATCAAGGCCGAGTGCAGTGTTCCCCGTCTGCCCGCCCGGGCTCCGCCAGCCTCTGGGCCAAGTCCCGCCACCGGGCCTGCCCGGCCGGCCCCGACTTGCGAGGGGGCGGAGCTGCCTGCGGCCACCACTTCCTGAGAGCCGGGGATACCCATCCCGGACGTCACGGAGGAGTCGAGGTGGCGGTGGCGGCCCGGGGCTCAGCCTGCACTTGCATCATGGGTGCAGCAGCAGCTGCCCTGCTCCTTTGTGCCTTTTTCCCCCTATTGAGTAACTGCTTTGTTAACTGAAAATACCATGACGGACCAGTGTGATCACCAGTTCCAGACCTCAAAGAAAGTGAAGTTGTCAGGCAAGAAGAGGGAGACTCCCCCAGCCGGCTGCGATGGTATCTGGTGGGTGGGTGTGTAGAGAAGCACTTGACAGTTTTCCACGTATTACTTCTTGCCTAACTCTTCACCCTTAAGAAGGTTTAAAAATACTTTTATTTCCATGCTGTAAAAATTTCATCTGTGTTCTGCAACCCCCCCATTCCCCTTCACTTTAAAATCTCATGCAGAGCTGCAGTCACTAATAAGGAACCCTAAAATTAGGTACAATTGTTAGGAGACATCTTTCCATGGAATTATAGAATACGTTCCATTTTCTAACTTAATATGTAAAAGGTACTTGGTTACTCAGCTTGTTATAAAGTCACTAACATTGTTCACATGAATTGGGGGCTTCCAGTGTCCTGAGTTGAGATTGAAGTTCATTCTGTTGCTCTAGCAGAGAGGTTAAACATTGTCGTAGTTTACCAGATTAATGATGATACCACTTGCATGTGTATTGGTAACAAAAGCCAGCATCATAGACACCGGTGTATTGAAGAAGGATCCTCTCCCACTCTTAATACTCAGCGCTTAGGGCTCTATACATAAGAACAGTGATTTTTTTTCCTGTGTGGTGGTAGTGGAGGGGTGTTTACCTTCCTGAGGGTCACCAGCCTCAGTTCCCTGATGCTCAGTTGGATGAGCTAGGCTGCTGTTTCTGGCTGGGGCTCCTAAGAGTAGGAAGCCAGATTTACCTTTGAAGAGTTTGCAGCGGCTATTAATAACTGACAGGCCTTTGAACCTCAAATGGAAACTCATGGAAGCACAGGCTGGGCTCTGTATAGACCAGAACACCTTCCTCTGCTTAATCAAAGGTCCCCAAACAAAGGCAATTCTTTCCATGAACCAAACAGAATTTTTCTGGTTTAAAAAAATATATATATATATGTATATATATGTTCATATCCATTTTTCTCCATTACTACAAATAGGAAATAATATTTTATGAGGCCTGTGCAGTCTTTTTTTTCTTTTAAGAAATCTAGATTACTTTTTGATTACAATATTTTTAAGTGAAATTCAGTACTGGATACAGCTAAATCTCCAATTTTGAGAAACCAAATAGGATCAGTACCTTAATCTTTGGCATAATGAAAACATTCTAGGTTTGGCCCCTTTTCTAGGAAAAAGGACATTCATGTATATTTTAATTTGTACACATAAAGTAAGGAAAGCAATTTCTGTCTTTTAAACAGCTAGTCTGTTAAAAACTACCTATACAGTCATTGTTATAGATTTGTAAGATAACCATTTCATTTTCCTGTGGATTTGTAGCTCTAATCTGCCTGCAAGGAAAAAAAAAGATTATTTCTCTTGCAAAATAAAATATGGGATTTGAGGAAATTTTGTGTGTGACAAAGCAATTGTTTTTAACAAAGTAGAATTAAAATTGCTCTAAGAAGAATGACATGTAATCTTGTTGATTTTGCTAATGTGTAAAGAATGGTTACTGTTACAAATAAGGAAAGGTGAAAAAGAAATATAATCCAGGAGCTGGGGAGATGGTTCAGTGGGTAGGAGCACCTACTCTGCAAGCATGAGGACCAGGGTTCGGATCTCCAGCATCTATGTTAAAAGCCATTTTGTACCTGAAACTCAGGTTTGGGGGACATGAGACATGTAGCTCCTAGGAGCTTGCTGGCTAGCCAGTTTAGCCAAACCAACTTGAAACTCTGCTTCTACGAGAGACCCTGTCTCAAGAAAATAAGATGGAGAGCTACAGAGGGAGACATATGCTGTTCTCTGACCTCCACATGCATGTACACCTACATACATTCATGCACCATACACACACCTGCATGCATTGTGCATACATGTGTGTGCGCACGCACGCACACACAAACTGAAGTTGCAAGCCCAAAGTTGTCACCTGAGGAAAATAAGTTTTGAATATAAGTCCATGTTTTCTAAAACCAGTCTTATACTAAGCACACACATGTACACACACAAACATGCACATATAAAATTTATTAACTTCAACACACACACACTTCAGCTGTACCTGGCTTTGGAATCCAGGACCATTTTAAACTTTCAAATCATTCTATCATTCTCAGATTAGTCTTCCTAAAATACACCTTTTGTTTTGTCACCTATGGCCTTAAAAATCTTCAGCAGCTGGACTTTGTCTCTCCAAAGCCTAAAGGTCTATTATTTCCAGACTCTTCCTGTCGTAGCTAAACTGCTCTCGTCACTCTTCCTCACATAGCCTTCAACACATTCTTTGTATGGATACCCTTCTCCTCCTTCTCCACATACTCAAATCTTATTCAGTCTCTAAAATGAGTTTATGAAGACCCCAACTGTGCTCTAGCCTTTATTACATTCTCAGTTTCCTGCTTTTTAATTCTCCTCTGTCTATATCTAACAACTCTGTCAAATCACAAGCTTCAAAAACCTGCCTCACACATACCTGAAATTTCTGTGGGACCCAGAAATGTTGACGGATAAGAAATAGCCATCAACTGTGCCCTTCCTAACTTGAATACAGCTGCCATAGTAATTTGTATGGCAGATACATAGATAGGACATTTTTTTTTATGTGGATGGATATATTAGAGGCCGCTGGCATTGTTTGCTTTACCTGAACTTTTCATATTCCTGACTGAGCACAGCTTGTCAAGGTGCCTTCCACAAGCACAGACAGCTGCGTGGTGATACAAGGAAATGAGAGTTTGGCTTGTTGCGTAGGAAGCCTTGCTATGATCTTTTCTTTTCTTTCCTGCCAGACTTTTGGTTTGACTCTTACTCTGTTCTAAGTTCTTTCCTCTCTGTTTGTACTTTCTTTTATGCTGCATTCAACAATGAACTGTGGATGCTACAGGCTTCCAAGTGTTACTGTCTTTCTGGGGGAAAATACTTGAATACTTAGAAAATTGGGAACTATGGTATCTATGTTCAATCAGATGCAAACATTCTTGAATTTCTTATCTTTTCAAATGTTGAAATAGACTTGTATTCCCCTCTGTTATGTGGGGAGATGAAGTGGGCAGGGATTTGGGGATTACGGTTTGTTAGAAGCTCATGTAACTTAAAGTAGGAAATTTTACTTTAACAAAGAAAAAGCAAAACAACAAAGCAGGAAAGATTTCTGATTTTTTAGGAAATTTTCTAAAATGTAAAAACCTAAGATATAAAGACTACTTTATGGTGTAAGGGCTAATAATATTCTACAGTCTTATTAATGGCTTCCTATCCACCTGTAATGCTAATGGCCAGGATGGATTTGTAATCTGGTTTAAAACATTATTTGATTTCTTAGTCATGTTCTCCCTAGTCACTAGGTAGGTGGAAGGCCTCAGTGCTTTAGAAGGGAAATGGTATTGCCCATGTGTAATGAGCCAGTTTAGATTTTAGTTAGCCGCTCAATTCTTGCCCATTATTTCAGGTGTGAAAAACAACCACTGCCTCACATGTAGAAATTTGGTTTCTTCTATTTCTCCAAAAGCGAGAGACTGTGTGGCACAGAGCTGTCTCTTAGCTGTTTCTCAGAGGCAGGGACTGCTCTTGGTTACTGTGAAGCCACCGAACCTTGGTACATTAATCTTTTAAGGGGATAACTGTAATGACAATGTTGAATTCCCTTTATGTTTTTGTAGTTCCTAAAGTTGAATACTTTTTTTTTTTGAACTAGTTAAATTCTGTGAATCAGGAGTCAGCCTTGCCCAGTCTCCTAAGCTACCATTGTGGTCAGGAGGTTCAATAACTCTTCCATGTAATACCTTTGTTTTTGGTAGTACAGTTACATGGGTAGTAGTATTTTATTAAATTGCGTTGGCTTGCATGGTAATGAACTCCAGCCATCAAATGAGTGGGGTCTCAGCGGTCTGAGAGAGTTAGTATACTGCCAACATCACAGCCCTTTCCCTGTCCGCAAGCTAGAAATGAGCAGAAGCCTGGATAGTCCAAAAGTCATTTTATATTTAGCCTTGGAATTTGTCTTTGAACATTCATCTGAATATGGATGAGTCACAAATTCACTTCATACAAATTAGCAAACTTTGTTGGAGCTGATTCTGTTGTTTGCTGCTCTTCATTCCTTCCTGATCCTTCCTGCATGCTAGGCATAATGTTTCTCAAGAGTGGCAGTCCGGCCAGAGCTGTCCTCTGGCTTTTTCCTAGAGAAGAACTGGTGGTGCTCAGACAGGATATAAATAAGTCTTTGCGTGTCCTCTTGAGTGTGAGTAGAGAAAGTGGACTGTAAAGGCAGGTCACTGGGGAGTTCCAAGAACATATCAAGTGGAAGAAATGCTAGAAAAGTGAATGAGTTAAAACACAGTGGATTCTGCCTGTGAACTTGCTAGTCTTGTGATTGGGTTCATCTTCTGGATGAATAACCCAGTTTTGGAGGCATTGGAGTGTTCTGAATTTTAGCAGATTGCAGGTTCTGTATTGTCTAAGTCAGGTTTGTATAGAAAAGACACAGTTTGTCCATTAGGGTTATTTTTTAAAAGCCCATTCCACATATTTAGGTATCTGGTTTCCTACTTAGATCATGTAATTAGTAACTGATTCTGATTTTTTTTACTATAGTACATTTTCCAGTATTTATTCTGCATGTTTACAGTTCAGTACTGGAAAAATTCTTTCCTAACATCTGTTCTAGATTAGTTCTCTATTCCAGTTATGTTTTCCTGTTATATCAACTGTGGTAAGGAGACAGAAAGTCATATTTTAAAGATTTCTGTTATTTAAGTGTAGTAAAATTGAATAAACTGTCTTATTTTTATAATTTATGAAAATAATTCTTATTTTAAATTCCCTGTTAAATCAAAATCATAAAAAGCAACAATAGAAAAGCTAGATAAAATTTGCAATGTATTTACCATAGCACCAATACTTTTTGTAGTTGTGAAATTGATTTTTTAAGTTTTCAAACATTTTTTTTTGAGAAATGCTTGTCTCAAACTCTTTTAAAATGTCTTTTTGTTCCAGTTGTCTTGGGTCGCTATACTGTCTGGAATGACTATTTCTTTTGATGACTTTAGTGAGCCCTTAACGCAGTTCTTTATCAGAGTGAGTGCTCAGTAAACATTTGCTGAACCTATGAAACTGAATTGCAAAAAGCTTATTTAAAATATTCTCTTTTCTCTATTCTTACCCACTTTGCAGCCTTCTGAGCTTTCTGAGGTCATTTTACTAATAATCCAGGCATAAGTAGTACAGAAGAAAGTCTTCTCTAAATCGCCATGCTGCTACTGTGCCTGGCCTGCAGAGACTTCTGGATGCCCCTGAGTCACACATACTGACATGTGTGTTCAAATACAGAACCAATTCAGTCATTCAAAGGAAATGTTGCACTGTTTTGTGTGTTCACTCAGTGTGTGTGTGTATAATATATGCATGCATGTGTTTGTGTGCTTATGAGAAAGTGTATTCTTGTCTGAGGTGGTGGAGTCTCTCATTGAACCTGGAGTTGATGATAGACTGGACTGGGCCAGTGAGGTTTGAGAATCCCGGTGCTTCCACCCAAAGTCCCCAGCTCAGGTACTATGGATGTGCACAACTGCAGGTAGTGTGGCTTTCTACACGGCGTGGGGATCTGAGCTAAATTTAGGCCTCATGCTTCCCTGGCATGCACTTTACAGACTGTGTCATTTTCCCAGCCCCTGTACTACTTTGCGAGTCCCACCCTCACCCTCAAGATTTCATCTCCTGCTTGTCTCTATTTTAATGGATGAGCCATTTGAGATGCTTTGGCAAGGTTTCATCCTTCCTTCTTTCTTCACTGCCCCTGTCCTTGGTACAAACGTGTTGGCATCAGTGACCTTTTCACCCGTAGTTGCAGACTTCCAACCATGGCTCTCACTGTGCTTCCCAGCCCTCTATGTTTCTCTTCAAGGTCTTCAGGTCACTTATGTATGTGCTACCCACAGGCCGAGGGGCCACAGACTGGAGAACATTGATGTCGCATATTGAGACATTTTAAGATTCAAGTTTTGAAAAGGGGATATAGTCACATTATACAAATAATGAAGTATTGAGGTGTGAAAAGTTTTCTTTTTCCCATCTCTCACCTGCTGAGTTACCCTCCACTCTTCCAGAGATTATTGTCTCCTTGACCCAGGGTCTCACATCAGAGGCCAGGCTGGTTTCTAGGCTGTGGCAGTCCTGCTTCAGCTTCCCAAGATCACAGCTGGGCAACATCATGCCCAACTTTTCTAGAAGGTTTAAGTACATCTCAAAGCTGGTGCAGACATGAAGTCAGTTTTCCTTTGTTCACAATAGGGCATTTCCATGCTGTTCTGCCTTTTCACTTAACAGCATATCTTGGAGTTGGTTCCATAACAGCGGAAGGAGTCTTACACATCTTCCACTTAGTGATGTTTCATAGAGATCGCCCCCACGTAGTTGGCAATGCATCCTCATTTATTCAGCTGGTCCTACACTGATGGGCATTTGGAAAGTTTCAAGTATGTAGTTAAAAGTATTGCCTCAATAAATACTTATACTATGAAGACGATTTCATACTTGTGCAAATATATCTGTAAAATTCATAGAAGTGGATTGCTGGGCCAAAGAGTAAACATCATAGTAGCTTGATAAATAAGGTCAAATTGCCCTCCACAGGAGTTGTAAAATTTATACCTCTCTTGAATTGTAGGCAAATACCTGATCAATGCATATTCTTGCCAAGAAAGTACATTTGTAAACTTTGGTATTTTTTTAGTCTGGTTAGTGAAAACTGTTAGTGCGGTTTTACTTTCTGTTTCTCTTATGAGTAACTGTGAACACCTTTTCCTCTGTTTAATAGCCATTTCTCTTTCCTCTTTTGTGAAGTGTCTTTTAAACCCTTTGCCATGTTTTAGGAGATGGAGGGAATTAAACATTCCTCTGCAATCTTGTTACAGTATAAATATCCACCTGTGTAATCTGAGTCATGTTCCTCCAGTTTTTCCTTTCTTTGAACTTTACTTATAGTCTTATTGTTATGTAAATTGAAAAAAATATGGTTGAATTTGTATTCATTTCAGTGACTTCTAGAACTTGTCAATTAGAAAACCCCACTCCACTCCAAGTTTATGAACGGATTCATGTTGATTTGTTTCCTTGTGTCATTTTCATTTTAGATTTTACTTGATTCATTTGCCTTGGTGTATGGTATGGAATCGTCCAACTTATTGTTCCTTTCTAATGGCTCTTCAGTTGCCTCAGCACCATTTGTCAGTTGTCTGGTCTCTCCCGTTCGCTGCTTATTGAAGCAGGGCTGACTCATCCACTTGCTGTCCTCACACCTTCGTTGCTGTGACGGAGCACGAATACAGTCCTGCTTTCCTTCCCGAGAGCACCTATGCAGTGCTGCCAGTGCCTTTCACCGTGGTGCTGCCTCTGTCTTCCTTAGCAGCCCCAACAGCCTGGCAGTCATCTGATGAGTGGATGCAGGCTGCCCAGAAGGCTTGCCAGTTCGCACAGTACAGTAATTGGCTCAAAGGGAAGCCCAAGGATACGAAGGTTCATTTAACAGACTGTTCAAACCTGAGGTGGCCCCTGGCTCTTGCCGGTCACTGCTAACCCTCCCTCTAGAAAGCTCTAGCTGAGCTGTGCTGTCCTCTGCTCCTGAGGTCTGGCTTGCTTGTCTTCATGCAGAATCCCCTAATTGGCCACCTCTGCCTAATTGACTGAATGGGATTTTTACCTCCTATACTTTCCAGGGGAACCAGAGTGGCCAGAAACCAGTGCTGGTGCCTCCGTTCTGCACTGGCCAGCTCTGGAACCCTTTTCTTCCTCCACTGGAATTGTGGTTGTGGATGGAAGGAATGAAACCTATCACTTGAATGAGGAAAATTTTATTTTGTTC
Source organism: Lophiomys imhausi (assembly GCA_907164525.1). NCBI lineage: Eukaryota > Metazoa > Chordata > Mammalia > Rodentia > Muridae > Lophiomys > Lophiomys imhausi. The sequence continues at coordinate 14,056,778 of CAJQZJ010032188.1, forward strand.
ACCCCAGCTTTGTCCTACCAGGAAAGGGTGTCCAGGCCACTAGAGCTAAACCCATTTTGTCCCTGGTTGCTGTTGGTGCTCTTTAATAAAAAACTTCCTTCCACTTTGAACTACTGCCCCAGGGATCTTTCTCTTCCACCCCCCCCCCCAGGCCACCTTGCCTGTTCTTTATTACTGAGCCTTACTTTTTGATCCTGTTTGTTATCTCCTCCTTCAGACTTCCCTCTGAGGGTGGTGGTACACGCTGCCTTGTACCAGTCTGGCTTAGAAGTTATTGTGGTCAAATGTGCTTTAGTTGAATGCAAATTGATTAACTGGAAAAATTGGTTAAAACAACAATTTTCTCAAAAATGTATCTTAAGCTATTAGGTTTTTGAGTAGTATTATTATTGCATTATGGAAGTGAACAAACACTTCTGGCTCATTCTTGAGGTATTTTCTAATCATTTAAATTTTAGATATAGCAGCATGTGTGACATCAAAATGTTAAAGCAAGCAAGCTTAGCTGCTCAGCAATTGGAAAGAGTTGGACAAATGTGATCTTAACTAAGAGGCAGTAGAGGCTAGTTGGAACAAATCAAAAACATCTAGTAGCAAGATAAAAACATGTAAGCTTGATTGTTTTCTTTTTCCTTCATCAAAAAGGTCATGCTTGTACAGTACAGGACACTTAGAAAAATATAGATAAGGAATAGAAGGATAAAATAAAAAGAGCTGAAAATGAGTTTATGAATAACTTATGCTGTCCTTCTCTGGGTTTGAAGGCATTTTATACACTAACGCTGTTTACTGTCATTATTTGCCCTGACTGACCTAAACATTCTTCAAGTATGTTATCACGTTTTCCCCCAGATTAGGTTTCTGTTCCTTTTTGCTTTTTGTTTTACAACTGTGGGCCAGCCCACTTTTAATAAAAAATTAAAATTAGACTTAACAAATAGGTTATCATTCTCTTCCCTTCAGTCCATTCTGCCTCATCTTGTATCCAGGCTGGATGCTCAAGACATTCCTCTTTGGTGTAAGTAGGACACTTTGTAAATGAAGCCATTCTACCAAACTGTTTTCTTGAGTTCCCAAAGGGGACCAGTTGCGAATTACTGTAGAACCCCCCTCCCTCCCTCCCTCCCTCTCTCACTCCCTCTCTTCCTCCCTCCCTCTCTCCCTCCCTCTCTCCTTCCCTCTTTCCTCCTTCCCTCTCTCCCTCCCTCCCTTTCTCCATCTCTCCCTCTCTCCATCCCTCCCTCCCTCAGGTGCTTCCTTCAATCCTTTTTTCTGTCCCTCCTCTTATCTCTATGATATTTTTGAAATTCACACTTGCTGAATGCTTTGCATGTAAGTTAAATAGTGGAAGTAGATACAAAGGGATAGGCTTCCTTACAGTGAATGTAGCCTGCTGCAGAGAACTCCATCTCAATGGAGGGAGGCTCTGCTCTTAGAGACAGGCGCTTAGTGGGTCGGTTAGGCTAGTCTTCAGCCTGAGATTCTGCTGATTTAGCCTCTGGAGCACAGGACTAACAGGTCTGTGCCACTGTACTCAACATGGAGAAAAATTACTAAAGAGACTTTTCTCTAAAACAAGGTTGTCAGATACATGCTGTGTGTGTACCCAAGCCTGAATCTGTAGTATGTAAACTCATCAGTCACTGCTTCTCTCCAGATCCAAACTAATGTTGGAATGAATCATCTTCAAAATGGGGCCAGAGAAAGCTGTCCCCTTTGCAGTTGCTGTAGGACTTGCTTACCATTCTTGCTCTGTTATGTTTTTAAAAATATTTATTTTTTTGTGTGTGTGCATGTATTTGCATGCAATTGAGTGTATGTGTGTGCCACATATGTACAGATGCTCACAGAAGTTAGAAGGGCCATTGGACCCCTGTACCTGGAGTTACATATGGTTGTGAGCTGCCACCTGGGTGCTGGGATCTGAAGCCATCTCTCCAGCCCTTGTTACATTTTTTTTCAAAGCAGATAGATCCAGAAAGTTACTATGTCTTATAGCTGACATATGAGTTCATGAAGGGATGTGGACAAATAGTGATCTCAGAGCTCAGCCATCTTAGTTGTGATCGTGGAAACAGCACAACTATAGACTTGGAGCGGAGAGAAAGTGATGTCACAGGGACATTCACCAATGTGAGTTGTTACTCAGTTTATGCCATAGTGATAGGCACTCCAGTGTCCTTCATACTTCAAATGACTATTATAAACCAGCATGGGGAATCCTATTTCTTTTGCCCAGGAAGGGTCAGGTGGCCTGTAAGTTATTTTGGCTAATAAGATGTGGAGGACAATGTGGAGGACAGAGGTGGACAAAGGGTTTTAGGAAACAATTGCTCGACATTATAAGAGGGTAGAGACAGAAGTAGATCGTCCCCTCTATTTTGATGTACATGAGTATACTGGCTGGAATGACTGTAGCCATCCTGGGCTACTGAGAAAAGGCACTTTGAGATGGAGTCAGTCTCTAAGATGTCAGAACAGAGGGCGGCAGCAACTGAGGTTTTCCTTGTGCAACTGCTGACCACATTGTGCCTTTCTTTTGAACCTGCAGTTCTGCGAGATAACGCAGTTCCTTGTCTAAGTCAGAGAGATCTGGGGCCTTGCCGCCTGCAGGCAAAGCATCCCGAGTCCCAAGCAGGTCCAAGTCATGAGGATTTGATCTTGTTCTGATAGCTTTCCTCTTATCAGAGTGCTTTCATCGGTCTGACTTCATAACTTGGATGCAGAGTCTAACTGGCCATTTCTTGCTGCTGTCTTCTCTCAGTGATCCTGTTGTAGACCACTGTTCTTCACAGAGAACAGTAGGTAACAAAATGACAACACTGTCTCCATGGGAGACTTTTGGCTTTCAGTGTCTTATGGCGGGCTCTTTCCACTTGCCATTCATTTTTACTTCTGATTCTGATTGCTGGCTTTGATCTTGGATCCCCGAGACTGGTACCTGGTGACTTATCCTTGGCTTAAGATTGATAGCTTTGCTTTCCTCTCTTCCTTCTCTTGCCCCTCTTCCTTCCATCTCCCTCATTCACTTTCTCATCACTTAGTGACTGGATGCTGTGGTGGGGATGGTGGATGTTTTCTAGGAGTGAAAAGGACTTTAATGAAATAAGTAACCACCCAGCTGTTTGCTTCAGAGTCTAGAGTCTAGACAGTTATGATCAGGAGGAGGTAGGTCGGTGTTTGGTCTGTTTCTCAACCAGCCCCTTTTATTCAAGGCAAAGATAAGTGGCCCCAGAAATGATCTTCATTGTGGCCTTACCATTTGCTACCTGAAACACTGGGCAGATCCCAGAAGACATTGAGTTTCTTCTTTAAAAATTGTTACTGTCTAACTTTTCCTATTTTTGTACTTATTATGACTTAAAGGAAAGACTGTGAACTTGGTAAATTAAAAGAAAAAGTAAAGAAAAATCTACTAAAGCTCAGTTGGGTTTTCTGGTTATATTCCAGTGAATGACTAGGTCTTTAGAATGAGCTCTATGTAGCTTGTTAGTCTATTTGGAGAAAGGCAGTGAGTTACCATCTGGGGAATAATAAAGGTAGGTATTGAAATTTGTGTTATCGATCACCAAAATCCCAAAGAAGGAGAAGGAGAAGAAGAACAAGAACAAGAAGAAAGAAGAAGTCAAGGCCTTCTTGAGACACTACAAGGGAAGCAAAGGCCAGAGTGCCAGGCTTGAGGCTTATGTTCTTGTTGGACCAGAATTTCTGGTCGGCCAAATTAGGAGACAGTGAAATGCCCCCTCTAGTGGCGAGGGGCCAGTTTCTACTTGGCTGCTGTGGTTGGTGCTGGAGAGGATGAGTTCTATGCTAGAGGGAATCCTGAGTACCTGGAGTGTCTTTAGCGCAGGTTTCCTTACCAGGACAGCCAACATGTTTATCAGGATAAAAACCCATTGGAAAATGTAGAGGCTGCAGTAGTGGGTTGATGTTCAGAGTTCATTTTTATGAAGGCCATGGAAGGACCCTGAGTTAGACCAGTATTGCTAAACTTATTATTAGAAAGAAGTGATACAGTAGGAGTCTTTCTAATTCCACCCAGAGAGAGAGAAAAATTATATTAAAAGTTGTGGGTTGGGTCTTCCAGGTGGCTCAGGGGACAAAGGCACTTTCTGCCAGATCTGATAAACCCAGGTTCACTCCCTGGAACTACATAGTAGAAAGACAACACAGTTTCCAGCACGTTATCCTTTGACCTCCACAGTTGTACCATGGCACGCTTGTGCCCACACATACACACTAAATATAGAAAATTAAAAATTACCAAGTAGGTAGTACCATGCAGCAGTAGTCATCCTCATTCATGTAGCATAGTGGCTATAGATTCCCAAAGTGTGAATTTGATTGGAAATTTTTAGTGGTAATTCTGAAAATCAGATATTTAACTTTCACATTAGAAGTGATTTACCAATGTGGCCAAATATAATCTTAATTTTGTATCAATATACAAAGATCAGTACCGATGTAGCCCAATACAATCTTAATTTTACATTAATATACTAGGGTCAATACCATTGTGGCCAAATATAATCTTAATTTTGTATCAATATACAAAGATCAATACCGATGATTTGGCCACATTGGTATTGATCTTTGTATATTGACACAAAATTAAGGGTAACGCTTTTTAAAGGTATTGTTTGTAGTAATACTTAAAAATGAAATGTCAAGTTTTGACCTCTCACTACCAACCGACATAAACTGTTTAGGATAATTAAGAAACGGAAACTAATAGTCATGAAAACGTGTCATTTTGTTAGTTACTATGACAGTCTATCACAGTTATTTTCTAAGCTACTCAGAAATCAAGTTGCTAAGAGACAAGCAATATTTGCTTATCTAAATATAAGAGATAGATAGGGCATCTTCAAAAACCTCAAGAGATCTGCAGAATATGGCATTCAAAGATGTTTTCTTAACTTAAGATTTTTTGATATCGAGACATGTCAGCTCCTGACAGCACCCCCTATATTACTCCAAGTAGAAGATGAGCATCGAAGAATCTCCAGTGGGAGATGATTAAATTGGTGGCAAGCCATTCTCTTGGCAAGAAAAACCCCTTGCTTCAACTGTAGACAGACTTCTGTCCAAAAAGGACAAAACTTGGAAGCAGGTAAGTCGACAGCCTATCTCTGCCAAGACAGGGTAGGTAAGTCCTTCATAATTCCTGCTCTACAACCAATGTCTGTCAGAGAAATGGGGCCAAATGGCTGAAGATTGATGCTGTAATGTATGGAGAGAAAATGGGAACTGTCCAGGCAGCCACTGGTATGTCATTTTTTAGTTTTGGAAGCTGCAGGCCCTGCACTTCCTATATAATCAGATATATTTATCCCTCTCAGGTCTCTGAGGTGGTTGAAGAATAGATAGCTAGAGTGTCATAGTTAAATTTTGAGTTGTTTAGGAATCAAGAGGGTGTTCTGGATCTAAGAAGATATTTTTAAAATTATGAGGCAAGTTAGTATGAAAGCTGAGTTAGATATAGAACTTTAAACTCATGGAGATGGTTAGATAGTAGAATGTTAAAGTCAGGTGCCAAATACATATGGACTGGACATTGGGAATGTATGCTAAGCCATATAACTCCTATAATCGTGGCCTATTTATTTCTGTTGTTTTGTATTGTATTTATAGTTATAAGAAAAAGAACCATTATTTGGACTGAAAGGGAGAGCTGTTGGGGGGAAAAATAAATACCTTAAACTAAAAAAAAAAAAAGAAGGGAAGAGGATGGTGGGGCTGAGGGGGAGGAGGGTGGAAGGGTGGGACTGGAGGGGGGAGTAGGGAGGGGATTGTGATTGAGATGTAACTTGAAGAAATAAAAAATAAATTATTAAAAAAAAAGAAGTGATTTAATTTCTGCCCATAGAAAGGCAGTGAAGCTAAGTAAACTAAGTAGCGTATTTCCCAACATTCGGTGTACTTGAAAGCTGTATTATGTTATGGATGTATGTTGTTGATAATAGATTGTGATTACTCATAAATCTCAAAGTCCAGTTATGTTTTTTAGGTCAGTTCTCTTTTTTATTGTGTTATTTGTTCTATGTGCATCTGTGTGGTGTTCATGCCACAGCACACATGTGGGGGGTCAAAAGACAATTTATGGGAGTTGGTTCTCTCCTCCCATTGTGTGGGTCCTGGGGATAAAATTTTGGTTGGCAGGTTTGAAAGCACACATCTTTACCTGCTACGCCATCTCACTAGCCACAGTTATTTTGTTATTTTTAAAATTTCTGCTTAAGAAGAATTATTTAAGGTTGATTTAAAGGTTTCTGAAGAGGAAAAATTTCAGAGAATAGGATTTTTCTGACACTCAGTTATAACTAAAATGATTTTAATACCACTTGTCTCCTGTGCAGAAAAGAGTGGCTAAGGTACAAGGTGATGAACTATTGTACACGGATGTATTTATAGGTATGTATGTATGTGTGTGTGTGTTGCATGTATGTATGTATTTGAGGAAGGTTCTCTCTACATAGCTTTAGCTCATCTGGAACTCACTATGTAGATCAGGCTGGACTTGAACTCAAAAAGATCCACTTGTCTGTGCATCTGGAGTGCTGAGATTACAGACATATACCTCCATGGCCAGCCTCGTTTATTCTTTTTAAATGTTAAACATTCTTATCCTGAAGAAATTTGAGGCTTGCAGAAGAGCAGCCTTTCCATAATTTTCAATATGCATGGTGGTGGTGGTATTTCTTATGCTACAATAAATGCAATTGTTAGAAAATACAAATGCACACTTTGTGTGAACATGGACAAAATGAGATTGTGGCATTCTGACATTGATTTTTGTGGAGCTGGTGTACTCAGTTTATTTCTGTAACCCATGAAGGTTACTTGCACTCTCAGGGAAGAGGAACTAGGACTGGTGGGAGGTCAGGGTCACCTGTTGGGGAAAACCAGGAACAGGAGGAAGAGGTCAGTGAGGAGCTTGGTAGAATAATTAGGCCAGTGAGAGTGAGAACTAGGATTATGGTAAATGAGTCCATAGATAATGTGGGAAGCAACTTGATTCAAAATGGTTTGAGCCGGGTGTGGTGGCGCATGCCTTTAATCCCAGCACTTGGGAGGCAGAGGCAGGCAGATCTTTGTGAGTTCAAAGCCAGCCTGGTCTACAAAGTGAGTCCAGGACAGCCAGAGCTCTGTTACACTAAAAGATTTGTTTGTATCTGTGGAAGCAGTAGGCTGATTAGATTATCTCTACTGATTAGTGTGACTGTAGTAAGGTTGTCTGCAGGAAGTGACTATATCCCAGCAGCAAAGAGATATCATGAGCATGAGTGAGTGCTCTCTTCTGTATACACAAGCTGATATCAAGAATTGATGTGATAATGGTGTTGCCAGAATTAGGCATGCATTGATTTGCGCAGAGGTTTGGACTAAATGGGCTTGAGTAGAGGGCCCAGGCTCTAAACCTCATTTAAAATTTCAGGTAAGTATGAAGTATACATCGTAGTTTGAATTTACATAGATGCAGTATTCCAAGCATTTTTATTTATGCATTTTCATTCTTAATTGAGATCTCTGAGAGAAAGTGGTGCATCTGGAGGCTCAGAGAGAGTAATGGAATAAGTAAATTAGAGCAAATAGGGATAACATGATAGGAGGGGAACACAGACCGAGGGCCTCACCAAATGTCTCTGTTCACTGCGCTAGTTTCCTGTGGTTGCTATGACAAAGTACTGTAAGCAGAGTGGCTTAAGACAACAAGACCATGTCCTACTGTTGTGGAAGCCAGACACTGGCAGGGCCAGGCACATTCTGGAAGCTCCAGGTAAAGGTGCCTCTTTGCTTTTCCTAGTGTCTGCTGCTGTTAGTACTCCTTGGCCTGTGGCAGCCTCACTCTATTTTCTACCCCTGTGGTTATGTAGTTGCCTTCTCTTCTGTTCCGTGTTTTTTCTTTGGTCTATGTTAAGTCCATCTCTGCCTTTCTACTTGTCATTAGACTTAGAGTCCTGTTTGGTAGCTGAGAGTGTTCTTACCAATAGCTCCTCAATGATACCTGTAAAGATTGTTTTCCAAATAAAATACTAAGGATGGGCTCATAGACTTATCTTCTCAGTACCCCCCATTGTGATACATTGATTATATGCATTTAATTCTACATGTTCCTTTTGTATTGAGGAAGTAAGTTTCTGTCTGAAAAATGGGCATGTGGGCTAGGGAATTTTTAGCTGGATGGGAGAGGAACATAAAAGTATTCCTGGCTGGTGCTAAGTGCATGTCAAACTTCCAGAGGTCTAATGTCTTCAACACAAGCTGCGGACAGAGTAAACTGATTGGTATAAAGTGGAAAATGTGTTATTCTTTCCAAAGGGCCATCACCAAGAAAGCCTCTATAGAGAACCGAAGGAATTCACGCAGAAGTTCTACCACATTGTGTCAGTTCTTATATTTGCAAAATTATAGATTAAACAACTAAAGTAAGTTAAAGTACCGTTCAGGTTTGTATGATTGACAAAATTAAAAGTTGGCCATTTTATTTCTTGTGTGATTAGACTAGAAGGTGCAATTGGAAAGGAGAGACATTTGTAATGGGTTTTAGCGAGTATCACCAATTTCTTACATTAGATTACGTTAGAATATCTCATTGGGTTCTGTAAGTCAATATGATCCATGTATGTAAATTCTATGGGGACAGAGGGTTGGGGACTCTTCTATGCAGTTAGACTGTCAGTGTAGGCATGCTCAGACAACAATGATGTAACTCCAGTGACACCCAGATCAGATAGCTCCATGTCCCATACTGTTTCCTTTTTGGAGACTCTTGAATGTTAGTATAATCTGTTCATTACCGGACTGTTTCTTGCTCCTTTTCTTTGTATGTAACCTGATTTTACTTTATGAAAGCGCAGGCTTTTCCTTTACTTTGTGAGCCTGGAAATTCCCCCAGAGCACATCAGGGTGCATGCTTATCTCATTAACCTGACCAGCTATGTGAGCTTTTCTGGCCTGGCACCATCTCTTCCTTTGAAATTTAGTTTGTTTTCTTCAGCCCTGCAAGGCCTGCCCTCTAGTTTTCTTCTTTTTACTTTTGGTCTGGGTGGTGTGATCCTCATTCCTTTTTTTTTTTTTTTTTTTTTGCAAATTACTAATTTCTCCTTTGGAAGGTCTGTTATATATATATATTTTTTCCATGAGAACTTAAAATCTGTAAATCATGCCTAAAGAATTTACCATTCTGTTGGTTTGTTATTTATTCTAAAATTCAATAACATGCAAATAAATCATATAAGCAAACAGTTTACATTAGAAATATGAAAAAAGCTTGATGTGGTGGCACACACCTTTAATCCCAGCACTGGAGAGGCAGGGCCAGGTAGATCTTCAAGTTCTAGGCTAGGCTGGCATACAGAGCAAGTTCCAAGATAGCCAGGGCTACACAGAAAAACCCTATCTTGAAAAACAAAACCCAAACAATTTAAAGGGAAAGATCTTGTAGTCATTTCCACATATATTGCAAACATAAATTAATACCCATTCTTGATTTAAAAAAGAGCAATTCTTGGTAATCGGGGAATGAATATTTTTTAAGAGCCCCATCATAACTAAGAATTTTCAACTAACATTGAAAATTGATAGTGAATTACATGAGCAAGATTCCTAAAAATGTGTTTCCATAACTCTGGATCTGGAATGTTAGATAAAAAGGTATCTTGGAAAGCAAGATCTTACACAAGTCCCAACATTTCAGTGGCTTAATTAATACAATAGAAACGTATTCTTTCCTCAGTGATAAGTCCAAGTTGTCACACAGCTTTTCTCCATGTGGTGGCTCAGGCATGCGTGTTCCTTTCAACACACAGCTCCTCTATTTCCCACAGCCTTGAATTTGTCTGTTTCCAGCCGGTGACGTTGCAAACTAGGGTGGAGGATGTTCAGCTTCCTTTCAGGTCACCTTGTCCTGTTTGTGACACACATGATTTCTGTTTATTGTTCCACATTCCATTGCATAGGAATGGACACGTGACCTCACCTGTGTTAGAGGTGTGTGGGTGGGTGGGTGGGGGTGGAAATGGGAAATTGCATCTGGCTGGGCAACTTCAGGTAAGGAAATAAACACTCATGTCTGTAGTTGGCACGTGTGGAGTCTGGTAGCACTTTGTAGAGGGCACAGTAGCAATTTATATTGAATTTGAGAATATACATACCCTTTGGTCTCAAAATTCTCCCTTCCTAAATTTTTCCCTAAGAGTTTCTTGCAAATATGTGCATATTATATTTTAAGATACATCTATCAATTCTGAAGTAATAAAAGGCTGGAAGCGTACTTAGTGTCCACTAAAAGGGACTGCATGAATGTGAATTGCAATATTGTGTATCCAGAGAGTGGGAGCATCTGCACTGACTAAGATGATCAAGGCAGGGATGTATGTTTGCTGTTTATAGAGCAAAAGGCAAGGCACAAATTCTCTGCATTGTTACCACTCATCTAGATGGGAAAATATATATACTTATATGCTCAGTCATTCGTTGAATTTTTGTGGAAACTGAAGAAGAGTCAAAACGCTGGGAACGGTGGCCACTTCTGAGTTACTCTGAGGCAATGGAGGGGAGAGTCAGGGAGAGACACAGTTGTACTGTGCGTCCTTTTGTATCTCTGTTATGCACCTGCGTACAAATATCACTTGTAGGAGTAGTAAGTAGTAAATAACCCGGAAAGATGGTTGTGATACACTGTTGCTTGAGAAACGCAGCTTATTGAAGTGTACGGGCAGTACGGCCCTTTTCATAAACAAATGACACCCACAAAAACATAGCAGTTCATTTGTATTTTCCTGCTTGTCTGTGTTTTCAACCTTTTCATAAGGTGTGTGTCAACTGTGAGGAAGTTTTTTTTTTTTTTAAATTACAAAAGTCAGTGAAACTTTTAAAAGGCATCTTTTGTCCCTGCTACATGGCTTTCCTCCGTTTCATTTCTTCTAGTAGGACTGGTGAGTGGCTCCTTTTTGTCTTTAATTTTTTTTTGTCCATGCCTTTCTTCCTATACATTAACCATGCTCAGCTTCACTGCCACGCACACATCTAGTGCACATGCCCTGTGTGTTCCTGGAGTTTTGGATCACACCATTCATCTAGGTATTTCTCTTTATGCCAAGAGCAGTGCATTTCCAGTAAGAAGTGTACAGGAAACGCCGAGTTGACACTGAGGGCAGGGAACACAGTGGCAAATGGCTGTGCCGTCTTGCCACTGTGGCATGTAACCAAGTTCAATACCGAGCCCAAGAGACCACTGACTTGTTAGTAATGCCTGTGGTTTTTAAGGTGTAGTTCAAAGCACGTGTGCTGAATATTTCCTTTCCAAAATGATCCCAGTGGCCTCCAGGGACCTCCATCTCTGTATCTTAAATTGGCCGCATAGTACAGTCATAGAAGCATGTGTAATATGCAGTGACCGTGTTAAAACATGTAAAATTGGCCCACAGCTGCTGGTGACATGGTCTCTGCTCTGATACTGTGAATATATTCCAGTCTTCCTGATATAACAGAGTGCCACTTCTTCCTATTTTTCTCTATGTACTATTTCCCTTTCTCCATTTTCATTCATTTCTTGTGCACTTAAATGTACTTTTCTTTTAGGATTTTAGGAGTTACTTAAAAATGAATGAGAAGGAACACAAATGAATGGGGAGCTGTCAATATTATTTGAAATAAAAATATTTTTATTAGTTAAAAAGTTCTTGAGAATAGATTTGATGGCCTGGGGTCTTTGGTTCCCAATTTTATTGCCGATGTCATTTTCACCCATGCTTCTTCCCTGTAGTCACAAGAGGACTACTTACTATAACCTAGAAGTTTGCTCTAGGGACTTTCCTCAGACCTTTTCTTTTTGGGAAGTTCTCTGTATATAACCATTGATCAGAGTTTTACTGTATGATGGTTAATTTTATTTTTTTAACTTGACTGGGCCACATGATGGCCAGGTTGTGTGGTTAAACCTTATTTCTTCATGTGTCAGTATGGGTATTTCTGAGAGAGAGAGAGAGAGAGAGAGAGAGAGAGAGAGAGAGAGAGAGAGAGAGA
>CAJQZJ010032188.1:14070948-14090733 GCA_907164525.1 Lophiomys imhausi
CACACACACACACACACACACACACACACACACACACACACACACACCTCCCTCCCTCCCTGCCATAGGTCTAGCATAACTACTTTTATCCCTTACTCAAGGGCCCAAGAATATGCCGTATTTAGTAATAAGGGGATGCTTGAGCTCGTGACTCTTTTGTCTCCATTCCCACCCTTTCTATTCATAACTGTCTGTGCTTCCTTGTTTCTTGAATTATTGACTTCCTCTTTTATCCTCTGCATAATACCTTGTGTGTATAGACAGAAATAAAGAAATTTCAAAAGAATAGAAGAAACACAACACACAGATTCTATATCTCAGTATACCATGGAAAGCACAAAATCTACCTTGCTTTAATTTTTCTAATGGAACTCCTATCCTTGGGGGTTTCTCACCTTCTGTGATCATGCGATTACCCTATGTGGCGAAGTGAATGCTGAAGAGCATCTGTTCCTCCTCCAAGATCTTTTGCAATTTGCATGACTTCACAGTGGGAAAGTCTCCACAGATTTAAGGCCACAAGGGAAAGTAATACAGTGGAAGAGACATACTACACAGTGGTGGAATGGATGGTGAAAATAATTGAAGTAGAAGATGACTAAGAAATCCAAGCTAATTGCTTCAGTGTACTTTCTAGGTTAAGAGACTGCGGAAATCATGTGTTCTGCAGTCTTCTAATCAGCAGACAGCTAACTGAGTTTTCTTAACTTTAAAGTTTTATTTAGCTCTTGCTCACACCATCAACATTTTTGGAACCTTGTCCCTTCGTTGTCCTCCAACCCTGTGCCCACATCCCTTTTCTTCCATCATTAGAAATATAGTTTAGATTTTAATTACTTCATGTTGGTTGACAATCACACGTGAAACCATGTCCTAAAACCTACAAAATTATAGCTATGTCTACCAAGCGTGGTGATCAGGAATAAGCAAACTTCAACATTCTTCTTTCTAATGACCTTGGGTTGTGTAGACAGTGATGCTGGGACCTCCTTCAACATACTCTGATGGGGTTTTTTTTTTGGTGGGGGCGGGGAGAGAAACCTTTGGAAATGTGAAGAAACAAGCCCAAACATTTGAACCTTACCTTTGTCAGACATCTAGACCCATCTCCAGACTGGGCTACAATGACACATCAGTTGACTAGCAATGCATGTTCAGTGTAGTGAGCCTGGTCCCTCAAAACTTTGATTGGTTCTGAATCTCACTTAATTTGCTTCAATATGTGGAATCACTCAGTCTGTGTCCAAAGATGAATAATGGCCACTTCCAATGATTAAGCTTCCAGTGTGAGAGTGTGTGTCTGTGGCCTGGAGGTTGGCTTCAAGACTCAAGTAAATGTGATATCCAATTTGCTGTGTTCACATACAGATCTGCTCACTGGCCGCTCTGTCTCTAAACCTTAAGAGTGGATAAAGATGACCCAGTTAAACCCAAAGTAAGAGAGCAGAAACTAGTCACATGGAAGAAATAGTTAATAGAGATTAACAAAGTGCAAGATCTATTCTTTGAAGAATATAATAAACTTGATAAATTCGTAGGGACACTGAAAGAGATAGAACAGAAATGACTAACATTAAGCAGTGAAGTAGGAATGTACTAAAAGACCATCCTAGCATTCAAAGAATAAAGGAATGTTGTGAACATTTTATAGTGATAAAATATCAACAAATTAGATATTTTCCAATACTTTAAATCACAACTTTCTAACAAAACCCAATTAAAAGTGGAATAGAAAATCTAGGTAGAACTGTATCTTTTTAAAAATGGAGATTGTGGTTAAATCTTGAGTTTACTTGAGAAAGTTTATCAGGCAAGCACTATTGAGCATTTTAAGAAGAAATAAGGTGGATGTTAAGTAAATTTGAAAATAGGAGGGCCTGTTTAATGAGTCAAGTGTAACCCAGTTATGACAATCCAAGAAAAATATTTCAAGTGTCAGTATTCCTTTTGATTATAAACACAAAAATCCTTAATGCAGGAACCAGAGAGATGGCTCAGCAGTTAAGATCACATACTACTCTCAAGAGGACATGAGTTTGGTTCCCAGCTCCCACATTGGGTAGCTCACCAATGTCTGTAACTCCAATTCCAGGGGCTCCAAAACCCTCTTCTAAAGTCTGGGCACCTGCATTCTAATGTAGATATCCTCCCCCAACATATAGGCATAATTAAATGTCAAAAATCTTAAAAACTCTTAATGAAGCATTGGCAGGTCAAATCTAGTAGTCATGATAAACTGGGCTTTATTCCAGGAATTTGAAATTGTTAATGTAAAAAAACCAATTATACTGTATTTTACATGTTAACATGTAGTCCTGTCAAGTTCAGAGACATTGTGCACAATTCAACACTTCTTGACTCCTCAAGCTAGAAATGGAAATTTAGCCTACAAAATTCCTATGGAATCATATCTGACACTGAAAGAGTAGAAACCTTCCCCCCACAACTGAGCATGACTTGTGGATGTCCTCTCTGCCCATTTCTGTTTGACTACATTGGAGGTCTCGGCTTTTTCTTGTGGTGAGGTAAATGAAAGAATTAAAAACGACATACAACTTGTAAAGGGAGACCCAAAGCCTTTATTTTCAAGTCAAAACAAGTTTTTACACAGAAAATCTTAATGAAGCTACAAAACAATTAGAATTAATAAGTTAATTTAGAAAAAAACACACACACACAACATAAGGTTAATGTGTAAACATGGATTGTGGGGCTGGAGGGATGGCTCCGTGGTTAAGAGCACTGGCTGCTCTTGCTTGGTACCCAGGATCCACTTGGTAGCTCACAGCCATCTGCAATTCCTCAGGGTCATCCAACGCCCTCTTCTGATCTCTGCAGGCACCAGGCATGAACACAATGCACATTCACACATGCAGGAAAAACACTCATGCACGTAAAATTAAATAGGTAAGCTTAAAATTAAATTTACTTGTATAGATCACTGATGAATAATTGGAAAAGACAAGAATGCAATTCCTCATAAGACAGCACCGTGAAATACTTAGAGATGCATCATTGACCCAGACATAAAAGTTCTAGAAGAAAACTTTAAAGGTTCTAGAAGAAAACTCAGGAGGATATTTTCACAAATTTGGTGTAGGTGAAGATTTCTTCAGAAAGATATAACCAGCACTAGAAAAGAGAGAAAAAGATTGATGAGATAGAATTCAAAACTTTTTTGTTCATGGAGGCTACTAAATAAAAGCATGTGGGAGGAAACATTTGCATGCACATAACTGGACCTGGTGAAAGTCTTATGTGTATAATGAAAAACACTTCTGCCTATCAGCAACACATAGACAGGCTGTTAAAGATGGGCAAACACTTTTAACAGATTGCTCAGGAAGGGAGGTACACAAGTAGTTAATAAGCACGTGAAATTGCTCAATACTTTGGAAAATACAAATTACTGTGAGATACTATTGCATTGAAATAAAATGGTAAAGTTAAAGAGGTGAGCTTTAACAAATGGTGTTGACTGTGGAGAAACTATTGGTGGGAATATGAAATTGCAAATATCTTTGGAACCCATGGGAGGTGTTAGGAAATGATGTAAATATAATGCTCATATATAAGATTCTCAGAAAAAATTACATGTAAAACTCTAGGCCCAAGAAAGGCCAATATGTGCCCTTTCCTAATGTTCACACTAAACATTTACAAAATATATACACTGAGCCAAACAGGAAATGTCACAAAGTAGTAAATATATACAACAGCATCTCTGACCACAATATTACAACAATAGAAAAAAATCCTTATAGTTATGTTATAAGTAGAAACCTGAGTAGATGTTTTACTACTACATATGAAACATGAGAAGAGTAGATAAAGAGACTGGAAGCATGTCTGTGAACACCATTGAGGACTAGGAAATAGGAACTAATATAATTAAATGCAAAAATTATTGAGTTGGCAAACCTACAGAGAATGAATAACAAATCCATTTTTATACTAAAAAGAAATACTAGACTTTCCCCCCAGGAAGATCAAAAAAGAAAGGAAAATGGGCCCAACAATGAACTGGGAAGGGACACGGTACTACAGACATGAGTGAGAAGACATGACACACATCTGAAACTAAGGGGTGGGAAAATCATGATAAAATGTGATTTTCCAAGAAAAAAAAATCATTTCCCCACAAATAATTAAAGAAAGCATGTTCACAACAGGAGCTATCTAAGAAATCATAAAAATGGCCCGTTATTTAAAAAAGGTCTATTCCACTCAGAAAACACTAGATGAATGAGTTTATCTAAAGTGCCTAGAGATGTTCAAGGAGTAAGTATCTCTTTTAAAGGTAATACTTTCAGTAGAACTCTTCTCAACTCACCTCCCTCTCCTGACAAGGTTTCTCTGTGTAGCCCTGGTTGTCCTGGAACTCATTTCGTAGACCAGACTGGCCTTGAACTCAGAGATTCACTTGCCTTTGCCTCCCGAGTGCTGGGATTAAAAGGTGTGGGCCACCATATTCAGCTCAATTCACTTTTTGAAGTATGTATAGGTTGGTTTCTGAATATCACTAAACTGGTATGCTGTCATACACAAATGCATCATACTCTCCTATGCCTATGGAAATACTGCAAATATTCTACAGGAATGCTAGAAAACCAATTCATGCACTAGACTAAAGTAATTGATCTACCATCATAGGCTTATTTGAGGAATTTTTGATAGTTTAACATGAAATGTATTAATATGTTTTATTACTACTAAAAGAGGGGCAAGAAAGGCACTTAATGAAATATGCTACCTATTGTTACATAAGCTCCACTAAGGATGGGCTGGAAGTAGACTTTTTTTTTTTTTTGATTCATTAAAGCCCATTCATGAGAAACTAAGAGTAAAGATTTTATTTAATGTCGGAGTTCTAGGTGTATTCCATTAAAAGTGCCAAATATTACTGAAACATTTAACATTATAAGGTGGGTTCCAGACTATTTTTTGAACGAAGAATACATTTTGGAAAGGAAGAGACAGAAGTCATCACCTGGAAAATACTAAGAAAATCTGAAGGAATCAAATGAAAAGCTGTTAGAGAGAGAGAGTATGTGTATGTGAGCAGACATCTTTTACATAGGTGTATACACATATGTATATGTTTGCATGTGTGTATACATATATGTGTTCATAATAACATTCTTAGAAACTAATACAGACTAGCCAGAAAATGTAATGTAAAATATCTCTTTCATAATCAAGATTAAAAATATGAAACCCTGAGAATTAGCAAAGAATGTATGGAAATATGTGAAAAAAAATCAACAAAAGTTTTTGAGAGATGAGAAAACTTAGAAAACTGGAGGGGACAAAGCATAGCTTTGGGTAAAAAGGTGCAAAATTGCCAACATATAATTCTCTCTCAAACATTAATAAATTCAAACAAGACTCAAAGTAGGTTTTAGGACTTCAACAGTGTGATTCCAAAGTTTAGGTGGAACTACAAACATTCAAATATATTGAAGAAAAAGGATTTTTAAAAGCAGTCAAGGGAGGTCTGCACTGTGAGTTATCAAGACATGTAGTGAAGTGTGGAAACTTGTTCCTTGATCCACAGGAATAGAATCACATGTAGAAGCAGTCACAAGTGTGGATGGCATATAAGCAAAAAATGAAGCTATGAACTTGAAATTGGTAGGGAAAGTGCCATATTATAAAAATTGATTTGGGACACATTTCAGAGCAATTATAGCTACCTCTTTACCCAATGTTGCCTTCGAACACTCTGGGAACCAGCTTTATCTTCTTTCTCTTCAGTTTTCCCTTTTCTAAATCTGTTTTCAGGCTGACAGTTCTTGCTTTCTACTATGGGACTTCACAAGTCTTTTGGCCTAATGCCCCATCTGCATTAAACTGTCCTTATTTTACTGTACTGGACACAATACTCCTTTTTGAGGGCCATTTAGGGTGGGCTGGGTGATGAATGGGGTCAGTTATCACCAGACAGTGGCAGAATTTCTTTTGTGGATAGAAAGAACAGGCTGTGACTACTAAATGCTAGTATTTCACCATTGTTAGAGTTACATTAACTGTGGATCACTTGTATGCAGGCCCACAGTTATTGAAGGTGAATTGGAGACAGAGATTTCAGACCAATTAGGCATCATTAGGGTGGCTTAGGGGCTGCCTAAGAAAGGAAGCAAAGAACACTGCAACATTATTCCCAACAGCTAAGACACAGTGGCAACCTAGATGTTCATCATAAAATGGATGGGTAAAGGAAATGTGATACACATACGATAGAATACTATTCATTTTTATTTTTAAAATTTATTTATTTTTTCAAGTTACATCTCGATCAAAGTCCCCACCCTCCTCCTGTCCAGGTCTCACCCTCCCTCTTCCTCACCTCTGTCCGCTCCTTCTCCTCGGATGAGGGGGTCCCCGACTTATCAACCTCCTCAGTTCAGCAGTCATATGAAGGCTAAGAGCTTCCTCTTGAACTGGGGCCTGATATGGCAGCCCAGTTAAGGTAATGTGTTCCACTAAAGGACAACAGGGTTCATGACACACTATTGGGTGGAGTTTTTCATAGGTTAGTTATGCTAGGTTCCTGTCTGTTTGGGTCTGTTGGTTATAGAATGGTTGTCCTATATTATATGGTTAATATATACTTATAAGTGAGTACATATCATGTGTGTCTTTCTGGGTCTCGGTTAGATCACTTAGGATGAGCTTTTCTAGTTCCCTCCATTTGGTTGCAAATTGCATGTTTTCCTTGTTTCTGATAGCTGAGTAGTATTCCATTGTGTAAATGTACTTCATTTTGTTTTTTTGTTTTTAAAACATTTATTTATTTATTTATTATGTATACAGTATTTGCTCTACATATATGCCCGGGCACCAGATCTCAATGTAGATGGTTGTGAGCCACCATGTGGTTGCTGGGAATTGAACTCAGGACTTTTGGAAGAACAGCCAGTGCTCTTAACCTCTGAGCCATCTCTCCAGCCCTTTTTTGTTTGTTTTTATCCATTCTTCGGTTGAAGAACATCTGGGTTATTTCCAGTTTCTGGCATTATGAATAAAACTGCTATGAACATAGTTGAGGCTATGTCCTTGTGGTTTGGTGGAGAATCTTTTGGATATATGCCCAAGAGCGGTATGGCTGGGTCTTGAGATAGAATTATTTCCAATTTTCTGAGGTATCTCTGGATTGATTTCCAAATTGGTAGTACAAGTTTCCACTGCCACCAGCAATGGAGGAGTGTTCTTCTTTCTCCACATCCTTGCCAGCATGTGCTATCACTTGAGTTTTGTTGCTGTGAAGAGACATCATGACCACGGCAACTTTTTTTTTTTTTTTTTTTTGGTTTTTTGAGACAGGTTTTTGCTGTGTAACCGTGGCTGTCCTGGACTCACTTTGAAGACCAGGCTGGCCTTGAACTCATAGAGATCCACCTGCCTCTGACTTCCGAGTGCTGGTATTAAAGGCTTGCACCACCACACTCAATGACTACGGCAACTCTTATAAAGACAAACATTTAATTGGGACTGGCTTACAGTCTCAGGGTTTAGTCCATTATCATCAGGAAGCATGGCAGCGTCTAGGCAGACATGGTGCTGCAGGAGCAGGAGCAGAGAGTTCTATATCTTGATCTGAAGGTAGTCAGAAGGAGCCTGGGATTGTTTCACACTGGGTATACGTTGAGCATTTTAGACCTCAAGCCCTACCTCTACTGTGATGAACTTCCTCTAACAAGGTCACACCTCTTCCAATAATGATAACACCTACTAATAGTGTCACTGCCTATGGGCCAAGCATTCAAACACATGAGTCTATGGGGACCAAACCTATTCAAACCACCACCCTAGTATACAAAATAATGGATTTTGTCATTCATGCATGTATATCATTATATGTATATCATTGTACTCTGCTCATATTCATCCCTTCATTAATTCTCTTGCCCCTATCAATCCTGGATATTTTGTTTCAGACAAGATTCATGCTACTTAGAAGTTTTTTTCTTACATTTGATCTTAGCCAAAATGCTGATATTTGATAAATATTTACTTTTTATGAAAGCAACTTAATCTAAGTGAGCATATGACAGAGGTCCCTTAACATTCATATTTCATGCAGTTGTACTCACCACAGCCAGCTTAGGTGTCTGTCAACAGAGGAATGGATTAGGAAGAATTGGCATATATGAACACTAGGGTTATATTCAGCCATAATGCAGACTGAAGTTATATCATTTGCAAGAAAAATGGATAGAACTAGAGGTTATTGTATTAAAAGAAATAACCCAGATTTAGACAGATATGACTTATTTCCTCTCATACACATAAGATAGATTTTAAAAATAGGTAATAGAGGGACATCTGGGTTGTTTCCAGTTTCTAGCTATTACAAATAAGACTGCTATGAACATAGATGAGGAAACTTCCTTGTGATTTGGTGAGGAGGCATTTGGATGTATACCCAGAAGTGGTATGGCTGGGTCCTGAGGCAGAGCTATTCCAAGTTTTCTAAGATATCGCCAGACTGACCTCCATAGTGGTTGCACAAGCCTGCACTCCCACCAGCAATGGAGGAGGGTTCCCCTTTCTCCACACCCTCGCCAGCATGTGCTATCATTTGAACTTTTAATCTTAGCCATTCTGACAGGTGTGAGATAGAATCTCAGAGTCATCTTGAGTTGTATTTCTCTGATGATTAAGGATGCTGAGCATTTCTTCAAGTCTCTCTCAGCCATTAGGAATTTCTCCTTTGTGAATTCTCTGTTTAGCTCTTTTCCCCATTTTTTGTTTTTGTTTTTTTTTGGCCAGATGTCCCTCAACTGAAGAATGGATTAAAAAACTGTGGTACATCTATCTACACAATGGAATACTACTCAGCCATCAGAAACAATAAAATTATGCAATTTGCAGCCAAATGGATGGATCTAGAGAAGCTCATCCTGAGTGAGCTAACCCAGACTCAGAAGGATGCACATGACATCTATTCACTTATAGTTGGATTTTAACCATATAGTACAGGATATCTATACTACAACCAATGCACCAAAGGGAACATGGACATAGACTTTTTTTTTTCCTGCCAATGAGACACTGTGCCCTAGTGGTGCTGCCTTGTAGGCCCCCAGTGTATGAGGAGGCTCTTGGCCCTCATATGACTGCTGAACTGGGGCAGGGGACTGTTATGAAGGGACATTCCACTCCAGAGGAGTGGGATGGAAGGGATAGGGGGTAGAGGGTGGGAGGTCAGGACTGGGAGGGGTGGAAAGAGGACACTATGACAGAGATGTAACATGAAGCAATAAATAAATTAATTTAAAAAATAGGTAGTAGAAAGGGGACTCTTTGAGAAGAGGAAAGGACCTAATTAGAGTGGACAAGACAGAAAAGGGTAATGGGAGTAGTGAGTATGGTCAAAGTATAGTGTACGTAAGGCTGAAAACATCAGAATAATACCTATTGTTTTGTACAACAAAAGTATATCCATATGCTTCACTCAAGTGTTTGGAAAGTCTTTTAGAGAGGGGTGTCAGGGATCGGGAAGTTGGTTCAGTGGATAAAGTGCTTGCTGCAGAAAGCATAAGGACCTGAGTTTGGAGTCTCAGCACTTGTACTGAGCATGGCAGTGTGTGTCTGTCACTCCAGTGCTGGTTGGGGCTGTATCAGGTAGAGGGGGACTGAGACAGACTGCCTCCAGAGCTTGCTGGCCAGCCAATCCAGTCAAACAGAGAGGCTCTGCCTCAAAAAGTAGGGTAGAGAGTGATAGAGGAAGATGCCCAACATTAACCTTTGTTCTCCATGCAAAACTACACACACACACACACACACACACACACACACACACACACACACGTGCATGTGACGTGATATACCACAAACCCCTACCACCCACGCATATCCAGAAGGCGTGTCTGAGGTAAGGCATAAGAGGAAAATTCTCCCCATGGTTTATAGAACAAATATAGATATATGTAGATCAGGGAAACCCCCTGAATTTCATCACTGAATTACTAATGAAAATGTTCAACAGGAAAGAATTGATTCAAAAAGCATTATGTGAAAACTACAACCACAAATATACCTAGTAGTTGTGTCTGATTCACAGGAAATGAACAATCCTACATGCTTTACTCATTTAACACACCATCTCGAGATTACCTATTGAT
The DNA here is from genome assembly GCA_907164525.1 of Lophiomys imhausi. Classification (NCBI taxonomy): domain Eukaryota; kingdom Metazoa; phylum Chordata; class Mammalia; order Rodentia; family Muridae; genus Lophiomys; species Lophiomys imhausi. Next base: position 14,081,079 of record CAJQZJ010032188.1, read on the forward strand.
CTACATGGAGTAAAACACACACCTTGAAAGCAAGCCGTTTAAAAACTTTTCACACAAATGCCACCCAGATCACAATATAGGGCATTTTTGTCACTCTAGGGAGTTCCCTCACATCCTAGTCCCCTTGAGAGCCCACCCATGTCTCACCAGAGAGTCACTAGAGTAATTTTATCTGCGTTAGAGCTTCTGCTGGCAGCTAGTGGTTGCTGGGGAAAGGGAGGTCACATTCCTCAGTGAGTAGCCATTCCTAAGCTGCCCTTGTTCAAGAAAATTATCCCTGCCCATACTCAGACAACCTTTATTAAGTGCAGTGGGCCACAAACAAACACACAAGACATGAAAACAGGAGGGGGAGTTGTGGGAAGAAGGGTTTGGTGGGAGGAAAAAAGGGATAAGAGAGGAAAATGAGGGTGAATACTATGAAAGTTTTCTTCCCTCCCCTTTCTAATTGATCTAAAATGAAATTTTGAAAGAATAAAATAGAAGAAAGAGAAAAAGCTGTCTCTTTGTGGATCTTTTGGGTTTGTTTTGTTTTTCTCAAAATAATATTTGTAAGACTAACCCATATTCTTGTGAATATTAGTCACTATACAAATACTGGAAACATTCTATCTTAAGTTTACACTTCATTTCTTTTTGTTGGACATTTGGGCTATTCACAATTTTTTATTATTGTGAATGACGTAGCTATGGGGACTGGGGAGGTGCTTCAGTCAGTAAAATAATTGCTGTGTAAATGTGAAGTGGGATCCCTAGAATTTATGTGAGAAGCTGGGTTTGGCAAAATGTTTGCAACCCCAGTTCTGGGAAGATGAACACAGGAGGATCCTAGGACTTACTGGGCAGCCAGTTGAGCTCCAGGCTCAGTGAGAGACCCTGCCTCCAAAAATAAGGTGACGAACGATAGAAGAAAACAACCAACATTGATGGCTGGCCTTCCCCCACACACACAAGAATTAAAAGGCTATGAAAATATTTTTTGGTGGACCTAGTCAGTTTTCTGGGGCATATACCTAGACATAAAATTCAACTTTTCAGAATTTTGACAAATTTCTGTTTCATGCATTTGCATTTCAAATCGCAGCATGTGACTGTGGTAGGAGTTTATTAAAACCAATTGTGAGAATGTTTTTGTTTAATCCCAGGTAGGTTGCTTAAGACACTGATATAAAGTATCTCGTGCACTAGCAGGGGAATGGCTTAACCAGCTGAGCAAGTTTAACTATGAGGACTTGAGAGAGGAAAAAAAAAAGCCAGAGATCTGAGGAGAAGGGGGCTCTACAAAGGAGGAATAAGAAGCTGGAGCAGAGCCCCGAGGAGAAAGGGACTACAAAGAGAAAAGAGGGAAGGAGCTCCACAAAGAAGAGTAAAGAGGCTCTACAGAGAAGTAAGAGAAAAAGGGGCTTTACAAAGAAGTAGGGGAAAAGGCTCTACAAAGAAGTAGGAGAAAAGGGGCTACAAAGAAGAGAAAGGGCTTCAAAGAAGAAAGAGGTTGCTGCTCTCCCAGCTGCTGGGGCTCCCCCAAACTGCTCCTTGTCCTTCCTGCGGTCTCCAGGACTTTAACTGAGACTGGTATTACCCCCACTCAATGACCCTAATCAGCAGGAAGTAGCCTAAAGAGACCTACTCCCCTTTCACCTTTAACCTTTTTCTCTCACCTAGTGTTGGGGGGTTGGGAGAAACAAGGGGTGGACAGGAGGCATGAGGTATTAAGGATAGTAAAATAAATTAGAGTGTATAATATAGTAACAAAGGTATTAAGGATAGTAAAATAAATTAGAGTGTATAATATAGTAACAAAAATAAATAAAAGCCACTGTGCTACCTGTGCCAGCTACTCATTACCTTTTCTACTACACTAAAGAGACAAAGCAGTCTTTTCTCTGTGGGAAGACCCAAACCCAAGAGAATGTAGCAAAAACTACCCCTCAAGTGGCCCAGGTTCTCATTCAAGAGAAACATACAGGGAATCACAACAGTAATTTATCGACAGCTACTATTCTAGGTGGCAGTGGGAATTTTGAGTATGAGCCTAGGAGGAGTGGGGGAAGAAAGTGATGAGTGTGGAAAGCCAGTCTTAGGAAAGGGAAACTGATATTTGGTAAGAGGCAGGATGGCTGTGGCTTCTGGATAGGCTCTCAGGGATGTATGCCGGTTTATTCAGGGAGCTGGAGGATCTTAGAGGGTAGATCCTTGAGCCTTCCACAAGTTCCATCTTCACATGCTCCATGTTTCCCTCAACATCAGGGCTGATGTTTCGTTTTGTTTTTCTGGGCATACAAAGTAGGAAGTTCTTCCCGTGCCCCTTCCTGTGGACTTGAACTTGCACCTAGATCTTATGGACAGCAAGGGCAAAGTTCACACAGGGCTAATCAGTAGCCACTCCAGTGCATAGCTAAGTCCTGGAGAAGTTTATGTGCCCATTTTCTGTGCAGGAAGCTGTCCAAGGAGCATGGGTTAGTTGGAATCTTGTGGCTATGACCATAGTACCTGATAGAACTTAAGGGAACGAAGATTTATTTTGGCTCATGTTTTCAGAGGGCTTAGTCCATTGTGGGGAGAAATGGTGGAGGAGCTCAGTTATGATGGCCATTGCATGTGGTGGAGTCTGTTTACATCGTAGATTTAGGGGGCTGGGGTATACTAACATACTTCTTCAGTCTTGGCCCTACCCCCAACATCTCACAGCCTCCCAGGTGGGGAAAATAACCTTCAGAACATAAGCTGTCAGTTACCCTTCAGATTCAAAATATTAACAGAGTATGCTATTATGTACATATTATTTTTTTAACAAATAGTTTAAATATTCAGTTGTTTCTATTAAAATTGTTAACACTATATAATGAAAATGTACTAAGTATAATGTTGCAGTTTTTGGTTAGAGTTAAGCTAAAGACGTCCATTAACAAGGAAATCTTCAAATGTGAATGCCTCAGAAGTATCCATAAGCCAGCTGATCTCAACAACTGTTTCTGAATATCACTTTATTATGGAAGGCATTGAGAAACATTTGAATTAAAACTCAAGAGTTTTCCAAAACAAAGCCATAATCAATAAAATTATTATATATTTAAACTAAACAAGTTGAATAAAACTTTCCTTTCCAAGACAATAGTAAAGGAAACAAGGCATTTTGTAAAATGTGGTGCTGAACAAGTTACAGTAAAGATAAATATAGACTTAACTCCCACCTTCTCAAGGCTGCTTTCTGCTGCACAGAAAAAAGATATTCCCCCTTCTCTTTCCTCTCTCCAGCTGCTCCCATGTAACCCACCTTGTTATCTGTCAAGTCCATGGACTCTTTTTCCTCCATTGTTGTTACACACACATATACATACCTAAATATATAAACACAATCTGTGTCTGCTCCTGGGCCTGGAGGTCCTAGGGAGGCTGGAAGAGAGAGATACCCAAGTGCCTCCTATATGACAGAGAGACAGGAAATAGGGAGAGCGCGGTGGAGAGGTGGTAGGGAAAGCAAAACTGAGCGATTTGTGCACTGTTGAGAGAGGTGAAACTGAGGCCCGTAGGCGGTGAGGAACAGGTGGATATGAGGAGCCTGCATAACCGCCCAGGGCCATGGTGATGTCCAAGGGCCATGGCTGGGTCTGTTGCCCTGCCGGGGTCTGTGGTGATGTCTGTGGTCTGTGTTGCCCTCTGCTGTCAGTAGTTGATGTTCAAGGACTGTGCTGAGCCGGTCCTGACCCTCACAGGCCATCACAGTCAGAAAAGCTGTCCCCACTGCTTGCCTCAGCATCTCCGTGGAGCTAGCCCTGGTGGTGGTGATGCGGGTGAGCCAGCCCTCAGGTGAGATCGTGGGAGAGCTGTCCTGCCCCTTATTTGCCCCATGGTGGTGTGGGAGCAGGAGAAATGCACCTCCTCATCCCCGGCACCTCCACCACCTAAGGCAGGTGGATGATCTGGCCCCAAGAGAGAGCAGGAGAGCTGGTCCTGACTGCAGGGGTGAGAGAGCACCCCCTTGCCTATCCTAGGCAGTGTATTAGAGCTGTCCGTGTTTTCATGGGGACAGGAGAGTCTGCCTCAAGGACATGAGAGTAGGAAAGCTGACCCTGCCCCTCTTCTGAGCAAAGTGGGAAAGCTGGCCCTGGTAATGCAGGCATAGGAGAGCTTCCACCCAGGCCCAGATCCAGGACTTTGAATTGACCCACTCTAACATCCACCCCATCTATGAACTGCTGGAGTGCATGAAGGAGTGGTTCTGCAGATCCAAAGCTTCAGGATCTTCATGACACAAGTCAGTAGCAGGATATTTGAGAAGAGTCCTGGTGGGGATCCATTGATAATGTAGCAGAAGCAAGAGGCCTCAAAACAGACTAATGACTCATTGCAATGGACATTTGTAAGTAAAGCTGTTTGGGGAAAACAGGGTATACTGTGTGACACACCGAAGCTTCCAAAGTGAGATTTTTTTATTTTTTGTTTTGCTTTCTTTAGAGGGGGGAGGTTGCAAGGGTGGAGGGCAGATATGAAAGGATGGGCAGATGAGTGGGATCGGGGTACATGATGTGAAATTCACAAAGAATCAATAAAAAATTTTAAAAATGCAATATGCTTAGACTATGTAATGTTACTTGTATTTATATGATTTCAGGGCTAACCGCTTGGTCTTGGATGACGGCTTTGTGGGTATTTCCCTGGGAGAGACATTTCTTCTGCTCTCAGCATTGCTTAGTTGCCTGTAGTTCTTTTTCAAGAGTTGGGACACAATGAGATTTCCCCCTCCCATGTTAGCATGTTTATATCGATGCCATCCTCGTGGAAGTCATGTTTAGGCAGCAATATTGATGAGGCTTCATGGCTATAGCCTCTATGACACTTCTATGACACACAATCTCACAGCACAGAAACTTTCTGTTCCTCGAGCTTTTACAGTCTTTCCACTCCCTCATCCTCAATGATCCGTGAGCCTTAGGTTCAGGAACCGTGCTACAGAAGTATCAGTTGGAACTGGGCACCACACTGTCACTTGTTCTCTACATTTGGATTGGTTGTGGTTTTCAGTGATTGTTTTTGTCTGTGGGTATAAAAATAAGTATAATAGAGTTAGAAATTATGCTGGTTTTGTAAAATGGCAGTTATAGGTTCTCTCCAAGATCCATGACTTTGCTATCCCCAGTTTGTTGTCTAGGTTCCCAGTACCTGACATGATCTCCCTCTTGTTGAGCATGCCTTAAGTCTAATCAAATATCTGTTGGATACCTCCAAGGTATGTGTGTCACTATTGTACCCTTAGGATCATTGTGCCATGTTGTAGTTCATAGACCTTGTAGCTGGGAGGACTACTGGCTTTTTCCTTCTTTTGGAAGCTTGTATGGCACCTTGTGATACCATGAGAGTTAGTCTTCAGGGAGGAGGCTGTTAAAGCAACTCCAGCTCTGTTGTTCCAAGTTATTTGTTCAAAGTACATGGTGCCTTCACCAGTAGAGACTCATTTTCAACCTTTGGTATACAACCAAAAGCAACAGCAATAGCTTGTATCTTTTAGACAACCCTGAGCAACAACTTAAAAGGGGATTTCTCATGCCTACTATTTTGGTTTTTGTTTGATGTCTATGGCTTTTGCAGAACCATTGCCAGGAAAGTGGGAAGCTTTCACTTAAACTGTATATGATTATACAGATTTACATGTATTATATGTAATTTTAGGCAAATAGATAATACTTTAATCCCTTATGACCCCTTCAGACATTCTTACTCTTAATTTACCCTCTTCCTTCCTTCTGTATTTATCTCTCTCCCCTTCCCTAACTAAAGCTCCCACTATTTTTCCATTCCCCCCTTCAAATAACTTATACCCTGTTTTCCCTTTCAACTGCTCTTTCTTCTGTACAATCCCCTTTTGGTTTCTTGTTTTCTGTGGTTTCTCCAGGTTGTATACACACACCTGAAGATTTGGAGTTAGTGACCACAGATGAGAGAACATGTGATGTTTGTTTTTCTGGGTCATGGTTACCTCTCTCAGTATTAGTGTTGTTGTTTCTGAGGGTATCTCACTCTGTAGCCCAGAATTTACTCAAATCCCTGATTCCTTTGCATCAGCCTCCCTAGTTTTTGTATTACAGATGTCTGTCACTATGCCTAGCCAGGAAGCTCCCTAAGCACATGGGGAAAGCTCAGTCTATAAACACATGAGAACATTAGGTGTGATTGACAGCACAGCTGGAACAGCTGAGTAGCTATTGGTTGAGGATGTCCTAATAATGACAGTGAAAACAAGGTAATGTTTTCAGGTCTAGCCCTCACAATAATCTGGTATGTCCAACATGTGACTTGTAGGATGGCATGCATCCTAGGATAGCTATAAGCCCAGGCAGAATCCAACACATCTGTAGATGACAACACCATTGCAATGTCAAAAGGCTTGAATACCCTTGGAAGCTTAGGGCCTCTTTGGATGATAGCTGAGTGAGATGGCAGAAGTCAGCCAGTTCTGTTTTTCTTCTCAACAAACACTGTGAATGCTTTTGCTTCCTTATTGTCATTATTTTACTCAAAATCACCAGCCTTTGTTTGTTTTTTCAGGGATTGAGCTTGATCCAGGGCCTCATACACACCAGAAGAGCCCTCTATCATTGAGCTACATCCTTAGTCATCCACTGGCCCATCAACTTCGGCCTCATTCAAATTCGTTATACACAGTCCTGTGCGTCTCACCCATCTTCAGACATGCACTACTGAAATTCAACCATTTGTGGAGGTTTTAGAAGAATCTACCTCAAGATAGATAATGTGGATATTAGAAACTGTGTTGGTTTGCCATACTCAGAAGACTCAGGTTCCAGAATATTCCGGAACATTCACTAGTTAGTTCTATTGAGTCATCCTTCCTCTAGTCCCCTCAAGTTTAAGTTTTCGTATCTGTGAATAAAAGCATCGGACTAAACTAAGAAGTCTTCCAGGACATTTTCAGCGAGTGACACCCATGTTCTGTGGAACTCACTTAGAGGAGTTTTCTGCAGTTCTTGCTGGGATAGAGTAGAACTAGACCCTGTGGAGGCATTTTGCCATCTCTCCTGTCTTCCCTATCTGAGATGCCTGTCGTCTTTGGAGACAGTTCCCATATACAGGGAAGAGCCATGTGAAGATGTTCCCGGATCAGTTCCTCCTTTCAGCAGGTGTGCCAGCAGGGCTGACGGCTCCCAGCAGTGGAGGGGAAGTCTGTGGTTTGGTTTCAAACTGCTAGTGCTGGTTCTTGTTAAGTTCTCTGTGCTTTATGATATACTTAGAAGCCACCTGACCTAGGCCTGCTGCTAGAAGAAGTCTGTAAGTCCCACAGAGTTTTGTTGCCAGTTGTGTAGGATTCCAACAGAGTGGTGGGTGTATACATACATGTTTACACAGTTTATTCAGTAAGGATTATGGCATAGAACCATACATACATGTTGGAAAAATATTAGTCTCCTGATTTTGATATTGTGCTTTAAGTAGTTAAGATGCAACCATTTGGGAATACAGTTTGATGGATGGGAAGAACCTCTTTATTCTGCCATTGCAATATCCTTTGACTGTTTCAAAAATTAAAAAAAGCATGTGCAAATCTCCAGGGTGGTTTATAAGATTCTGTAAGGGTGACTCCATAATTGCCTGAGTTGGGGCCTCCAACTCCCCGCAAACTTCAGGTTGCTTTATTGTGTTTTTGTACAATGGGTTTTTGTAGTGTTATCTGTCAAGCAGGGGTTGTGTTTGAGAGCAGCAAGGCCAGGCTTGGCCATCACATGGCGTGTGCTGACACTTTGGATGCCTGAGTTCCAAATCATGCCATACTTTTCTCTACTTTGCGGCTCCTTAGCTCTCCCTGGCTCTGGGATGTTCATGCAAAGGGATGAAGAGTAGCCTGGCCAATGGCTTGTTCAGATTTCTGAGGGGAGTGGGCAGAGTAAGATTCGATCCTGTAGTCATTGAGGGTTCAGTCATTCTAGACTCTATTCTCTAAAGGGACATTTAGGTTGAAAATATTGAGGGTTCTGATATGAAGAGGAAAAACTGAGAAATAACCTGTGCAGGCAGAGTAATGCACTCTATATTCTCAAAGAAGTGTGCCCCATGTCTAGACTGTGAGCATGTTCACATGGCAAAGAGGAATTAAGACTCCTGATAATGTACAGGATTGATTTAGCTATTCTGGGCTTTTTGTTGCTCCATATGAAATTGAGACTAGCTCTTTCCAAGTCTATAAAAACTGTGTTGGTATTTTGATAGGAATTGCATTGAATCTATATATTGCTTTTGGTAGGATGGCCATTTTTATTATGTTGATTCTACCTATCCATGAGCATGGGAGATCTTTCCATCTTTTAAAGGCCTCTTCCATTTCTTTCTTCAAGGGCTTGAAGTTCTTGTTGTACAGGTCCTTTACTTGCTTGGTTAGAGATACCCCCAGGTATTTTATGTTGTTTGTGGCTATTGTGAAGGGGGTTGTTTCCCTTATTTCTTTCTCAGCCCTTTTGTTTGTTGTATAAAGAAGGGCTTCTGATTTTTTTTGAATTAATTTTGTATCCAGCCACTTTGCTGAAGGTGTTTATCAGCTGTAAGAGTTCTCTGGTGGAATTTTTGGGGTCACTTATGTATACTATCATATCATCTGCAAATAGGGATAATTTGACTTCTTCATTTCCGATGTTTATCCCCTTGATGTCCTTTAGTTGTCTTATTGCTCTAGCAAGAACTTCAAGTACTATATTGAGGAGATATGGTGAAAGTGGACATCCTTGTCTTGTCCCTGAGTTTAGAGGAAATGCTTCAAGTATCTCTCCATTTATTTTGATGTTGGCCACTGGCTTACTGTATATTGCCTTTATTATTTCTAGGTACGGCCCTTGTATGCCCCTTCTCTCCAGAACTTTTAGCATGAAGGGGTGTTGGATTTTGTCAAATGCTTTTTCTGCATCTAGCGAGATTATCATGTGTTTTTTTTTTCTCTCATCTTGTTTATATGGTGAATGTCGTTGATAGATTTTCGTATGTTGAACCATCCCTGCATCCCTGGGATGAAGCCTACTTGATCATGGTGTATGTTACTTTTGATGTGTTCTTGAATTCGGTTTGCTAGTATTTTATTAAGTATTTTTGCATCTATGTTTATCAGGGAGATTGGTCTGAAGTTCTCTTTCTTCTTTTTTTAAATACTTTATTTTTTTTTCTTCAAGTTACATCTCAGTAACAAACCCCTCCCTATTCCCCCTTCCTATCCCGCCCTTCCACCCTCTTCCCCCCAAAAGTTTCCCCTTTCAGTCCAACAGATGGTTCCTTCTCTTATAACAGTAAGTATTATACAAAACAACAGATATAAATATGCCACATTTATGAGAGATAAATGGCCCAGTATACCTTCCCAATGTCCAGTTTATACATATTTGGCCCCTGACTTTAACATTCTACTATCTAACCATCTCCATGAGTTTAAAGGTCTATATCTGACTCAACATTCATACTAACTTGCAACACACTTTTAAGAGTATCTTCTTAGATCTATAACACCCTCTTGATTCCTAAACAACTCAAAATTTAACTATGAGACTCTAGCTGTCTATTCTTCAACCACCTCAGAGACCTGAGAGGGATAAATATATTTGCTTATATAGGAAGTACAGGGCCTGCAGCTTCCAAAACTAAGAAAGGACATACCAATGACTGC
>CAJQZJ010032188.1:14090833-14108754 GCA_907164525.1 Lophiomys imhausi
TGGACAGTTCCCATTTTCTTTCCATACATTCCTGCATCAGTCTTCAGCCTTTGGGTCCTGTTTCTCTGACAGACATTTGTTGTAGAGCAGGGATTATGAAGGACTTACCTACCCTGTCTTGGCAGAGTTAGGCTGTCGACTTCCCTGCTACCAAGTTTTGTCCTTTTTGGACAGCAGTCTGTCTGCAGTTGGTGCAAGGGGTTTTTTTCATGCCAAGAGAAAGGCTTGCCACTAATTCAACCATCTTACAGTGGAGGTTCTTCGATGCTTATCTTCTACTTGGAGTAGAATAGGGGGTGCTGTCAGGCGCTGATATGTCTCGATATCAAAAAAAAGAAAATCTTGATTTAAGATAACATCTTTGAATACCATATTCTGCAGATCTCTTGGGGTTTTTGAAGATGCCCTATCCATCTCTTGTATTTAGATAAGCAAATGTTGCTTGTCTCTTAGCAACTTGACTACTGGGTAGTTTAGAGAATATCTGTGATAGACTGTCATAGTAGCTAACAAAGTGACATGTTTGCATGACTAGGAGTTTGTTTTACTGAACTATCCTAGACCATTTTAGACGGTTGGTATCAAGAGGTCAGAGCTTCACATTTTATTTTTAAGTATCTCTAGGTATGATACCATTAGGAAGCGTTACCTTTAAATTTGTATCAATAAACAAAGATCTATTCAATTGTGGTTAAATATACTCTTAATTATGTATCAATATACCAAGATCAATGCCTATGTAGCCCAATACAATCTTAATATTACGTCCATATGCAAGGGTCAATACCATTGTGGCCAACTATAATCTTAATTTTGTATCAATATACAAAGATCAATACCGATGTAATCCAATACAATCTTATTTTTTGCACAATAAACAATGGTCAATACCACTTTAGCCAAATAAACTACTAATTTTGTATCAATATACAAAGGTATAAGGGCATATTCAATAATCTGCCCCTTCTTCTTGGACCTTCCTGTGCTATGTCTATATCTCATTTTTCTCAAGCCCATGCCCTCCTACATAGGAGAGGAAGAAGGATACAGAAAAGGAAAAGTAGGAAGTCCCTGGGGCTAACCTCCAAAACCCATTAAGACAGGACCATTTAGCAGCTTGTAGTCTCTTCCCCTACATATCAGAGTTTTCAGTTATCCTTCAAATAACCAAAAAGAAGGGCGGAGAAACACCTTCCCCACCCACTGGGCATGGGACGTTGCTCTCTTAAAGTGACTTCCTGCTGATTTGGGTCGTAGTAGACCTGTTTGGGGCCCGAACCCAAATGGGAAAAATGGTTAAAAATGTTAGTACACTCCTTTCATGTTCAGTCCTTCTGTTCTCAGCTGTTTAGATGACCTAAGGGGTTTGTAGGCAGAAGCTGATCTTGCAGGCTTCACTGAGGTTCCTGCCGGGGCATTGTGTAGAGCTGAGTGGTCCCAGTGACATTGGATTGCTGTGGTGGTTGCAGGCCCCCGATGGAGTCAGCTATTGAGGAAGTCTGCCAGGCAGAATCAACTGGGTCACTCGTCCTCCTTGGTGCCTGATTCTGCTCTCTGCTGAGGTTTCCGCTGTCCAGCCATCCCCGGGCTCCCCTAATGGACGCTTCGATTCTGAAGTTCTCTTTCTTTGTTGGGTCTTTGTGTGGTTTAGGAATCAGGGTGATTGTGGCCTTGTAGAATGAGTTTGGCAATGTTCTTTCAGATTCTATTTTGTGAAAGAGTTTGAAAAGTATTGGTGTTAGCTCCTCTTTGAAGATCCGGTAGAATTCCGTGCTAAAGCCATCTGGCCCTGGGCTTTTTTTGGTTGGGAGATTTTTAATGACTGTTTCTATTTCCTTAGGGTTTATAGGGCTGTTTAATCTGTTTATCTGATCTTGATTTAGCTTCGGTAGGTGGAATCTATCAAGAAAATTGTCCATTTCACTTAAGTTTTCAAATTTGGTGGAGTATAGATTTTTAAAGTAGGATCCAAATATTCTCTGGAATTCCTCAATGTCTGTTGTTATTTCACCCTTTTCATTTCTGATTTTGTTGATTTGTGTTTTCTCCCTCTGTCTTTTAGTTAATTTGGCTAAGGGCCTGTCTATTTTGTTGATTTTCTTGAAGAACCAACTCTTGGTTTCATTGATTCTTTGTACAGTTCTTTTTGTTTCTTCTGGGTATACACCCAAATGCCTCTTCACGGAATCATAAGGAAGTTTCCTCATCTATGTTTATAGCAGCCTTATTTGTAATAGCTAGAAACTGGAAACAACCCAGATGTCCCTCAACCGAAGAATGGGTTAAAAAACTGTGGTACATCTACACAATGGAATATTATTCAGCTATCAGGAACAATGAAATTATGCAATTTGCAGCCAAATGGATGGAACTAGAAAAGCTCATCCGGAGTGAACTAACCCAGACTCAGAAGGACACATATGGCATCTATTCACTTATAGTAGGATTTTAGCTATATAGTAGAAGGTATCAATACTACAACTAACACACCAAAGGGAACTTGGACATAGACTTCTTATTTTTAATTTTTATTTATTTTTTATATATTAGTTATATTTTTTTCTATTTTTTAGTCTTTTTTATCTATTGTATGCTTATTGGTTTCTTTGTGTAGTAGTTCTCTCTCCCGGGCAACGAAACACTTTTCACTGATGGTACTGCTTCGTAGATCCCCAATGAATGAAGAGGCTCTTGGCCCTCATACAACCTCTCAACTGAGATGAGGGACTGTTATATAAGGACACCCCACCCCAGAGAAATGGGATGGAAGGGTTAGAAGGTAAAGAAAAAAAATGAAATGTGATGTTTTGGCCTTTTACTAGTAACTGTCATAAACTGTTTAGGATAATTAAGAAATGCAAACTAATGGTTATGCAAGCCGGTCATTCTGTTAGGTACTATGACAGCCTATTATAGTTACTTGCTAAGCTAATCAGAAATAAACCTGCTACGAGACAAGCAACATCTGCTTACCCTAATATAAGAGATAGATAGGGCCTCTTCAAAAACCTCAAGAGATCTGCAGAATATGGCATTCAAAGATGTTTTCGTAACTTTAGATTTTTTATATCAAGACATATCAACTCCTGACAGCACCCCCTATTCTCCTCCAAGTAGAAGATGAGCATCGAAGAATCTCCAGTGGGAGATGATTGAATTCGAAGAATCTCCAGTGGGAGATGATTGAATTAGTCGCAAGCCTATCTCTTTGTAGGAAAAGCCCCTTTCTCCAACTGTAAACAGAATGCTGTCCAAAAAGGACAAAACCTGGAAGCAGGTAAGTTGACAGCCTAGCTCTGCCAAGACAGGGTAGGTAAGTCCTTCATAACCCCTGCTCTACAATCAATGTCTGTCAGAGAAGCGGGGCCAAACGACTGAAGAGCGATGCTGTAATGTATGGAGAGAAAATGGGAACTGTCCAGGCAGCCACTGGTATGTCATTTCTTAGTTTGGGAAGCTGCAGACCCTGTACTTCCTATAAAATCAGATATATTTATCCCTCTCAGGTCTGTGAGGTGGTTGAAGAACAGATAGCTAGAGTCTCATAATTAAATTTTGAGTTGTGTAGGAGTCAAGAGAGTGTTATAGACCTAAGAAGATACTTTTAAAATTGTGTTGCAAGTTAGTATGAATGTTGAGTCAGATATAGAACTTTAAACTGATGGAGATGGTTAGATAGTAGAATGTTAAAGTCAGGTACCAAATACATATGGACTGGTCATTGGAAATGTACGTTAAGCCATATAACCCTCATAACTGTGGCCTAATTACCTCTGTTGTACTGTATTGCATTTATCATTATAAGAGAAAGAGCCATTTGTTTGACTGAAAGGGGAAACTGTAGGGGGAAATAAGATATACCTTAAACTTAAAAGGAAAAAAAAAAAGGGAAGAGGATGGGGGGGATTGAGGGTGGGAATGTGGGTGGGACTGGAGGGGGAATAGGGAGGGGACTGCGATTGAGATGTAACTTGAAGAAATAAAAAATAAAGGCAAAAAAAAAAAAGACTCCTGATAAGCTTACACAGTTCAAGGAGGTTATCATGGCCTGTTCTGAATGCCCATCAGAGGCATAGGATCCTTAAAGTTTGCAGAAAGAGGCAGAGGAAGCAATGGGATGACAGCTGGGTATCCCAGAACTGGCTTTGAAAGAAGATGGACCATGAGTCAAAGAATGTGGGTGGCCTCTGGAAGCTAGGAAATGTATTCTCTCTAAAGCCTCCAGAATGGACTACAGCCTTGCAGGCACCCTGATTTTAGTCAAGTCAGATCCACGTTGGGTTTTTGATCTATAAAAATACAAAATAACAAATTTGTGCTATTTTAAGTAATCGAATTTGTACTAATTTGTTACAGCACAATAGAAGTCAGATACCATGCTGGTACAGCTGAAAGCAAACACTACAGCAGCAATAATTTCAGAAACTGATGGAGGCCCAAGGCTCAGGAGTCAGCGAAGAGGGTCCTGGTTCTGACTTAGGGACTCCAGGAGAAGGGATGCAGTTCTAGGGAGGAAGGCATTAACATCTGGTTCAGGGGCTGACAAGAATGCCCAGGGGGCAAAGGTGCTGGCTACCAAGTATGATGACCTGGGTTCGATCCTCAGGATCTGCATGGTAGAAGGAGAGAACTGATTTTCCCAAGCTATCCTCTGACCTCCACATATATGTCATGACACACATGTACCCATACATATCCATACATAATATAAATAAATAAATGTAATTAAAAGAACTATTTAAAAGGAAAAAAACAGGTTTAACCCAGCTGATCTTCGAAGCAGTTTTAAGGATTTGGTACAAATGAGTTATTAGCATAGAGATGAGACTTGAATGGGAAAGTATAGATGACAACAGTGGGTCTGTAGTGGGTTAGGGAATGCAAAAAGGTTGTGGATGTATGGGATGTTTATATATATATATAATCTGAGTTCTTTGGCAGGGGTGAATATTGATGATTTCTAGTCTTAACTTTTTCCATGTGTAAAATGGGGCTGCAGGGTATTGGGATTCCTTTGTGGATTAGAGCAAGGCCCATGAGATTTGATAAAGGACCCTAGTGAGGTCTTCAAGAATAACATGGTAGTGGTTACAGCATTTCAGTAGCATGAGGTCAGTGTCTAAGGCTCAGCCCCATCTAGAACCTGTGGCAAGCAATAGAGCATGGCTTCCACATCAGCAGAGGAACTGTGCTCCCCGTGTGATTATTCCTCATCTTGCTAAAATGTAGAAGTGATGACCATGGCAGGTGTCAGTGCTCAGGGGTCAGAGTAGTCTGTGGCGTTGTGTGTATTGGATCTGTGTAATGGCATCAAGTTCAAAGTCTTTCCTAATTGCTATTTGTCATTCCTTAGGACAGAAAAATAAAGGAACCCCCCAACAAAAGAGGACCAGGGGCTATGGGCTATGAACTCCAAATCTCTCAATTCTGAAGCATTAAGCGTTCCAGAAACCTAAAACACTGAATTCAGTAAAAATGTCTTTGCATTCTGTTTGATTTTGTACACGTTTCAGTTTCTCACAAACCTTCTACTGACAGAGCATCGTAGCATCTGCCAGCGATAGGGCAACCAGAGGGTTTGGCAGCTTGTGGGTGGGAGTTTCAGGGTTTGGGGACTTGGCTGCAGTTAGATTGGGCTGTTGGAGTGGGCGGATGAAACTGTGTATTGATGATGGTCTTTGCTTTTCCTAAATCACAATTGCATCATATGAGAGATAGCTGGGTTTATGTTGAGCATTGCAAAAGCCTCCTGGGAAAAGGGCAAAACCGGTTTGAGTGCGTAAGAAATTTATTTATGGCAATCATGGTATCAAACTGAGATGGGAGACTGTTGAGAATCTGGACCATTTTATAGTGGAGGGGAAAATAATCCATTTTAGTTTTGTAAGTAAGAAACATATAGTAGAGTCACTTTGTAGTTAGAATGAGTTTTTTGAGTCTTAGTGTGCTTTTCGTAGGGCAGCAGATAGGATATTCTTATTATACCAATTCAAATAAGGACGGATTCTGGGAAGAAATATCAGTGCAAAAAGAAAAAGAATAAAGCTGAATTGAATGAAAAGGACCGGCTTCCCCCAGGGGGTTGGAAGCTGTTGGGCATAGCTGGCCAGGTTTCATGTGACTCATCTGCTCTGTAGTACTGTATGGCCGACTCATCTGGACAGAGGGTTACAGCTCTCTGTAGGTTTAAGATGACTCACACATTAGGTCCCATCTAAGGTTTACCTGCCATGCTGAGATATGGCTTCTTTCTTTGACCTTAGTTTTTAACTTGTGGTAGCTTGGTTTCTAGTGACTGTATTAAGTGGTAGAAAGGAATTTATATGATTTTTTTGCCCTTTAATGCGGCTCACTTTGGGGGAAAGTTCAGAGAAGCCTGCTTGCAGTATAGAGTGCTGTGACTTATCTACTGACCACTCTGATGGGGCATGTAAAGGGCTTTGCTTCCCACGTCACTGTCCTCTACTCTCCTGTGAAATCTTCTCTCACTTCCTTTCATGGGGTCTTTAATAGTTTGAGTTTTAATTGAGATGCAGTTGACTACAAGAAGCTGCACATGTTTGAAGTCTGCAGTTGAATGGATGTTACATAAGCGTATACCTGAGAACAATGATGCCCTCCAGCTTCCCGGTACCCTCTGTAGTCCAGCTGTCTCATCTCATCTTTCCGCAAACTCCTGAGCTGCTTCCCATCACTAGAGATGAGTTTATATTTTCTAGAATTTCATAGAATTGAAGCCTAAAACACACACTACTTAAAGTTTGGTGTAGGCGGTTAGATAAATTAGATTTAGAAAATATATAGGGGTTTCTGATACTGTCTCTTAATTCGGGGCATGAAGAGCATTATCAGCATGTGGACTAAAAACAGGAAACAAACAGGAGACTTAATAGACTGAAAAACAAGGTTGAAGTCAGGAAAAACAGGAAAGACTCAATAGACTGAAAAACAAGGTTGAAGTCAGGAAAACAGGAAAGACTTAATGGACTTGAAGAAACAAAGTATCTGGCCTGACAGTGTTTTCAGCTGCTAAACAGAGTTCCTCCTATTTAAGGACAGTGCATGGAGCCGAGAAGGAGAAGAGGCCCCTGATGCTAGAGAGCTCCAAGAGTCCTGCTGAAAAAAGTGCTGGCCATCACTTGATGGCCAGATTTCCCTGAAGCAGAAAGAAGCTGGTGAGCAAAGAAAGCCTGAGCAAGACACCAAAAGGCCAAGGACTAAACCCTGTGGCTCAGCTTTTGCCTAGAGGGGTTTGATCTGTCCGAACAGTGGCCTAAAGGAAACTGTGCCTGGCTTTAAGGACTGAGGCAGAGCAGCTGAGTTCCTGATTCAAAAGAAGTAAGTTGGCCTGCAGATGGCTGGGGTCTCCCAAAGAGAAGAAAGCATGAAGCCTTATTTAAGGTGAGACTGCAATAACCAACTTACCCTGATGAACCTGCATCTGAGAGATCCAGAAAAAGGACTGCTAAGTGCGTTAAAGAATCTACAACAAAGACTGTGTTCCTGACGACTGAGGACCTGCCCCAGAGACTGTATCATTCTAAAAGGTTAGAAAAATAATTATCAGTAGGTTTAGTGGATAGGTTAAAGGGGTTGTAAGAGTTTATAGGATTAATAGTTAAATTGTTGGTGTTTGTTATAAGTGAATTTAGTAATAAATAAATAAGTGATAAATAATAATTTAAAAGTTCGGTTACAGTTTGACCTCTTTAATTTTCATATAATTAGTTTGAGATTTATCCTTGCAGTTATGTCAGTAGTCCATTCCTTTTGACTTGATATCACTTTATTGAAGTTAACCAGACAGGACTATTGTTTTTGATTAATTTTTATGTACAAGGTACCTGTTTTGGAAATATAAATTGAGTGACAACTATGTACCAGATTGTTTTCCTCTACATATTATTATTATTATTATTATTATTAGAGATTTTAAAATTTTATTTTATTTACTGTTTTGCCTGAAAGTATGTTTGTACACCACAAACTGTACTGTGTTCAATACCTGTAGAAACCAGAAGAGGGGGTGTTGGATCCCCTGGGGCTGGAGTTACAGATGGTTGTGAGCTACTGTGTGGTTGCTAGGAATTGAACCTGGGTCCTCTCTCTGGAAGAGAAGCCAGTGCTCTTAACATCTAAGCCATCTCTTCAGCCATACTTTATTATTCTTTAAATCAATTATGGATGTACAACAAATTTGAGAGGAAGAGATTTCCCATATGTCCCCTGAACCCACACATGCATAGTTTTCCTCACAATCAGCATCTTCCATTGGAGTGGCACATGTTTTAGACCCAATAAACCTGTATTGACACAGACACCCAGAGGCCAGTCTTATTGTTGTGCATTCTCTGGGTTTGGACAAATATAATGTGCTATTCATCTGCCAGTAGAGTACCATATAGAATTTTTCTCTGCCACCAACCACCCAATCATCTGTGTCCTTAACCCTTAACCCCTGCAATCACCAACACCTTGATCAGTCTAATCTCCCATCCAATGTGAAGTTCTTCCCTCGACCTATTGCTGGAGGGACCCAGAGAATGATTTAGAGGGAAAGGAAAAATGGAAGAAAAGAGGGAGAAGAAGAAGGAAATGGAGAGAGAAGGGGAGTGGGGTTGGGAAGAGAAGCAGAGGGAGAGAAAGAAGGATAGGGTAGAGAAGATAATGAGCAAAGGAAGGGGAGAGGAAGGAGGAAGGTAGAACACGGCTTCTCAAGTCTCTGTCCTCTTCTCTCTAAACTCTGGGCCATGGAGGACGGAGGATTGGAGGATAGAGGATTGGAGAGGGATTATTTGAATCTAGGAGCTAACTATAGTCTCACATACTTACCTACCTGCTGGTTTGGAGGAGCCTTGATCTGTCTCTGGTCACTCTGGTTCTTGAAGTTCTGGTGGCCTCTGCTGACTTGATGGCCTTAAACTTCTATTGAGAAGGTTAGGGGAAGGCCTACTATGCACACACAGAGACCCCTCTCTAGTAGAGTGTCACTTTATGTTTCCTGCATGTGTACACCGCTCTGGCTACCCATTTGTCCCTCTTCTGTAATGGAAGCCACTGAGATTTTCCTCCACTACTTGTGGAGTGAGAAGGGTAGAGGTGCCACCAGGGTGTCTATTCTTTTGAGGGCTGCTCTATTAAACTCTTGTCTTCTGAAACTGGGGAATAAGAACTCCCTAGAACTCCTTTACCAAGCTCTACTCTGTCCACTAACTGGGCAGAGGGATGCCTAGTTTCTTTCTTACAGTCCTTCCTGACTCTGCAGGGAATTGTCTGAGAGTGGTACATGCTCTCTGCCCCTCAAGGGAACTTGGCTTTGTGGAATAAAGTAGAGACAATGTCCTCATTGTGAACAAGACTCTCTAAGAGGCTGGGGACTCTGATCATTCTCTTTTTCTGCAGCTTCTCAGGTAGACTGCAACAAGGGTGTGGGTTGGGCGGTGTGGTTGTTCTGTTTTCTGGGGAGCCCAAGCAAAATGCCTTCCCTCTGTATATGGAGGTTATTGTGTGGAGTGTCATCTATAAATTCTAATGTCCATCTTGGGGCTACGGGGTAGATACCCCTCAACATACACACACACACACACACACACACACACACACACACACACACGCACGCACATGCACACGCACACATGCATGCACACGCGTGTGCACATGCACATGCACACGCACACACACAGTATATCCTTTTATTTGACTGTGCTCGCCTGTCTGTTAATGGCAATGGCCATTCACTCCTAAGGGATGGGATGACTTTTTGTTTGTTTGATTTTGTTTTAACCTGTCAATTCCTATTCCTAGAAAGGCCATAGAAAATAATGGTTCATAAAAAGGAATATCAGGCTCTGCTTACTTTATTATTGACTGGTTTCCCAGAAAATATTTGATTGTCCTAGCTAGATGCTGTAAAAGCAGTAAGACTTTATATTTATATTGTTTATTATAATAGAGATTTATTCTGTAAGTAAAATCACAGCCTTCAGAAGTGCTGTGTATAATCAAAGCTCCAGGTGTATGGGGAAGCAAAGGGGGCACTTCGGAGTCAAAATGTTGTGGACTGCAATCAGCAGCTATGTGAGGCTGGAAGGTACTGTCACATCTTCCCCACAGGTAAGACAGAAACAATACTTTACGCTGGTCTCAGATTGTGAGCACTCCCTTAAATAATGTATGATGCTGGGACAGAGAAAGTGTACAATAAAGTTGGTTACTTTTGTCACCTCTATTAAATTATTAGATTAATGTCCTATTATAACATGTCAAGTCTGGGCAGGAGAGGCCAGGACTGGGCATCCTACCAGTAAACAGGAAAGGGATCAAGTTCTGAAGGTTCAGCAGAAGTTAGCAACTCCATGTAAGAGACAAGGAGGTACAAGACATTGATGTTGAAGAGGGTGACTAACTAACGGTTAGTACAGTACAGCAGGACTAAATCTTAGACTTGGAAGACAGGTCCATAGTCATCTGGAGAGCGCCTGTCATGGGACTGTAGATTGGGATGAGAGAGAGCTGGTGACCACAGCATTTCCTCAGGAGGACGAGAGCCAGCCCCCACAGTCTCCTTCCTGAATCACAGGACTCTTCAAACATATCATGACCATCAGGTCTCACTTTTTTTGTCTCTTTTCTACTGCTCTTGGCAGGGGTGATGCATAATTAAGTATTGTTGAGAAAAATTATTGCTAGTTGGTTAGGCAAAAAAAAACTTATTTGAATTAGTATTTTTTTGGGTAAATAGAAACATGTTTGTGTATTTGGGGATGGCATTGCTACTTTGGTGAAGTCTCTATTGATGCCATCCATAACTTGTTTATTAATCTGCACATTCTCTGGCTATATTGATTCTTTGTCAGTTATATTCAGTCTGTCTTTTCCAATTTGTATTTGTCTTTTTCATTTTGACTTTTATGCCTTCTGCTTTGAAAGCTTCCATGAACTTTAAGATTACTATCATGATTTTTTTCCACTGTACATTTTTGCCCATGACTTTTATATTTGATTGTACACATGGTAAAGCTTCCTTGGTTTCTCGAGCTCTGCTATCCCCCTGGAAATTCTTTATGAGTTTCAGATACACGTGTACATGCTCTACCTATTGTGTTCTAGTTCCCCACCACACTGATTGGTGATCTGCTCTGATCATATATTAAACTCATGTATGATGAGCCCTGGTTATGTGCAACTTCTGTTACTGATTTCAAAAACACCAAAGAGATTCTGTCAGTGCTTTGGGGTGCTGAAATGTGAGTGCTGAGTTTCTGGGTTGTGTATTTATGTGTGGCATCTCTTTTGGGCATCTTCGTCATTTCCTGAAAATATAAACTCAGCTTTTCTGTATGGGCTCAAATTATAGCACTAAGGGTGTTGATAAGAAACAATGGGTGTTCTGTTCAGTCCCATCAATGAGGAGAGTGAACTGAAGAGAAAGCCTGCTTCTGTACCCTTCCTAGAGCTCTTCGTTGTTCTCATGCTGTATTTGTTCTTGTGAGTATTGCATGTCTGTGCTTCCCGTCCAGCAGGCTGGTTGGTGGCTGCTAATTCAGAAAATTCAATTTTCCAAGTGAAAAATGTTGCCCTTATACCCAGTCTGTAATTCTTCTATTATCAGCTTCATCCCTCACATAAAGGCAAGTGGCCAGAACTGTGAGACTGAACATGACAAAGACTGGAAGGATTTGTCTTCTTTAATTTCACTAATAGGTTTTTCTCTCTTCACTGTAACAATGATGTATCTGTCTACACGTAAGACTGTATTTGGCCAGCATGCATGTTTAAAATTAAGCCATTTTAGATCTGTGCTTAGAAGTCTCAGTTCTCTAGACATTGTTTATTAAAAAAAAATCCTTTCATTCAAGCATGCTGGTCTCTGGACAAAGATCCTGCTTGCCCAGTGATACTCGATCTGAATCTGATGCCTCAGCCTCACAGAAGAATACTCTAAGTAGCTTTCTCAGCATTTGACCGGCATATGCAATCTCTGCCTTTATATGGACCCTTGGTCTGTCTAGTGTAGAGGACTCAGAGGAACAATCGCTTTATTGCTAGAAAGTGGAGCCTCAACATTCAGTTTCATAAATTTCTTTGAGCAAAGTTCAGGGAATTTTTTTTCTGCTAGCTCCCAAGTCTTCTGGTGTGATAGGCACTGAGTGTTTGCTAACTTCAGTCACTAAACCATTGAGCTTCCTCATCCATTCAACACAAGTAGGAATGCCAACCATGTTGGGTTAACATGTGCAACTGAGGCTTGCTTCGGGGATGCTAAGGAAAAAGGAAAGTTATCAGAATCAATGGCTGCAAACTTGATGAGGTTACAGGAACAACAATGAAAGGTTTCTGTGGACAACAGGCAGATGCCTAGGAAACACATAGTAAAGAAAGAGCTGGGATTGGACTTTCAAACCTTGGTGGAGGGTTCACCAGGAGGAGGGTAAACAAGTAAGAAGAAGGCTGAACATAGCTAAGCTTCTCTTGTTAGTTCAGATCTTGTAATTCTACTTGCCTTTGGGAAGTGGGAGTTTTCTTTCTCTGCTTTGCTTGTTGGAACAGAGGTAGAAGTTTATTGAGCCTCATGAACATTTGAAGGTGGTCAGTTGAAGCTGAGAGGGCCAGGTCTTGATGGTGACAAGTTCCCACATAGAAACAGTTTGGTGAGGAACCCAGAATTAAGTGTGGGAAATAGGACTATGAAGAAATAAGGAATGAAAGAGGGACAGCTAGACATCAAAATCAAGCAAGGTGACAAGGCAGTAAGAGTTGGTCTTTGGGAAACAGAGGCCTCATTCCAGACCTTAAGTTTTAGAAGAAAAAGAGTGGTGTTTACTAAATGACATAAACACAAATGTAAGCTAAAATTTGGTGTCTGGTAGTTTTAATTATTAACATTAGATAAAAGAAAAAAATTAGTAAAAGATTTTAATATTCACTATAAACTTTGCTCACATTTTAGGTTTATAAGCACATCTTAAGAATATCTATGTATCTATCTTAAGATATCTTTCTCTCTGTATGTGTATGTGTAAACATATACACTAAAGACTATATATAACAAATCTATTCAGATGTATAAGTATGGAGAGGGAAAGAGGGAGGAAAGGGGGAAGATAGTTCCTGTTTCTCTGGAAATCAATAGCTTAATATGTATATATATTTTACAGAATTAGCTTGATTCCCTTCCCAATTGTGTGCTTTTATTTTTGGATTTCTATTTGCAATAAATGACTCAGAAACGGAAGTAAAAAAATCAGTTTACAGTTTGACTAGAGATTTTATTTTTTTCCTGGTAGGATTGTTGTAATTCTTACATAATTTGAGTACAAACCTCTCTGTGTTTATTAGATGTCTGCTGCTAGGTTTCTATGTGAAACATCCACACCAGCCCCCTAACTTCCATGCCTCTGTAATTACATGTGAACTTGTAAGATCAGCAAGCACAGTGATTCATCACGCTAAGGTACTCTGCTAAAGGCAACATTGTTACAGGACTATTGTTCCTTGATGAATATATTTATTTTGAGCCTCGGTTAAATTTTTTTTTATTTTAAAAATAAGCTCTAGATCTCTGTCTGTACTTATTATGTAAGGAATGATAAACACTTGCACTTGTCTGCTTTTAAGTTATTTCTTCTGATGAAAACAAAGGCGACTGAATTCTTAGCAGTGTCTCTTTAGATGTAATGCTATCAACATTATCACCACCATCATCACCATCATTATCATCTGGTCAGTTTTGGTAGCTAATTATTTCACTTAAGGACTACCATAAGGTCCAATAACATTTAAATATCATGGATTAAATAATAGAGGTTTTGCTTTTAGAAAAACAGAGAAAAAAAGGATTAATTGTCAAAGTTATAGGAGTTTTTAACTTTCAAAAGGCCTACTTGTTAAATTTTGTTTGTAGGAGAGTTTGCTTGGATCGTCCATCCATCCATCCATCCATCCATCCATCCATCCATCCATCATCCACCCATCATCCATCCATCCATCCATCCACCCATCCATCCATCCATCCATCCATCCATCCATCCACCCATCATCCATCCATCAAGGTCTTAATATGTAGCCATGACAGGCCTAGAACTCACTGTGTAGATCAGACTGGCCTTGAGCTTGCAGAACTCCACTTGTCTCTGTCTCCTGAGTGCTAGGATTAGAGATCTTCACCTCCACCTGCAGCCTAGAGATTTTTGTAAATTGAATAATAAGAGGCAAAAAAATGTAATATGCAGGTGGATATTCACTCTTTTTATCTCCCAAATTCATTCAAGGGCTGAAACTCTATGTTTTTAACCTTCACCTTAGGAGAGAGTTGGGGTATACTGATAAAATCTGCTGATTCAGCAGAGCCTTTCAGTAGAGTTGGGGAAGTGTATATACATTCTCTTTCAGTAGTCTTTGCCCATATCCTTCAGGAAGACTTGCAGATGTATTTATTGCTGCCATTGTGAGCTGCTGTGAGTCAAATATGTCCCCTAAAAAGCTATGAAATCCTTATCCTAGAGACCCGTGACTGTCATTTTTTTTTTTTTTTTTTTTTTTGGAGAGAGGGTCTTTGTAGATGCAGATAATGTAGGACAAGGTGACTTTGGATTGGGTAAGCTCCAGTGTCCTCAAAGAGGAGAAAAAAAACACATAACAACAGAGGCAGAGATTGGATGTGGGATTAAGAAACCAAGGAGAGTCCCAAAGAGGCATGACAAGATCCTCTCCTGGAGCCTTCAAAAAGAATATGACCCTGCGCCCACTTTGACTTTGAACTTCCAGCCTTGGGAACTATAAGACAGTACAGTCCTGTTGTTTTAACCCACCTCAGTCTGACAGTTTGTTACGGCAGTCCTAGGAAACAAGTATCTCTCAGTAAACAACAAGTGACTTTTAGTTTGGGTGTGGCAGCTCAGGCCTGTAATTCCAGCCCTGGATTCAAGGCCTGCTTTGGGTTATGTAACAAAACCTGTCTCATTCTTTTTTAATTTTTTGACATGTTCATATAAATATATAATGAATTTTTATCATTTTTACTCTCATTTTCTTCTCTCACAGCCTTCTCTTATCTGATAAAACTCTTCCTTTTCCCAACAAGCAACCTTCTTGCTTTCATTTCTAAATGTTTTCATTTGACTCACTGAGTATAACTATTGTGGTAGCATGAGCATGAGTGGGAAGTTAGTTACTAGAACACGGGCAACTTCTCAATGGTTCCAACTACTTAACACAGCAGTTCTCAACCTGTGGGCCATGACTCCTTGGGGGGGGGGTCGCATATCAGATGTCCCGCATATCAGATATTTACATTACAGTTCATAACAGTAGCAAGATTACAGTTATGAAGTAGCAACAAAATAATTTTATGGTTGGGGGGTCACTGTAACATGAGGGACTGTATTAAAGGGTTGCAGCATTAGGAAGGTTGAGAACCACTGACTTAAGAGAACTATATACCTTCCTCCAGCAGCTGTTAACTTTCAACAGTCCCTTACAGAAGGCTAGGCCTTATAAACCTTTCTCCATGCATGATGAAATGGTGATGGGTCCAGTCTTATGCATGTCTTTTTCAGCAATCACAGTTGCAGTGAGCTCATGGGTGTGGTGGCCGTGACACCCTTCCCTATCCTCTGACTCTTACATTCTTTCTTCCCACCATGTTATTCTCAGAGCTTTGGAGGGTTTAATTTGGATGTCCTGTTTAGTGATGAATGACTCTACAGTCATTTAGTCTTAGCACTTGTTGACCAACTGTGACTCTCTGCTATGACTTCTGACCACTGCAAAGGGGGGCTTCCATGATGAAGGCTGAGAACAGCACTAAGCTATGTGTACAAGCATAAGTTATTTAGAAAACAGTTTGACACCAGGTCCAGTTAGCAAGACAACAATAGCAGGTTTACCCTCTAGGGCTTCTGACCTCCCCAGATGCTGGTTCTTGACTATGTTCACAGAATTCCTGCTTGTGGAGTGGGCCTCATGCAATCAAACAATTGTTGGTTACATCTATAATAGTCATCCCACTATTGTTCCAGTGACATATGCCAGCAGGCTCGTTAGTGTGGTTGGTGGGATTCACAGCTGATTAGGACCATTAGTGACTTCCCTCCCCAGCAGTTTGCACCTTCTAGCACCATGAAAGCCTCCCAGCAGGGAGGACACTGCCAGCTCAGTTCCAGCTTGATTTCTTTATGTTCTGCAACCTAAATGTATGGTGTCTTCAGCAATGGGGTCTTATCATATGGTTCTGGAAGACAAACAAGAACAATGGCAATAGCCTATACTATTCTAGTGGCCTCTGGGGCCTTCTTTACCAACAGCTTGTATGGAGGAAAAATGTCTTGACTATTGTCCTAGTTAGGGTTGCTATTGCAACTTGACACCCAAACACATCACTGTTAAGCCAGTGCCTTACAAATTCAAACATTTTCAAAGTTGTCTCTTTAAAAATATATAGTGTCTTTTAAAATCCAAAGTCTCTTTTTAATGAAATCTCTCAACTGTGGGCTCTTATAAAATAGAAAATAAATTAAATACTTTCTTACTTCAAGAGTGAAGGACCAAGGCACAGTCACAATGTGAACAGAGCAAAACCAAACTCTAACAGTGTAAATCATTCAATGTCCAATAGGTAAGATTGAATCACAATCTTCTGGGCTTCTCCAAGGGCCTAGGTCACTTCTCAGGCTCCGCCCTCTGCAGCACACACAGCTTGTCTTTTAGGCTCTGGCCAGCTCTACAGCATGTCTGCTGTTGCCTTTGTGGTCATCCCATGGTGCTGGCATCTCCAAAATACTGAGTCTTTACTGCAACTGGGCTGCACTTTCACTAATAGCCTCTCCTGGGCTTTCTTCATGGTGCCAATAAGCCTCAACTTCTCTTCATGATTCCTCCAACCCTGGGCCTTCAACTACTACTGAGGCTGTACCTTCACCAGCGGCCTTTCTTGTCCTCTCAAGGCCCAAACCTCAGTTGCTCTCCATGACTCCTTCATGCCTTCAAAACCAATACCACCTGGATGACTCTTACACTACCAAGTTTCGGCTGCCAGCACAAAGTACAACTGTAGCCACCTCTGGAACACGGCCTCTGTATGCTGATTCTTGGGAGACACTTTCTAGATTTCACCTCAGTGGAGGTCTCTTCTTAATCACTGCTACTTTCTTGGCTCCAGCTGACCAGCTTTGATTGTCCCAGAGAAACAAAAGCTTAACATTGGTATTTCTGTTCACTTGTTAATTACAGCCAATTCTTCTGCTGCAACTGACCAGAACTACAGATTGTGAACTCAAAATACATAGTGACCCCTTATGGAGTTTTCATGTGACTCTCAAAACTTCCCTCTGGAACTTCATACGCCAGCCTCCATCGTTCACATTTCTCTTAACACTTATCTCCAAAGCTCTGACAGAACAACTCATCAAGCTTGGAAAACTCAATTGCTTTTCTAGTCCAAAGTTTCAAAGATCTTCCACAATCCTTTCTAAAACAGCATGGTCTGGTCTGTCACAAAGTACCTCACTATCTTGGTTCTAATTTCTGTCATAGTTAGGGTTATTAATGATGTGATAAAACATCATGACTAAAGCAACTAGGGGAGGAAAGGGTTTATTTGGCTTATACTTCCATATCACTTTTCATCATCTAAAGAAGCCAGGACAGGAACTCAAACAGGAAAGGAACCTGGAGACAGATGCTGATGCAGAGGCCATGGACGGGTGCTGCTTACTGGCTTGCTCCTCATGATTTGCTCACCCTGCTTTCTGATAGAACCCAAGGCTGCCAGTCCAGAGAAGACACCACCCACAATGGGCTGGGCTCTCTCCCATTAATCACAAATTAAGAAAATGCTGTACAGGCTTGTCTATAGCCATATCTGTTTTTTTGTGAGATTATAGATATTTTATTTTATTTTTTTTAAATACTTTATTTTTTTT
>CAJQZJ010032188.1:14108764-14148420 GCA_907164525.1 Lophiomys imhausi
ACATTTGGCCCCTGACTTTAACATTCTACTATCTAACCATCTCCATGAGTTTAAAGGTC
This sequence comes from Lophiomys imhausi, assembly GCA_907164525.1. Classification (NCBI taxonomy): domain Eukaryota; kingdom Metazoa; phylum Chordata; class Mammalia; order Rodentia; family Muridae; genus Lophiomys; species Lophiomys imhausi. The sequence continues at coordinate 14,108,824 of CAJQZJ010032188.1, forward strand.
TATATCTGACTCAACATTCATACTAACTTGCAACACACTTTTAAGAGTATCTTCTTAGATCTATAACACCCTCTTGATTCCTAAACAACTCAAAATTTAACTATGAGACTCTAGCTGTCTATTCTTCAACCACCTCAGAGACCTGAGAGGGATAAATATATTTGCTTATATAGGAAGTACAGGGCCTGCAGCTTCCAAAACTAAGAAAGGACATACCAATGACTGCCTGGACAGTTCCCATTTTCTCTCCATACATTCCTGCATCAGTCTTCAGCCTTTGGGTCCCGTTTCTATGACAGACATTTGTTGTAGAGCAGGGATTATGAAGGACTTACCTACCCTGTCTTGGCAGAGTTAGGCTGTCGACTTCCCTGCTACCAAGTTTTGTCCTTTTTGGACAGCAGTCTGTCTGCAGTTGGTGCAAGGGGTTTTTTCATGCCAAGAGATAGGCTTGCCACTAATTCAACCATCAACCAGTGGAGGTTCTTCGATGCTTATCTTCTACTTGGAGTAGAATAGGGGGTGCTGTCAGGCGCTGATATGTCTCGATATCAAAATAAAAAGAAAATCTTGATTTAAGATAACATCTTTGAATGCCATATTCTGCAGATCTCTTAGGGTTTTTGAAGATGCCCTATCCATCTCTTGTATTTAGATAAGCAAATGTTGCTTGTCTCTTAGCAACTTGATTATCTTCTTAGATCTATAACACCCTCTTGATTCCTAAACAACTCAAAATTTAACTATGAGACTCTAGCTGTCTATTCTTCAACCACCTCAGAGACCTGAGAGCCATATCTTATGGAGGCATTTTCTCAATCAAGGTTTCTTCCTCTCAGATGACTAAAGCTTGTGTCAAGTTGATGTAAAAGTAGCTTGGACAACTACTAAAATTTGTCACATGTCTATCTACTCCATGATAACTTTTGAAATGGCCTTATTGAGGCAAAAGGTAGTGTGTGGTTTAGTTTGGTATCTTAGAGCAAAATTGTGATGATAATATTTAAATGACTCTGCTATTAGCATTTAAAAATGTAAATCTATTAGTTTGTTACTAGTTTTAAGATATATGATAATACATAGTGAGTCCTACAATTTGTAGAATTATTGACAAGACAAGAGTATAGGAAAAGCACTAGAGATTGTATAACTGGGACTATGTCAAGTCTCATTTTAAACAGAGAATACACATTAAGTAAACTATATATAGTTAATTTAAGATTTTTTTTCTGTTCATTATTCTTTTTCTTTTCCTGATTGAAAAATGGCTTAACTTCAAATTTCTGGAGTAGCAATAGTATTTATATGCCTGGGGCTTCCCACCCTCTCAAATGGTTTAAGGATCCAGGGACTTTAATGAATTCTGAGAGACCAGCTATCTTTCCAAAGATCTCACAGAAAAAGAAAAAGAATGGAAATTTGTCTTATTTTTACTTTTTGTGCTAGGAATTGGACTCACAACTTCAAGCATGCTACACACAGGCTATCCCAGCAAACCCCAGCAATGGAAGACTTTACCGGCCTCCTGTTGGGTCTCACAGTTGTGCTGTTTACAGGTTATTGGTCATTACTGGATCTCCATTTTTTTTTTTTGTTGCAATCTTTCTCTTTCCTGGTCAATCTAATTGAAGTGATAGATTTTAAGTTGCATTCACACCAGGATAGGTTTTAAAGTCTTACAATCCTTAATTCTACTATGTGACTTACTAGCTGTGAGACCTTGGAAAGGTAACTTCAGTTCAAGGGTCCTCTCTTCTCAGTGCTATAAATGATGCGCCCTACACTATACTACGTGTCTTTCTCATAGAGTAGTTATATGTATTAGATGAGAAATTTATGCTAAATACTCATGAAAACACATGGCAGAAAGCAACACTTTTTTCCCCCAACATAATATTTTTATTGATCACTTAGGAATTTCACATCATGCACCCCACTCACACTCACTTCCCAGTCCTCTCAGATCCAACCCTCACCTTTGGGGTGACCTCCAAGAAGAAGAAGGAAGAGAATGAGGAGGAGAAGAAACAAAAACAAAAAAACTTCCAAGAGGAAGATCATTTCATTTTCTGGATTGGACACCTCCTTGGAAGGCCTCTATGGTCCATGCTGCCCCTGGAGGCCATGTTAGTGCCAATGGTCTGCTGCCCCCGGCCGTGTTGAAGCCCTAGGTTCATGTGGATGTCCATGGTCTGGGCTGCCACTGGAGGACATGTGTATGTGTCTGAGGCCTGTGTTACTGCCAGAGGCCATCAAAGAAAAGAATATTTCTAACAGTGAAGCAATGATTTCATAGCAGAGGGTTATGTACCTATATGCTTATGAAGAGACTTCATTATGGGTGTGTGGGAAGCTTATGAGAAAAAAAAAGGGTGAAAGGAATGAAACTGTTCATGTAGTGTGATTTTCTGTGTGTACATGTCAAGGAGAATGGCACTTACTAAACATTCCACTGTAAGTCTTTAACGTTTTCTGCCTCTCCCCTTCACCTGTGTGTACATCAGCAGTTCTATCTAGCCCATGGGCTGTGGTGGAGGAAAGGAGCCTCAATCTAGGATGGAAGATAGAAGAGTGGATGAACCCTTAAGCTGTTCTTGGGTCTTAAACAGAATACAGCTGCATTAACATCTTGTGGAGTATACATTAGCCTGGGTCTTGAGGGATTAAACCCCATACTAGTCAGGTAGACAGGCAGTAAGAGAGAAAATATGTTTTGTAGAGTTAAATAAATCACTCAATTCAATCCCTGGTTTTTTTTGTTTTTGTTTTTGTTTTTTTTTTGCTTATTTTTGTTTGTTTGTTTTTAGACATAGTTCCTCTGAGTATACCTGGCTGTCCTGGAACTCTCTCTGTAGACCAGGCTGGCCTCAAACTCACAGAGATCCACCTGACTCTGCCTCCTGAGTGCTGGGTGCTGGTATTAAAGGCATGTGATACCACCTGTTCCTTTTTTTTTTCTTTTAATAGAAAAGGTCTCATAAGTCTAGACTGCTTCAAACCTCAAACTCATTGTTGTCGAAGATGACCTTGAACTTCTTTTTTAAAAATAATGTTTATTTATTGCATCAAGTTACATCTCCATCATAGTGCCCAATTTCCACCCCTCCAGGTTCCGCCCTCTCACTCTCTCCTCCCTCTCCCACCCATCCCACTCCTCCGATGTGGAGTGTCCCTACATATCAGCCCCTTTCAGTTCAACAGTCATATGAGGGCTAAGAGCTTCCTCTTTCACTGGGGGCCTACATGTTAGTACCCCTAGGGCAAATTGTCCCATTGATAGGTAACAAAGATTATGTTCCAGATCTTTTTAGTATATTGGTTGTAGGATAGTTATCCTGTACTATATGGCTAAAATCCAATTATAAGTGAGTAGATGCCATGTGTATCTTTATGAGTCTGGGTTAGCTCACTCAGGATGAGCTTTTCTAGTCCCATCCGTTTGGCTGGGAATATCATGATTTCCTTGTTTCTGACTGCTGAGTAGTATTCCATTGTGTAAATGTACCACAATTTTTTTTAATTCATTCATCAGTTGAGGGACATCTGGATTGTTTCCAGTTTCTAGCAATTACAAATAAGGCTGCTATGAACATAGATGAGGATATATCCTTGTGGTTTGGTGAGGAATCATTTGGGTGGATACCCAGAAATGGTATGGCTGGTCTTGAGGTAGGGCTATTCCAAGTTTTCTAAGATATCATCAGACTGATTTCCATAATGGTTGTACAAGCTTGCACTTCCACCAGAAATGGAGGAGTGTTCCCCTTTCTCCATAACCTCACCAGCATGTGCTGTCATTTCAGTTTTTGATCTTAGCTGTTTTGACAGGTTTAGGATGGAATCTCACAGTTGTCTTGAGTTGCATTTCTCTGATGATTAAGGATGTTGAACATTTCTTCAAATGTCTCACTGCCAAATGGAATTGAATTGAAGACCCAGAAATGAACCCACACACCTATGGTCACTTAATTTTTGACAAAAGAGGCAAAACCATACAATGGAAAAAGGACAGCCTCTTCAACAAATGGTGCTAGTCCAACTGGATGTCCACTTGTAAAAGAATGAAATTAGACCCATACTTATCACCTTGCACAAAACTTAAGTCCAAGTGGATCAAAGACCTTAACATAAGACCTGACACACTAAATCTAATAGAAGAGAAAGTGGAGGAAAAGCTTCAAACTCATTGGCACAGGTGACAACTTCCTGAACAGAACAACAACAGCTCAGGATCTAAGACCAAAAATCAATAAATGGGACCTCATGAAACTGAAAAGCTTCTGTACAGCAAAGGACACTGTCACTAGATCACTAGAACAAAACAGCAACCTACAAATTGGGAAAAGATCTTTACCAACAGACAGAGGGCTAATATCCAAAATTTATTTAAAAAACTCAAGAAATTAAACACCAAGAATCCAAATAATCAATCAAAATATGGGAAACAGAGATAGACTTTGAACTTCTGATCTTCCTGCCTGTATCTTTGATTTCTGGAAGAATTATGTGTGCACTCCACCATGCTCAGTTTTGTGCAGCACTAGGGGTCAAACCTAAGGCTTCATGAACAGGTGTGTTTACATGATGTTTTCAATGTATGTTTCTGTATTAGAACATTTAAACTAAAAGGTGATGTGTCAGTTCAGTTTAGTTTTGATCAAATTGGCTAAATAACAAGCATTGCTTCTGAAAGAATCAACAGTCATTATTTCTACTCAATATTAATAACACTTTCTTCATATTGTAGCACTGATAACTGGAATGTTCTGTAGACTAGGGGTTGGAAAGCTATAGTGTGTGGGCCAGAATTTGATATTCTGAGGAGAATTAGAAAGCCTGTGAGTGACAGCAGCTAGCCCACTATTCTGTTAGAAGGTAAAACTTTCTAATCTTGAAGTTTAGTATCAAACATTCATCAGTCTCTCTAGTCACCAAAACCCACTGGTGACACACTTGTCAAAGTCTTAGCTCTGTGGCTGCCATCCTAGTTCATAGGACTGTTTTAACGTGCTTCTTTGGAACTTCCTATGCTTTAAGCATAATTTTGAACTTTTTCTTTCAATTTTTTTTTGTCTGGGAAAACTTACTTGTATAGTGTAACTGCTTCCAGCATCTTCTCCCATTTCTTGGATAATGTATTCACGAGGTACTCTAATCTTGTTTTTGTCAGTCTCTATCCAGACTAGAGGTGGACTGTTTACTCCAAAAGTCAGATATACAACATATCAAGGCTTAGAGGTGTCTGAATGTCATCCCAGCACTTGGGAGACTGAAGCACCAACCAGCCAACCAACCAAGCTAATCCAAATATAAGGTTTGTCTAGATTCTAAGTCACATATCTTTTTGTATGCAGGATACTATTTTGACTTACTTAACATGACATTTAGATATAGCTGCTTCCAAGAAATTTACACTATATTGTTTCCTCATTGGCCCAGAGACAAATGTTAATCAGGAGTGTACTGGATGAGAATAGGAAACAGCCACCTTTTTCTTCCAAATCCCTGTTATTTGAGAGAGATGAGTAGAGAAGTAAATGCTGTGGAATGAGTGTTGAAGGTACGTAATAGTTAACATTTTAATTTTAGCCAGTGTGTGTGTGAGTGTATGTGTGATTGTGAGTGTGTGCATGTTTTAAGCAGTGTCCTCATGTAACCTAGGCTGGCCTCAAACTTTCAATTCCTTCTGCCTGAGCCACCAGAGTGCTGGGATTACAGATGTGCACCCACATCTTAGACAAACATTACAAAGGTAATTTGACAAATATAGAAATGGAGAATGTAATACATGTAGTTTATCACTGACAATAAAAGTGATATATCCAACTATCCAAAGTACCCAAATGTACACGTTTGTGTGCAATAACCCTGCTATTCAATGCTCACAAGTCTTCTAATAATTTAGCCTGAGTAATATTTACACATTAGTTAGTGTCAGTTATTTGTTTTCCCGTTGTCTAACCTTATTGCCCAGTGGTAAAAATAAATCATGATCCTTTTAGGGAAATCTTAGAAGAACACAAATGTTCTTCTTTCTCATCTTACCTCTGTGACACAGATGGAATAGGAACAAGGGAGTAGGAGCAAAAAGGGGGTAACCAGAAGTGGGGTTTGAGGGAAGTAAGAGGCAGTGAATAAGAGAGGAAGGGACTGAAGGAGAAATGCTCAGTGGAAGGGAGAAGGAGGCGTGAAGATGGAGCAGGTAGTCAGGATAAAGAGATCTGGGGGAAGTTCCTAAGAACTAAGGCTCCAGCACCTCGCTCATTCTTACCACTCCTGCTTTCCTATGTTTGCTTGTTTGCTGTTATTTTTTTCCTTTCAATTTATGACACATTTTGCTGAGGATTCTCTCCTCATGCTCTTGAGAATGTAGAAAACTGAAAGGTTTTCTGAAGAATAAAATCACCTCTTTCAAACTTGACTTGAGGAAGTAGTGTCTTTTTTCTCCCAACAATATTTTTATTGATTATTTAGGAATTTCATTCATGCACTCTGATCATAGTCATTCCCAGTCCTCCCAGGTCCACCCCTTCTCTTGTGATGCACCTCCCCCCACCTCATCCCCGAAAAAACAAAAAGAAAACAAGAAAAAACTCATCAAGTCTAGTTTGTGTTGTCCATATACTCACTGGAGCATGCTCAAATTCCCAGTGTCCAGCCCTTTAAAGAAAGTGAGTCCCCACTCCTCAGCCCCTGTTGTCAGAAGGCATCAGTTATGAAGGGCTACATTTTAGCATCCCTATCACAATTTTTAAGAGTTCTCTTCAATGGCCTCCTGTCTAGACTTTCTTTTATGTTGGTGGGGGTGGCGGGGGAGGTTGTCACAGAACCTTCTATGTCCTCATTCTGGTCTTAAAGTTTTTGTTTTGTTTTGTATTTTTTTAAATCAGTATGTGAGGAAGAATTTGAAGTTGTTCTGCACAGGCAATTCTCTGACATGCCCTAGCCGAGTAGTGTGGAGGGAATATTTCCTCTCTGGAGAGAGTAAAATATAGGGTATTTCTAAGTGTCTGTAAAAGTATCTAGCACCAAGATCAAAAACTCGAGTGACTGCACATGCTGATGAGGATGTGGAGAAAGGAAAACACTCCTTCACTGTTGGTTGGAGTGCAAACTTTTATAACCATTCTGGAAATCAGTCTGGCACCTTCTAAGAAAATTGGGCATAGTTCTACCTCAAGGCCCAGCTATACCACTACTGGGCATATACCCCAAACATGTATCACTAAATCACAAGGATATTTCCTCAACTATGTTCATATAAGCTTTATTTTTAATAGCCAGAAACTGGAAACAACCCAGATGTTGAATGGATAAAGAAATTGTTGTACATCTACACAATGGAATACTGCTCCACTATCAGAAACAAGGATACCATGAAATTGCAGGCAAATGGGTGGAACCAGAAAAGATCATCTTGAGTGAGCTAACACAGACCCAAAAAGACACATAGGATATTTACTCACTTATAAGTGGATATTAGCCAATATGTACAAGATTATCATGCTTCAATGCACAGACCAGAGAAAGTAAGTATCAAGGAGGGCTCAAGGGCTGATGCTTGAATCTCTCTAAGTAAGGAAGATAAAATAGACATTAGAAATGGATGGAGAGAGAGACCTGGACAAGAATCCAACATTACTGTGGTCTGAGAAACCCTATCCAGCAGATAACTAGGCAAAAATCTGGGAGTCTTGAGGAAAAGTTAGGGGAAGGTTTAAGGAAGCCAGAAGGATTAAAGAATCCACCAAAGACCTACATAACCAATTAACTTGGATACAAGGGGGCTCAAAGAAACTAACACATATGAGCTGATGGGCTGCTTGCCTCAAGTGGATCCCCTAAAATTGGAATGGGATCTATCCTGGACTTAGAGGATGTTGCCTCCCTCAGGAGCTCAGGTTCCTAACAGAGCTGCCTTATCTTGCCTTGATGGAAGAGGAGACACTTAGTCCTGATGCAGCTTGATATGCCAGAGTGGGTTGGTACTGCATTGAGGGGGAGGGTAGGGAGGAAGTGGGTGGGAGGGTGGGACTGGGACGAGGAGAGGGAGGGGGGTGGGGATAGGAATGTAAAATAAAACAAAATCTTAAATAAAACAATTTTTGAAAAAAAAAAGAAGTAGCTCCATGCTTTGTTCACATGGAGGAATCCCTAATGGCTGAGAGACACTTGGAGAAATGCTCAACATCCTTAATCATCAGAGAAATGCAACTCAAGACGACTCTGAGATTCCATCTCACACCTGTCAGACTGGCTAGGATCAAAAACTCAAATGACAGCACATGCTGGCGAGGGTGTGGAGAAAGGGGAACCCTACTCCATTGCTGGTGGGAGTGCAGGCTTGTGCAACCACTATGGAGGTCAGTCTGGCGATATCTTAGAAAACTCGAATAGCTCTGCCTCAGGACCCAGCCATACCCCTTCTGGGGTATGCCTCTTCACGGAATCATAAGGAAGTTTCCTCATCTATGTTTATAGCAGCCTTATTTGTAATAGCTAGAAACTGGAAACAACCCAGATGTCCCTCAACCGAAGAATGGGTTAAAAAACTGTGGTACATCTAAACAATGGAATATTATTCAGCTATCAGGAACAATGAAATTATGCAATATGCAGCCAAATGGATGGAACTAGAAAAGCTCATACTGAGTGAACTAACCCAGACTCAGAAGGACACATATGGCATCTATTCACTTATAGTAGGATTTTAGCTATATAGTAGAAGGTATCAATACTACAACTAACACACCAAAGGGAACTTGGACATAGACTTCTTATTTTTAATTTTTATTTATTTATTTATTATATATTAGTTATATTTTTTCTATTTTTTTAGTCTTTTTTATCTATTGTATGCTTATTGATTTGTTTATTTAGTAGTTCTCTCTCCCAGGCAACGAGACACTTTTCACTGATGGTACTGCTTCATAGATCCCCAATGAATGAAGAGGCTCTTGGCCCTCATACGACCTCTCAACTGAGATGAGGGACTGTTATATAAGGACACCCCACCCCAGAAAAATGGGATGGAAGGGTTAGGAGGTAAAGAAAAAAAATGAAATATGATGTTTTGGCCTTTTACTACTAACTGTCATGAACTGTTTAGGATAATTAAGAAATGCAAACTAATGGTTATGCAAGCCAGTCATTCTGTTAGGTACTATGACAGCCTATTATAGTTACTTGCTAAGCTAATCAGAAATAAAGCTGCTAAGAGACAAGCAACATCTGCTTACGCTAATATAAGAGATAGATAGGGCCTCTTCAAAAACCTCAAGAGATCTGCAGAATATGGCATTCAAAGATGTTTTCGTAACTTTAGATTTTTTTATATCAAGACATATCAACTCCTGACAGCACCCCCTATTCTCCTCCAAGTAGAAGATGAGCATCAAAGAATCTCCAGTGGGAGATGATTGAATTAGTCGCAAGCCTATCTCTTGGTAGGAAAAGCCCCTTGCTCCAACTGTAAACAGAATGCTGTCCAAAAAGGACAAAACCTGGAAGCAGGTAAGTCGACAGCCTAGCTCTGCCAAGACAGGGTAGGTAAGTCCTTCATAACCCCTGCTCTACAATCAATGTCTGTCAGAGAAACGGGGCCAAATGACTGAAGATCGATGCTGTAATGTATGGAGAGAAAATGGGAACTGTCTAGGCAGCCACTGGTATGTCATTTCTTAGTTTTGGAAGCTGCAGACCCTGTACTTCCTATAAAATCAGATATATTTATCCCTCTCAGGTCTCTGAGGTGATTGAAGAACAGATAGCTAGAGTCTCATAATTAAATTTTGAGTTGTGTAGGAGTCAAGAGAGTGTTATAGATGTAAGAAGATACTTTTAAAACTATGTTGCAATTAGTATGAATGTTGAGTCAGATATAGAACTTTAAACTCATGGAGATGTTTAGATAGTAGAATGTTAAAGTCAGGTACCAAATACATATGGACTGGTCATTGGGAATGTATGTTAAGCCATATAACCCTCATAACTGTGGCCTAATTACCTCTGTTGTACTGTATTGTATTTATTATTACAAGAGAAAGAGCCATTTGTTGGACTGAAAGGGGAAACTGTAGGGGGAAATAAGATATACCTTAAACTTAAAAAAAAAAAAGGGAAGAGGATGGGGGGTTGAGGGTGGGAGGGTGGGACTGGAGGGGGAATAGGGAGGGGACTGCGATTGAGATGTAACTTGAAGAAATAAAAAATAAAGGAAAAAAAAGACAGTAAAAAAAGAGTAATGATAAGATGAGTGAAAGTTTAAGCCAGCTTAAAAATTAATAAAACAATTAGCTGTGGACTTAGTTTGACTCAAGTTGCGTTGAGAAAAGACAAAGAAATGAAGTATGAGCATAGTAAGGGAAGGTTAGGGTGGCTTCCTCTAGACACCCCATTGCAGAGTAATTTTGTTTCCCTTTTCAGGTTTTTCTGTGTTTTCTAAAATGAGTCATGTCAGGGGTGTGCTTTTAAAAGGGACCTCATTCTTTTCCAGTGCCAGCAGCCACTGTCCAAGATCAGCAGCTTTTGGAGACGCTCAACTCTGCTTTGTGTGGCCATATTATTTTAAAAAATCTTGATGTCAGTTGTATTTCTCCTTCTAAAATTTGTATGTGGACGTACTTGTGGAATTTTGACATGGGTTGAATGCATTTGTTCCCCACTATGAATGGTTTTCACAGAACATTCACGTAGTGTACACGCTACCTAAAGTGACAAAAGTACATTTTGTTTACAGTTTGCATTCTATGTGCTCAGGTGAATTTTGATGGCTTTCATTTCTTGTTGTGCAGCAGCTTTTTTTTTTTTGATGAATTGTTTGATGTTCACTCATGCCCTTGGTTAGTAGATTTTTGACCTCAGCAGATTATGGCACACAATATTGTAGATGTGAGCAGAAACATGGACTAAAATAACAAAACTGTGTAATGAGTTCATGAGACAGCAGTTCATCTTGTCAGGATTGTGATGTACACCTAGACCAGGCAAGAAAACAGTAATGACTTAGAGATTAAAGTTCTTAAAATTATTTTAATTGTACAGATTTATAGAATAAGTATGATAATCTGAGATAGGAAGGCAGTGTGTCATGATAATATCAGAGTAGCCAACATCTCTGTCTTCTAATTTTTTTTTTAGATTAGTACACAGTCACATGTTTATAGGGCAGGTCAGGTATTTTAGTGAAAGTGAACCACAGAGTGCTGGTCTGTCTGAGGGATGCTTGTCTTGTCTGTCCACCATATCTTAAAGAACTTTTTACCCATAGCTTCTCTCCTGCCTTTCCCCAAGTCTGTGGCAATCACAGCTGACTGGGAATAGCTGATCATGTGATATGAGTGGCTGACTGGCCACAGGCTGTGTAGTGACATTTCGGTGATCAACAATGAGCATATGGAGTCTTCTGAATTTAGGATTGAGAAATCATGAGACCAAACCGGTGAAGGGCGGGGGCAGAAGCTAGAGGGAAGAAACTTCAGGTTTCATGGCTCAGAAGGTGTTGGGAGTAGCTAGGCTGTGCTGCATGCAAACTGAAACTTCGGCATGGAAACCTAGTCACAGAGGAAGCTGGATACACAGAGAAAAGAAACCCAACAGAAAAGCAACAATTCCAGCCCTCGGTGAGGGAAGGGATGGGCTGTAAAGCTTTCATATGTTCTGAAAATTGTCCTAATTTTTCCCCTTCTTCTAATTGCATTAGACCTCTGACCTGCAGCTATTTAGGGCCTTATTGTGAGGAACTTTAGAGTTTGGTAGGCAGGGGATAAATATTAACAGTTTTTGAGATGTGGAATAATTTAAACCTATTAAGTGAAGATTAATCTAGCATTAATATGGAGGAGAGATAAGAAATTGGTTTGAGGAATTATTAAGATACAGCATGTGGGAAGTGATTAAAGCTAATGGAGGTTGTTTGGGGTGTAGAAAACCAGAAAGGTATTTAGTTTTGTGTCAGTCAATTTTCAGATGCTGAATTAACAACTATTAGTTTAATTTAAATGACTTTTATTGAGTTTCTGTTACCCTGTCCCTAGTTCTGTATGGTAGAAAAATGAATAAGAAATGGTGAACACATTTGAAAAGCTTGTACTTTTATACTTAGATGGGAACTTTTAGACTAGACAGCTATGTACCAACAGAACCTGAAAGAACCAAGGTATTAGAGGACACAGTGGGGGCAAGGTGTAAAGATAGGACTAAGAGTAAAGTAATGGGGACACCATAAAGGAGGAAGAACTAGAAAATGTGGGAGTCAGGAAAGTCTGAGAAGGAAAGGAGGAGGCACAAGGCTATCAGTAATCATTTTTTTTCATAATATTTTTAATCAATTATTTGGGAATTTCACATCATGAACTCCGATCACACTCACTTCCCAGTCCTCCCAGTCTGCCTCTTGTGACCTCTCCACCCCTCAAAAAGAAGAATAAGAAGAAAAAAACCAAGTCCAATTTCTGTTGCCCATATACTCACTGGAGTATGGTCAAACTCCCAGTGGCCACCCCCTTGAAGAAAACTGACACCTTCCACACTTGCACCCCTGCCACAAGACATCAATTGGGGAGAGTTACACTTCATCCTTATCAAAAATTTTAAGACTGCTCTTCAATATCTTTCTGTCTTAGCTGTTATTTTTTGGGGGGTGAAGGTGGGGTAGGGGTTGTCATAGAAGCCTTCTGTGTCCTCCTTTCTCAACTGTGAGTCTGGAGTCACTGATACCACTGCAAAAAAAAAAAAAATCTTCCTCTCCTTTACCATCAGTGGGACTATGGATCATTAACTTCCACGTGGTTTCTGGTGACAGCATGAACCATGGACATCCACATGGACACCAGTGTCAGTACATACCATGGACTTCAGCGTGGTCTCTGGTGGAAGTACAAGCCACTTACATCAACAGGACATCATTAATAGAAAGCTTGAGAGAAGATAGTCGGTTTGGTGTATAATAGGTCATTCATGATCCTAGAAGGAATTGTCAGTAAGGAAATAAATGTAGTTCATTATCATAATCTGGGTACTGAAGAGATAAATGGAGCAAACATGACAGGAGGCACAGTAAGGCCAAAAAAGTGCTCTGAGGAGTTAGCTTTGAAGACAGGTATAGCCAAGGAAGTAGAAGAAGGACCAAGGACTCAAGAAAGACTTGAAGATACAAGGATGCAAGGAAATAGCTTTCTCTCTGAATGAAGGTCAAAGAGATAAACTTACCAGGAGAGATATTTGGACATGGAACCAAAGATAGAAAGGAGGATAATGCATAATACAGAGGAATTTAGAGACAAAGAGAAAGGAAGTGAAAGACTCCTCACAAAAGTAACAAGCTAGAAGTGGAGTCTTGTGATTGGGGATTTTGGGCACCTAGAGGAAGAGAAAGCTTTGAAAGGGCACTAGAAGGGATAGAATAGATGTGGATGAGAGGAGACATTCATAGGGGTAATAAGAGAGAAACATAGCTAGGAATTCAGAAATGAATCAAGAAATGAAAGCCATTCTAAATGCTGGTAGTACCCAGTTTCACAGTTTACCTCTCCCTCACCGACATTATTTTACAAAGAATTTAATTCCAGAGCAGTTCAGCTCCTTACTCATGAGTTTGTGTTCTGACCCCTTCCACCTTCTTTCTGAATGAAAATAGGTATGATAATTGCTTATGAAGTTAATTTAGGGAGCTGGTTAAATCAGAAATTTGATCTACTCAAGAGGTCAGTGCCTATGCATGTAGTGAGTGTGTCCGTGAGTCATGAGAAATGACTCAGAGATTCTGTGTATCACAGTGTATGTCGTAGGTAAGAATATTTTGTCAAATGTTTAAGCAATTACAGTTTTGCATATGAGAATTCAGTTTGTGTCTTTTATGTAATATCAAAGAGAAAGTCATTGCTTACTATGCCCATTTTGGAATGAAATTCCAGGGCTTCATGGGGCTGGAGAGACTGCTCAGTAGTTATGACTACTGACTGCTCTTCCAGAGGACTCTGGTTTAATTCCCAGCACCCACATGGCATCTTACAATGGTGTACAACTTCAGTTCCAGAGGATCTGACACCCTCACACAGACATACAAGCAGGCAAAACATCAATGCACATAAAAATAAATCAGTCTTGAACAAAAGGATGTCTAGGGCTTTGCTGTGGAAATCACACAGATTTAGAAGGAATTCTTTCTAAACACAGGTTTAAAAGGAATCAGTCATTTCTGGTAGTGGAATGAGAACATTCAGAGTGTTTATAAAAATGTTTAATGTATTCCCAGATCTCAAGACTTAGTTCCTTAAATTTTACAGATGAAACTTGGAACTTCTAAGGACTCACTTCTCAGAAGAGTTTGAGAAAAGGATGAATTACCTCAGAGGTAGCACTGGAGTGATATTCTCATTTGTATGTAGCCAACATCAAGTAATGAGTTTAAATTGAATTTCAGAAGTGACCACTGGGAATCAAATGAAATGATTGAAGCCCCTAATATGTCATTTCCATGTGCAGTACAGTAGCCACAGAACAGGCAACTACAGCTCTTATTATTACTTCTGACTACAAAAGTCTCTGGATTATTTTTTATTAGTTCTTTGAGATTTTTTAAACATTTATTTATTAATTCAAGTTACATCTCAATCATAGCCCCCTTCCTCCACCCCTCCTGGTTCCACCTTTCCACCCCCTTCCCCCTTTCCCACCTATCTTACTCTTCTGGTGTGGGGTGCCTGCACCTATCAGCCTCCCTCAGTTCATCAGTCATATGAGGTCTAAGAGCTTCCTCTTGCACTGGGGGCCTACATGGCAGTTCCACTAGGGTAGAGTGCCCCACTAACAGGTAACAAAGTTCATGTTCCTGTTCTTTGAGTCTGTTGATCGTAGGAGGTTGTCCTGTACTATATGGCTAAAATCCAGTTATAAGTGAATACATGCCATGTGTATCTTTCTGGGTCTGGGTTAGCTCACTCAGGATGAGCTTTTCTAGTTCCATCCTTTTGGTTACAAATTGCATGATTTCCTTGTTTCTTATAGCTGAGTAGTATTCTATTGTGTAAATGTACCACAGTTTTGTTTTTATCCATTCTTCAGTTGAAGGACATCTGGGTTGTCTCCAGTTTCTAGCTATTATAATAAAGCTGCTATGAACATACTTGAGATGATGTCCTTGTGGTTTGGTAAGGAAGCTTTTGGATATATGCTCAGGAGTGGTATGGCTTGGTCTTGAGGTAGAGCTATTCCAAGTTTTCTAAGATATCACCAGACTGATTTCCATAGTGGTTGTACAAGTTTGCACTCCCACCAGCAATGGGGGACTGTTCCCCTTTCTCCACAACCTTGCCAGCATGTGCTATCTTTTGAGTTTTTGATCTTAGAGATTTTCACACAATGTATTTTGATCATATTCATCCCTTTTCTGCAACTCCTCCCAGATTCACATCCATTTTCTCTACCTATCCAACTTTGAATCTTCTCTTTTTGTTTTTAAAACCCATCAACTTCAATTTGTGCAGCCCATATGCTCTTGGGTGTGTGGTCACTCACTGGAGTGTGGTTTACCTTCCAGAGGCCACACCCTTTTCCTCTCAAGCATTGTGGATTGCAGGTACCTCCTGAGCTAGGGGTGGGACTTTGTATCCCACTCCCCTGGCCTTATTGGGATTCGGTTTGGCTTGAGCTTGCACAGGTCTTGTGCATGCTGTCACAACCAACTGGGAGTTCATGTGTGCCACCGCCCTATTATGTCCATATTCTTGCTTTTCAAATTTTGGTTACTGAAACTAAAAAGAATAGGATTCCAGAAAAAAAGATGAAAGTCTTAGACATTTTGTGTTTTCAAAGCACAAAATGCGTTTTCAAAGCACATTGTAGTCATTAGTTATTTCTTATCCTGCTGGGACAGCAGATGGGCATGTTGTCAGTGATGTCCATGGGCTTCAGCGTGAGGTGGGGTCAGAGATTGTCCTGGCCTCTTGCCCAGGAGGTGGAAAGGAATGACTCAATGTTTCTGGGTGAGTTCCATGGAGGCTTCAGGAGAGCTCTTCAAACTGAGATGGACCTGAAACCTTTAATGTTTTTCCTGCATTGGCAGACCTTTTCCTGAGAGTAGACTCAATGCTGATGATAGCCTTGTGTGTGTGTATGTGTGTGTGTGTGTGTGTGTGTGTGTGTGTGTGTGTGTGTGTGTATGTATGTATGTATGTATGTGTGTGTGTCTGTTTGTGGCACACACATCCATGTGTATGTTTATCCACTGTTGTTGCTAGTCCTGATTTATAATTTCTCAGAAGACAGTGGATCTCCTACCCTCCCTTGTCTCTTATGCTTCATCTTAGGAAAGAGTAGCCTCTATTTTAGAGGTATTCCTAATCCAGGAGTGTAGCTCTATGAGGAGGCATTGGGGTCTCTGTGCATGAAGCCCTGTTTTGGCTGACTAAGCTCCTTGATTGACCTAAAATTTTACTCAATGCCCACAGATGTCCTTATTTATATGCTTCCCTCATGCTGTGCTTGAAAAATAAATCAAGAGTGGCTACTTTTTTATATATATATAAGTACTGAAACCGAACTTTTAAATTATTATTTAACACTTATTTATTTATTACTAAATTCACTTATAACAAACACCATTAATTTCTTAGCTATTAATCCTATAAATTCCTACAACCCCTTTAACCTATCCACTAAACCTATTGATAATCATAACAACTACTTTCATACCCTTTTAGAATGATACAGTCTCTGGGGCAGGTCCTCAGTCGTCAGGAAACCAGTCTCGGGGGTAGACTCTTTAACACACTTAGCAGTCCTTTTTCTGGAATAGCTCAGACGCAGGTTCGTCAGGGTAAATTTGCTATCGAAGTCTCACTTTAAATAAGGCTTGAGGCTTTCTTCTCTCTGGGAGACCTCAGCCGTCTTTAGGCCAACTTATTTCCTTCGTATCAGCAACTCTGCCGCTCTGCCTCAGTCTTTAAAGCTGGCCACAGTTCCGTTCAGGCCACTGTTCGGACAGGTCAAACCCCTCTAGGCAAAAGCTGAGCCACAGGGTTTAGTCCTTGGCCTTTTGCTGTCTTGCCGAGGCTTTCTCTGCTCACCAGCTTCCTTCTGCCTCAGGGAGATCTGGCCATTGGTCTACCAGAACTTTCTCCAGCAGGACTCTCGGAGCTCCCTCATATCGGGGGCCCTTAGCACGCACGCGCCCCTCTGGCGTCATCCACTTGTCCTTAAATAGGATCACTCCTTGTTCCACCTGCTTCAGCTTAAGTTGGGCTCTGCCCACTTAGCAGTTGAAAGCAATGCCAGGTCATAAGGTCTTTCCTTCTTTCACCTGGCTTCAACCTTGTTTTTCAGTCCAAAGAGACTCCCCTCATTTCACCTGACTTCATCCATAAGCTGATAAGCTAATTGCTCACAGCAGTTGATCTTCATGCCCCGAATTAAAAGACTGTATCAGAAACTTAGGTATTCACTAAATCTAACTTATATTAACCTATCAGCCCCTTCAAAGTACTTTATTTTTTTTCTTCAAGTTACATCTCAGTCACAAACCCTTCCCTATTCCCCCTTCCTGTCCCACCCTTCCACCCTCTTCCCCCCCAACAGCTTCCCTTTTCAATCCAACAAATGGTTCTTTCTCTTATAACAGTAAATTCTATACAAAACAGCAGAATTAAATATGCCACATTTATGAGAGTTAAATGGCCCAGTATACCTTCCCAATGTCCAGTTCATACATATTTGGCCCCTGACTTTAACCTTCTACCTTCTAACCATCTCCATGAGTTTAAAGTTCTATAACTGACTTAGCTTTCACGCTAACTTGCATCACTATTATAACCATCTTCTTAGATCTAGAACACCCTCTTGATTCCTAAACAACTCAAAATTTAGCTATGAGACTCAAGCTGTCTATTCTTCAACCACCTCAGAGAGCTGAGAAGGATAAATATATCTGATTATATAGGAAGTGCAGGGCCTGCAGCTTCCAATACTAAGAAATGAAAAACCAGTGACTACCTGGACAGTTCCCATTTTCTCTCCATACATTCCAGCATCAGTCTTCAGCCTTTTGGTCCTGTTTCTCTGACAGACATTTATTGTAGAGCAGGGATTGTGAAGGACTAACCTACCCTGTCTTGGCAGAGCTAGGCTGTCGACTTCCCTGCTACCAAGTTTTGTCCTTTTTGGACAGCAGTCTGTCTGCAGTTGAAGCAAGGAGTTTTTACATGCCAAGAGATAGGCTTGCCACTAATTCAACCATCTCACACTGGAGATTCTTCGATGCTTTTCTTCTACTTGGAGTAGAATAGGGGGTGCTGTCAGGAGCGGATATGTCTCGATATCAAAAAAAATCTTAATTTAAGACCACATCTTTGAATGCCATATTCTGCAGATCTCTTGGGGTTTTTGAAGATGCCCTATCTATCTCTTGTACTTAGATAAGCAAATGTTGCTTGTCTCTTAACAACTTGATTACTGAGTAGCTTAGAGAATATCTGTGATAGACTGTCATAGTAGCTAACAAGGTGACATGCATGCATGACTAGGAGTTTGTTTTTCTTAACTATCCTAAACAGTTTAAGACGGTTGGTATCAAGAGGCCAGAGCTTCACATTTCATTTTTAAGTATCTCTAGGTACGATACCATTAGGAAGCGTTACCTTAAATTTTGTATCAATATACAAAGATCTATTCAAATGTGGCTAAATATACTCTTAATTTTGTATCAATATACAAAGATCAATGCCTATGCGGCCCAATACAATCTTAATATTGCGTCCATATACAAGGGTCAATACCATTGTGACCAACTATAATCTTAATTTTGTATCAATATGCAAATATCAATACCGACGTAGACCAATACAATCTTATTTTTGCACAATAAACAATGGTCAATACCACTTTAGCCAAATATACTAATAATTTTGTATCAATATACAAAAGTATAAGGGCATATTCAATAATCTGACCCTTCTTCTTGGTCCTTCCTGTGCTATGTCTATGTCTCAATTTTTCTCAAGTCCGTGCATTCCTACATAGGAGATAAAGGATACAGAAAGAGGAAAGAAGGAATACCCTGGTTCTAACCTCCAAAGCCCATTAAACAGGACCATTTAACAACTTGTAATCTCTTCCCCTAAATAACAGTTTTCAGTTGTCCTTCAAATAACCAAAAACGGGGGGGGGTGGAGAAACACCCTCCCCACCCTCTGGGTATGGGACGTCACTCTCTTAAAATGACTTCCTGCTGATTTGGGTCATAGTAAACCTGTTTGGGGCCCAAACCAAAATGGAAAAATGGTTAAAAAATGTTAATACAATCCTTTTATGTTCAGTCCTTCTGTTCTCAGCTGTTTAGATGTCCTAAGGAGTTTGTAGGCAGAAGCTGAACTTCCAGGCTTTACTGAGGTTCTGGCTGGGGCATTGTGTAGAGCTGAACGGTCTTAGCGATATTGAGTTGTTGTGGTTGTAGGCTTTTGATGGAGACAGCTATTGAGGGAGTCTGTCAGGCTGAATCATCCGGGTCACTCGTCTTCTTTTGGTGTCTGATTCTGATTTCTGCTGAGGTTTGCGTTATCCAGTTGTCCCTGGGTTCCTTGAATGGATGATTTGATTCTCCTGGAAAGATAAGAACAGAGCCCTGCCCTAATCCTCACTCAGGGACAATCGCCCTCTTTTTTTTGGGGGGGGGTAGGTAATATTTCTCCTGAAACAAATTTGGTTTTTGACAATATATAAAGTGTTATCTTTCAATCTGGTTTAAAGAAGAAATTATTTTGTTATTTTGGAGCTAAACCAGCTTTAGCGTATATATTTTGAGATCTCGAAGGACAATTTGTTTGTATTGTGTGGGCCTTTTGTAAGTAGCTTTTAAACTTAGGTCCTTCCAAATCCTATGTGTGTGTCTCTGCATTCTAATTATTGGGATCCGAGACCTGTGGTTCCCATCTGAGGGGATTAAAGATGTGTTCCACCACTCCTGGATCGAAGTTTTTCTTTATTTAGAGTTTGTTTTGTATCAGGCTGACCTTGAGCTCTGAGATCTGCCTGTTTCTGTCTCTGGTGTGTTGGGGTTAAGGGTGTACTCTTCTTGAATGATGGGATTAAGGGTGTGCACCGTCACCACCCTTTTCCGTGTAACTCTAGAATTTATAAGTCCACTATATGGTGCTCCTCCCGTCTCTGCTGAAGTTAAAGGCATGGGTTAACACCACATTTCTCCTGTATTTTACCTTAGCTATACGTTTTTTCGACACTTAGAGGTTCATAAAACCAGGTTGAATGGCTGTGTCCTTTATTTTATTTACAGTGTTTTAACATTGTTATCTGCTTTTTTTTTTAATTAGTAAATTTGTTTGTTGCTACAGGTTACATCCTTGACATATTGTCCTCTTTTCCCGCTTCCCAGCCCCACCCTCTCATGCTCTACCCCCTGACCCTTCTGTCTTGATCCTCTGGGGTGGAGTGTCCCTGCCTAACATTCTCTCACCACAGATCAGGAGTCATATGAGGGCTGAGGGCCTCTTCATTCACCGGGGGCCTACGAGGCAGTACTGCCAGTGAAAGGTGTCTCCTTGCTACGGGGGGAAAACTAAAAAAAAGACCAACAGACACACAAACCCACAAAAACAAAGAACAACAACAAAAAAAGAGAGGAAAAAGAAAGATAAAAAAAGGGAAAGGAAAAAGAAATGAAAAAAAAGGTTATGTCCATGTTCCTTTTGGTGTGTTGGTTGTACTACAGATATCCTGTACGATATAGCTAAAATCCTACTATAAGTGAATAGATGCCATGTGCATCCTTCTGAGTCTGGGTTAGCTCACTCAGGATGAGCTTCTCTAGATCCATCGATTTGGTTGCAAATTGCATGATTTCATTGTTTCTGATAGCTGAGTAATATTCCATTGTATAGATGTACCACAATTTTTTAATCCATTCCTCAGTTGAGGGACATCTGGGTTGTTTCCAGTTTCTAGCTATTACAAATAAGGCTGCTATGAACATAGATGAGGAGACTTCCCTATGTCTCCGTGAGGTGTCCATTGGGTGTATACCCAGAAGTGGTATGGCTGGGTCCTGAGGCAAAGTTATTCCTAGATTTCTAAGATATCTCCAGACAGACCTCCATAGTGGTTGCACAAGTCTGCACTCCCACCAGCAATGGAGTAGGGTTCCCCTTTCTCCACACCCTCGCCAGCATGTGCTGTCATTTGAGCTCTTTATCTTAGCCATTCTGACAGGTGTGAGATGGAATCTCAGGGTCGTCTTGAGTTGCATTTCTCTGATGATTAAGGATGTTGAGCATTTCTTCAGGTGACTCTCGGCCATTAGGGATTCCTCCTTTGTGAATTCTCTATTTAGCTCCGTCTCCCATTTTTTGATTGGATTATTTGGTTTCTTGGCATTTAGTTTCTTGAGTTCTTTGTAGATTTTAGATCATAGCCCTCTATCAGATGTGGGGTTGGTGAAGATTTTCTCCCAGTCTGTTGGTTGCCGTTTTTTTTCTAATGACTGTGTCTTTTGCCTTACAGAAGCTTTTCAGTTTCATGAGGTCCCATTTATTGATTGTTGATCTCAGGTCCTGAGCTGTTGGTGTTCTATTGAGGAAGTTGTCACCTGTGCCAATGAGTTCGAGGGTTTCTCCTACTTTTTCTTCTAGTATCTTTAGTGTGGCCAGCCTTATGTTAAGGTCTTTGATCCACTTGGAATTAAGTTTTGTACAAAGTGATAGTTATGGGTCTAATTTCATTCTTTTGCAAGTGGACATCCAGTTGGACCAGCACCATTTGTTGAAGATGCTGTCCTTCTTCCATTGTGCGGTTTTGGCTTCTTTGTCAAAGATTAGTTGGCCATAGGTGTGTGGATCCATGTTCGGGTCTTCAATTCGATTCCATTAATCCACTGGTCTGTTTCTATACCAGTACCATGCTGTTTTTATTATTATTGCTCTGTAATACAGCTTGAAATCTGGGATGGTGATACCTCCAGATGCTTTTTTATTGTACAGGATTGATTTAGCTATTCTGGGCTTTTTATTGTTCCATATGAAGTTGAGTATAGCTTTTTCCAAGTCTATAAAGAATTGTGTTGATATTTTGATAGGAATTGCATTGAATCTACATATTTCTTTTAGTAGAATAGCCATTTTTATTATGTTGATCCTATCTATCCATGAGCATGGGACATCTTTCCATCTTCTAAATGCCTCTTCCATTTCTTTCTTCAGGGGCTTGAAGTTCTGGTTATATAGGTCCTTTACTTGCTTGGTTCGAGTTACCCCCAGGTATTTTATATTTTTTGTGGCTATTGTGAAGGGGGTTGTTTCCCTTATTTCTTTTTCGGTATGCTTGTTTGTTGTATAAAGAAGGGCTTCTGATTTTTTTTTTGAATTAATTTTGTATCCAGCCACTTTGCTGAAGGTGTTTATCAGCTGTAAGAGTTCTTTGGTGGAGTTTTTGGGGTTGCTTATGTATACTAACATATCATCTGCGAATAGGGATAATTCGACTTCTTCTTTTCCAGTGTTTATCCCTTTGATTTCCTTTAGTTGTCTTATTGCTCTAGCAAGAACTTCAAGTACTATATTGAAGAGATATGGTGAAAGTGGACATCCTTGTCTTGTCCCTGGGTTTAGAGGAAATGCTTCAAGCTTCTCTCCATTTAATTTGATGTTGGCCACTGGTTTGCTGTATATTGCCTTTATTATTTCTAGGTATGGTCCTTGTGTGCCCGTTCTCTCCAGAACTTTTAGCATGAAGGGGTGTTGGATTTTGTCAAATGCTTTTTCAGCATCTAGCGAGATTATCAAGTGGTCTTTTTCTTTCATCTTGTTTATATGGTGAATTACATTGATAGACTTTCGTATATTGAACCATCCCTGCATTCCTGGGATGAAGCCTACTTGATCTTGATGTATGATATTTTTTATGTGTTCTTGAATTCGGTTTGCTAGTATTTTATTAAGTATCTTTGCATCTATGTTCATGAAGGAGATTGGTCTGAAGTTCTCTTTCTTTGTTGGGTCTTTGTGTGGTTTAGGAATCAGAATGACAGTGGCCTCATAGAATGAGTTTGGCAGTGTTCTTTCTGTTTCTATGTGGTGGAAGAGTTTGAAGAGTAATGGTGTTAGCTCCTCTTTGAAAGTCCAGTAGAATTCCGTGCTAAAGCCATCTGGCCCTGGGCTTTTTTTGGTTGGGAGATTATTAATGACTGTTTCTATTTCCTTAGGTGTTATTGGGCTGTTTAAGCTGTTAATCTGATTTTGATTTAGTTTTGGTAGGTGGAATTTATTGAGGAAATTGTCCATTTCAGTTAGGTTTTCAAATTTGTTGGAGTATAGATTTTTAAAGTAGGACCCGAATATTTTCAGGATCTCCTCAATGTCTGTTGTTATTTCTCCCTTTTCATTTCTGATTTTGTTGATTTGGGTTCTTTCTCTTTGCCTTTTAGTTAATTTGGCTAGGGGTCTGTCTATTTTGTTGATTTTCTTGAAGAACCAACTCTTGGTTTCATTGATTCTTTGTATAGTTCTTTTTGATTCTAAGTTGTTGATTTCAGCCCTAAGTTTGATGATTTCCTGCCTTCTGCTCCTCTTGGGAGTATTTGCTTCTTTTTTTTCCAATTCACCCAGCTTAGCTGTTAATTCACTAATATGAGCTGTCACAATTTTCTTTTTGAATGCACTTAGTGCTATGAACTTTCCTCGTAGCATAGCTTTTATTGTATCCCATAGGTTTGGTTATGTTGTGTCTTCATTGTCGTTGGATTTTAAGAAGTCTTTGATTTCCTTCTTTATTTCTTCCCTGACCCAGTGGTCATCCAGTAAGGAGCTGTTCAATTTCCATGTGTGTGTGTAGGCTTTCTGTTGATTCTTTTGCTGTTGAAGACAAGCTTTATTCCGTGGTGGTCTGATAAGATACAAGGTGTTATTTCAATTTTCTTGTATCTATTGAGAGTATCTTTGTGTCCAACTATGTGGTCGATTTTGGAGAAGGTTCCGTGGGGTGCTGAGAAAAAGGTGTATTCCTTTGTGTTTGGGTGAAACGTTCTGTAGATATCTGTTAGGTCCATTTGTTTCATGATCTCTGTTAGACTCAATATTTCTCTGTTTGGCCTCAGTCTTGATGATCTGTCCATTGTTGTGAGTGGGGTGTTGAAGTCTCCCACTACTAATGTGTTGTGATCGACGTGCGATTTAAGTTTTAGAAGTGTTTCTTTTACAAAAGTAGGTGCCTTTGTATTTGGGGCATAGATGTTCAGTATTGAGTTTTCCTCTTGATGAATATTCCCTTTAATGAGTATATAATGCCCTTCTTTGTCTTTTTTCATTAACTTCAGTTGGAAGTCTGTTTTGTTTGATATTAGGATGGCTACTCCAGCTTGCTTCCTGGGTCCATTTGCTTGGAAAACCTTTTCCCAGCCCTTTACTCTGAGGTAGTGACTATTTCTGGTAGTGAGATGTGTTTTTTGTATGCAGCAAAGGGACGGGTCTTGCTTGCGGATCCACTCTGTAAATCTGTGTCTTTTTATTGGGGAGTTGAGACCATTGATGTTGATGGATATTAGTGACCTGGGGTTGTTGTTTCCCATTAGTTTGGTATAGGTGATGGTCCTGTGCCTCTTTTGGTTTAGTTGCTGAGGGGTTTTCTATTCCCTTTGTTTTCTTGGGTGAAGTTTTCTTCTCTGGGATGGAATTTTCCTTCTAGGATTTTCTGTAGGGCTGGGTTTGTGGGTAGATATTGTTTAAATTTGATTTTGTCATGGAATATCTTGTTTTCTCCATCTATGTTGATAGAGAGTTTTGCTGGGTATAGTAGTCTGGCTGGGCACCTATGATCTCTCAGGAGTTGTAGGATATCTGTCCAGGCCCTTCTAGCTTTTACAGTTTCTGAGGAGAAGTCAGGTGTAATTCTGATCGGTCTGCCATTGTATGTGACTTGGCCTTTTTCTCTTACAGCTTTTAATATCCTTTCTTTGTTCTGTACATTTGGAGTTTCAATTATTATGTGGCGAGAGGAGTTTCTTTTCTGATCTAATCTGTTTGGTGTTCTGTAAGCCTCTAGGATTTTTATTGGCATCTCTTTTTTCAGGTTTGGGAAGTTTTCTTCTATGACTTTGTTGAAGATATTTCCTGGACCTTGGATTCGGGAGTCTTCTCTTTCCTCTATGCCTATGATTCTTAGGTTCCGTCTTTTCATTGAGTCCTTGATTTCTTGGATGTTGTGGGTGAGAGAATTTTTAGCTTTCTCATTTTGTTTGGATGTTGTACTGATTTCTTCCATCGAATCTTCCATGCCTGAGATCCTGTCTTCCATCTCTTGCATCCTATTGTTGATACTCGCATCCGTAGTTCCTGTTCTCTTCCCTTGGTTCTCCACTTCCTCTTTTAACTCTGACTGTGTTTTCTTTATTTTTTCTATTTCTATTTTCATGTCTTGTATGGTATTGTTCGTTTTGTACATTTCCTTCTCCAGCTTACTTGTATTTGTCTGAAAATCTTTCATTGCTTTATCTTTTTCCTGTTCAAGCTCTGTCACCTTGGCTTGGAGTTCTTTAATGGTATTGTTCATTATTTTGGCTTGTAAAATTGTGGCTTCTTTGAATACCTTCATAGATTTAAGTTCTTCTTGAAGGGACTCTATCACTTTCCATAATGCAGAATTGTCATTGTTTTCATGTGTTACTGTTGGTGTGAGGTCATCTGAATTGGATGAGCTAGGATAATTCTGCTTTGTTGGAGTCATATTTCCTTGATTTCTATTTTTTCTTGGACCTTTGGCCATGTGTGTGTGTTTAGCTCTCTGTTCTTGTCGTTTTCTGTGTTTGGATCCACAGGGGATGCTTTGGTGAAGGAGTCGAATTGCTTGGCTATCTGTCCTTGCTTACAGGGTGATCTCAGGGTCACTGTGGTTTTAATAGCCTGAATCGTGAGCTGGTCCAGCCTATTCCCAGAGTAATGGTCCGGGATTGTTTCACTGCTCCCAGTTCAGACTTCTCTATGTTGCACACTGAGTGATCAGCCTGTAATGGTTCTGATGGTATGGACCTGTTTGCCCAGGCACAGATTTTGTGGGTTTTGTTTGTTGTGACAGGGCCCGGCTCCACACCTAATATGTCTGGGTTTACCAGAATACAGCTATGGACCCCTGGCTTCTGGTTATCCACTAGGCTTCTCCTCCACAGGCCTGGCCGCTTCCCTCCCTATCTGCTCCGCCGTGGGTGGGCGGAACTTCGGCCCCTCAGGCCATCTGAGCCGGCCTCCTTCCCTAGCTGCTTTGCCGTGGGTGGGCGGAGCTTCGGCCCCTCCCGCCGACTGAGCCAGCCTCCCTTCCTAGCTGCTTTGCCGTGGGTGCCCCGGGCAACAGCCCTGCCCGCCTGTGCCCGCTTCCCTCCCCAACTGCTCTGCCTTCCCACCTCCCGCTCCAGCTCGAGCAGCTGCGGATCACCCACTGAGCGCCCTGTTTCTTCCTTGTTAAGACTTCAACTATTCTGCAAAGTTTCCTAAGTAGTTATAAAGTCTTCGTGAGGTGTGGGAAGCCCAGTAGGCTAGTGGGCGATCGCCATGTGGCCTCTGATTCTGCCTGCTGTGAGTTGGGGTTGATCTTACCAGGCGCCTCTCCAAATGGGAGTTCCAGAATCCCGGATTTAGTGGCTTCCGTCTCTGCGAGAGATGGGGGGTGAGAGCCTTGCCCTGGGACTTTTAACAGTCCCTTGGGAGCTGTGCGTGTTCCCGGAGGGGCCAGACCCTCCGGTTTTTGCACAGTGTCCCACAACTCTGTGTTTTCTATGGCTCTTCTCTCCCACCTTCAAAATGCATCCGTGCAGTTCGCCGCCATCTTGGACCCCTCCTACTTTTTTTTTTTATCTTAACAAGCCTTGGCCTGAATTGTGCAAACTTAGCCCATCTAAGTTAGCTCATAATTCTATTACCTAAATATGACCCCATATATACATATGTCCCCTTGGCCTGCCATTCTCCATGCTATGCGGGTGTTCCTGGCCATGTGGCATGAGGTTCTTTTTTCTAACCCATGGCATGCGTCCTCCTTGTTTTCTCCTGACTTCTTCTCCAGCCTTCCTCTTCCTTCTGCTGGCTGGAATGCACTAATCCTCTGTCTAAAGTGCAGGCTCCCTGTTCTAATCTCAGGAAATCCCACCTTTCTCTGTCTTTGCCCAATCTCAGGCCTCAGCATTTATTTAACCCATCAGAGTCAATGTAAGTAACAGACAGCAAACAGGACCAATTAACATTTAGAATGCTTAACACTACCCCAACAATTCCCTCCTTTTGTCTAATAAAAAGGCTAAAATTTTAACTCATATAGTAAAAACAATAAGAACAAATATGAAACAATCAATAAAACCATATATAAAAGTTACACACATAATGTTTAGCCTATTTATATCAGGCAGTCTTGAAGAAGAAAAAAATCATCTATCTATCTTTGTGTGTCTAAAGTTCTAAACCTAAATAATTTCTTTCATATCCTATATTTATAAACCTAAAGATTTTATTTAGACTTGAAAAATATCCTTTTAAATCCTAAACAACTCAAGTTCAATTGAAATTTTATAACTATTATGCCTTCAACCCCATCAAAGGCCTAAGAAGGGATAAAGTTATTATTTGAGTGAGTAGGAGGCATAGGAGAGTGAGTGGCTACTTTTTAACTGCATGCTCAAGTTAAGTTAGCTTTCTCCCAGTCTTTGCAGGCCCCTTGTAATTCACTTCATATTTTCAGCATAAACATTTGTTTGCTCCCCATTGCTCAGTCTACTAAGAATTCTGAGCAAAATCCTCACATACAGGTGAGAATTTTCAATGGAAAGGCAGAAAGAAGTTCTGCTTTGGTTCCAGTGTCAGTGCCTGTCACCAGAATGGCAAGCAGTGGAGCTTGTGTTTGATGTACCTGCTGCCCAGACCCAAGACTGTTCCTTGTCATGAACTCCACATCAGGGTGGTTTATCAGCTCTTATAAAAATATCATACTTTTTTTTTTTTTTTACCATTTCTGGAAAGGTAGCTAGTACTTCAGCATGCTCACTGTATGTAGTCCCTTGACCAGCTATCAGTACCACAGGTAAAAACCATGGGCATTGGAGCCAATGAAATCTGACTTTGAGTTTTGAATCTATACTGCTTTCTAACCATGTGCTTTGACTTAGATGTAAAATATCCCTTCAGAAGGCTCATAAGTTGAAATCTTGGTCTCCAGAACAATGTTCAGACTATGGCTTTTGAGAAATGACCTGATCATGGCATGTGAGTGGGAGCCCTGACCTAATCAACATGTTAATACCCAGATGAATTCACAATTTAATGTTGTTTTTTGGGGGGGAGGTCATCTTTTGAGGAAGTAGGCCATGTGAGGTATATTTTGGAAGGGTTTGTCTTGTCCATATTCCCTTCTCGATCTCTTGGTCTCTCTTTGTACTTCCTGGCCACCAGAAGGTGAACCACTCTTTTCTTCTACATTCTCATGTCTAGTGTCCTACTTTGCTGTGACATGAGAGCTGAAGTGACAATGGACTGAAACCTCTGAAGCTGTGAACCAATGTAAATCTTCTCCCTTTAAGTTGCTTCCTCAGGCATTTTGTTACAGTGATGAAAAACTACTAACACTCCATGTGACCTTGCTGTATAGAGAATGTTTTGAGTTTTACTCTTAGTGACAAATGGTACATACTCAATAAATGGCACCTATTGTCATTGTTTCCCTGAATGTGGAATGTAAGAGTTTATAGCATCCTTCCTGGAATGGCAGAATGTAGATAATATTATTTCAGGACTACGTTGATGAGTATAACTATATTGTGAGTCTGTTTGGTGTAGGCACTCCTTGGCTATCTTTCAACATCACCCAACAACTAACTTCTTGGATGAATGCTTGGACTGAAGAATTATGGTTTTCTTGTGTGCCCTGATACATGTCTCTGGTTTGTATAATTTTTACAACTTTTCTGCAGTATCTCTGAGTGAAATTTAAAAAATGCAGTGAGAATTTTTGGTTTCTTTAAAAACACAGGAATGTTATGGAAATATGTTTTTGTTTTAATCCCAGGTGTTGGATGTGGTGCTGCTTCAGATTGTCCACAGCAACAGACTATGATTTTCCTTGTGCTCTAGCAGAGGCATGATTTTTCCAGTGGAAGATAGTTTACATTTGGCATTTTGGGGACTCTTCAGAGGGTATATAAATGCCAGAGCCCCAAGAGAAGTTGTGGCTGCTACTCCCCCTGCTGCTCCTGCTGATGTCACTGCTGCTGTTTGCTGGATTGCTGGTTGTTGGTTGGATCCTAATGAAGAAGATCAAACTTGTCTCAAGGAACTCAATGCCCTTAACCAGCAGGAAGTAGTCTAATGATATCAATGTCCCCTTTCCCCTCTAACCTTCTTTATCTCCTACCTAGTGTTGAAGGGTTGGAAGGTATAGGGGTAGTGTAGGGAGGTAGATAAAAGAACTCAATAAAGTAGCCAAATATCCGGCTATAAAAAATAAGCATTGAAAACCCAGGAATAAAACTCATTTAACTCTTAGAGATTTTCAAGTCCAAGTTTATCATGTCAATAAAAGGACAGTTGGCTTTATGTTCATATCGAAGTGCTATTTTGAGACCTGCCTTTCTACCTGCTGTAGAGTTTCTTACCACATCTTACTCTTCTCACAGCATTCAGTATCGTGGGAGCAATGGCTTGCAGCCCTCTGATTCCTTTTAACTCATGGTTCCTCTCATTATAGCTGCCTTTCATGAACTAGACATAGTGCAAATAGGACCTTCAAGACATTCTCTGTCTAATCAAGCACTAGTACAGGCACTCCATCTAGCACATGACTGTCAGGGAGAGTTTCCACACACATTTCCTCTTCCCATACCCACTCCCCATCTGAGCTGAAAGTAGAGGTTCCACATATGATCCTGTAGGATGGGTGCTCCATTGACTATAGTGACCACACTATAAGCAAAACAGCCATTGTGTGTTGGGGAAGGTCTAATATCATTGCTTCAGATAGGCTAATTTCAGTGCTGAGATCTGGTTACCACCCCTTCTGAGGCATTCTCTTGATTGGTTAATAAAAGTCGCTGATAGCCAATTAGCTGGGCAGAAAGAGTATAGGAAGGTGGGACTTCCTGAGATTAGAACAGGAACCCTGCATTTTATACACAGGATTAGCTCATTCCACAGGGAGACATGGAGGCAGACAGACATGTTTGAGAACTCTGGAAGGTAATCCCAGGCACATGGTGGTTTGGGATTAGGTGATCCAAGTTAACTTAGAGTAGTTAATTGAGACTTTTCCCAGCTAAGGGTTAAGCATTGAAACATTAAAGGGTCTTGGTGTATTTAATTATTTGGGAAAGGACCGTGGCAGCTTATGGGCCGTCAGTCCAAGTTATCCAGGGCCGTTGGACTACCATCGAACTCTGGCAAATCTCCTGCCAAGCTGCTGGTAATTCTACAGGCCTAATATAACAACTTATATTACTTAACAGCATTTAGGTTACAGGTGGTGTAGGCCACCCTTGGTCTAGGGCTCTTTCCCCAGGATAAATCAGGCTGCTGGTTAAGGCGGGCCAGGCCAATCAGCTGATATCCTGCCAGGCCCCCACTGTTCTGCCAAGCCGCCAACTGCTCCACTGGCCTAATCTTACAGTTTATACTTATTAATAAATATAATTGATAATTAAATTGCAGTTTCAATTGTGTGTGTATAAGTTCTTAGTGCTTCACATATATATTTATATTTCTCATGTAGCAAATTGCCCCTTTGTTAGCTTCTGGCTTAGTCTCTTTAATTTATGTCCTCAATATTTTTAGCATGATTTAAAATTTTTTGTTATTTTAATATATGAGGGTTTTGCCTGCAAATATGTCTGTGTACCAGGTGTGTATGGTGCCTATGGAGGCCAGATGAGGGCCCTGGATCTCCTGGAGTTACAGACCATTATTATCCACCCTGTGGGTGCTGGGAGTCAGTTCTCTGGAAGAGGAGTCAGAGCTCTTAAGTGATGAGCCACCTCTCCAGCCTCTCAGCCTGATTTTTTAAAAACAAATATTTAAATATTTGTTTAAATATTTCATTAAAAAATGAAAACCACAAATATGGTTACTGTCCTCCTTCTCACCTATGCAGAACTTCAAAATGTTTAGAACTCTTTCATTTTCTGTTAATGTGAAGTTGACTTCACATGCATTTCCTACTGCAGATCTCATTGCTCTTGGATTTGTTCTCTCTACCTTTTTGCAGAGAGCTCATTGGCATCTTGTGTTTATTCCCACTTCATGGTCTTCCCTTAGTTACAGCTCCTTGAATTGCCTTGTTACCTTGATGAACTCACAAGTCTTGTCTTGTCTTATGGAAGAAGAGATTAGTCTTCTTTCTGCTTCCATGAGTCTCGAATGATTTATTTAACAAACATTTATTGAAGATATGATAGAAACATTGCATTAAAAATTAAGTAGTAAACCTTTTTTGGCTTCAGCATATAAATATATTTTGGATAAAAATTTCACCTGCCTACTTGAAGTGAGGTGAGGTAAATTACTAAGTTTCAGCCAAAGAACAACTTGATTCAACTATTTTTGCATTTCTCTGACTCAAATGATACATGGTGGGTGTATTTATGTGATCAAAGGGTGATTATATCCCACATTAAGGGGAGTCATTTATCATTGTTTCAAGCAGTGATGGGTCAAATTGTGACTAGCTCCCCTTCTACATTTTGACCTCTTTTGCCTTCACCTATGGGAGTCATTTGGGGGCTCTGGTCACATTGTTTATGGGGAATCTTTGTTACTTGTCTGCCTCATCATATTCATGTGCTTTTCTTCCACCCTCATGGGCAAAATTCCTCTTAGCAGTTCTGTTAACTGGTTTAAATGTGAGCCACCATGTTCCTACAGACTTTGCACCTGGACCCGGCTGATGGCTGAGAGAACCAGATGTCACTGTTTGTGCTTCTGAGCTGGGTTCAGGGAAAGCATGGTGTGTTTTTCTCTGGGCATGGGAAATAGTAGCTCCTGTCCACCATTTCCTGACCATATGCTTGCAGGTGGTGTGAGAGAGTAGGGCAGACTCGCAGAGACAATCAGCAAGGAGTCAGGAAGTCTTGGTGGGGTTCAGCTTCCTGGTTGTGAAGTTGCTTATACTCAAGCCTCTGTCTTTGAGGTCCAACTTAAATCCTGCTCTTCCTGTGATACTCAAACCAGTGTGTCCTCCTCTGTGTAATCTAGCTCACCCAGTTTCTGTTAGCTTGCAAAACAAAGAATTCCAGCTACTCCTCTCTTCTCATCTTTTCCCCTGTATAACCTGCTCCATGGTTTTTATTACCATTATTTTACTCATTTTCTTATGATATTTTTGAATTGCATTGATCACACTTCTGCTGAGTTGTAGACTATGTGTGAAGTGAGTAATATTAGGAAATCAGAGACCATAGGTGAGATGATTTCAGAATACCAAGAAGATTAGTTAGGAGGATTGATTCACATAAAGATCAGTCAAGATTTGTTCTTTGGAATATAGGAGATATGGGAAGTGGAGAGATTCTTCGGTGGTTAAGCAGGTTGGCTGCTCTGTTAAAGGAGTGGCGTTTGTGCTACAGTGCCCACATCAGGCTGCTCATTGCTGCCTGCAACTTCAGCTCCAGGGGATCTGGTTCCCTCTTCTGCCCTCCATAGTCACAGGCACACACACAGACACACATAGACACACACACAGAGGCACACACACACAGAGGCACATAGGCACACAGGCACACAGACACACATATACACAGATGCATAAAGACACAGACATAGAAACAGACAGACACATACACCCACAGGCCCAGGCACAGAGAGACACAGACACACAGACACAGAGAGACACAGAAAGACACAGAAAGACACAGACACACACACACACACACACACACACACACACACACACACAGAGAGAGAGAGAGAGAGAGTGAGAATGTGAGCATCCAAGAGATATTAATTGATGGAGTTGGGATTAAATCTCTGAAATTCCAAGAGCCTAGAACAACTGAAATAAAATGGAGGGCCTTTAGAAGAGTCTAATCATGAATTTATGACTATGTTTAGTTTTTTGGAGAGTATTTATGTAGAGCATGAAATTTAACAGCAAAGAGTTGAAGGTTCAACTTGAGATTTAAACTTGGTTTTAAAAGTATTCGTAGAAAAATTGGGACTTGAGTTTCTTTAACAGGCTATTAAAGTTTTATTAATCTATGTGCTAATATGATGAAGAACAAATGTGACTCGAGGCAGCTAGTGCATATATTTTGCTTTGTGGACTTGAAAGACTTCTTTTTAATTTAATTCTTAGTAACATATCATGACAATAGAGCAATCTAATGAAAATGGGCAGAAGATTTGAAAGATATCTCATAGAGGAAAATGTACAAATGGCACATGAAAATATGCTCAAGAGCAGTACTTCCCTGAGAAAATGCAATACCATAGTTGGGGATGAAGAGACAGCTTTTTGGTTAAAAACACACACTGCTCTTCCAGAGAACCTTGGTTCAGTTCCCAGCACCCACATGACAGTTCAAAAACACATGTAGCTCCAGCTCCAGGCGATCCAATTCCTCTCTTCTGGCCTCCACAGTTACTTGTAGTCATATGCACATATACACATACAGACATTTATCACTAAAAGTTACAAAAATAAACCTTTTTAAAAACCCAGTGAAAAATAATCAATAATGAACAAAATGGAGAAATAAAAGTCTGGTCTCATCTGATGCTGGACAGGATGGGAAGCAGTTAGAAAACGTATGTATTATTGGTGGGTGTCTAAAGTGGTTTAACCCCTTTGGAAAGTAGTCAGAAAATTCTTTAACAGTGATACATGGCACTTATTTATCATCCAACATTGGTACTGAACTCCATTTTTGTATTTTCCCAAGAGAAGTGAAATATAATCCACAAAGCACTTGCAGAAGGGGGTTCGTTACAGCTGAACTCATAATAAATAAAGGCAGGAAGTAGCCTAGCTGTCCATCTACAAAAGAATGGGTAAAGAAATGATGATAAATATGATGTATTCAAACAATGAAAACCACTCAGCAATAAATTAAGAGTAAATAAAGAGTAACAAATTACTCTTGTATTCAGGAAGATGCAAAAAATCCCAAGCACAAGACATATGCCCAGTGGGAAAAAGTAGACAAAGCTAGTATTTTATGGTTTCATTTTTATGAAGTTCCTAGAGCAAGAAGAAGTTATCTATGACGACAGAATTAAAACTATAAGTGATTGTCTCTGGAGGAGGATTGAGAGATGCTGAAAAGAAACATAAGGGAATTTTCTTAGATGATAGGCTATTATATGACTTGATAAGGATTTGCTTAAACAGACATGCTTTTGTCAGGATCTTCCAGGATTGTACCAGAGAGTTTGTATTTCACTACACAGGTATTTTTGGCTTGAAGAGGAGCTGCAAATAAGTACTAAGCTCCAGTTAATGATGTGCACGGCAGAGTACATGAGTGGAAAAGGCTCTGATACTTCAGGTTACCGTATGATGCATTCAAAATAGGATGGACTGGAGGGATGAACAAAGAGGACTGTGAACAGATGGATAGATACAAGAAGGTAAATAAAGGATTTGTTAGGTATTGGATCCAACTGCTCAGTGTCTGGATGCCCACTCTACAATTCCTTCAACTTTTTTGTATCTTTGAAATCTTACACAATAAAATATTGGAAATACAAGCAGCAAAAAAAAGATATTCAATAAATTCTTTAATTTGAACTGATAGTATTTTACTGAATGTTTCTCATCAAACAACCAACTTAAATATAAATTTATTGCCAACCCATAATAAGTGACAGTTAATATATTGGCACCAGAGAGTGCTGACTTCAAATAGGGATACCTCAGATACATTTTACATTAAAGTGTGTGTGTGTGTGTGTGTGTGTGTGTGTGTGTGTGTGTGTGTGTATGGATAGTCATGTATCACACAGCAATATAGATCATTCTCCTGGTCTATCAGTAAGTGGAGCATATTGAGATTCATCAACAGCTCACAATCAGCCAGAAACTTGTTTGGCCCAAGAGATGATGATGAAGGCAAGCACATGGGAGTGCAGAAAGAGCCATAGATGTGTTAGTGTAGATGTTGAAGAGGCTGATTTTCTGTAGTGGATATCTCAGGTCCAGGGAGTAAGTGATAAGCACCAGCCATCCACCAGGACTTGTTGGAAATTCTTCAGATGGAAGGTTTGATGACTGTGGAGATGGCCCAGTCAGCAAAGAGCCAGCTGTGTAAGTATGAAAGCCTGTGTTCAGGTCTTCAGCATCCATGGAAAAAACTGGGCATGGTGGCACACACATGCAACTCTGACAATGGGAAGTGCATCCCTGAAACCCAATTGGACAGCTAGCCTAGCCAAGTTGATGAGCTTCAGGTTCAGTGAGAGACCGTGTCTGAAAAGATACAGGTAGAGAGTCTGGGGATGGTCATTCATGCCTTTAATCCTAATACTTTGTAGGTAGACATGGGTGGATCTCTGAGTTCAAGCCTGCCTGATTTGTAGAGGGAGTCCCAGACTTTTGAGGGCTACATAGCAAGAGAGATCAAGAAAAAAATAGAAAATAAAAAATGCTTGATGCTGACTCCCAGCCTTCACACTCGCACACACATGCACATATGTATATGGCCACTTGCATGTGTACATGCATGTACCCACCCTGACAAATACATAGTTTCACACACACACAGACACATATACACACAAACACAGGCACAGACACACACACACAGACACAGGCACAGACACTCACACACACACACACATGGTGGTGAGGTGGTGAGG
Source organism: Lophiomys imhausi (assembly GCA_907164525.1). Classification (NCBI taxonomy): domain Eukaryota; kingdom Metazoa; phylum Chordata; class Mammalia; order Rodentia; family Muridae; genus Lophiomys; species Lophiomys imhausi. Next base: position 14,144,634 of record CAJQZJ010032188.1, read on the forward strand.
AGGTGAGGAGAGCAGGTGTGGAAGCCACACTGGTTCTTCTTAGTCTTGCAGACATGTCTCTAGGCAAATTAAGAGCTCTATCAATCCACTTTTTTCTTCCATAAAAATGGGTATCACCACAGGATTTATTTCACAGAATTATGAGGCTAAAGTAATTTAGAATATGAAACATGTGCATATCTAATATCCATAGCATGGCTCCCTTTGTACTTATCAAGGACCTAACTAATGCATCCATCATTACCATTTTGATGAGTAGCATCATATATATCAGTGCGGCATAGGAGGAAGTACTTGACAGATGTCCTAACAATGTGGTTAAGAAATTATGGCCACAGACATCTCATCACTTCAGGGTCTTAGAAGGGAATGAAACTTGAGTTTCTAATTTACTGTGGTACTTTATGAAATGACTACCTTTTCCAGGAATGCATCTAGCTTTCTTATTCAATAGGGTCAGCTTGGTACAGTAGTTCTTCTTATGACACTTGGGTAGGCCTTCCTTAGAGAGGAGGCAGGTTCTAACCCAGCTGTAGATCTTCTTCTCAGATCATGATTTTGTAGAGAATACCATGTCATGATTCTCTAGCATTCCATTGGTCTTTTGTGTTTTCGTCTCAGAGAGATGCAGTGTCCATTACCAAGACAAAACCATCAGGCATTTGCTCTTTCTTCTTACTTGGCCTCAGCCCCAGCTGCTTCTGTTGGAGAGTTGGAATCCTTAAGGGGTTGTCTAAAGAAGCAGAGGTATGGTAAGGTTTCCTACAGTCACGGTGGTGGCCCTGGCATGCAGCTTCCAGTGGTGACTACCTCAGCACTTTTAGCTAACTCCCCATGCTTCACTTAGTGATAGAGCCTGCTGTGGCATGTGAAGTTCAGAAGTGATGGTTCAAGATTCAGCAGGGAGGGCCCAAGTTATGAGGCATTCCTGACAGGTGACTTTGGCAGGCTTTCTAGTCACAGTTCTTGGTTTCTGTTTGCGTTTTGAGCCCATGTTGTTAGCTGCTGTGTTGATTCTGTGAGTAACCGGTGGCTTTCATTGAATTTTTCACTGAAACTAGTTAAGGTTGTGCTTGCATTGATTGACATCCAGAAGCTTTTCTGGCGCACTGATTTCCTGAGACCCACTGATCCTGTTCCACCCCCACCTCAGAGGCATCCTCTCTGTCTCAGCAAATGCACTGGTTGTAGAAACATCCCTCCATCGCTTCTTGTGGTCCTTTAAGCTTCAGTTTTAATAGTCTAGGCTTCACATACCCAGCTGCAATTGACTGTGCTTCTTATCAGAAACTTGATGTGTAAGTATCTCTTGATCATTTACCTTGTGCTAACCTTTGCTAGGCTTTGAAGATGCAGTTAAATAAAATATGGCCCTTCTGGTGCATTCTAGTTCTCATTGGGTACCCTCCAGGACTCCACATATCAAATTCACAGATCTTAAGTGCATTCTGTCTATTAACCTGGTATGTGCATACAACATAGGCACACCCTCTTATATAATTTAAATCATTTCTAAATTTGTCATAATACTTAATGCAATGTAAATTCTATATGTTGGTTATGAATTTTCACTTCACATAAACTTAAAAAAGTTTAATTGTCTTTATTTGTTTTCATTGAACTCATTAATGTGGAGGACTGGGGTACTTAGAATTAGAATCTCTCGATAGTGAACTTGACTTGTACTCACAAGAGTTACAGTAATTTATACATAGTGCAATGCAGTCTGACAATCTGGGAGCATAGTGTTTGGCCATAGGGAGGAAGCAGCATTTCAGTTAAGGGCTAGCACTGAGGTGGGGAAGGTAATGTGGCACAGAGACCTCCTCTTTCTTCCCCTACTTTCACACTCATACTAGCCTCCCTTTTACTCTTATGTTCTTTCCCCCTCTAAATTGCACATACTAGAAAAAACATGTTTAGTTGTCTTAGCAAGCCTGGTATAGCAGGGTCATATGCTAATTCGTCCATAGTTTCTTGAGGAACCTCCACTCTGATTTTCATAGTGGCTGGGCTATTTTACATACTCTGAAACACTATCAAGGAAAGATTCCTTTTCTCACACATTCTTACCAGTATTTGTTGCTGTTTGTTCCCTTGATGACAGCCATTCTGACTGGATGAGATGGAATCTCAGTGTCGGTTTCATTTGCCTTTTTCCGATGGCTCAAGATGGTGAACAATTTTTGTATATTGCCATTTGCTCTTCTTTATTTGAGAACATGTTTGACAATTCTAGCAGGAGAGTGAAGCTACTTGTACACCCTTGACTGAAGATAGGCCCTCCTCTGTTTGGGAAAGCTCAGCTTTGGGGAGGGAGGGAGACGCCCATGGAGCAGAGGGAAGAAGGGGACACCAGCCTAGCCAGTCAGGCCAGCTGAATCAATGTTGGTGATCCATGGGGTGACAGATGTCACATGATCATCCTCATATCCATTCTTCATTTGAGAAGTGTCTCAGACTCATTTGCCTATTCATTGATTGTCTTGTTTGCTCTTTGGTATTTATATTTTGAGTTCTCCATGTAGTCTGAATACTAATCCTTTATTGAGTAAATAGTTGGTGAAAATTTCTATCCCATCCTATAGGTTATTTCTCTGCTTTCTTATATTTTTGGTTGTAAGCCTAGCTTTTAAAGGATGAGCCTTCTTCTCCAGCCCTTCTCTGCTTTCTTAAGTGTTCTGTTTGTTATGTAGGAATTTTGGAATTTGATGCATTCCCCTTAGTCAGCTCTTACTACTGTTTCTTGAACAATAGCAGTCCTATTCAGCAAAGCCTTGCTTAGTCCATCTTCACACACTCCCCCTATGTTGTCAGCTCATAAGGTTCAGGGGTCTTATGCAAAGGCTTTTTGCCCATTTTTGAATTGCTTTTTTAAAAAATTGACTATGAGAGGTAGAGCTCTGTTTTAGTTTTGTATACATGAAATCTAATTTCCTCAGCACTAGGTGTTAAACAAAGCTCATGCTTTCTCCAAGGTATTTATGTGGCAAAATGGCAGCCTCGTTTACAGATTGGATTGGGATGCTAGAAGTTTTCTTTCTTTCTCTTCCTTCCTTTCTTCCTTCCTTCCTTCTTTTTCTTTCTTCCTTTCTTTCTTTTTGAGAGAGAGAGTTTCTCTGTGTATCCTTGGCTGTCATGGAACTCACATTGTAGACCAGGCTGGCCTCGAACTCACAGAGATCTGCCTCTCTCTGTGTGCCAGCACTATCCCACTGGAATGGCAGAAGTTTTATGTAACTTTTTAGATTAGCACGTCTTTCAAGAGAGCGTCTTGATATTCTATGTTCCTTCCATGCTCTCTGTGACTGTTTTACTTCTCTGTTTTGCCTTTCCTTGCCCAGTTCTTTTACATTATTACTAAACTAAGTAGGCAGAGATGAATTTTCTCCTCCAATAGAATTTAGCAGTATTTTCTGCCCACTTCCAGCGCCCCGCTTGATGCTAGTTAGCAGTATTTTAATTGGGTTTTGGGCTACAGCATTCTTTTAGGCCAATAGTCTTCAAGGCATTTTTCTGTCCTTTCCCTGAGCTGATGTGGTGTCATAATACAGATTTGAGAATAGTTTCCTTTTAGTGGCACAAAAATGTTCTCTACAGATATTATTCACTCCTCACTAGTTTCCTGCCCACTCATAGGTGTTTGCATTACTTGATACAGAAGTAGGCTTAAAAAAACAACTAAAAGCACTCACAAAGCTTCATGAATCATCACTGACACACATGTGCATACGTGAGCGCACACACACACACACACACACACACACACACACACACACACACACAC
>CAJQZJ010032188.1:14148430-14177855 GCA_907164525.1 Lophiomys imhausi
CACACACACACACACACACACACACACACACACACACACACACACACACGATGACCAAGAAAAATGATTAATTAGCTCAAATTGTTATCTGATGGTTTTCCCCGAGTGTACTTCTTTTGGACCTGAATTATTAGATCATTATGCAGATTCTTCAGCCCATTTTGTGTTTTAAAAATATGTCATAAAAAGTATTTTTATTACCTTTTGAGTCTTTTTCAAAGCATCCTCAAGTAATATTTGGTCTAGATTTCAGTTTACAGTCAACCTGCTGCATTCTGTGGGTTTATGTTTTCCTTATATGGGCTAATTTTCTATCACTAAAACCTGATTTTTAATCCCTATAATTATCGTGTTGGCCATCAGAATGTGAGTTTTATTTGTTTATTCCTGGAAGAGTTTTAGTTGGTTTTGGAGTGGATGCTCTCATCCTAGTCTTATGTACAACTGTGTTTTTGATTGTGTAACTTCTGGTGAGGTGTTTGAAAGCAGTACCCAGGCAGCTTATATTTTATTTTACTATTCATTTACTTCTAGCCCCACCCCAACACATTTGCTTATTTGGAAATCAATGGCAGGCCATGACATCAAATAAAGGACGGTAGAGCATTGCTGCTGTAGTCTGCCACCAGATCACCCTGTTGCTTATGATAAGTCATTCAACTGCAATTTTGTCATCCAGCAAATTAGGAGAGATTACTTAGCTAACAAATGTTTTTAAGGCAGTATTATGTGATGGGCCTTGTGCCACTGGGAAAGGTGTGGTCTAGCTTTAAATCCCAGACTCTAAGATCTTTGTGTGCTCACAACATTGTATGTATAATAATCTGTCCACTTACTTCCAATGATCTTTTGAAGAGAATAAAAAAAAACAAACACTCACACATGCATGTATGCACACATATACCACATACATCACACATGTATGCACACATGTAAGCACACATACATGCACACATGCACACACGTACTATACCTGAAATTTGTTTTGGGATTTGAGGACTGCTTTGACTTACAAGAAATACTTCTAATTTGCTTTAATGGGAGTTCTAGTAGATACTCTATGAAAAAAGGATTCAGGCTGAAAGCTGTATCCCATTTGAAAACTAGTCTCTCAGCACTTTTGGGAACATACTTTGAATCTCAGCTTTTATAACACATTTTTTTTTTTAAAGAAAAGAATTAAAACAGCAGTTGCTGCTGATCATCATTTAGTTCTGGGGGTCAACATTCAGACCATAGTTACTGAATTTTAAGACTGTATGTAGGTGGTGGTGGTGGCTCAGTCAGTCAGGGGCTTTTGGTGCAAGCCTGAGGAGTTGAGTTCTGATCCTCTTGTCCACATGAAAAGCCAAGTATGGTGGCATGCATCTGTGTTCTCCATGTTGGAGAGGAAGAGACAGGCAGATTCCAGGATCACCAACGCTTGTGAAACAACAATATTTAGTTAGGCTCAGTGAGAGACCATGGGTCCAAAACTAAGACAAAGAGAGCCTGAGCAGGACACTCAGAACTTACTTGGCTATGGTTTATTAATGTTTCCAGAGTCCTTAAAAATGTTTAATCCAAGTATGCCACTTCTTTTCCTTTGCATTTCATGTAATTTAAAGTAGGGCATTTGTTAAGATGCCATAGGGAAGGGGAAAAAGAATAAGAAAAGGTGGAATTACACCGAGGTCATTTTGGATCTATTACAGATGGGAGCCATCCAGAAGTACTGTTTATGAGAGGTAATGGCTATAAGGAATAAAAGACAGAGAAAATGGTGTAGGCAACATGGCAGAAAGTAACTACTGAGCTAGTAGGATATCCAGAGGACATCCTGCTTGAAAATAACTCCTAACAAGGTTTTGTTCCATTTTAGGAGATGTAATAAAATAGTAAATGTTAATTTTTGTCTGTTTCTCAGACTCTTACCAGGGATAATAGTTCTTATTTCAATTCTTAATGACTGTACTTGTGTTTCTTTTCTGTTCATGAATATTCATATTAAAATTTCTTACTGTCATGCCTCTAATTTCACTTGTTTCTTTAGGCTAGCCTTCTAAAGATTCAAGAACAATATGCAGTTGCTGGAAGGAAGTGGGTTTTGGTCTGCAGCACAGACACACTGACACTTATGCAAGGAGACTGGAGATGGGCCCCAAAGGAAAGTGAAGGCAAAAATGGCAAGATTTGAGAGAAGCGGAAGATACTTTCAAATTTCAGGAAAGGGGAAAATTCTGTGTTTTGTCTTAAAAGATAGTAAAAATTAGGGCACACGGAAATGTAGAGAAGGAAAAATATTACTATGTGGTAGAAAGTGTATTTGGTTTGGAATTAACTGAGTTTTGTTTCAATTTTCTCTAATTCCTATTTCATCTGTAAAATGTGGGATACTAGCAGCAGAACCTTGCTTCCGGCTTCTTTGTGGTCAAAAAGAACTAATCCAATGCAAATTGTCTGCCCAGCTCTCAGGTGGATGAAGCCTCCTCCCCTTGCACATGTGTGCAGAAGACATCGGAGACAACACTAAACTGGGCTGCAGACTTCACTCCTGCGCTCATTATTTATTAGTTGGTTGGGAAAGTTTTCAAGACTTGCTCAACCTTAGTTATTTCTTCTGTAAGACAGGGACAATTATGACAGCAATTTTATAGAACTCATGTGAGGAGGAAACAAGAGTGCTTTTGGAAGATCAGGATTAACCCTTCCTGGACAATTATCAGAAAGATGGCTCTGGAGCCTAGCCTTTGCTTTTCAGTCTCTAAATGGGAGGCCACAGAGACTAGGTCATGAGACTGATGCATAGATTAATGGAGGCACTTACTGAGCGAATACGAATCCTCTCCGTGGATTTCACAGAGCGCAAAGAGCAGCACAGCTCCTGGCGAGGCCCACCCGGGCTTTTTCATATACGACTTCATGGTACGGGTGTACTGATACCTCAGGTGATTCTGTATTTGACAGTATTCTGAATTCTTTGTTTTCTAGTTATTCATTAGCTGACATAATTTCAGGAGACTTGAGTGCCAGGATTGGCAGCCGTTCCACCAGGGCAGCATCCATTGTCAGCTTCTTCCTTTTAAGGTACTTCTCTAGGAACGACCGTCTGAATTAAAGAGGAAAATATCTGCTCAAACTCACTTATAATTACAGACCCATAAAGGTAAATGGCAGGCTGTGGGGCAATCTGTGAGCTCCCCTTACATTTCCAACCAGAGGCCGCTGCTCTGATGGTTCGAAATGATTAGCTTTTTGGAACTTATCTTCATCTTTGTGTTGAATATAAAATGACTGGTTGAAAGTAAATATTTTTCCCTTAAACTTGATCTGAACTTTCAAAATTGTCCTTGCATCTGCCTGGCTGTAACTTTTTTGTGTATGTGCTGTGTTAGGGACTGAACCTCAAGCCCCACCCCCCACATGCCAGGCAAGGGCTCAAACATTGAACTAAACTCTCACCCACATCTGCCCCATATGTAATTAAGTCTATGAGATTTTAGGGATAAGGGAACAATTTTATTACCTACAAAAATTTATGGAACATTATTTTATTCTTAAGGTTTCACTAATAACTGTTTACAGTACTAACAAATGGTGGTTATACTACTGTGCCGCTGGACTATCCAAGAACAACCTTTTATCTCTTGCTTCATAAAAGAGATCAGAAAGCAACAAAAATAAATAAATAAATTCCAGGCCATATTATCAAGATGTTATCTCAGATATAACGGAGATCAAGACATCTAAGGACTCATTAAGTTATAACTGTTTCAAAAACAACTCATCCTTTCCCAAAATTAAATTACATAAAATATTTTTATTTGTTTTGGGCTCAACTTTGGGGACACTAATAATGCAGATTTGGAGAATGTTCTTCCTTGTTATCATCTGAGTCCAAAGACTTTCAGAATCACATGTGTGAATTAATTACTAAACATATCATCTAGATTCCTGCCCTACCTCTCTGCATGTTCTTGTCTTCAGCCTCCTTCATTGCTGCAATCCAATATTTTCATTCGCCTTAAAAACATCCAATCTTTGAGGCTGGAAGGGGCTCCAGAAGAAAAGACCTGCTGCCAAAATTATTTTAACTTTGCTTGAGTAGTTGGCTGAAGCCTTTGCCAACCTATTTACCTTAATTAACTCCACAGGTATGGTTCCCTCAAGAGGAACACTAAGTGTAGTTGACTCCAGATTCAAAAAGGGAAACCCTCCATCTCATGAAATTACAGAACCATTAAGGCTCTTTGAGACCTCCTCAAAAGAAATACCAAATTTCTTCTTCAACTGAAAAGAGAAGTCACTGTCCAAGAGTTTGTTTGCATATGGAAATAATCACTGGTAGGCACAAACTGTTAACCACCGATCATTGCTAGTACAGTCCTTTCAGACTGAGTGGATCTGGTTCTCTAGTTATCTCCTCCAAAGAATCCCTGAGACCTTTGTAAAACTTCTGTCTAGAAGTATTATTTTCACACCTCACCTCTCCCCTTTCTGTATTCTGTGTCTTTAAACATAATCTACACAATACTTGGAGAAACCTGAGGCTTATCTAGCAATGCTCCATGCTTTTCCTACAGCCAGTCATTTTCCAGCACCTGCTGATTTTCACATCTTGCTTATGTGTTGACTGTTTTCTCCCTGAGTCCCTTCTGGGGACCCCTTTTAGCATAGGCTTATCATTTCTCTCTGGGCATCCACAGCAGCGTGCTAAGGGATTTTGTTGCATCCAGTATGGCCTCCTCCTCAGATTTAGTTTTCAGAGTGTTTGAGGACAATCTCAGTTTTATCATGATTTCAGTGACTCTTCATCTACAGCAAAAAGTCCTAAATCCTTGATATGAAATCCAAAGTTTCCCATGATCAAGTTTTAATCAGGTTTGTTTCCTACCTGCTGCTCATGGGCTCATACTTCACTTTGCAGCAGGGTTCTCAGTCTCAGCACTATTGACATTCTGATCAAATAAGTCTTTGTAGTGGGGTGCTGTTCCATGTGTTGTGGGTGTTTTAGCAATACCCCTGACTTGTCCCTGTTGACTTTTCATGCTACTCCCTTCTCCCAGTTTTGGGAACTCAAAGCAAAATTAAAACACAGGACTCAGATGATTCCAGCTGGATCTGACCTGAAAGTCTTTCCTGAGGTCTAGCTTCCAGTCATGTTCTTAGGAGTTCCCAGTAAAGCTCCCCAGAACTTATGAACAGGAGGTAGGTGTGAATTCTAACTTTCTGTACACACTAGTCTATCAAATGCCTTCATTCCTTTCTTTCTGTTTGTCCCATATTGCTTTTCCCCCCTTTTAATATAGGAAAAGACTCTGTCCTTCTGTTCACTGCCTTCTCTGTTTTCCCTGAAGAAGGACGAGTAATCCGATTGGCCAAGTTCCAAGGACACTGATTGGAAGAAAGTGAGAAGGGGGGAGGTCCATTTCTCTGAAAGGCCTACTTTTCAATTACCCGATTAGGAAGTGAACCCATACTTGAAAAAAAAATACAAACAATTCAGAATATAGCATTAAAAGTGAAAGGGTCCTAGAGTTGAAGAGTTGAGATAGTTCTCTCTCCCTGGCAATGAGACACTTTTCACTGGTGATACTGCCTCGTAGACCTCCATTGTATGAGGAGGCTCCTGGCCCTCATATGACCTATGAACTGGGGTGAGGGACTGTTATATAGGGACACCCACTCCAGAGAAGCAGGATGGAATGGTCAGGGGATAAAGAAAAAAAAAATGAAATGTGAAGTTTCGGCCTTAGACTACTAATTGTCATAAACTGTTTAGGATAATTAAGAAATGTAAACTAATAGTCATGAAAGCCTGTCATTTTGTTAGGTGCTATGACAGTCTACTATAGTTATTTTCTAAGCTAATCTGAAATCAAGTTGCAAAGAGACAAGTAACATTTGCTTATCCTAATATAAGAGATAGATAGGGCCTCTTCAAAAACCTCAAGAGATCTGCAGAATATGGCATTAAAAGATGTTCACTTAACTTTAGATCTTTTTGATATCGAGACATGTCAACTCCTGACAGCACCCCCTATTCTACTCCAAGTAGAAGATGAGCATCGAAGAATCTCCAGTGGGAGATGATTGAATTAGTGGCAAGCCTATCTCTTGGCAGAAAAAAACCCTTGCTCCAACTGTAGACAGAATGCTGTCCAAAAAGGACAAAACTTGGAAGCAGGTAAGTCGACAGCCTAGCTCTGCCAAGACAGGGTAGGCAAGTCCTTCATAATTCCTGCTCTACAACCAATGTCTGTCAGAGAAACGGGGCCAAACGACTGAAGATCGATGCTATAATATATGGAGATAAAATGGGAACTGTCCAGGCAGCCACTGGTATGTCATTTCTTAGTTTTGGAAGCTGGAGGCCCTGCACTTCCTATATAATCAGACATATTTATCCTTCTCAGGTCTCTGAGGTGGTTGAAGAATAGATAGCTAGAGTCTCATAATTAAATTTTGAGTTGTTTAGGAATCAAGAAAGTGCCCTGGATCTAAGAAGATGTTTCTAAAATTGTGGTGCAAGTTAGTATGAAAACTGAGTTAGATATAGAACTTTAAACTCATGGAGATGGTTAAATGGTAGAACATTAAAGTCAGGTGCCAAATACACAATGGGAATGTATGCTAAGCCATATAACTCTTATAATTGTGGCCTAATTACCTCTGTTGTTGTGAATTGTATTTATTATTATAAGAGAAAGAGCCATTTATTGAACTGAAAGGGGGAGCTGTTGGGGGGAAAAAGATATATCTTAAACTTAAAAAAAAGGATGGGGATGGGTGAGTTGAGGTGGAAGAGGGTGGGAAGATGGGACTGGAGGGGAGAGTAGGGATGGGCTTGTGATTGAGATGTAACTTGAAGAAAAAAATAATTAATTTTTTAAAAAAGAAAGGATGACAGAGAAGAGAGAAAAACATGTTCTCATGTGGAACCTAGAATAAAACATTACTTTTTAATTTAAAAAATATTGATATCACCCCAACATCATTCCCCCTTTGGAGCCCTGTATGTTGGTTCTAGGGTTGTGTATAGAAGACTGAGGTTAGGCTAGCTCATCAAAACATGGGACATTCTTGACTTCATGCTTCATGTCAGGATTACCCGAGCAGATAATTTGCCTTTCATGTCTTCTTAGCTCAAAGAGATGTCCACGCCAATCACAGCAACCACATCCCTCTCTCATTCAATCACTCCTTTGACACATCCTCCAGTTCTTTCTCCTTCCTTCAATTTAAAAGGCACAACTCATAATAATCAGAGCCATTATCAGGAAGGAGAGACTTCTAACATTTTGTGACTTATGTTATCAGTCTGAGGATGAGTCTTTACAAGGTTAACAGTGAGTGTAAGGAGCAGGGGAAGACACCAGAGAGTGACGTTCTGAGTCAGTGTGTGTTGTTGACCTGGCCATGGTCAAGTCAAGGACTCTGTTCTCAGGCCTGTGGGAAAATGCCAAAGCCTATCCTCTGCCCACCCTTGGGTGAGGCTCAAAGAGAAATGGCAAGGCCTTCTCTTCTGATCCATGTGTGCATGTTGATACTGTGCGCAGAAAAGGTCCTTCCTCACCACATGTTCGTATTTATGGCCTGAAGATTGCTCTCCTACAGAAGCTTCTTTGAGGTTAGCTAAACTTGTCTCCTTGATACAAGTGTGCACCATAAACCCTCGCTCCTTGTTTACTGCCCCTCCTCATCCAGCTGCATTCAATAACATTCCCCCTCTGTTCAACACTATATAGGAAACATACCGAGCTTCTTCGGTGCTGTGGTTTCTTCATCTAAGATCCCAGTCTGCCTGTGTCTGTCTTTTCTGCATTCCTTTATACCCCAGTCAGGACTGACTCTCAAACTATGCCAGCATGTGGCAGGTGGGTTGTGAGATTTGTGATTTTCAGTCTTCTGGACCTTGAGTCCTGTGTGTTGCAAATAAAAATGTGAAGCATTTGGGTGCCTGACCAGTTGACATCTCAACCAGCTGACAATCACAAGGATGTAACATCTAGTACCTACCCCTTATAATTCCAGCTTACACAGATCCTTTAGAGCAGATGCAAAGAAAGGTGTTTCTATAAGTAAATGTCCTGGACAATAAAAAGGGTTTCAAAATGAAGCACTTGAAGAGAAAACATGAGCAAGAACACTTTCTTAAGGTAACAAAACCATGCTTGATGGTGGGGAAAAGAAAATAAAATTATGTAATGATTTCCAGATAGGAGAACAAAGGATGAGAGAAATCCTTTCAATTCAAATTTAATTCTAGAGACTCCATCCTTTCAACCAGGGATTTAAAACTATCTCCCTCCTCTTGCTCTGTTGATGATTCTTTTAAATCCATCACCACCCTTCATATTTCGTGGGGGGGGGTCACTAAGAATGATAAAGTGTTCACAGCCACAGAATCAAAGGCAACAGTACACACTGTAAAAATGCTTTAAAAACTCTAATTGAAATAAACCTGAACACCAAATTGTAACTGTGCTAAGATCACAACTAAAAATTCTGTCTGCATATGGACAAGGACTGTAAGGGAACAGAGGAAAAAAAACTGTCAACAGTTTGGTTTGTAGGATGGCAGAATTTTGCTTTTTTTAAATTTTGAGTTTTGTTAATGTTTTTGCAATGTTTGCAGTAAACAATACTGTAACAGAGGCAGCTGAACCCGCTGACTAACTATTGTTAGAAAGAGCAGCTTTGCATCAACTCTGTTAGAGCTGAAACTACTGCCTCAGGTGGACACTCTCCAGCATTTAAGTTGATGACATCCAGATAACCTTGGCCATGATGTCAGTTTCTTCCAGTCCATATGAAGATTTTTTTTTAAACCACTGCTAAACTGGCATAACAAGAGTGAGTTCAACTGAGGGCATGAGGGGTTTGGGTGATTTTGTTGTTTTAATTTGAAAATTTTCACATAGTCGATTGGTCATACTCAACCTAAAAAAGGCGTAAGATGAAATCATCTCCTGCAATAGAGTGGAAAACCCCCCAGTCCTGTGAAGAGTGTGACTGTGCTGGAATACATCTTGATGGAAATGTCGGCACTGCACGTGACCACCCCTGCAGCTTACCTTTGTACAGATATATGGTGGCAAGAGCACAAGTCAGGTTTGTTCCCAGAGACTTGCCAGTGGCATGCCAGCCTCTCTTCCGGCACATCTGCTGTTTCAAGCACGTGCATAATCAACAGCACAGACGACTGGCACTTCAGACACTTGTAACCAAATCCCATCCTGAAGTGACTTGTGACTCTGTGCCCTCCAAAGGCTCACCTGAGATGCAGGATGCTGCAGGGAGATGACTTAACAGACAGTCTTGATTCTGATTCTCTGCACTAATCTCCATTACAGCAATTTGGTGTAGTGTCAGGAAGTAAGGCCCAGGATCTTCTCTGTCCCTGACAGAGATGCTGTCATGGAGCTAGATGTTAGTATTACGTGTTATTATTTCTGAGCCTCATTGAGAACCAGTGTATGGATTGACCCTCGGAACGATGTATTTGTTCCCCCTCTTTTTTCTTTTCTTTCTTTCCCTCAAATATCATTGCTATGGATGTTTTATATTGTGTCACTTAAACATATATCTGTTAAAAAATGATGTGAGGGTGGTGGTGCACACTTTTAATCTCAGCACCAGAGATGCAGAGATAGGTGGATCTCTATGAGTTCGAGACCAACCTGTTCTACATAGTGGATTACAACTCAGCCAGGGCTACATAGGGAGACCCTGTCTTAAAAAGATGGTACGTTTCTTCCGCATTAAAGAAATTAGTTTGTCAAAGCGTGTTTCTCTTTATGCTTCAGCTACTGTGAAACTCATGCTTAACTCTCCTTCTCTTCTGAGGACAGCTTCTCAAGTATTAGAGAAACCGATGTGCTCAGCTAGAACATTAGGACAGAAGGAAGAAGAGCCCACTGCTGCCTGTTCAGTTGCTATGCATGCTATGGCCCAGGAGATATGTTTTCAACTCTAATAATCTCATTGGAATTTTTTTCTTCAAGAATTTGTTGTTCCTAAAGTGCTAGATTCTTATAAAGAAAAAAATTCATTTCATTTTCTATAAATATCAAAATTAATTACTCATCGTTATAACTATTCATTAAAATTTAAAATTAGATAAGGATGTTCTTCGTGGATTTTTAAGTCTTGAAGAGATTCATTTTATTATAGCATCTAGAGCATTACTATTTAAGGAAATCATGACATAAGGTTCATAATGAATTAAGTCAATACCTTCACCCAAACACCAGGAAGAAATCAGTGAACGATTGTAGGTAAGTATCATGAAGGAACACTGTGAACAACTGTGGAGAATCATTTCCGTGTCTCCCTTCTGTAAACACACCAGGAGCAAAATTCATTCATTTACTCTTTCATTCATTCAGCATGAAGGCCTAGGGTCATCTAGGGATCGTTTTAGGTGCCTAGAACATACCAAACAGAACAGATTGACCTCCTCCCCTTTCCCTCACAGAATGTGTATTTTAGTGGGGAAAGACAGTCAATAATTAAAATAAATCAAGAATTATATGGAATGACAGTTGGTGTTCATTGCTATGGAAAAAAGTCAAGTAGGTAAGGGAGAGGGTGAATTGTGTGGGGGTGGAATTTGCTATTTTGAACAGCGTGATCAGGTGGCATCTGAGCAAAGATCAGAAGGAGAGAGCTACATGAGTGTCTCCAGGAAGAGTTTCCATGCCGGGGGAACAGTTTGTGCAAAAATTGTAAAGCAGATGTGTGCTTGGTGCATTTGAGGAAAGCCAGGAGACAGGTAAGGTGGGATCAGAGTAGTGAGATGGCCTCTGAGGTTTGTTCTTTTTCCTTTCTCTCTGTTCTATGTACCATGGACCATTGTGAAGGTCCTCTCCTGCACTGTGTGTCCACATTTCATCAGTCTATAGCTTCTTCCTAAATTAGGCCATAAAACCATTGCAGGCTGGGATGTGTTATTCTGTATTTGCAGAAGGACTCAATGACACAGGCTGTACACATTGTGTAGAGTAGGTACTCAGAGAAGAATTGCTGCTTGGATAATTTTGCTCCTAAGGCATCCATCTTTCCAAACACAAACACCACTGAGATGGGAAACTCATACTCAGCTTAACTGAGTGGTTGAGTTAACAGAGCTAGATTCAATACTGATGTTCTTAGGGGATAGAGTGGAGGACAGCTGTTGAATAAGGAGAAGAAAATGTGGCTACATCACACCTTTCTCTGTTGTGAGTCTACTTGTGTATAAAGTCAATCCAACAAGTATAAAGCATATGCCCATCAAGCACTGGGATACTAGAATATTAAAATGTCACATTGGTGACATCAAAGGATGGAACACTATCAGAGATCAGTCCTATTTTTCTAAAATCCTTCCAATAATGAGTGAACCATATTAATTTATGTTTATTATCTTTATAGACTTCACAGAAAGCTAGTATCAACAGTTCAATGAGTTCCTTGTTACAATAAGTTAGAGGTTTAATAATACATCTCCATCCATCCATCCATTCATCCACCCACCCACCCACCCACCCAATGAACCAACAAACATATAATGAATACATACTTTGGACTGAGCACTATGAAAGTTCAGAAAAGGATTATGAACTTCAGAGACTCACAGATGAATAGAAGAATGAATCTAACAATATAGTATTCTGTGCTAAATTCTTTACAGTGGCAAAAACAAAGTTCAATGAACTTCAACAGGAAATGGTAGCTAGCTTTTTGGAATGCTGTGAGGACTTCCTTAAGTGCCATTTGTATGTGTGTGTGTGTGTGTGTATGTATGTGTGTTTGTGTGTCTATGTATGTGTGTGTTTGTGTTTGTGAGTGTGTATGTGTGTTTGTGTGTTCTTGTTTGTGTACATGTCCGTATGCGTATGTGTGTGTTTGTGTGTATGCTTGTGTGTTTCCTTCTCACTCCACCCCCCACCCTCAAATGAGGCAGTTTATTTTCCTTTGCTATTTTTCCCTTCTACCTTCTTACAGTAGTACCTTTTTATTATAATGATTTACGTTCTGCTCTGCCTGACATAACTCTCCAAGGGCAGAGGTTGTGTCATGTTTATTGGCATCCTTACAGTTTCCAACAAAACTTCTCCTTACAGTAAAAAGAAGTTAGGAGACTTAAGAGGAGTGAATTTTGAATGAGTTGAAAATTTCCAGACCAAGTAGCACAAAACATCCAAGACGGACTCATGAACTTGTGTGAAGTTATGGGACAGCAAAGTGCACTGTGTGTAGGATGGTAGAGAGTGAGTTTATATGAGTAAGGTGCAAGAATCCTGCTGAGGGGAGTGGAAGCTGACTCAGGAATGGTGCAGGACATGTTGCTGCAGCCAGGAAAACATTTGAAAGCAAAAGCACTGGAAAAGGTAGTCACGATATATGTCACAGTACCCTCAGGACCCAGCCTGGGTCTGCGGTGCCCCAGACCTCATTCTACCCTGAGCATCACCTGATCCATCTATGGTCTTGTTTGTTTCCCTTTGAAGGCTCATAAGGCAAATTTGAATTCTCGTTCTAGTCTTAATTGTGTCCAATTTATATTATTTATGTTGCAGACAAAGTTCCTTATTCAAATGACCCCATGTTATCCACTTTCTAAACAATTCCATGAGAAAATTTTTTTCAATCACTCACTCTTCCTAGTGACTGGATTCAATCACCATTCATCTAGTTTCTGGGTCAGAAATCTGGATTTCATCCTATTTCTTTTCTCATAGTGCTACTGCCAAAAGGAATCTCGGCTGCATTCCCTTGTCCTTATTCATATAATGTAAGTTCAGGCAATTTAATGAACTGGTCTCCTGATTTTGTTCTCCCTGCCCTCCTCTCCATCTTTACTGCGGTGATATCTCTTTTCATATGACTTTAAAACTTGTGGTAAAAGGTGAATACCATAAAATTTATCTTAATCATTGTCAGGAAACAATTTTTAGCATCAAGTACATTTATATTGTTGGCCAGAAATCACCACTGTATCAAACTATGAGCACCTTTGACAGTAATTCCTTAGACTCTGGAAATCACAATTTGACTCTGTCTGTGTGAGTTCGAATTCCTTACATATAAGTGAAGTCATACAATACTTACTTGTCTTTTCGTGACTAGCTTACTTCATTAACACAATGGGTTCAAGGTTGGTCTATGTTGGAGAATGCCCTATAATTTCTTTCTTTTTTTTTTAAAGAGTGAATGATAATTAATTGTGTGTGTGTGTGTGTGTGTGTGTGTGTGTGTGTGTGTGCCACATGCTTTGTCTGGCCATTCACACAGCAATGCAGCCACGGGAGTATTTAAACTATCCCTCACAACTTTACAGGAACATGTTCTCATTGTTCCTTGTGGCTGTAGAACCTCCCCTGACACTACAGCTTTCATCCTATTTATCTCTCTCACACAGTTCCCACTTGATGTTATCATAGTCTTTTCCATGACTGGGTCTCTGCCCCAGGTTCTTCTTTGGTTTATAATGCTTTTTATTTTAGTTTATTTTTCCAGAATAAGTTCAACTTGAAGTTCAGACTCTGCTTCAACCGTCATCTTCCCCCAGGAAGCTTTCCCCACCCCACCATTGGGTTAGGTATCTCCTTTTTGTGCTTCTAGAACATACCAAACTTACTTCTACTAATGTATCTGGAAAGTACCCAGAGGCTGGCATTCTCAGGTACTCAAGAGAGTTTTGTTGTTGTTGTTGTTGAGTGGATGAATGAATAGTGGAGTCATGAATGAGGTGGGTGGCCATGAAACAGTGGACTTGCTCACTCTGCACACATGGCAGATGACATGCAGTGTGGAGATTTATTTTCTCCAGGTTTCAACTCCTTTGGAGCTGTTTTGGGACTTTTAGGGCCATCTTAATAATCTTCTAACCTGTAATTGGTGTTCATACCCTTTCTGCCTTCCATTCTTTACAGATTTTCCCTCTTACTCTCCTGCTACCCTGGACTTGGAAATAAAGTTATGTTTAGGTCAGTTCAACTCAAGTGAGACTTTATTCTGTGAAGTGTGTAGTTTGTAAAAGGCTCAATGGACTATTTTGGATCAAATAACTCTGTTTTCTTTAGCCATTTAAAATGGTCTATTTTCATTTTTCAGCCACTGCCTCATGAAAGGACCTAAGAATATCCCTAACTTAGTGTTAGATCCCGTAATTACGTTTTCCCATTTTGAAAGCAGTTATGCAGTCCTTACAATAGAGTCAGCCCTGCTAAAAATAAACGCCAGGCAGTTCATATTAACTGTGTAATAATAACAGGCAACAAGGAGGCTCGGTGTCCAAATATGATGAAAACAGGAAGTTCGTTACACAAGCTGTTCTTTCCTGATAGATCTGAATTCTTAAAGCCTTAACTCAAAAATAATCCCTCCAGGTTATAAATAAAATCAGAGAATCGTCTCTTCTTTGTGGCTTAATGGAGATGATAACATCGCAGCTAAATAAATCCATGGTTATGGATGGGTTGACGTGCCAGAAGAGCGAGTTTTGGGGGTGGAAGGAGTCAGCACGGAGACCCTAGTCCTCACCCTTGGCTGCTGGAGGCTTCTGCCCGAGGCTTTCTTCTTTTTCTTAACCCAGGAACAAGTTTCCAAGGCGACTCTGCTTTCCTAGGATACACGATGGCAACAGCGAAGCAGAGCACCTTCAGGTGTGGGGACGATTTATTTTTCTCTGGGGAGAAAATCTCCTGAGAGAACAAACACAACTCCAAACGCCTGTCAAATACCATCAGGTCTCTTCCGGTCACAGTGAAGTCCCAAGGTATGCCAGTCCCTCCCCTTAGCACACTTCTCTTCTTAAGTGTGTGGCATTGGTTGCAAGGATTCGCATGAAGTGAGCATGGGGGAAGATTGTCACCAAGGGAGCCAGAGCAGTCTCCCTCCCCACATACAAATGCCAGCCCTCCAGGGTGCTATGAGGAGTGACTTGGGAACCTGCCATCCACCTCCTCCTTGGGAACCTTTCACTGCCTATTGTCAGGGCTGTAAAAAGTGCCACGCTGGCCTGGATAGTCACTCCAGCTTCCCTTCTTTTTCTGTCACACAATAGAGACCAAGCTGGAAAGTCTAACCAAGGCTTGCCTACAAGTAGGGAAAGGGATAACAAAAATGTGCCCCCAGTGGAGAGGGAAAAGAGACCTGACTCAGTAAATATGGTTTCCTCTCCCAGGAGTAGATCAGCTGAGTCAGAGTTTCCCCACAACAGAACAGCGTGGTTAAGGGAGTGCTGGCCTTCAGGGGTTCCCCTGTCCACTTGCATGGGAGGTTGCATACCTCTCTTCAGGGGTGTGAGCTTTTCTTTTACTACTCTGGTCCAGGAGCACATTCATGGAAGGATATTCTTACTGTTTTCAGAGTAATGACCCTCACAAAGGTTCACATCGCCAAGTCTCATCTTTAACAATAGCCTCAAAAATTTTGACCTTTGATATTATTTCCAAATGGGGTTAGATATACACTGGATCTAACTGAAAACAAAACCAAAAAAACAAATCACATTGACTTGAAACTTGTGCCCCTTGACAAGATGACAGTATGTACTGGGCACTGTGAACTTGATAATTTATACACTTGTGTACTACCATGCTTTTATATCTGTGGATCATCTACTTATCCACTCTTATTAACCTTTTAGGATATGTACTAGCTTTTGTAATGGAGTTTTGACACTCCATTTCCTAAAATACTGGCGTTCTCAGAAACTGGACCTGATTTGGCCTTTAAGTAACCCTAAGCCTGACCTTCTCTACTACTGAGCACACCCATGAAGAGTGGAGTGGTGACTTCTGGGAGAGAGGCAGGGACTGTGGAGATGCTCCCTCATGGTGGGTGGGTGCACATCCTTAAACTTAGGAGTGCTGCAAACTCTCCCAGGCAGCTTGTTAGAAGTGCTACAGAATGCACTGAGAATCCCTGCCCAGACCCAGGTTGTTGGCTCAGGGAGTATGGGACTATTCTTTGGAAAATACTGCAACAGATTGTAGAGGGAACTGTTGGGAGAAGTCAGAGAGGGAAAAAGGCCCCCTTTGGGAAAGAATAATGATTCTGTCTGGGAGGAGTCTGTCTGCCAAGGGGGAAGTTTCCCCAACTAGGACCCATAAAGAACAAAGGGATCTAATGCTTCAGAGAGCAGGAGGCAGGAGGCAGGGGAATCACTTCCCCAGGACCCTGTGGAAGCTTTTGAAGGAACAGACTGTGAGAGTGAGCAGCTATGCCTGGGGCCTGTTAGGAGAGAGGTGGCTTCTGGGGACCCCACTGTGGGAGATTATGAAGCCTCAGGGTACAGCTGAACACCACAAAGTGGAAGATCTGTGAGGCCTGGTGTAGGAAGCAGCCCACACTCCCCTCCGGTTAGTAACAGCAAACATGCTAGGATCCAGCCTGAGGCTGCTTTCAAGTGTGTGCACAGTGCAGACTGACTTCTACAAGTCTTGACTTTTTGGGTTTTTTTGTAACAAAGAAGAAATATCAACAGTTGTTAGAGAAGGGAGCTCTCATAAGTATGGGGGCAGGAGTGTTTTACTAGATTTCTGTGCTCACTGGAGGGTGGCATCGCTCTACAAGTCGACTGTGCCTGCCATCCGCCCTGCTGCTGGAAGGGGAAGTTTTATATGTGTAAAGATGAAGAGGTGTGAACATTTGCTTCATTTCTACGGCCACTGATGGCTCACAGTACTACAATTCCAATACTCTTCCATCTCACTTTTTGTGGCTCCGAAACCTGTCACAAAGCCCTTCCTCTGAGCACTGAAACACGTCTCCTTTGTGTATGACTAAATAGTTATTGGGCTTTCTTTGGTTCTAAATATCAATGGCTTCTGTTCCATAAAATTTTCTCAACTTTAAATTTCATTTCTTGAGTTTTCACTAATGATAGCAACTGTGCTCCATATTTTGGAGATTTCTGCCTAGCAACTTGACAAGGAGCCATTTGAGCAAGCAACACAACTCTCAAGCTTTCTGGATTGCAAAGCTCTATTGTTTCTTGACTTCCACTTATTATCCTTTTTTTTTCTTCTTTTTAACAGAGGCAAATGTAAGGGAGAGAAGTCACAACAACTCAATTTCTATTTTGCTTCTGTTGTTTCTGTCCCAGGTGATGGTTCCCAAGATACATATGTTATTGTTTGCACAACTTGTGCGTATGTGCTTTGTATCAGGAGACTCAAATGATAATAGCTTGTTGGAATAAGACAACAGTTTAAAAATTATTAGCATATATTAGTCATGCATAATGGGTTCACTTTCATACATGTGCATGATGTACTTACATTATATTCAGCTCACAATACCTTTTCTTCACCAAATGTTTTGGACCTATTCTATGTTCTTGGCATTCAAGGATATCGAGTAATGCTCCTGTTCTGAGGGGACTTGATGTTCTCATAGTAGGAAGAATAGATTATGGAGAAGAGTGACACAAAATTGGTGTGTGTGTGTGTGTGTGTGTGTGTGTGTGTGTGTGTGTGGACTACTTTACACTAATTGCAGAAAGCTTCTACAGTAAATGACATTTAAACAGAGACTTGAAAGACATGTACAAGCCAAGTGCATTCATATGAAGAGCTTTATTGGTGGAGGAAACTCTTGTACTAAGATGTTGACAGGAGTGAGTGCCTTGTGTTTTAAGGAATGTCAAGGTGACCATGATTGTTGAGTGGAATGGATACCACGTGGAATGAAAGGAGATGAAGCCAGATGCTTGGTGGAGAAGGTCATACAGGTTCCTCTGGCTGCAGTGAAGACTTTTACTATTTATTTTAAAACTATTTATTTTATGTGTGTGTATGTTTGCCTGTATGTATGTATACATACCACATGCAGTGACCACAGAAGCCAGAAGAGGGTGTTGGATCCCCTGAAACTGCAGTTACAGATGGTAATGACCTCCCTTGCCAATATCCACCTTCTCTGCAAGAGCAGCCAGTGGTCTTAACCTCTGAACCATTGTCCCAGTCCTTAGATATTTATTTTATTAGTGAGAGGGGATACTGATGGAATGATGTGAGCATCCTGACAGGGTCACTGTGGCCACAGTAAGGAATGTATAATGCTGAGCTCCTCAGTGGGAGGCCTGCATGAGCATATTGTATGAAGGGAAGTAGGGTGGCAGATGAGAAGGAGGAGAGGTAATGATGTGGTGTCTGATGATGGTCAGCTTCAGCCTGAGAAAAAAATTATTCCCAGGGTGCGACAACAGACAGGAGCTTTTACTTTCACTCTGGATATTGGCTAACGACTCTTAGGAAAGTGTTGGTCAGTCTAAATCCCATTGCCTGTTGGGTAAGTCTCAAATTCACTCAGAGCAGATGGGGGAAGGGCTCACCTACCAACCGGTGTTCCAATAGCAACACTGCATGACCTAAGGGTGGAAGCCTAGACTCACTAGTTCAGAAGAGGGGTGAAGTTGGCTTGGACAAGAATATATCAGGGGGGCTGAAAAATGTTTTCATTTTGGATGTATTTTGAAGGCAAAACCCACAGGATTTTCAAATGGATTACCCACAGAATGTGAGAGAAGAATAAGGATGACTCATTAGCCTTGTCACTTATTGAGGCTGGGAAGACTGTGGGAGGGGCAGATTTAGGAATGGGTTGACAATTCGAAGCACTGTTTGAAACGTAAATTGGAAATACTTTGTCAATGCCTAAATAAAGATCTCAAGTAGGAAATTGGAGGTAAGCGTCTAAAGTTGTAGAAGTAGGCCTTAGTTCTTAGACTCAGGATGAAGTGAATATTGGGGAATAGAGGTCAGTAAGACTCATGGCCATGTCTAGCACCATTTCTAAATAAAGGACTCAGCAGGTGGTTTTGAGTCGCCTACTACCTACTATAAAAGTTTGGAAGTAGCATGGGTTCACAAAGACTTCCTTCATGTTTGTTGTTGTGTTGTGGTCCAGTTACATAATATTTATAAGTTCTGCACTCTTTGTATGCCCTGATTTTATACCATGCTTATTAACTTACTTATCACAAGGCTGGAGAGATGGATCAGCAGTGAGGAGTGACTGCTGCTCTCTCAGAGAACCCAAATTCAGTTCCTCCACCTCTGTCAGGTAGTTCCTACCCACTTGTAACTCCAACTCCCTCTACACCCTCTTCCCCTGGCCTCTTTGGGCACCTGTGCTCATATGTACATACCCACGCTGAGATACACACACATACACAAAATTTAAAAATAAAATAGTTTCAAAGCAATTATGTTTATATGTATTAGTGTTTTTGTCTGCACATATGTATGTGCGGCAACATGTATGCAGTGCCCATGGAGGCCAGAAGAGAGCGTCAGATCTTTCTGGAACTAGAGTTGCAGGTGGTTGTGAGCTGCTGTGTAGGTGCTGGGAACCAAACAGAGGTGCCCTGCAAGAGTAGTAAGTTCTCTTAATCATGGAGCTACCTCTCCAGTCCCAATAAAAGGGGCGTTTAAAACAATGTATGTATCCTATCCTTCTGGCAAAATAAAGAGATACAGGCCAGAAAATGGGTTAGGTAAGTAGCTTCACAAATGGCTAACCAGAAGAGGAAAAAAAAAGAGATCTACCATTTTTTTCCTTCAATTAAGTTGTTAGCCATATTTTTTTTTAAGATTTATTTATTATGTATACAGTGTTCTGTCTGCAGGTATATCTGCAGGCCAGAAGAGGGCACCAGATTACATTATGGATGGTTATGAGCCACCATGTGGTTGCTGGGAATTGAACTCATGACCTCTGGAAGAGCAGCCAGTGCTCTTAACCGCTGAGCCATCTCTCCAGCCGGGCAGTGGTGGCGCACGCCTTTAATCCCAGCACTTGGGAGGCAGAGGCAGGTGGATCTTTGTGAGTTCGAGGCCAGCCTGGTCTACAAAGTGAGTCCAGGACAGCCAAGGATACACAGAGAAACCCTGTCTCGAAAAACCAAAAAAAAAAAAAAAAAAAAGAAAGGGGGAATGAAACAAAAATTGCTGGAGAGATGGCTCAGAGGTTAAGAGCACTGGCTGCTCTTCCAGAGGTCCTGAGTTCAATTCCCAGCAACCACATGGTGGCTTAGCCATATTTTTGAATCAGAAATTTAAATGGCTATTTAGAAAACACACTGTCTGATCTGAACATGTCACAGCCTCAGAAAAAGCAGCTAATATGCTGGATTTCATAGGACAGAACTTTGAGAAAAAAATACAGTAAACTCAAACTCATGACCTGAAATTCAAGTGGGGTGGATGAAAAGCACACAGAAGACCCCATCTCACAGCTTGCAAGAGATCTCCTTGCAGCAGTGAGTAGAATTAGCAAATTTTAAAAGACAACTTTTATTTTTCATTAAGCTGGCTGCGGCATTAGGACTGCAGGCTTTGAAACCATCTGCCTTGGTCAGGATTCTGGCGCTGCCATTTGTTAGCTATGTGATCTTGACTGAGTTTCTTAAAAATCTGCTCCATGTTCCTTACCTGTGAGGCAAGGGCCTATCTCCCGCTAATACTATTAGAATTAAGTTAAGGTAGGCAAAGTACTCAGAGCAGTGCCTGACACAGTAAGTAATCCCTGGCTGCTCAAAAAATGAAATAATGAAAAATAAATAAAGTAGGGCAAGGTCCTGCTGCACAAGCATGGTGATTTGAGTTTAATTCCCAGTACCTAAGACATGGCAGCATATTGCCTGTAATCCCAGCACTGGGAAGATGGAGACTTGGAGATTCTTGGGAGTCTTTGGCTAACTGGTGAATTGCTGAGATCTAGGTTCAAAGAGAGACCATGGTTGTAGAAAGGAGGTGGGAACGGTTGAGAATGATGCCTGACACCAACTTCTGGCTTCAAAATGCAGGTGTGCACATGCATTCCAGGCCCCCTGCCTCATCCCCTGCCCTCCACAGATAAGGCACAATGGTATACGTGTGAGTGCTCAACACCCAAACCTGCTGTTTTACTTTTGGGATTTTGGATAATTTTAAAAGTGTTGAAAGTGGTGAAGGGTGTAGAACCACGCCAAGGGCCAAAAGTACAAAAGACTGGGATGCAGAATGTGTCTTTTTCTTTTGCAGGCAGGTCCAAGAGCTGAAACAAAGTTTGAAAATGCTGAACTGGAGATCCTCTGTCACAGACAGAGCCGGGAGCACAGGGCTGGAGACAGAGAGGGTGGGTGCGGAAGTGCTTTCATGCTCTGAGGCTGGCAGAGGGTGACTGAAGCTGCTCTCCCTGCCCTGAAGCTCCTGCTGAGTCTGATCCTCAGGCCTCAGCTTCCTCCTCTGAAATCAGAGTTCAGTTCAGCTCTAAAGTGGAAAGTGGGCTGTGGACTAAAGTCCACGTGGACTACCTGTCCCTGGCGGACTGCCTTTCCTTGGATGTGAGGCCCAAAGATATAGAATACAAAGTCTGATAGAATCGTGCTCATGCTGCTTTTGGATTCAGCCTGAATGGTACTAACGATCTCTTTCAATCTACAACTCTAGGGACTGTCTTATGTACCTTAGGTGCCCTTTTCATCCCTCATTCCCACCCACTAGACTCATTTCCTCAGTGGAGATCTTTAGTTTTAAATATTTATATAAGAACTCTAGGCTAAGGTGCGATGTCCATTCTGTGTAATTTCCCTGGCACAGAAAACTCACAGCACTGAGTGACGTCCTGGGAAAACTCAGGGTACCATTTCTCACAATCGCAGCAGGATTTCTAGATGAGCACATTATCACCAGCACTCCTACTCTGTGTTGCAAATGGAAGAAATGAAAAATACCACAGGTCACTGTCTCCCTGTGAGCAGGTCACAAGCTTCATCGCTATGTCCTGAGAGCTGGTGACCATGCAAGGTTAGGATGTACAGGTAGGAGAGAGTAGGCGCCTCAGGGGACAGGAAGGGAGGGGACTGAACACAGCCATGGAGGAATGGCTGACAACTATGAGCCACAGAGCCATGGACAGGTTTATCTGTTTCCCAAGGATTCCGGTCATACTTCAATTTCATACACCCAATGTTTATTGACCACTTCTCCTGTGCAGGACACTCTGCTAGGCACTCAAAGAACACTCCCTAGGTAGACACACTGCCCGTTGGAAAAGGAGTTTCTGGTCTAGTTGGAACACAAGAAATGGCAGCAGAGGCTTTGGATAGTACTGTTTATCAGGGAAACAGGACCGACATTCCCAGTAAGTCATTGTTTATTGTAAAAAATTGGATCTTTCAACAATGGAGGCTACTCCCCTGTCTGCAAACAAAGACTGGGAAAACCAGTGGTATAATTCAAAGACCCGAGAGCCTGATTGCTCAAGTGCTGGTAGTGTTGATTCCAGACTGAGGGCAGAAGGTATTTGACCCAGAACAAGCCTTTCAACAGAAAGGGAATTCACCTTCCCTCAGCCTTTTCATCCTATTCATCCCTCCATAGATGGGATGATGCTCACCTATGTGGTGAACAGCAGATGTTGTTTATCAGTTCCCAAGTTCAAGTGCTGATATCTTCTGGAAACATTCTTACAGACACACTCCGAAATAATATTTAGCCAGGAATCTGGACCCATGGCTAAGACCAGTTGCCACGTAAAATGAACAGGACTTCATGTTCACAAAGTGGCATCGGGTAACTCATTCTCCTCTCACACCCCACGAATCAGACCCTTCAAGCATCTTTGCAATAGCTTACAAGGGTCTGGTAGTCTGTTCATTCAGGGAACTGAAGCTTTGGCATTATACCCCTGCCGAACTCTGCCTGTATGTGCTGACTGAAGTGTCCCTCCTTGCTCTCACTGACATAGACCCAGGAGTGTCTTCTGCCTTCTCACTCCTAGTCCAGTGCTCTCTCTATCATAGTCATTAGCAGGCACAGGAAAAGTGAACACCAATGTGAAGACCTCACGTTAAAGAATGTGGCAAGAACTTGGGATGAAGATCGCTATGGCTGGTTGTAGTGGGAAGGAAGCAGGATATGGAGATGGGTCCAAGTGGGTAGGATGGGAGGGATGAGGGACAGTGGCGCACATGAGTGAATACTCCATCACAAGTGAGACCTAACAGAGCAAGTAGAACGCGATGCTCATAGTTCTCCTGCTTTTGGACACATCGTTGGTGTGCCATGTGACTCCAGGGATGTCTCTGATATTTGTTTGCTCTACAACTTGCATGGTGGTGTGGAAGAAGTTCCCAGATGCTACACCAACAGGATTGAGTGGGACCATTCAGGAAAGAAGCAAGAAAGAAACCCAGGGAAGCAGGTTCAGGTACCAATTGCAGAGAGACGGGAAGGTTAAGGTAAGGATTTTTCAACTTCAATTTGTAGACCCTAAACAGCTAATGTGAGGTGGCTAATTGAGAGATGTGTGCACATTAAGTTTGAAAGAGACAGATTGGGAACAGGAGACCAGAGATGATCACTTAAACATAAAGCTAAGTGACTAAGGATTGGCCAATTGAGTGTGAAGCTATTTTTGTCATCTAGATACTGTGTAAAGGGGATATGAGCAGTGCTAGTGACAGCAGCAAGAAAGGGAAAGACAACTGAGGAAGAGTCTCTTCTATGTTTCGACAACTGTTCTTTCTTATCTTCAGTGTTTAAATAACACAAGGCACGGTGGCTGATGCTGGGGATGTGCAAGCCATGTTGTCATGTCATTGTAGGGCCAACCACTCACCAAATAAAGACATATTATTACCATTCTATGAATGCAAAGTGCAAAGAGATACAAGAATATGTGACAGAATGATATTTGAGCTTGTTTGAGTGGACAGGGATCAGGAGTGAATTCTCTGAAAAATAAAGAAGAAGGATGTTTTGAATTGAGATTGGGAGGGTGAGTAAGAGTCAACCGCACAAGGAGAGGCAAGGAAAGAAAGGAGTCTCAGATGTGGGAGGAGTTTGTGCAAAGGCCTAGAGTTGACAGGAAGCAAGGGATATAATAGCAGACAAGGTAGGAGAGGAGTGAGAAGACCCTAAAGCCAGGAGTCACATGACCAAGTGAGTCTGTTGTTTTTATCTCAGGAACGAGAGGGAGCTGGGATGCTTTAAATAGGAGGTGGCAGGTTCTATTTTGTGTTTTGAAATGGGTACCCTTGCCACTTTATGGAGAGCAGAGGAGTGGTGGAGCACCCAGGGAACCTGGCATGAGTTTGTGTGGCTCAGGGGAAAGTGTGGTGGATGAGACAATGAAGATGGCAGCGCAGCGGGAGAGACTGCGGGGAGATCTCTAGGACTCGACGGTGGGTGGGTAGGGTGCAAGTGCAGATGCTGAAAAGTAAAGCAGAAGGGTTGTGGATGAGAGAATCTTCCTGCCCATAGTACTGGAAAGGGCAGCAGTGGAAACCGCATGGTAGCCATGGTTTGATATAGAGTTAGAGAGTGTGTGGAAGTGAAAATGAGTCTAGTAAGCATTGGGATCAAATGACAAAATGGTTACAGTGGTGAGAGAGAAAAGTACCCACAAAG
The DNA here is from genome assembly GCA_907164525.1 of Lophiomys imhausi. Taxonomy (NCBI): domain Eukaryota; kingdom Metazoa; phylum Chordata; class Mammalia; order Rodentia; family Muridae; genus Lophiomys; species Lophiomys imhausi. The sequence goes on from CAJQZJ010032188.1 coordinate 14,172,805, forward strand.
CGGTGTTGGCTAAAACAAGCAAGATTTCAACTGCCTCTGAGTGATGGAGTTGGTTAGGAGGAATGACAGAGGACCCAGGGACTGAAGTGGGTAGAATAATCACTCTGCGGAAGGTGAGTGTGCAAGAAGTAGTCACACAGAATGAAGGGTCCTATGGAGCAAGCCAAAAACAGTGGGCTACACAGCACCTTCCATTTTTAGTGCTCTCCTAGGAGAGTGCTCGCCTGAGGCCTGAAGTGTTGTTGTTACCACAATTCGGTTGCTTATCTAACAATGTGGCACTTGTTTAAGAATAGATATAAGTCAAGTTTAAGGCTAGCTCTAGCCCAGAGGTAAGAGGGTTCTTATCCCTGCCTGTCTTAGCTAAAAGCAGAGCAGGCATACAGAATGAAGCTGTAGCTTTTTCTAGTGAATACTGTGGTCCAGAATTAGATTCTACAAGACCCACCCATTTGTTTGGGGGGGGGGGAGGAAAAGAGAAAATAGAGTGATGACCCTAAACCATTAAGACACTTCCTTTTCTTTTCCTCTGAAGAATTAATAATTTGCTTCTATGTTTGAGAAGTCACGGTGTGTTCCTGTGACCAAAGCCCAACAGACTTGCACTGTAATTCCAAGTGTTTCTAAAACCCAGGGACATTTGTCTCAATGTTGAGGTAGCACATTTAAAATGATTTCCTTGGCAGAGCCCTTCTCCTTCATTTACAGGTGTGCTCCAATATATCAGCTCAGGAGGACAGCAGCAGACTCTGTCAGTTGCTGCCAGGAGCAATGATCCAAATCAGTTATTTCTAGATGTAAAACTACCTTTAGGCTGGCACCAATGATTCAATGCATTTGCCAAGGTGAAACACTTAGGTGAAAGACAATTGTATCTCCCTCTTTGAAAAGTGTTTTGAGAGAGCAAAGCTTGGATCCATCCAGCCAAGATTACATTTAAAGTTGTCCTGTTGCAGAGACAAGTGGAAAAGTTTAAACAATGAGCTGTGTGGTTTGAACAACTTATCTATCATTCGTTGAGAACATAAGCAAGACCCCGGTACACACTCTGTGTGTGTGAACATCACTCTCTCACAACCATCTAATGTATTTTTGCAACTGGCCGTGTAGCTGTGGACTGCTCTCTCACTAAGCAAAGCTCCTGTTCTCTTCGGAGTGTCCTCTTGATTTATTCCACTCCCTTTTCCTTGTTTCTTTTGGAATGGTACTTGCCCTATCACAGGATTTGAGCTGAATTTTCATATGACTAGAATGACTCCACCCCCAACCTACGTCCTGGAGTTTTGCTGGAGTCTAGCTTGAACCAAGCTTTAGCTATCTCAGAGGTCAGGACTTCTGGAGCGACTTCAGTTTTCATTGGTTATGTCTTGGGAGGAGCCTCCTGAAATCTAAGCCTTTACAATACTGATATGTAATTTACATATATGGAAATGCCCATCCACAGAATCAATCTGTTTGATGACTGCCCATGGAGACACAGGGCCTTCTCAGCAGCCTGCCATGTCCCACAGGCTCTCCATTCTTAGCCCCAGTCACCTACTGACATATTTTCCATCATTAGAGGTAAATTTTGCCTGTTCCAGATTTTTTAAAAGTGGAACCACACAACATGTGTTCTTTTGAGTCCTATTTTTTTCCACTGAGTATAGTGTTTTTGAGACTTATTCATGTTGTGTGTAACAGTAATTTATTTCCTTTTATTGCCTAGTAGTATTTTATTCTTTAAAATTACCACTTAATAACAATCTATTCTCCTGCTGGTTTTCACCTGGATTTCTCCAGTTCTCAATGCTATTATGTACATTCTTATATGAAGCTCTAAGAGAACATACTCAAAATTACTTGAATTTGAAGATTTGAGCATACCATGGTATATAAATTATACCCCAGTTTTAAAAAAGCTAATAAATGATGTTGATAAAAGTTTAGATTTCAAGTACTCCCCATGTATGTCTCATAAGAATGGAGTTGCTGGGCCTGGGTGGATGGATATGTTGAATGCTGTAATCCCAGCATTCAGGAGGGACTTCAGGAGGGTAGCTGCTCAATCAATGCAGCATGGTCTACAGAGCAGGTTCCATGCAAGGAAGGATACAGAGTGGATCCTGTCTCAAAAAAAAATCCAGGAAAGACAAAAAGAATGAAATGAAATGAAAGAAGGAAGGAAGGAAGGAAGGAAGGAAAGAAGGAAAAATGTCTAAACAGTTTCCAAAGTAGTTATGCCATTTTAAACTCATTCACTCACTGACAGTAGATGAAAACTTGCATGGCTCCATATTCTGCTTAACATTTGTCAATGTTGATCTTTAAAATAATAATTATAGGATGTGTGTGTGTAAGTATATGTATATGGTTATATGTGTGTGTGGTGTGTGTGTGTATGTGCTGATGCACACACACATACACACACACACACACACATACCCCATGTGTGCCTACTCTCGAGTGTAAACTACTCACGTGTTTTAATTTGTGCTAGCCCAGCCACTGAAGATGCTGAATACCTCCACTTGTGATCCTTGGCTATTCAAGTTTTCTTTGGGAGCTGCCTGTTCAAGTTTTATTCTTATTTTAAAAACTGGGTCATCTCTTTGTTATTGAATTACAGGATTTCTTTGTATGTTCTGGGCACAATATATTCGTCATATATAAGCACATATAGTGATTCTTCCTCAGTGTGTGGCTTGCTATTTATTTTCTTGATGTGTTGGATGAGCAAACATTGCGTGGCTTGAGCGAGTACAATTCATCAATATTTTTCTTGTATGAGTCATCTATGCTCCTCTCAAAAGTTTTTTGCTCCTTGTCAGAGGGCAAAGTACTCTTACACTTTTATGTTTTCCCCCTTGCGACTTTGTTGTACTAACCTCACATTTAAGTTGATGACCCATTTTAAATACATGCTGTGTTTGTGTGTACAGTGTTCTCACAAATCCTTCTGCCATTAAAAAGAAATCTACATATTTCAAACCAATTGTTGAAGAGACTTTCTTTTCTCTGTTGAATTACAAAAGTCAGTTTATTGTAGGTGCGTGGCTCTATTTCTGGACTCTGTTCTGTTCTTAGCCATGTCTTCTAAAGGTGTTAGCAATTATTTTAAAATAGGAATGGATTGAGACTCCTAGTTCTACAGAGACTTATGAATTAGCACAATCTTTTTTTTTTTGAGACAGGGTTTCTCTGTGTATCCCTGGCTGTACTGGACTCACTTTGTAGACCAGGCTGGCCTTGAACTCACAGATATCTGCCTGTCTCTGCCTCCTGAGTGCTGGGATTAAAGGAGTGCGCTACCACGCCCAGTGAATTAGGGCAGTCTTATACTAAACATTTAAAAAATTAATTTTATTTTAAACTGTGTGTGTGTGTGTGTGTGTGTGTGTGTGTGTGTGTGTGTGTGTGAGTATGTGCACATGACTGCAGGTACCCATAGAGCTCAGAAGATGGTACAGGATCTCCTGGAGCTGGAGTTTCAGATACTTGTGATCCACTCAATTTAGATACTAGAAACCAAACTCAGGTCTCCTACAAGGGCAGCAAGCACCCTTTTAACTGATTAGCCATTGGCCCAACACCAGTAAGCACGTCTAAAATCATTTAAAAGACTTTCTCATGTTAGCAAACACAAAGTAATTTATTTGATTCTCATGGAAGTCCTTGAGGGGAAGTGGCTACCAAGAGCCAAAGTGTGTTGTGTGTTTAGGCGTTTACTCCCCCCAGTAAGCAATGTCGTGCACAAAAGAGATGGAACCAGGAAAGCATTAGCTGGTTTGAGAATAGAAACAGAGGGAACAGTGAAGCCTGGAGAGGCATGGGTGTTGGCATGGTTGGAAAAACCGTCTGCTCCAGATCCCAAATAAGCTGCTGCCTTCCTGCCCCAGCCTGTCATTTCAAATGGCTGTGTGGCAGCTGCCCTGAAAGTGAAAAAAGCTATCTCACATTTAATCTTTTGCAATTAATTAGAAAACAACAACAACAAAACCTTGTCTTTTGTACATGGTGCCCATCCTCTTCTCCAGTGGTCTGGCTTATGAGTTCACATCCATGTTCTCTTCAGGAAGAACTGTGTCTCCTTGAGTTCACACGACTTGGCTGCCCTGCATGTTTGTCAGACGCAGCTGTGACCTGTAGACCATCCCGTGTCTTACTGCTGAGAAGCTGGACAGATTGTGTCCAGCTTTTACATCCCATGTGGAAAGAGTCCCAAGCCAGTGACTTATAACTATGATCTTCATTCTATGTAACAGCTTCCTGTCATATCTACACTGAGAATCTGTTCCCATGATGACCCCCTACCTGCCTGCCTTTATCTCCCCACCTCCTTCTGAAGGTGTGACTTGGTGTTTATTTCTATTATCAATAAGGTGCAAAGGGTTAGGGAAAACTAAGTTGTTGATTAATTGATGAAGAGAATGCCTTAGCCAGTCTCTCCACTGACAAACAGTTCCTGTTGTTCAAGATCAAAAGTGATGCTGTTTCCTGGGAGAAAATGAAGCTTTCCTTAGGAAGGCTTGATTGTTTTCTCTGTATCTGCTTCATACTTTATACATTTATTCCACAGACAAAATGTTTGATGGTTACAGATTTTGGGGGACTGTAAATAAGTTTTATTTTTAATTTTTTTTTCAAGTTACATCTCGATCAATGTCGCCTTTCTCCTCCCCTCCAGATCTCACCCTCCCTCCCTCTTTCCCATCTCCTTCTCCTTCTCCTCAGATGATGGGGGCTCCCCACATAACAACTCCCCCGCTCAGTTCATCAATCACATGAGGGCTAAGAGCTTACTCTTGTACTGGGGCCTGATATGGCAGTCCATATAGGGAAAGGTGTTCCACTAACAGGCAACAGGGTCCATGACTGGCTACTGGGTTTAACCAGTTATTGTTATTCTATGTTACTAGATATATAGAAAAACCTGTAGGACTTATAATAGCCTCTCAGACACAAAGTGGATTTAAATTATATACATATATATATATAAAATCTAGTGTATATGTGTGTGTGTGTTTCTGTGTGCATGTATGTGCATTTCTTTCTCTCTTCTGTGTGTGTGT
>CAJQZJ010032188.1:14177865-14203206 GCA_907164525.1 Lophiomys imhausi
TGTGTGTGTGTGTGTGTGTGTGTGTGTGTGTGTGTGTGTGTGTGTGTATCAAGGTACATGTGGCAGTCAGAGAGTCAGAGGACAGCATACAGAATTCAGTTCTCTTCTTTCAGTCATCCAGGTTCTGGGGGGTTGAACTCAGGTGGTCAAGCTGTGGGAAACACCTGTATATCCAAATAACCTCACAGACCCACAAAGTAGATATTTCAATCAAATGGTTGAGTGCCTTTTTGGATGATACTGTTTACATTCATTCAACTTTGATGTATCTACAGAAGTGTGTTTGTGATGGTTTGGATAAGTGTATACATTTTGCCCTCTAAAGAGGTAGACAGTTACAGAATTTGCTTAGGGCACACATGTGGGGCCTCTGCATACAATGCCAGACACTGTACAATTCTGCATCAGTCCTTTTCCCTAGCGATCTCAGCCTTGAGTTCAGACTCTGACTTTTCAATAACTCCATCAGTGGACCATCTTGGAATAAGATTATTTTCTCCTCCCTCATCCTGAAAGAAGAAGCCTCAAGGTCACCCTTAATGACCTTGCTGCTGGTAACTAGAGAGAAGAGTCTAATAAGCTGCAGACACTCCACAGACTCCTGTCTCTCAGAACTTAATCCAATTTGCATTTTGGCTTTGATCAGATGGTGGAAACACAAACTCCAAACTGTCAATCAACTTGGGCTTCTTTTCCAACTTTTCATAAATATATTTCTTTAAAAATTGTTGAACATTCTTTAAACACTAAAATGGCACAACTAAATTTTTTTAAAAATTATTGCAATGTTTTTAGTCTGTATATTATAGTTCATAACCTAGAATTGTTCTTTGCTGAAGATCTACAATGTACAAATGAATATGTATGTGTGTAGATGCATATGTGTGTATAAATGTTGGCATTCTGAGATCTGAGAGAGAAAAGAGGGGAGATATTTACTGAAAATATATTTTTAATATTGTCCAGTTTTTTACCTTTAAATATCAGTTGAAGACATTTTTAAAGTATGTGGATTTCTGGCATGTAATTTATCTTCAAAACAGAAATTAAACCTAACCAGTTATAAATTTGAGTTTCTTTCTGAATTAACCATGTTGGCATCACCCCAGTTACCTCCTTATGTTCGCATGGTTGCTTCCAGACTCTATGTAGAATTTTATGCCTCTGTAGTATCAAATTTGTTAAATGGCATATTTTTATATCAGTAATTTTTATAGCATATTGTTATTCCAGACTTTTACATGTCTCTAATTTATTCTTAACTTCAACACAGCAGTATTGATTTTTTTTAAGTTTGATGGCATGAGTCTTTGGTTGTGATTGAAGAGTCCCTTCTAGCACCATCAATAATTTCCACTTCTTTTTCTGTTCTTTCTCAAATCTAGATATTGGAGCAGGTGCAATTGTAAGCATTGATGCTCCTTGCTTCATTTTTATGTCTCTTCGAGAAATATTTCAATTATCTCTTGCAATGATTGAGATTAAGTGTCTTGATGACTCTGAATCTACTGGGGCACTTCAGTGCCTAACAGTAAGAATAATTTTGTTTGCAAGTCAAATGGAACCTGGTGGAGTCTCTTTCAAGCACACTCCCAATTCCTAGTCCCACTAACAAACAGTCAGTCCATTATAGTCTTTGCTGCAGCCTGAAATTAATTGTTTAACAAAAGGAGGTCATCTGATTACAGGGCTGGCCTAGGAAGGATTTGGGGGCAGTGTCCCTGCAGGTGCTGTGGCTGTGGCTGACAGGACTGTGTTTAAGGTAGCAGGAGGCTGTAGGACTATTTTAAATGCTGAACATAGAAAGGTTCCCAAGTGTCCCAGTTGAGAGGATGATTTTGCCCTTGGGACACTAGCTGTCCCAGCTGTACCTTGGCTGTTTAGGCTCTGGTCTAAATTTTATTGACAGAGACTTGCATAGATCATTAAATATTTTTCTCTTTTAATTGTATCATTTAATTTTTGGCACAGAATATTAATGGAAATGAAAATGAAGAAGAAAAATTAAACTAAAAATCAAGCCTTTTCTATTTTCTCTTGCTGTAATTTATGTGGAGTTACAACCATAGATTTTATAATTTTCTATTCTAGTTGATACATTTTTTAATTTTTTTCAGAGAGGCTCTTGCTATGTAGCCCAGGATGAGCTTGAGTTTATGACCATCCTGTGCCGATGTGTCCGAGTGTTGATAAGTGTGCATCATCATACTGGCTTTTCTATTCTCATCTTTAAATAACATATGAAAATCCTGGTTTTGTTGCTACACACAATTTGTAAGGCCAGCTCACTATGTCATATATTTTCATATGCCAATAGATATTCTTTGAAGGAAACCAGTTTCTTAAATTCTTAAATACATATATTGCTAGATCATCCACAAATTACAAAGAATTACTAAAACATCAATATCCAGTATACTTGCCATTCAGTTGGAAATAAAGAATTATCATCCATATCTTCAAAGGGCCCTTTGTACTTTCCTAGTTCATCCTCTTGCTTCATCCACAGGCCACTTAGTCACTATTCTAAATTTTGTAATTTATTATACTATATTAATCAGGGTTCTCTGGAGGAGCAGAATTGATGTATATACACATATACATATACAAACATTCACTTACATATATAATATCTAATAAATCCCATATATCATTGGGCATACACTATGAGGCTAGGTGCATGCTTGGCAGCAGATGGCATTGTAATGGGAATAGAAACCATAGGCATGTGGGCGACTTCTTCATGTAACATGCTTGTGCCTGAAAGATCTGCTCAGGGCCAATCACATATACACCACTTCCGTCTGATAATGGGTTGCTGCTGTGTGTGTCCTACTTAATGGCTTAATACCATACTTAATACTTAATACTCAGCTCCTGATGAGCAGCTTAGGTCACATAGCAGCTTAGTGCCCCATTGTTAGATGTTCAGTTTCCACTAAGGCCCAATAGCAGGCCAAGAGCTGCCTCTGAAAAGGAGAACAGGTGTCTGCAGGTGATGATAAAAACTTGCTCCCAAATCTCAAAGGTCTCTTCTGTGATTCACCTAAATGGGCCTATCAAATGCCACTAAAACATCAAGTTATTTGACTCTTCTTGGTCAAATCATCCAAGTGGTAGAGCAGCCTGCATAGCAGCCTGTAGCTGCTGGGAAGCCTTCTCTTGTTCCGGCCCTACTCAATCCTAGAAACTTTCTGAGTTGCCCACCTGGTATGTGGGCCTGGGTAATACAAAGGTAAGAATGTGTTGTCCCTAGATTCCAAATAGGCCCACTACATGTACTTCTTTCTTGGTGGTGAGAGGAGCCAGGTGCAATAACTTATCCTTCACCTTAGAAGGAATATCTCTGCATGCCCCACACCACTGGACTCCTAAAATTTTCCTTGAGGTAGAAAGCCCTTGAATTTTGGTTGGATTTATTTCCCATCCTCTGATTCGTATGTGATACTAATAAGTCCAAAGAGATTGCTCCTTACTCCCCACTTCATCCAGTTAGTATAATGTCATCAGTATAGTGAACCAATGTGATATTTTGTGGAAGAAACAGATGATCAAAACTTCTTTGAACTAAATTATGACACAAGGCTGAGAGAAGTTAATATATCCTTGAGGTATAACTGTAAAGGTATACTGTTGGCCATGTCAATGGAAAGAAAATTGTTTCTGGTGGTCCTTAAGGAGAGATACTGAGAAAAAGACATTTGGTAGATCAATAGATGCGTACCATGTACCAGGAGATGTGTTAATCTGCTCAAGTAAGGACCCTGCATCTGGCACAGCAGCTGCAAACTACAGTCATTACTTGATTGAGTTTTTGACAGTCAACTGGCATTCTTCATTTTCTGCCTGTCTTTCTCACTGGCCAGATAGGAGAGTTAAAGGGAGACATGTTGGGGACCAGCACCCCTGCATCTGCCACTAATTTCTGCAGTTTCTCCTAGGAAGTGATACTAATTCTATTCACTTTTCCCTGGCAGAGGCGACTCTAAAGGCTTCCATTTAGCCTTTGCAACCATAATAGCCCTCACTCAACAGGTCAGGGTACCAATGTAAGAAACTCTGTCAACTTCTAAGTACATCTATCCCAATTCTACATCCTGGGGCTGGGAAACAATCACAAGATGGATTTGGGAACCCAGTGAATCTACTGTGAGCCAGACTTAGCCAAAACCCCATTAATCATTGACCTCCATAAACCCCTACTTTAACTGGAGGCTCACAATGTTTCTTGGGGTCTCTCAGAATCAGTGTCAATTCAAAACCAGTATCCAATAGACCCTGGAAATTACTACCTAATGTAAAAGGCCATAGGTACCTCTAGAGAGGACTGGAGAAAGGTTAACAGTAAAATTTTTAGGTATTTTATTAAGATCCTTCTTGAGGGGAACATGATCATTCATTCCTTCAAGGGGTTCTGGGTCTACAGACTGACTCAAGTCTGGAAATTGTTTCATAGGCTGAGATTTCCTTTTGCCACAATGCAAAATAAACTTTCTTTCATTTGTTTGGGAATTTTTCTACTTTATACAGATTAAACAAAATGCACCAGGCTTTCATGCCCAGAAACACCATGATTGACTAGCCAGCACCAAAGGTCCATATAAGTCATCCACTATAAAAATCATTACTTTACCTATGTTGCCATTTATGGGTTAGGCCATATGGATATTTCTTTGTCCATGTTATCCATTATGATAACATTATGATACCGTGTATGGTGTTTCAGTGCTGCCAACTGGCCCCTGCTACTTCAGGGCCCAATTAAACCCCTTGTATTTAATTCATCCACTTGAGCAGCAGTGTCTCTGATCCTAAGGTCTGGCAAGAGAAAAAGGGTAGCAGCAAAACTTTCAGATGTACTGGTGGCCCCTCATCATTTCACATCTTTTAGGACAAGTGAAGGGCATGCCTTTTTTTGTGAATGACCTAGGCAAGAACATTCCCATTGTGGAGGATTATGTTTTATGCAGCGTATGCACTCTAGCATTGCAATTTCCCTGAGCCTTAAAATCCCTTCATTAACACTAAGCCAAGGGATAACAGGTACCTCCAATTCCTTTTCAGTAGAGCATCTTTTGACAAATGCTTCACCAACCATTTAAGCTTTTGATAACTTATTTTTATTATTATTTTTAATTATGCACACTTTCACATCAAACCTAGAATATCTACTCACTGGGTCCATGTCAATAAACTCATCCTGATCTACTTTTATGTTCTTTTCACCATTATCCCACACCTTTGAAATCCATTCCCACACATATTCCCTCGACATCTGTTTGAATGAATTAGCAAACTCATTAAGCTCTATAGTAGTGTAGTGTGACTCCTCATAGACTACACTTTCTGCCTCTCTTCTAGGAGCCTGCTTAGCCTTAAGTCTGGCTATAGGTGTAGAGGCAACTCTTGGTGGGCTCTGAGGGACATCAGTATTGTCTTGCCTGGCATCTTCTTCTGAGAAAGTCACTGCTGGTTTAATGGATATTGAAGAATTAATTTCTTTAACCAAAGTTGGAAAAGGCAATATTTCAGGGGAATGGGAGTAGGAGTCTTCTGCTAAAAGTGGACAGGCTTATTCCTCAGGTGAGATAAACCCTTGAGAAACTGAGGGTTCCAAGTTCTCAGCTTCAATAGAGTTCTCCCACACATCTCCATCTCAAGTTACAGGATCCTATCCTCACTCCTCCTTTTTTTAAAACAATGTCCTTACTTTAACCGCTAACACCCTCTGAGGCTGGGGCTTTGATTTTCACTGTGATTCACTGAACCTTATAATGAAGGCTTTGGTTTGATTTTCCACAATTTGAGCTCTGTGGCTACTGGAAAAAAGATTCTCTTCCAGGCACACTTAGAAACCTTTTGACTGTTTGTAAGCATCTGGAGCTGGTCAGTTTTTTTTTTAATAATTTATTTTTTATTTCTTCAAGTTACATCTCAATCACAATCCCCTCCCTACTCCCCCCTCCAGTCCCATCCACCCTCCTCCCCCTCAACCCCCCATCCTCTTCCCTTCTTTTTTTTTTTTTTTTTAGTTTAAGGTATTTCTTTTTTCCCCCCAAATGGTTCTTTTTCTTATAACTATAAATACAATACAAAACAACAGAAATAAATAGGCCACAATTATAAGAGTTATATGGCTTAGCATACATTCCCAATGTCCAGTCCATATGTATTTGGCACCTGACTTTAACATTCTACTATCTAACCATCTCCATGACTTTAAAGTTCTATATCTAACTCAGCTTTCATACTAACTTGCCTCACAATTTAAAAAATATCTTCTTAGATCCAGAACACCCTCTTGATTCCTAAACAACTCAAAATTTAACTATGAGACTCTAGTTATCTATTCTTCAACCACCTCAGAGACCTGAGAGGGATAAATATATCTGATTATATAGGAAGTGCAGGGCCTGCAGCTTCCAAAACTAAGAAATGACATACCAGTGGCTGCCTGGATAGTTCCCATTTTCTCTCCATACATTACAGCATCAATCTTCAGCCATTTGGCCCCATTTGTCTGACAGACATTGATTGTAGAGCAGGAATTATGAAGGACTTACCTACCCTGTCTTGGCAGAGCTAGGCTGTTGACTTATCTGCTTCCAAGTTTTGTCCTTTTTGGACAGAATTCTGTCTACAGTTGAAGCAAGGGGTTTTTCTTGCCAAGAGAAAGGCTTACCACCAATTCAGTCATCTCCCACTGGAGATTCTTCGATGCTCATCTTCTACTTGGAGTAGAATAGGGGGTGCTGTCAGGAGCCGACATGTCTCGATATCAAAAAATCTTAAGTTAAGAAAACATCTTTGAATGCCATATTCTGCAGATCTCTTGAGGTTTTTGAAGATGCCCTATCTATCTCTTATATTTAGATAAGCAAATATTGCTTGTCTCTTAGCAACTTGATTTCTGAGTAGCTTAGAAAATAACTGTGATAGACTGTCATAGTAACTAACAAAATGACACGTTTTCATGACTATTAGTTTCCGTTTCTTAATTATCCTAAACAATTTATGTCGGTTGGTAGCAAGAGGTCAAAACTTGACATTTCATTTTTAAGTATTACTACGAACAATGCCTTTAAGAAGCATTACCCTTAATTTTGTATCAATATACAAAGATCAATATCAATGTGGCCAAATATAATCTTAATTTTGTATCAATATACAAAGATCAATACCTATGTAGCCCTATACAATCTTAATTTTGCATTAATATACAATTATCAATACCAATTTAGCCAAATATAATATTAATTTTGTATCAGTATACAAAGGTATAAGGCCATATTCAATAATCTGTCCTTTTTTCTTGATCTTTCATATACTATGTCTATGTCCCATTTTTCTCAAGTTTGTTCACTCCTATATAGGAGAGAAAGAAGGATACAGAAAAGAAAAAGAGAGAAGTCCCTGGGTCTAACCTTCAAAACCCATTTAACAAGGCCATTTAACAGCTTGTAGTCTTTTCCCCTAAATAACAAAATTTTCTATTATCTATCAAATAACCAAAGTGGGGGAACACCCTCCCCACCTTCTGGGGATGGGACGTTGTTCTCTTAAAATGATTTCCTCTGATTTGGGACGAAGTAAACCTGTTTGGGGCCCAAATAAGAATGGAAAAATGGTTAAAAATGTTAATAGAATCATTTGATGTTCAGTCCTTTTGTGCTCAGCTATTTAGATGTCCTAAGAAGTTCATAGACAGAAGCTGATCTTCAGAGCTTTACTGAAGATCTGGCTGGAGTAGTCTGTGGAGCTGAACGATCTTAGCGATTTTGAGTTGTTGTGGTTGTAGACTTTTGAGGAAACTGCTATTGAGGAAGTCTGCAAGGCTGGATCATCTGGGCCACTCGTCTTCTTTGGTGTCTGATCTGTTTTCTGCTGAGGTTTCCGTTGTCCAGTTGTCCCTGGATTCCTTGAATGGATGCTTTAAATCTCCTGGAAAGATAAGAACAGAGCCCTGCCCTAATCCTAACTCTGGGACAATTACCTTTTTTTTTTTTTTTGGAGGAGGGGGGTTCAGGTAATATTTTTCCTGGAGCAAATTTGGTTTTTTGAAAATATATAAAGTATTACCTTTCAATCCAGATTAAAGAAGAAATTATTTTGATATTTTGGAGCTAAACAAACCTTTAGTGTATATATTTTGAGATCTCAAAGGACAATTTGTTTGAATTGCAGCCTGCCTTTTGTAAGTAGCTTTTAAACTTAAATCCTTCCAAATCCTATGTGCCTGTCTCTGCATTCTAAGTTTTGGGATCAAAGACATGTGGTTCCCAACTGATGGGATTAAATATGTGCTCCTCCACCCCTGGATCAAAGTTTTTCTCTGTTTAGAGCTTGTTTTGTATCAGGCTGACCTTGAGCTCTGAGATCTGCCTGTTTCTGTCTCTAGTGTGTTGGGATTAAGGGTGTATTCTTCCCCAATGATGGGACTAAGGGTGTGCACCATCACCACCCTGTTCTTGTAACTCTAGAATTTATAAGAAAACTAACTCTATAGTGATCCTCCTGTCACTACTGGAGGTAAAGGCATGGGCTAACACCATGCATTATTTTACCTTAGCTCTAAGTTTTTTCAACTCTTGGAGGTTTGTAAAACCAGGTTGAACAGCTGTCACCTTTAATTTATTTACAGTGTTTTAAACCTGTTACCTGCTTTTTAATGCCAAACCATGGAAATAGCCTATACCTCTACAAAACAAACAAAAAAAAAAACTTTTAAGCTGCTATCAAGTTTGTGTAATCTCTGTAGCCACCTGCAGTCTAACATTCTAATCTGAAATTAAGGCCATTTTCCTTTCATGCCAGTAAGGCAATTATACCTTTGGTAAATTATAGTTTGAAAATTTTATATTGTTTTTTTATTATATTTTTAAGCTTATTAACTCTTTTCTTAAAAATGTATTATTTACTTCTAGAACATAGTTTCCTCCCTCCTCCCCTCTTGGCCCCTCCCTTCCTCCCCTTCCCTCCCTCCTTGTTCCTCTACTTGGTACTCTCCTTCTCCTCAGATGAGGTGGGCCCTCACATATCATACTCCTTCAGATCTTGCGTCATGTGAGGCCCAAGAGCTTCCACTCGTACTGGAGCTTGATAAGGCACACCATCTAGGGTATGGGGTTCTACTAACCTGCAGCAGATTCCATGACTCACTGGTGGGTAGAATTTTTCCTAGGATAGATATGCTAGGTTCCTATTTGGGTGTGTGTGTTGTAGGACAGTTATTCTGTGATGTATGGTTAATATCCATTTATAAGGGAATACATACCATGTTTATCTTTCTGGGACTGCGTCAGCTCACTTAGGATGAGCTTTTCTAGTTCCATCCATTTGGTTTCGAATTGCATGATTTCCTCATTTCTGATAGCTGTGTAGTATTCCATTGTGTAAATGTACCACAGTTTTTTTATCCATTCTTCAGTTGAAGGACATCTGGGTTGTTTCCAGTTTCTGGCTATTACAAATAAAGCTGCTATGAACATTGTTGAGGCAATGTCCTTGTGGTTTCGTTTCATATCTTTTGGATATGTACCCAAGAGGGGTATGGCTGGGTCTTGAGGTAGATTTATTCCCAATTTTCTAAGATATCTCCAGATTGATTTCCAAAGTGGTTGCACAAGTTTGCAGTCCCACCGAGCTGGTCAGTTTTATCACTGAGTTGTCCTTCACCATATTCTGATATGCTAGAACCTGGTTAATTTTATCACAAAGCTCATTCTTTTCCTGTGTCAGTTTATCTAGAGATGCTAGGAATACCTGACCAGCATTATCACTGTCCTTGCTTTTCCACAAACTGTCACAAATTTTATTCACAGAGTCACCAAATCTGTTGCCTCTCACAACTGGTGAATTAGGATAATCAAATGCATTTGTCTCTTTAAGGTTGTAAAATAGTTCACACCATGGGCTTTCAGTACTCTCAAACTAGAGGCTTCAGTAACTCTAGGTGCTGGCAAATTGGAATATAAAATATGTAAAGGGGATTTATAAATATATTTAAAATGAACATAAAATATAGAGCACATAAAGGGGATTTATTAGAATGATTTACAGGCCTGGTCCAGCTAGTCCAGCAATGTTGTCTACCAAAAAAAAAAAAAGGTCCAAGAATCCAGTAGTTGTTCAGTCCATGAGTCTGGATGTCTCAACTGATCTTCAGTATATGCCAGACTTTCAAAGAAGTAGGATCTAATGCCAGTGAAGGCTCTCTCACCAGCAAGAGAGAGAGCAAACTCCCTTTTTCCATGTCCTTTATATAGGCTGCCAGCAAAAGGATAGAACAATTATAGGCAAGGGAAGAATTGAGAATGCTTGGTAGCCGTGAGACAGTTTACAGAGCTCCATGTGAGACAGGTATATCCATCAGTATGACCAAAGTTGAGAGAGTTGTACTGCATGTTTGTGAGCTTCTGTGACTCAGGTGGAGATGGTGGGAGAGTACAGTGTACTTGCAGAGACAGTTTGACAAAAGGCATCATAAGCCTCAAGTATCTACATACCAGCCATTGCACTCCTAGAAATGCAGAGTGGGAAATGTCTGTAAGGAGATGGTTACTCTGCACTACTTACATATAGTAACAACAGTATTGTCCCATACAGGGAACGGGTTTTATTATGACACAAACCATGTAAGAGATTGTTACCTCTCCATTGAAATAAAAAAGATACAACAGGAGATGGTGGTGTTTATGAAGGATTCTGATTAAATATTATCAGGAATTGAATGCAGTAGGTGCACTCTAGTCCCCAGTACTCAGGCTGAGACAAGTGGATCATGATGAGTCCAAGAACACACATTTATCACAGATTATACAGTAAGACCTTGTTTCAAAAGAAGTATTGACAGTTATTTTTGTCTGGTAGGCTTGTAGGTGGTGATTGTTTTCCTATATATCTTCAGTTTCTAATTTTCCCTCCTGTAAATAACTATTTATTGGGTATTAGAAAAATATTAAAACACATAAAGATATTTTCTAATGTGATAGGCAAATACATATATTGATTTAATTTAACTTTTGATTACTAGTGAGTTTCAATAATTTTTACTTATTGCTTCACAATTCGATTTATTGTTATTATTATTTTGTGTGTGTGTGTGTGTGTATGTGTGCACACGCATGTGCATGCAAGTGAGTATGTGAACACTGAGTGCTACCCTGTGCCTGTGGAGGTCAGAGGACAGCAGCCTAATTTCTCAGATCATCACACGTAAGCAAATGCTTTTACTGGATGAATTAATTTCCTATTCCTTCACTTCTTTAAAAAATTATTCTTTTTTAAAAATTTATTTAGTTGTTGCTTCAGGTTATGTCTCCATCATATTGTCCTCTTTCTCCCCTTCCCAACCCCTCCCTCCCATCCTCTACCCCTAACCCTTCCATCCCTCTCCTCTGGAGTGGAGTGTCCCTACCTAACAGTCCCCTGCCCTGGTTCAGAAGTCATATGAGGGCCAAAAGCCTCCTCATACACTGGGGGCCTACAATAAAAATATATTCTTATCTCATATGATATACCTCAACTGCAGCCTCCTCTCCCTCCACTCCCCCAGTTCCCCTCCCACCTCTTCCCTCCCAAAGATCCACTCTCCTCTTTTTCCCTTCAGAAAAGAACAAGCTTCCCAGGGATGGCAACAGAACATGGCATAACAAGATGCAATAAGACAAGGCACATATCCCCATATAAAGGCTGGAAGTGGCAACCCAGTAGGAAGAAAAGGGTCCCAAGAGCAGGCAAAAGAGTCAGAGACAGATCCCTCACTCACTGTTAAAGAGTCCCACAAACACCTCAAGCTAAAGAGCATATATGCAGAGAGAGAGAGTTATGTGTTTTCTGATGAAATATTACAATTGGAAGGGAACTCATCAGAGTTAGGTCTAGACTCTGATTTTGTAGCTAAGGACCAGTAAATCCTGGAGGTCATTTGATTTGTTTGTATTTGAGACAGACCTATGGCCCATGTCTGGTTTCCCTAGAGCACTGAATTTTTGTTACAGCTTCTTGTTTCTCTAAAATCAGATCTTGGTACCTCAAAGATACATTTTTGGAATATCAGGTCTTCAAAGTCATCAATTCAGATATTAATCTGTAAAGCATGAATTATAATGATTAGTTTTGTAGGTGATTTAAAATTAAATGTAAATTATACAAATGTGTGTGTGTGTGTGTGTGTGTGTGTGTGTGTGTTGGGAGGAGGGAGGAGGGAAGAAGGGAAAGAGAAAGAGATAGATAGATAGATAGATATCACAGAATAATTAAATCTGTACAAAGGAAGGAGGTACTGCACTTATATCAGAGGAATTGAGTGTAATTTCCAAGCTATGGGTCTCGGGGTAAGCTACTTAAACACTTCTAAATATACATAAATGATCATACATGCCTTCTTTTCATTGCTGTGAAGAAGGTCCATGTATGTGTTCACATTTGCTCTTTTAGATCTTGTTTTTTAAAAGTATTTGGGAAGGCAAATGTATGTCAGACATTTGCTTTCGCTGCCATGGTTTCTCCCATTATGTCAACTCAGTGGAAGGTGGGTTGTCAAGGTAGAATTCGAGAAGAAAGCATAAATATTTATATACAAGTTGCTTCAGAGTACTTGGGGTGGGGTTCTCTAAGAGTGGGAGAGTTAAGTTCCCACCAGCCTGAGGACCAGAATGAAATCTGTCTGTCATAATAATGGGACAGAATAGTCAGTCATCTGGATGAGGCTTATGATTTACTGAGAGCCAAACACTGCTATGTTTGGGAGAAAATGTGTCTTATTGAAGAGTCTTGGCAGAATCTGACCCACAATTAGCCTACAAATCTCTTTGTGTGAAGGATCTGAATCTTTATGCTGGTGTGGGGCCACCAGTCAGGCCAACAAAGCTTCCTTGTGTGAGAAAGTAGAGGTGCAGTGTATATTTGTATACACCTTTGGGGGCATTGCAACCTA
Source organism: Lophiomys imhausi (assembly GCA_907164525.1). Classification (NCBI taxonomy): domain Eukaryota; kingdom Metazoa; phylum Chordata; class Mammalia; order Rodentia; family Muridae; genus Lophiomys; species Lophiomys imhausi. The sequence continues at coordinate 14,190,803 of CAJQZJ010032188.1, forward strand.
GAATCTATTTTCTTCAGTTCTAGGGTTTTGCCTCCATTACTTTTTGATCACCTCTTCTCTGATACATAAGTTTCCTTTATCCAAGAGAACATCTTTCCTGGTTGTGTTACTCATGATTAACTGTGGTTTGGACATGGAAGATTCCAGGAATAATTAGAAGCTATCATAAGCAAGGAAATCATGAAATTTTCAACCAAATGGATGGAACTAGAAAAGCTCATCCTGAGTGAGCTAACTCCAACCCAGAAAGATACATATGGCATGTATTCATTTATAACTGGATTTTAGACATATAGTATAGGATAACGATCCTACAACCCACAGACCCAAAGGAACAGGAACCTAGCATAACTATCCTACAAGAAACTCCACCCAACAGCAAAACAAAGTGGAGCTCTGAGAGCCCTATATAAGAGAGGGAGGAAGAATCGAGAGATCTAGTCAAGATCAACACACGAAGATCAACAGAACCAACCAATCTAGGCCCCTAGAGGCTTATAGAGACTGAAACGCTAACCCCCGCCCCCCCAGAAAAAGATGAAAAAAAGCTTAGACTAGACTTAGTTCCCCCTATACAAATGTAGGTGCTAGGTAACTTTGTCATCACACAGATTCCTTAGCAAGTAGGAGAGTCAATCTCAGTGGGAGACTTTATTACCTTTTAGTGGGACTCTTTATCTTAACTGATCTGCCATGTTGGGCCCTAGAGCAAGAGGAAGATGTGACTGATGAACTGAGGGGGACTGATATGTAGGGGCCCTCCACACTGGAGAAGAAGGATAGATGGGAGAGGGAATAGAGAGTGGGAGGTTGAGACTGGGAGGGGAGGAGGGAGGGGGCTGTGATCAAGATGTAAGTTAAATTACTAAATATTAAAAAGGAAAGTTTTTAATTATGTGTCATTCTGAGCAACATGATAAAACTTTATGCTGTCCCCTTCTATCCTGACTGTGGCATGAATTATCTACTGTCTTAAGTATCCACAGACTATACATTTCCTACCTGCTGGTCACTTAGCTGCTCTGCAGATTATCAGACTGACCATGGAGGTATCTCAGTCCTTGTGTTTATGTAATTCCTATGTAGCCTAATGTGCTCACAGGGCCTGCTTCCTCACCACATCCCATCATTAGGGTATTGTGACAGCCTGAATAATCACAAGAGTGGTTAAGTGTTGTGAGGAATAGGGAGAATATTCATGTAATTTTATTACAGTATATTATCATAATATATTATTGCAGCATATCATTATTAACCTCTTATTCTGCTTAGTTATGACTTAAACTTTATTATTATATTTATTTTTGTTTGAGAGAACACACATACAGGTTCAGTAGTGCCTGTCGTTTCAGGGATTTCTGGGAGGTCTTGGAACCTGCTCCTATGGAGAAGAGGCATCAGCACTCAATACCTTTCCTTAACAGGGTATTGATGAAGATGCTAAGTTGTTCTCTCTCTCTCTCATTGTATGTGTGAGTGTATGTGTGATGTTCATGAAGGTTTCCTGTATTGTTTTTAGTTTGTGTTTCTTTTAGCATGTTTACAATTGTCTCTGTTTTGAATGTTGGAGGTTTTTCTGAAGTGCCTGGTAACCTATGACTTTCTGTATTTATAAGGAGGAATTTAAAAGATGAATGAAAATCTCCCATTTGTTGACAGAGTTTGACCACGGGGAAGGTAGCAGTCATTGTCTACTGAGAAACAATGGATTCTTTAGTGAGGGTTAAATGATAGGTTTGCTTGTTTGTGTGTTTGTTTATTTTTAAGGTCTGTATATTTGCTAGGGTATTAATCAGGGTTCATCTCTTGCCCTAGTGGAGACAATAGACTTAAGTATTCCTCTCAGAATGTTGAGACCTGTTTAGTGAAAGCAGGCTGGAGGCTCATAGGTTATCTACTCTGTTTCAGTAAGACATCAGTTTCATCTTTATTCTCAGCAATAAGGATTTCCAGGTGACCACAAAACGAGTACAGACCAACATGTGTGATAGCTATGGGCCCTGTGCATGACAGTGTGGAGGTTAAGATTACAACTTTTGGAGTTTGATTCTCTCCTTCTATCATTCTAGGCATTGAACTTAGGTTATCGGGTCCACATTGGCATGCAAGCACTTTAAAAAAAAAGACAACATTACATTAAAAATTTAAATTGGAGTATAATTACATAATTTCCCCCTTCTTTTCCCTCCCCCTCAATCAGCACCCCCATGTACTCCTCTTTGCTCCTTCTCAATATTATAGCCTTCTATATCCCCTTCTCAATTCTTTACTGTTAACTTGTGAGTATAATTTCAGAATTTACCATTTGGTATTGGAGGGCCCATCCATGGGAAAAACTCTGCCAGTCTCAGCATTCCTCTTAGTGACTGCTGTCATTTTTAACTGTTGAACCAGTTTGCCTGTTCATATACATGTTCTTCTTACTTAAAAAGCTCACGACCCCAAACAATTGGTTGATATCTTATGTGTAGTATTTATTAGCCCTATTATACTATTCCAGCCACTGATAGGGCAAGGTGTATATAGATTTTTTTGGTGACACATTGTAAAGGGCCATTGGCAAACTGAAAGAAGATTGTAAAATTTATGAGGCTTTTAGAACAGAGGTGGGAAAACTGTGGTCTCCAGGTCATATCCAATCATTTTTTATGGGGCACGGCCACACTTATACATTCTCTATGCTAGACATGCAGTTGAGGTTCTGTGACTCCAATGGGAGACTTCCAAAGCTTAACTAACTGACCCTCTGGCCCTTCACAGAAGAATTTCCAACCTCTGATCTAGAGGCCATATTCTGCTTAACATGTTATGGATCTAGTTTGAGAACCACATAAGAAAAGATAATGATGTTAATAGAAGATAGTATCTAAGTCGAGTTTGGTATATACTTGTAATATTAGCACTGGTAAGGTTGATGCAGGAGGATCCAGGCAAGGATTATGAATTCAAGATCAGCCTGGGCTGCATAGCAAGAACTTGTCTCAAAACCAAATAAATGATCAAACAAAAACAGCAACAACAAACAACAAAGGCCCAGGTAACAGAACTAACTCACTGTGTAAAAATGCTTGCCACCAAGCCTGGTGATTTGTGTTTGATACCTGGGACCCACATGATGGAAGGAGAGAACTAAGTAGTCCTCTCTCTCCACTATCATGTCCTGGCATGTGCATCCATGTACACACACACACACAAACAAACAAACACAAACCCTAAAATAAGGAAAATAAGTTTCTAATAGTAATGTAATATGTGCCTAGAAATTACATATTTGGCTTATTGTACTTAATAGTAATTAAGGATTGTCTTTCAGATCAGATTGTGTAAGCGATGTCAGGGTTATAGCCAAAAGGCAGAGTGAGCCTGGAAAGTGTGGATTCTGAGAGCAAGACTGTGGAAGCACATGACAGTCGTGATGAAGACCCTTTCCTATAAATAGAAATGTAAGTTTCAGGGAAGCTGATTTCAAGTCATTAAAGAGAGCTCCCCCCAGGTTTTATCAGCTCCCCAGACTCTGGAGCTATTGGCATGTGGCAGAAGCTTAGAGATAGGGCCAATAGGAGGTCTTCGGGATCAGTTTGTGTGTGCCCCCAAAGAGGAGGCTGAGCAGTGCACCTCTCCTTCCCCTCTTTCACTTCCTGGTGTGATAGGAGGACTTCCTCTACAAGTGCTCCCATGGTGATGTGCTGTGGCACCGCAGGCCCCAAAGCAATGAACCAACTGACTGTAGACCATGAGTCAAAGTGAATTTCTTCTTTTTGAGTGTTGTTTTCTTAGGTATTTCAGAAAGCTGGCCAATATAGTGTCTGTAGTCCCAAGGGGATTCATGAAAGCTTGCGGCCCATCTAGAAATTGATATATGTGCAAGGTTCATGCAGGATGAGCTAAATGCAGGTAAGGCTCCCAGAATTCTATTATTCAAACAAGGAATGAGAAATCCAGAGCTTAGAGTTTAGAGATCTCTTTCAACCATATGCTGGTTTCCTTAGAATCTCTGAAGAGGAGGCATGAGAAGGTTGGTGTAGTGGAAAAAAACTCCTTAGTGAGGATCAGGAGAATTGGGGTCATAATTACACTTCTGCAACCAATTTAACACGCAAGTGCAGCAAGTATTTTAATCTCTCTGGGTCTGAGTGTCCTCCAGTGACAGGGGTACTAGATAACCTCCAAATTCTCCTTTGGTTCTAAAATAATTCTATCCTGGAATCACCAAGGCCCCTCCTGCTGAAAGGTCAGACTAGTTCAAACAAGTCGTCGTCTTGTTATGAGCCGCCAGAGTACCAGGGTTTGCTTTTAAAAATATTTTGCAGCCTTTTGACCCCATGTCAGTCTCAGCCACTTGTTTCCTTTTCCTTTCGTGTCCTGCCCCCATTTTGCTTTCCTGGTGCTTACTGCTTTGGAGATTAAGTTAAACCAGGCTGGAGTTTTAGCCTTTCTTTAGCACCTTCGTGGTTAAAATACTTTCCCAGAGGTGATGTAAGCGATGTCTAGTCCTTCTTCTAAGATACAAATGACAAACCGAGGCAAGAATCTGACAGAGTTCACTCTGGGAAACAAGTGTGAGTTTACTTGGTCTCCTTTCAGATCATAGGTGAGAGGATGCCTACATGGATGTGGGCGTTCCCTGACCCCAGCTGCACTTGGAAATCTTTAATTCAACAGGTATAAGGACTTTCCAGTAGGCACACAGATGGAACCTTACTTCTGAAGTCTCACTAGCCCCTCTACACTCTCTCTTTAATATATATGCACTCACACACACACACACATATAAATATACTCTAGCTCCTCCCCAAGGCCACATGCACTTAAGGCAGAGTTGCTTACAACAGGTGGTAGATTGCTGGTGGATATTCAGGTGGGGGATTTTGTGACCCCCCCATCTCTCCTAAATAGGGGTAAATAGTCAGTAAGTGCAGCTGGCATGGTCCTTTTGCAAGAGGGGACAGCTGGTCTCCTCAACATAGTGATGTCTTGGCTTGGAGGACAGCCTCTAACAACAATGTTGAAGGCAAACTTGGCTCCACTCCCAGGAGGTGGGGTTTTAACACCAACCTTGTGAAGGTGAGAGGCTTCCTTCGCTGAGTGTCATGAAGACCATTTTGTTCTAGGTGGAAGTGGTTTCAGCTCTCAGAATGACACATTCATCCATTTTTTCTATTGAGGTTCTTAAGGAAGTTATTCACAAAATGACAGCAAAAAATTAACTTTCTTTTTTTTCTTTTTAATATATTTTCTTTTTTTTAATACTTTATTTTTTTTCTTCAAGTTACATCTCAGTCACAAACCCTTCCCTATTCCCCCTTCCTATCCCACCCTTCCACCCTCTTCCCCCCAAGAAGTTTCCCCTTTCAGTCCAACAGATGATTCCTTCTCTTATAACAGTAAATACTATACAAAACAACAGATATAAATATGCCACATTTATGAGAGTTAAATGGCCCAGTATACCTTCCCAATGTCCAGTTTATACATATTTGGCCCCTGACTTTAACATTCTACTATCTAACCATCTCCACGAGTTTAAAGGTCTATATCTGACTCAACATTCATACTAACTTGCAACACACTTTTAAGAGTATCTTCTTAGATCTATAACACCCTCTTGATTCCTAAACAACTCAAAATTTAACTATGAGACTCTAGCTGTCTATTCTTCAACCACCTCAGAGACCTGAGAGGGATAAATATATCTGCTTATATAGGAAGTGCAGGGCCTGCAGCTTCCAAAACTAAGAAATGACAAACCAGTGACTGCCTGGACAGTTCCCATTTTCTTTCCATACATTCCTGCATCAGTCTTCAGCCTTTGGGTCCTGTTTCTCTGACAGACATTTGTTGTAGAGCAGGGATTATGAATGACTTACCTACCCTGTCTTGGCAGAGCTAGGCTGTCGACTTCCCTGCTACCAAGTTTTGTCCTTTTTGGACAGCAGTCTGTCTGCAGTTGGAGCAAGGGGTTTTCTCATGCCAAGAGATAGGATTGCCACTAATTCAACCATCTCACACTGGAGATTCTTCGATGCTTATCTTCTACTTGGAGTAGAATAGGGGGTGCTGTCAGGAGCTGATATGTCTCGATATAAAAAAAAAAAGAAAATCTTAATTTAAGATAACATCTTTGAATGCCATATTCTGCAGATCTCTTGGGGTTTTTGAAGATGCCCTATCCATCTCTTGTATTTAGATAAGCAAATGTTGCTTGTCTCTTAACAACTTGATTACTGGGTAGTTTGTAGTTTAGAGAATATCTGTGATAGACTGTCATAGTAGCTAACAAAGTGACATGTTTGCATGACTAGGAGTTTGTATTACTTAACTATCCTAGACAGTTTTAGACGGTTGGTATCAAGAGGCCAGAGCTTCACATTTTATTTTTAAGTATCTCTAGGTATGATACCATTAGGAAGCGTTACCTTTAATTTTGTATCAATATACAAAGATCTATTCAATTGTGGTTAAATATACTCTTAATTATCTATCAATATACAAAGATCAATGCCTATGTAGCCCAATACAATCTTAATATTACGTCCATATACAAGGGTCAATACCATTGTGGCCAACTATAATCTTAATTTTGTATCAATATACAAAGATCAATACCGATGTAATCCAATACAATCTTATTTTTGCACAATAAACAATGGTCAATACCACTTTGGCCGAATATACTACTAATTTTGTATCAATATACAAAGGTATAAGGGCATATTCAATAATCTGCCCCTTCTTCTTGGACCTTCCTGTGCTATGTCTATGTCTCATTTTTCTCCAGCCTATACACTCCTACATAGGAGAGGAAGAAGGATACAGAAAAGGAAAAGTAGGAAGTCCCTGGGGCTAACCTCCAAAACCCATTAAACAGGACCATTTACCAGCTTGTAATCTCTTCCCCTAAATATCAGAGTTTTCAGTTATCCTTCAAATAACCAAAAAGAAGGGCGGAGAAACACCCTCCCCACCCTCTGGGCATGGGACGTCGCTCTCTTAAAGTGACTTCCTGCTGATTTGGGTCGTAGTAGACCTGTTTGGGGCCCGAACCCAAATGGGTCAGGGGGTAGAGCATGGGAGGGTGGGGCTGGGAAGTGGGAAAAGAGGACAATATGATAAGGATGTAACCTGAAGCAACAAACAAATTTATTAACTAAAAAAAAAAAAAAAAAAAAGGGCAGGTGACAGGGCTGAAACACTGTGAATGGAATAGAGGATACAGCCGTTCGGCCTGGTTTTGCAGACCTCCAGGTGTCGAGAAGACATGGAGCTAAGGTAAAATACAAGAGAATTGTGGTGTTGGCCCATGCCTTTGACTTCAGTGGAGATGGGGGAGCACCGTAGGGTTGGTGGTCTTATGTATTCTGGAGTCATACGGAGCGGGGTGGTGAGGGTGCATACTCTTGGTCCCACCATTCAAGAAGAGTACACCCTTGGTCCCAGCACACTGGAGACAGAAACGAGCAGATCTCGGAGCTCAGGGTCAGCCTGATGCAGGGCAAACTCTAATTAGAGAAAGACTTCGATCCAGGAGTGGTGGAACATATCTTTGATCCCTTCAGATGGGAACCACAGGTCTCTGATCCCAGTAATTAGAGTTCAGAGACACACACATGGGATTTGGAGGGACCTAGGTTTGGAGGCTACTTACAAAAGGCCTTCTCGATTCAGGCAGATTGTCCTTTGGGATCTCAAAATATATACACTGGAGCTGGTTTAGCTCCAAGGTGACAGAATGATTTCTTCTTTAACCCGGATTGAAAGATAATGCTTTGTATGTTGTCGGAAGGCCAAATTTGCTTCAGGAGAAGTATTACCTAGCCCCCCCCCAAAAAAAAAAATTAACTTTCAACAGACCTCATTGGTATTCTTTCCTGTATCCCATTCATGTAGGTATCACACTGCTTTTGTTCAAACTATACTGTTTTGAAATTTTCAATTGACCTCATTTAGCCGACTATCAACATTTGCCCGGGTTCCACACTATGTTTGGGCACGTACCTCATATTAATTCTGAGCAGCCCTAAAAACTGCCGTGTCATGCTGAAAGACTCCCTTTAGTTCAAGGCATGCCAATGTGTTGCCTACTTCCAACTGCCTTTCATCCCGAAGATTAGCAAGCCCACCACATGGTGTTCTTTCTTACAAAACATTGTTGCCTGCATTATAGCAAGGATGGACCATGCTGTAGTGACCTTAAACCCAAACGGGTAGGGCAGCACTCTTAATTCTGTCCTGGTGGAAAGAGACTGGAGCTCTCTGCATGAGCCTTTTATTTTAGGGATATACCATCCTCCATCATCATTTCTATTAGGAGTCTTAGTCAGTTGTTAGGGATTTTTTCTTCGATCCTGAAAGATAGCATTCTTTCTTTTTCACATTGAGATACCCAGAATTCACATCCTCAATAAATAATGTCCAGCATTGATTTAGCTGCTGAATACCCCCCCCCAGTCATGTTTTAATTATTCATTAGGAAGCCATAGGAGTTCCAGCTAAAAATGGAGTCTGGCTAGCAACCCCCCCCCCCCCAGTGTTCTCAACTTTCCTCTAAAATGGCTATAGAGACAGAGAGTGAAAATAGGCACTTTAAAAGCAAAAGTAAAAACAATGGCCAATGTAATTTCAAAAGGAAGAAGCTATGCAATTACAAAGAATAAAGTTGAGACACATCTTTTGGTTTTTCTCTGGCAGCTTTACTGTCTGGCACAGAATCCCTTCAAACTGAGGAGAGAAGGTTTATGTGCCTAGCATTCCACCCTTCTTCAGACCAGTAGACTCAAGTCGATCGCTAATGAAAGTCTGAGTGTGTGGACACGTGGGGACTGATTTGTGAGGCCGAGAATAATGTTGTATTATTTTACATTCAGAAAAAAAAAATTTTCAGAAAAGACTTAGATGGTAGGTCAGGTTTGGCCAATGTGAGCGCCAGTCAACCCTCACACTCTCAGAGGAGGATTTCTTACAGGTAAAGCTCTTCAGTTGGATTGTAAATGAAAACAAAAAGATGGTGGGAAACTGTGTTGACAACGCATGCTGGGCAGTATGGATTCTTATGTGCATTGCAGATTCATAGCATCGGAAAATCAGTGTTTGTGGAACATGATGGGACTTCACCAGAGGAGCTGTGTAGAATAGAAGCATCCCTTGGCCAGATGCACAGCATAGAGCCAAGGGAAACAACAGTTATACCAGAGGAGTTCTTGCCCCTGTGGAAGGCAAAAAAGAGAGAGTATATATATATATATATACTGGTTCCCCTGAAGAAAATACTAAAACAAATGGAAGAAACACAGTAATTAAAGAAGTAACAGGAAAAAAAATTCATGAACAGAAGTAAGACCCAGATTGAAAAAAATCATTGTGTTCCAGACAAATCAATGAACAAAGGCACACATGATGATGTATCCTGGCAACAGTTTTAATTCACAACCATAAGAAAAATCTTTTATAAGTATTTAAGCAAAAGAAACAGAGTACCTAAAAATATAACAAAAATCTGCCTGTTCTCTGGCTTTTACTCTAAAGGCTTAAATTTAGGAGAAAATGATGTATTGTATGCAAAGTTTTGAGAATTGAAGTTATAAGTTACTGGTTTTATATCCAGCCTAGTCATCTTAAGTTGTGAAGTAACAGAAGGATATCTCAGACATGTAAGGTCTCAGCAATGAGTACCCTCCTGGAAAACTGTTCCCTGAAAGGAAAGCAATGGACAGGAGACTTTGTGTCCTGCATAGATTGTCCTCAGAGCTGAAACCAATTAAAAGATGAATGTACCCAAAATCTATCTAGAAAAATAATCTGTCTTAAAATTCTTAGTCTAGAGAATTTTGGAAACTAAAATCAAAGAAAATATAATTAGGAAAGAAATGAAAAGACAAAGATCTAATCCATCTCAAAAGAAACCATACAGTAAAGAAAAAGAAAATGTGAAGATAGAAAACAAGATGAAAGAGTAAGTTGTAGTTATCAAATTCAGATAAACTTCATTTTAAAAAGATTTATTTCAATGTTTATGAATGTTGCATGTGTGTGCACCACATGTATGTAGTGCCCACAGAGGCCAAAAGAGGGCTTCAGGTCTCCTGGAACTGGAGTAACAGACAGTTGTTAGCTGCTATATGGCTGTTGGAACTGAGCCTGAATCCCCTGGAAGAGCAGCAGGGGCTCTTAACTGAACCATCTCTGTAGCCACAATAAGATACATTTTACAAGATGAGAACTCTTGAGGTTTTTTTTTTTTTTTTTAATATGAAACTCAACTAAGTTCTGTTTCTAGGAAATATATCTAAAGCAATATAAGGAGTTTAAAACAAAAAAAAGAATAACTTTATTTTAATAAGTATATAATTCCAAATATACTTAAGAACAAATAATATTTATTTGAGGCATGTAATAAAAAGTTACTCAAATTTTAAATTAAAATTAGTAATTTATAGATTATGTTGAAAGCTTCATTAAGAAAGGAACCTATTGTTGATCCTTCCTGTGTTGTGTCTCGATTTTTCTCTCGTCCGTGAATTCCTACATAGGAGATAAAGAAGGATACAGAAAAGGGAAAGAAGGAATACCCTGGGTCTAACCTCCAAAACCCATTAAACAGGACCATTTAACAACTTGTAATCTTTTCCCCTAAATAACAGTGTTTTCAGTTGTCCTTCAAATAACCGAAAAAAAGGGGGGGCGGAGAAACACCCTCCTCACCCTCTGGGTATGGGACGTCGCTCGCTCTCTTAAAATGACTTCCTGCTGATTTGGGTCGTAGTAAACCTGTTTGGGGCCCAAACCAAAATGGAAAAATGGTTAAAAATGTTTATACAATCCTTTTATGTTCAGTCCTTCTGTTCTCAGCTGTTTAGATGACCTAAGGAGTTTGTAGGTAGAAGCTGAACTTCCAGGCTTTACTGAGGTTCTGGCTGGGGCATTGTGTAGAGCTGAACGGTCTTAGCGATATTGAGTTGTTGTGGTTGTAGGCTTTTGATGGAGACATCTATTGAGGGAGTCTGTCAGGCTGAATCATCTGGGTCACTCGTCTTCTTTTGGTGTCTGATTCTGATTTCTGCTGAGGTTTCCGTTGTCCAGTTGTCCCTGGGTTCCTTGAATGGATGCTTTGATTCTCCTGGAATGATAAGAACAGAGCCCTGCCCTATTCCTCACTCAGGGACAATCGCCCTCTTTTTTTTGGGGGGCGGGTAGGTAATATTTCTCCTGAAGCAAATTTGGTTTTTGACAATATATAAAGTGTTATCTTTCAATCTGGTTTAAAGAAGAAATTATTTTGTTATTTTGGAGCTAAACCAGCTTTAGTGTATATATTTTGAGGTCTCGAAGGACAATTTGTTTGTGTTGTGTGGGCCTTTTGTAAGTAGCTTTTAAACTTAGGTCCTTCCAAATCCTATGTGTGTGTCTCTGCATTCTAAATATTGGGATCCAAGACCTGTGGTTCCCATCTAAGGGGATTAAGGATCAAGAAGAAAGGTCACATTATTGAATAGGCCCTTGTACCCTTGTATATTGATACAAAATTAATAGTATATTTGGCTAAAGTGGTATTGACCATTGTTTATTGTGCAAAAATAAGATTGTATTGGTCTACATCAGTATTGATATTTGTATATTGATACAAAACTAAGATTATAGTTGGTCACAATGGTATTGACCCTTGTATATGGACGCAATATTAAGATTGTATTGGGCCGCATAGGCATTGATCTTTGTATATTGATACAAAATTAAGAGTATATTTAGCCACATTTGAATAGATCTTTGTATATTGATACAAAATTAAAGGTAATGCTTCCTAATGGTGTCGTACTTAGAGATACTTAAAAATGAAATGTGAAGTTCTGGCCTCTTGATACCAACCGTCTTAAACTGTTTAGGATAGTTAAGAAAAACAAACTCCTAGTCATGCATGCATGTCACCTTGTTAGCTACTAAGACAGTCTATCACAGATATTCTCTAAGCTACTCAGTAATCAAGTTGTTAAGAGACAAGCAACATTTGCTTATGTAAATACAAGAGATAGATAGGGCATCTTCAAAACCCCCAAGAGATCTGCAGAATATGGCATTCAAAGATGTGGTCTTAAATTAAGATTTTTTTTTTTTATATCGTGACATATCAGCTCCTGACAGCACCCCCTATTCTACTCCAAGTAGAAGAAAAGCATCGAAGAATCTCCAATGTGAGATGGTTGAATTAGTGGCAAGCCTATCTCTTGACATGTAAAAACTCCTCGCACCAACTGCAGACAGACTGCTGTCCAAAAAGGACAAAACTTGGTAGTAGGGAAGTCGACAGCCTAGCTCTGCCAAGACAGGGTAGGTTAGTCCTTCACAATCCCTGCTCTACAATAAATATCTGTCAGAGAAACAGGACCAAAAGGCTGAAGACTGATGCTGGAATG
>CAJQZJ010032188.1:14203606-14215914 GCA_907164525.1 Lophiomys imhausi
GACTGAGATGTAACTTGAAAAAAAAATAAAGTACTTATAAAAAAAAAGAAAGGAACCTATTATTCTGTTTGCTATTTATGAATATGTTATTATTTAACTTTTATTCATTTAAACTTTTTTATTTAACCATGAAGTTATTTATTTTTTGTATTTTACTACCTCTATGTTTACATCTTAGACTTTTTAAAAAGTTAGTTATAGTTTTACATAAATCTGTCATTAACTCTTTGATAGCTTCGTGTTTCACTTTGTTTTTTGAGATAGGGGATCACTATGCAACCCCAGCTCTCTTGGAACTTGCTGTGTAGACCAAGTTGGTTCTTGAATTCACAGAAATTTAACTTTCTTCTGTCTCATGAATGTCATGATTAACTATGAAAGAATAATTGTTACATACATGTATAGTAGAAATTTTATAAATTACATTTTGACTATAACATTAAAATAGAAGTTAGCAATTGAATTTTAATTTTAAAAACCATCTTAGAATTAAGAAAAGGATTCTAAAATAATTCTTGTGTTAAACAAGAAACTATGAGTATGTCTTTAGACTGCACACTTCTTGACCAGTGCTTCCAATTTTTCTAAACCCAGTCCTTTCTAATTATGAAGATTCAGTTCTGGGTTACTTGATAATAATTTGTACTGAGGTATGCTATGCACACAATAAAATGTAAAGTGGAATTTGATGCATGGATTTAACCTTATTAAACATGGACATAGTATTCAAAATCAGTTGGTAAATTACACCAGCTGTGATGAGAATTTTAGCTGCTTTATGTCTTTGCCAAGATTTGCCATTTGCTTTAAAATGGGTTGGGTTTTTTTTTTTTTTCATTCTAATGAGTAAGATACAGTATCCCAGCATGGATTACATTTACATTTTCCCCAAGAACTAATGAGATTGGGCATTTTTCCATGTGCTTATTAACTGTTCATATATCAAGTCTCAATGTTTATTTATTTAATTTCTGATTTATAGGAGGATGTATGTGTATTGTAAATACGTTCAGATGTGTGTTGGAAATGGCGTTTCCCTGTCTATAGCCTACTTTTTCGTTTAGTGGTATCTTTTGATAATAAGAAATTTTGTTTAGATAAAGTCAAGTTTAGTAATATATTATTGGTGCTTCTCTGCATGAGTTACCATGTGTGTACACATGATATGTACTCATGTGTGTATGTGCATGCACACAGAGGACAGAGATTGACAGTGGATATCTCCAGCTCTCACTTTCCACCTTACCTCTTGAAGCAGGGTCTCTCGTGGAGGCTGGAGCTTTCTGATTCCGTTAGACTGGTTGACCAGCTCCAGGGATCCTCTCGTCTCCATCTGCCAGCACCAGAACTTTAGGTGTGCACCTACGTGGCTACTTTTTATGTGGATGCCGGGGATCCAGCCTGTTAGCACAGCAAGCACACTGCTAACTGAGCCACCTCAGTGACCTGCTTTTTTGCCTATGTCAAAGTTATCAAACTGTTCTCCTATGTTTATTCTAGAAGTTATAAAAATGTTTGACATTAGGAATATTATGTAATTCATATTAAATTTTGTTTTCTGTGAGACAGAGTTTGAAATTCATTTTGTTTATTACAGTTAAGTAGTTTTCATTATTTTACTCACTGCAAAGATTTTTTTCTCTTCCCCCAGTGATCTGTCTGATATTATTGTTGGCCATAGTAGGTCTATTTGTGGATGCCTTTTGATTGATTGTTCTTTTTGCCTTATGCACTGTTGATTATGCAGCTTTATGGCAAGTCAGTTTGTCTTCCTTCTTTCTTCCTCCCTCCCTCCCTCCCTCCCTCCCTCCCTCCCTCCCTTCCTTCCTTCCTTCCTTCCTTCCTTCCTTCCTTCCTTCCTATCTTTCTTTCTTGACATTTTTTCTATGTAGTTCATATTGGCATTGAACTTTCAACAGTTCTCCCACCTCAGCCCGAGTACTGAAAGTAAAACTGTATACCACCACATCCAATTTTACAGTAAATTTTGATAGTAGGCTTGTACTTCTGACTTTATTCTACTGTTTCAACCATTTTGACTATTTTTAGATTGCTGTTTATACTTTAGAATCAGCTTAAATTCTTGGATTAAAGAAAGTCCACTTGGCTTTACTTGATGGTGCTCTAAATCTATATATCAGTTTGGAGAGAACTGAACATGTAACAATGTTGAGGCTTCCAAACAACAAACACGAGTTATACTTGTGTATTTTTATTTTTTCTTTAATTTCTCCTAGGCACATTTTCAGTATTGATGGTAGAGAGACGTTTACCTTTGGCCAGATATCTTTTTGTGCATATGATCATGTAAAACCATAATTGGTTTAATATATTTACTTTGTGTTGTATTTCTTTAAAATATAACTTACCATTCACTACTATAGAGAAATGCAGCCAGTCTCTGTATATTACTGAGTGTATTATGTGTTTTAGAGTTATCGTTGCTGTGATGAAACACCTTGACAGAAGCAACTAGGGGAGGAAAGGGTTTATTTGGCTTATAATTTCATATTACTGTTAATTATTGAATGGAGTCAGGACAGAAAATCAAACAGGGAAGAAGCTGAAGGTAGGAGCTGATGCAGAGCCTGTGTGTGTGTGTGTGTGTGTGTGTGTGTGTGTGTGTGTGTGTGTGTGTGTATGTGTGTGTGTGTGTGTGTGTGTGTGTGTATGTGTGTGTGTATATATGTGTGTGTATGTATGTGTGTGTGTATGTGTGTGTGTTGCTTACAGGGTTGCTCTTTATGTTTTGTTCAGCCTGCTGTCTTACAGAACCCAGGATCACCCTCCTAGGGGTGGCCCCACCCACAATGGACTGGGTCCTCATCCATCAATCACTAATTAAAAAAATACCTCATAGGCTTGCCTGTAGCCCAATCTTGAGGCATTTTCTCAATGGAGTTTCCCTCCTCTCTGATAATAATAGCTTATGCCAAATTGACATAAAACTAACCAGCACACTGTGGCCTTGCTAAAATCAACTTACAGGACTGGAGAGATGGTTCTGAATCTCTGAGCACTTGCTGCTCTTCCAGAGGACCTGAGTTTGGTTCCCAGCACCCACATCAAGTAGTTCACAACCACTTGTAACTCCAGCTCCAGGAGATCCAACATCCTCTTTTGGCTTCTGCAGATACCTGAATATGCATGAAAAACATACAAAAGTGGAAGTGCTCATATATATACATAAAATAAATAATAAAAAATAAAACCAACTTACTATCTCTAATATATTTTGGGGTAGTCTTAGAATTTTCTACACACAATCATCATGACATCTTCATGTTAGTGCATATTCATCAACACATTTACATATTACTTTCTTCTACAATAGTGTCTCTCTCTTTTATAGTGTAGGCTTTCTTTACACTTAAAATCTGGAGACCTTTCTGCATGTAAACTTTGTAATTACCAGTTTTATGTAGCATATGGTGACACACTGTTTTTCCTTTATTCCCCAATGACCAAAGCTATTGTTCATCTTTGAACTGATGGTTTGATCTGAAAGGTATTTACTTGCATTTACTATTGGGACAAATTAATGTTTTTTCTATCATTGAAGTACATAGCAAGATTAAAACCTTTTCAAAATCTCAAGCCGTTCTCAGCAAGCTGTTAAATGACATTTCCTGCAGACTATTTCCATTCATCCCAGATAGAGAGGGCAAAGGCAGATCATAGGAATAATTCTATCCAAGAAGAACTTGATGATCCAGTAAATTAATGGGCTTATTTGTACAAGAATAAGTGAGGGGTTACTTACAGAAGTACAGGTGACTCTTGGGCAGCTGTATAATTCTCCCACAACACAAGTGGTAATTTGTGAAAAAAGCCAACCTAGTATGAGTGATGACTTTCAAAAGATGTATGATTCATGCATAACTTGCAGGCATCTCTACCAATGAGTCTCCTCTCCTTCAGTAGTTGTTTACCTCGTATTTAACCTTGAGGAGGGACCTATTATAAGTCTTCTGATTCTTATGTCATGAATCTTTGCTTCC
This sequence comes from Lophiomys imhausi, assembly GCA_907164525.1. Classification (NCBI taxonomy): domain Eukaryota; kingdom Metazoa; phylum Chordata; class Mammalia; order Rodentia; family Muridae; genus Lophiomys; species Lophiomys imhausi. The sequence goes on from CAJQZJ010032188.1 coordinate 14,207,608, forward strand.
CACTATTAGATAATGTTGTAATTTGGAGAGGAAACAGCCACGCAACACTTTATCTCTTCTTTTGTCTCTTACCTTCCTTCCACATCTGTAGTGTTTTCTAAAGTGGTTGGTATAGATGTGTGATTATTTTACTACATTTGGGGCTGAGCATTGGGCTTCCAGTAACCTATTCTAGGCAGTTTGATGGGTGATGAGTGTGCAATAATTACTACAGACTACAAAATGAAGCCTCTTTAACTAAGGCTGACAATAGCAGTGACATATTCCTATAAACACAGATGTTTAGAAGGCAATTTTACAGATACATCATATCCATTTAACAATAGAACTGCAATAACCTCCTCAGTGGGACCCATGACTACCCCTGCTACAGCATTTTGTCTTGACTTGTAGTATAAAACACAGACTCTGTCCTATAAAACAGGCCTTAACTGCAATCAGAGAGTCGTTGGTTGTACCCTAAATAGTTGTGCCACTATTACACAATCAGACAAATCTTGTGTTTTCATGCTGAGAACTGAATTATTGCTGATAATTCTTCCCCAGAATCCTATATAATATTTTCTGGCACTATGGATGACAGTCAGCAGGGGAAAAAACTTAGTTCTAGCTTGATTTTTTATGTGTCTTGAAGCAGAAGTTCAAAGTGACTTCAGCAATAGGGTCGTACAGGTTGATTCTAGTGTGCAAACCAATGACAGTGGCAGATGTTTGGATCAAATGTGGGGCCTCAGGGGCCTTTATAGCTAACAACTTAGAACAGTAGCTTATCTTGAGTACCAAGATTTTTATCCAACAACTTTACAGTTATTTCAAATGCTTTTTATACCCACATAGGGTGCCTTCACTCAAACTCTTTAACTTTAGTTTTTAGTGTTCTTCTAGATGCTTTTTCAAATCTGACAGACACTAAAGAGCTAGCATTATATAGTGAAATCATTTTAAAGTAGAGATCAGGATAACAAAGCAAGGTCCTCAACACTATTCCATGACAAATAGTGGGGCTATGAAAGTAACCTTTGGAAAGTATTCTGAACACTCATTATAAGCAAGTACCAAGTGGTCTTATGATTCAGCAGATAGAGGAATAAGGAAAAGTTAATAAGGCCAAAGATAGCATGAAAAGATCTCATCAGCTGCATTATTTGTTCCCCCAAAAGAACAAGGTGAGTAGAGTAGCAGGGAATGGGTAACACTGCTCCATTTGGCCCTCCCCATAATCCCTGGTCATTCTCCATGAGTCATCCAGTCTTCTCCTGGGGAACTATCATGGCATTACTGCACATCTCTGTAGACCTGATTGCTCTGTGCAGCTTGGCTCAGAGCCAAGGGGGAAGTGGGGCTATTCTTACACCTGGCACACCTCCTGCTTGAGCTGGTTTCCTGAGTCTGACAGGACCTGAAATGACTGCTTAAAGGCCTTGGGCTTGGGGGGCAGTCTCCACCCTAAGTGTGTCCCCTTTGAGTTGATAAGTATGCATGGCATACTCTGTGAGGATGATTGCATACCCTAGACAGGATTAATTTTCACCTGAACCACTCTGTTGTTCATGACTTCAGTGAATTGTTTCTCACGCTTTAAGGCCTTCCAGAGACTCATAAGCAATGAATTTGGTTTCTTGTCACTTTTTCCCACTAAGAATTACAGCTTATCACAACTCTTGCCACATTGCTTTTGAGTGACCTAGGCAGGACTCACTGCCTGATTTCCTTGTTTTATCCATTCCTTCCTAAGTGATTTATTATCTTATGAACCCAATTTTTTTGCCATGGATATTTGACAACCTCTTATCTTATAAAGATTGTGTCCTACCATCGGGCACAACAAAGCAACTAAAATCCCATACCAGTCCCCAGATCCCTTATGAATTAACTCCTTCCTTAGTGTTATGTGAACACGGTCTCGTATAGTCCCACAAACTGGGCATCAAACACTGCCCCTCACATGTTATGTGCCTAAATAATACCTGTTGATCTTCTACTGTCTTCTGGTCCTCACTATTCATAGGGACTTCAGCTAATGAAGAGTCCATAGTGGCTCATATGAGCTCCTCCATCAGGTACTAATTTTTCTTGTTATTGCCTCAGATTATGTAGCCCCTTTCTCAACCAGGGTTGGAAAATTATTGTTTCTCTCCTTACACAGTTCTTAAAAAGATCCCCCTTTTCTCCCACCATGTCCTACAGACTCCCGTGAGGAGGTCTTTTCATTTCTTTTTTAAAACTTATGTCACTCAGAAGCAAAATGTCCACCAATTTTCATACTCTCCTATGTTAGGCCATTATTAAGGCCTCAGTCTGCATGGTGAATCATTAATTTCCCCTTTCCTATATATTAAAAGTTGGAGGGCACTGGCCTCTAAATTGCATGCCATTTGTCCTAGCACCCACGTATTTGTCTGTTTGCTTGCTTCTGCTGTAACTTCTTTCTCATAGGAGCAAGTCTGCTCTGAGCATAGAGCACAGCCTCAGTTGCACATATTATCACCCATCAGAGGAGCCACACAACTGTCACTATAGCCTGCTTTTGATCCCACCCCATATATGGAGCGTTGCTAGAGCGTGAGTGAGTTGTGACGTAAAGGAGCATAGGTGGCTCTTGGAAAGCCATGTCACCAAGGAATCCCATCTCTGAACAACTTGCAAGCACCTACTCTACCAGACAGCCACCCCAGCAGTTACTTGCTCCTTGATAACATGAGGGAGCCTCATGTAAGTCTTGTCATCCTTTTGAGTCTTATGAGCTCTCTTCCTCAGAGGAACTTTAACTGGGATGAAACAGCTCCACAAAGCTGAAAGTCTACTGCCTTCTGTCAACTTCTGCTACATTTAGCTACATCATTTTATATGGACATAAGATTACCTGGATGGACATAAAACATTTTTTTGGTGTAGTTATAAGATATTACACTTTGGATAACTCCTTAAATGAAAATGCAGAAATAATTCCTAAGCTTAATTCTAAACTTACATTGATATGTAGTATATTTGAGATGACAACTGAAAGAACAGCTTAGCTTTCCATGCTCAGCTCCCATTACACATTATGTAACACGCATTACTGTTATGACTGTGCCTCTATTTACTTATCTTATAGGTCATACCAAGATTATTTGACATCTACTAAAAGATCATTTGCACTTCAGAATATTTAGAATAGGGAAAATAGTGCCAGTGAATTATAAAATGGAAAAATTGTGGAACCACACAATAAACTAAAAAGTTTTCTTCTAAGAAATGGTAAAGATGAAAAATTTTTGAAAGTGTATTTAAGGAAATGAAAAGTCAGATATGAGATTATTAAAATGATTGTTGATGCATACCATGTAAAGTTTTAAAACGTCTGTATAAAATAACTAACTTTCTAGGAAAAGAAATATTAACAAAATTATCTGGAACAAAGAAAGAAAATGAAACCTTCAGGAACCACTAACAAAATGATAAAAATTGACAGATGATTCCTGACAGGTCTGAAGCTGCTGCAGAAGGGCCCTGAGGATTCATCCTCATCACTACCACCTTCCCTAAAACTCAGTTTCTGTCCTCAACCATGCAGGGATATCCCCAGTCCCTTTGAGGATTCTTACTTCATTTTTGCTTTTAGCAGCCTTCCTTGAATGATTAATTTCTATGTAGAAACTATTTCATAATAAATGGTGGTAAACTTCTCAATTCCATAGACTAAGATAACAATAACAGTTGTCATGGGGGTAGACTAGAAAAATCTTAAGAATATTATAATGGATAACAACTATTTTTACTTAAAAATTTTAAAGGAAGTTTTAAAATATAACTGCTGGCAACAGGCAGATGGCTGTTTTGTTTGCTTACATCAAGTTAAGCATTGGGTTTCTTGAAATGTAGAATAAAGTTGAACACATGGTGGGTTGGTGGAGGAATCATACTCAGTCTTTGTAACTTAAAAAAATAATCCATTCTTGTCATAATGAACTTATATGTCAAGATCATGCATAACTTTATCTCTATATGCATATAAGTATGTATTTCGTATGTCTCTATACGCATGTGAACATGTAAGCAATTTGTGTGTATGAGTGTGCTCACCTTAACAGCCAAGAAGTACTTTATTTAAAACAAACACCCACCTAAAACAACATCCAGATGCCGGGCAGTGGTGGCGCACGCCTTTAATCCCAGCACTTGGGAGGCAGAGGCAGGCGGATCTTTGTGAGTTCGAGGCCAGCCTGGTCTACAAAGTGAGTCCAGGACAGCCAAGGATACACAGAGAAACTCTGTCTCGAAAAACCAAAAAAAAAAAAACAACATCCAGAATTGAAACCTATAGATGTTGAACCCACAATGGAAGGAAACTTTCTTTGCACAAGTGTCAAGCTCATTCTTTTCTGGGCCATTCTCTCATCTAAGTCCAACTTTGCCTCAGTCACCCACCTTGGCAACAATTGTGTTACTTTTCACATTGCCCCATGATGTGCTTATGCAGTAACTGTTTGATTTTTTTTCTTTATCAATAGTAACTTTACTCTCAACTTTCATTATCTATTGCATTACACCTTAAATATAATATATCATGTATGTAATTTGGGGGTCCCCCTTTAAAATAAGAATGTAACGTTAATAACACAACATGAAGCTGAAAAGTTAATTGAGTTCCTGGAGTCCCTGCCGCAGACGGGCCCTGAAGTTTCAGCCTCGTCACCACCACCTTCCCTAGAACTCAGTCTCTGTCCGCAACCGTGCCGGGAGATCCCCAGTCCCTTTGAGGTTTCTTATGTCATTTTTTGCTCTGTCAGCATTGATTTGGGGTCTACAACTCCAAAACCATCCTACAGATGGCCCTGGTTAAACTTTGGGTCACAAAACAGAACAAATACCATGTGAGAAAGGGATATTTGCAGTGAAGGGAATAGGGATAGAGTGGTAGGAAGGGAGATAAAAGAAGCCTTGGCTGTCTGCAACTCACTTTGTAGACTAGGCTGGCCTCAGACTTACAGAGATTTGCCTGCCTCTGCCTTCCCAAGTGCCACAATTATAGGCATGTGCCACCAAGCCTGGGTTCATAAAATTGTTTGCATTGCTAATTCATACTGTAAATTTGCTACTGTTATGAACTGTAATGTAAATATCTGATATGCAGATGGTCTTAGGCAATCCCTGTGGAAGACACATTTGACCACCCTCCCCCAGGGATTGTGACCCACAGGTTGAGAATCAATGAGCTATAGGAAATAAAGAGTGAAATTTTCTTCTTTAAAAAAAAAAAGAATAATCATTTCGCATTGTACAGAGGCATGAAATTGCCAAAGGACATAATTAATCAAAAAATTCATAAATATTTAAATAAATGTTAAAAAGATCTCTGTACATCTTCCGTAACCAGGTAAGACTTCCAGTGGAGGAATTGGGACACCAACCTAGCCACAAAACCTTTGGCTTAAAATTTGTCCTGCCTGCAAGATGTGCTGAGGTAAACAGTGGTGCAGAACTTGTGACAGTGGCCAACCATTGACTGGTCCAGCTTGAGACTCATGTCTTGGGAGGAAGCCTAGCCAAGACACTACCCAGAGGGCCAGGAACCAGAGGCTGGATAGCGTAGAGATGGGATAGAACCAAATACCGGAGGCTGGATAGCCTGGAGACCTAGGATAGAACCAAACACTACTGACAAAAAAAGAGTCAAAGAAATGATTCCTAATGATATTCTGCTGTATTCATAGGTTGGTGCCCAGCCCAGTTGTCATCAAAAAGGCTTCATCCAGCAACTGATGGATACGGATGCAGAGACCCACAGCCACACATTAGGTGGAGCTCAAGGAATTCTGGGGAAGTGGGGGAGGAAGGATCGTAGGAGGCAGAGGGGTCAAGGACACCACAAGAAAACCTATAGAATCAACTAACCTGGGCCCATAGGGGCTCACAGAGATTGAACCGCCAACCAGGCAGCCTGCATGGGTCTGCCTTAGGCCCTCTGTATATATGTTGCATTGTGCAGTTTGGTCTTTTTGTGGGACTCCTAATTGTGGAGGTCACAGATGTCTTTGCCTGCTCTTGGGACTGTTTTACTCCTGCTGGGTTTCCTCTTCCAGCCTTAATATGAAGGTTTATGCCTAGTCTTATTGTGACTTGTTATGTTGTGTTCCTTTGACATCCCAGGAGACCTGCTCTTTTCTGAAGGGAAATGGAGGAAGAGTGGATTGGGAAGATAAGAGAGATGAGGGGGACTGGGAGGAGAGGAAGGAAGGGAAACCACGATAGAGATGTACTATATAAGAAAATAAATATTTTTTAAAAAGCAATCCCAAAAAACAACACACACACGTTAAGTAAACTTTAAAAAAATCTGTAAGTATGCATAGAAAGAACAAACAAACAAACACCCCCACCCAACTCCCCCAAAAACACCTCCCACAAGATCTGAGGTGTGTGTGGGGGAACCTGATTGTGAAGCGGAACTCAAATCCTCATCAAGAGTAGCCAGTGTTTTTAACCTGAGTCATTTTTCCAGCCCCAGAAAACCTTTCCTTTACCTAGAGTTCCAGTTAAGATGCCATTGTTCCTTTACTGTACTTATTAAAAACACAGAACCCTTCTCATTTCCTAGTTGCAACCCGGCTTCTCCATCACTGATCTACTAGACACACTCATGTAAAGACTTCTGAGTCTGTGGCGGAGTCTCAGTTCCCATCGTACTAAACATCGGCTTTCAGATATCTTCTCTGCTAATGTGCTGGCCATCATCTGCCCCTCAGTCCAAGTTTCTGACTCCACTTTGTTTTTTCCTTAAAACACATGAAGGAAAGTGTTCTTTGACACAGCAGGGAGTCGACTTGTTACTCATTTAGGTAGAATACAGATGAAAAACACACAGGATTTAACCAATTTTAAATAAGTTTAGAGTGATGCATAATATGTTACCAAGGGGAAATGGGGGCATGCCTTACCTTTCAAGTGGAGGCTATGCTTGGCAATGGCCACCATTGCTCAGGACTGTCCTGGCTCACACAGGACATCTAGTCACCCACAGATTTGGCAACCATTCAATTATTCTCCTCAGTTCAGATCACCAAGCTGGCTAATCCATGCTTTCTACTTCACTGCAGTCTCTGGAGACACAGACAGTTGTCCACACCCAGAATGAATCCAAGCTGAGGTGCAGCACAATCAGTTATTTGTTTCCTGTTACATCTGAACCTTGTGAGATTCAGCCACCTCCTGGGAACCAACCGTCTGGCGATGAAGCATGAATAAAGCAGAGAAGGTTCCAGCTGGCATCACCTGCTGTGTTTTGCCTTATTTCTCTACGCACATTTCTAAACTTCTGAAATCCAGGGGCCTCTCTCAAGAGGACATGTGTCACATGAGCTGGGTCTCTGGGACCTTGGTTCTTGTTTTTGAAATTTTCATTTTACTGAGCCTCAGCTTGATTTAGGTATTAGACAATGGATCCAGAACCCTGACCTTCAGATTTTGTCCCTGGCCCAGAACACTGCTTACCTTCACATCCAGTAACCACCCAGAGATGATGACTCTTTAGAACCTAAAAATACTTTTTGCTTAATATCCTACCTCTGAAGGTTTTCTGTGCTCTGCCAAGATAGCTGTAGTGTGGCGATTTGAGTTCATTTTTACCGTGTGCTGTTGCTGATAGTGTTGTTGTTTCCTCTGTGACACCCCTCTGAGAGTACATAGATGGGCCTTTTTCATTTTCCTTCTACAGTCTTGGTTCAGACACTTGGGATATCCTGCTTGTCTTTGAATGCCTGTCAAAGTTGTTACAGTTAAAGGCCTAGGTCCTAAAGACAAATAACTTAAACCCTGGGCCTGCCACCTAACTAGCTAAGTGGCTTTGGAAAAGCATTACAGTCTTGCTGTGTCTTAGTTCCTTATCTGGTAAACTATGGATAACTATCATATTCATCTCCTTGGGCCATTGGAATGGTAGAAGAACACTGTTTACTCTTACTGTTGCATTGTGATCTTTGCTACTCTCTGAGACAGTTTGTAGAGACCATTAGTATGATTTTTAATGATTTAAAACGTCTTAATCTATGTGTATTGGTGTTTTCCTTGCATGTGTGGCTGTGTAAGGGTGTCAGGTCTCCTGGAACTGGAGTTACAGACAGTTGTGAACTGCCATGTGAGTGCTAGGAATTGAACCTGAGTCTTCTAGATAAGCAGCCAGTATTCTCAATCACTGAACTATCTCTCCAGCCCTTTGTGTAATTTTTTAATAAAACATAAGCTTTTTTTGATATCGTGACATATCAGCTCCTGACAGCATCCCCTATTCTACTCCAAGTAGAAGAAAAGCATCGAAGAATCTCCAGT
>CAJQZJ010032188.1:14224476-14239277 GCA_907164525.1 Lophiomys imhausi
GTGTGTGTGTGTGTGTGTGTGTGTGTGTGTGTGTGTGTGTGTGTGTGAAGCTACTTGAAAGGATACTGAAGAGATCTTCCAGTATAAGAGTCATTTTCCTCCAAGAAATCTTTATGTGGGATGGACCACCAACTGATAAAAGAATCTGGCTCCCTTACAGCTAGCCAAACGTGGTGCTAATTTCTTTGGGACCTACAGGAACTTTGGTGAGCTATCTCTGGTCTGCAATGAGTTCCATTTCTGGAAGGACATGCAAGATGGTCCCTCTCTAGTTCTTCACTGGTAGCACTGCAGTCTGTGTGTGTACAGGTGACCACGGGGATGCAAAGACAGCTAAGGATGATTGATTGCATCCAGTATGCCTTTTCATTGCCCCTTTTTCTCAAACATAGACAAAGTCCTCAATGAATATCTGCTTCTCTGATGTCTTCGTGTAGTGTGTGCCTATATCCACATGTAGGTATGTGTGTGCACTTGCTTTTGTGTATGCCAGTGAGGTTTGAGGTCAATGTTTGATGTCTTTATTGTTTTTGCTTTATTTTTATATTTTTGGTTGTGAGCCTAGCCTTTAACAGCTGAGCTATCTCTCCAGCCCTGTTTTTGCTTTATTTTAAAAAATGTTGTTATTAGTACATATTAATCATACACAATAATGGGTTTTATTCTTGCATTTTCATACCTGTCCATAACATACTTCTATCAGGTTCACTGCCCTCCTGTTGACCTCTCTTGAGTAGATAATTCCCTCTCTCTTCCCAACTTCTTTTTTCATGTCCTTCTTTGGGTGGCCCAATGAGCTTTATTAAGCTTCTTCACAAGAGTATAAATGAGACAGAGTTTGTTTTTAGGAGCATAAACACCTTAGCAATGGCTACTCTGCTGAAAACGACTCCCGCCAACTGTTAACTGAGTATGAAAGTCTCAGGGAGGAGATGGGTCCCACGATACACTCCACCTTATTTTTTTGACAAGAGTCTCTCACTGAGCTTGAAACTCATCACTTCAATTAGATTGCCTGCCCACCAAGTCCCCAGGGTCCACTCTTCTCCGCCTTCTTAGCCCTGGGTTGTAGGTATGTGCCACTATGTTCAACTTTTCATGTGTGCTGGGGATTTAGACCTAGGTCATTATTCCTGGGTCCCAAGCACTAAGCTCACAGGACCATCTCCTCAGTTTGACACAACATAGCTTTTCTAAATTAGGGAGTCTACAAACCTGTTTCATATTCTATGGAGGTCTATGTATTTCCCATACTTAAAAACCCATGCCTTTTGCTTGCTTATGGTATTATTCTCATTGGATACTTTCTTAAACCATGCATTTGATTTCTAGCTACCTCTAGCCACATTTCTCTGTTCTTAATTAAAAGATCACCATTGTGTACTTAATCTTGCATTTAATTATAAATGACTTGTTAGAATTCTTTTTTTTTAATTTTTTTTATTATTATGTATACAGTATTAGCTCTACATATATGCCCGGGCAGATCTCAATGTAGATGGCTGTGAGCCTCCATGTGGTTGCTGGGAATTAAACTCAGGACCTTGGGAAGAACAGCCAGTGCCCTTAACCTCTGAGCCACCTCTCCAGCCCGAATTCTTAAGGAGTCCTCTAAAGGCTCACTTGGGTGCATGGGGCTTGTTTGACAGGTTGGGGTATCCCTTTGATCCCTTCTTGATGCCCCCATTCTTTCAGTTTGATGATATCCTTGAACAAATCTCATTTTCTACCCCCCCCCAAGATGTTACCATGCCAGAGGCTTTATCTTTAAGCTGATGTGGTCTGATTGCTTCTTACCATCCACACAGCTGCTCTCTGGGGCCGAGTCACAGTCTTTTGAATTCTTCCAGGCTCCTGGTTTGCTGCTTGCTTCTATTTTTGGTCTCTAAAGTTGTCCTCCCAAACCCAAGTCATGTGCCATTGCTCTCATTAACACAGATGGGTTCCAAGTCCCTCAGACAAAATGGTGCAAAGTCCTGTGGCCTCTGATGATGATGCTTTTCTGACATCTACTTCTTTCCAGCTTCCCATTCCAGGTAACTGGCCTTCATTCTCTACTGGGAAGCATTTTCCTGCCTCAGGACCGCTTCCTGGAATTCTCTAGCCCTACTGTTCATGTGATTTACTCCTTCCTTGCTTTGGATCATTGCACTGAAGCCTCCCTTTTACATTGAGGACTTTCCTGATCATAACATCACAATCCTTCCCCATTCAAGCTGTTACTTACCCTTCTATTTCCTTCTCTCCCCAATGCTCATCCCCATCTAATCTAGTTGATTAGTTTTCATTGTCTGTCTTCTTCAACAGAAATAAAAGCTCGCCAAAGACAAAGAGCATTTCCTTTCTTCTCCATTGCTTTATTCCAAATGTCAAGCATGGTGCTTGGGCCAAAAGAGCTACTTGGTAAATTTTTGTTGTTGACTGGATCTGTGGATGCCATGTCTGAAGACACACTGAGATGTTACTCATGGTGCTTAGATTATGGATAAAGCTCAGTGTCAGTTGGAAACCTTGAGGAGCTCAGGGAATGAATCAAGGCTGTGATATCACATGGGGCCAGAAGATAACAAGGCTAAGGTAAGGTAAGACCTGTGAGGCTCAATTAACACGACAGATGTTCTTCTGATGTTCACTTCTGGTTGCGTTCCTGTCACTTGATGTGGGATGAAGCTTGTTAGGATGATGGAGAGAAGGCATTGAAACCAGGGAGGGTTGTGAAGCATTGTAGTGAGCGGCAGTTCAAAGCAGACCCTGAGAACCAGGAGGGAGGCACTCAAGGGAAGACATAATCTCGACACTTAAATCCCTTAACCTCCCGTGTTTTGTGTTAATTTTTATTATGCTTATATTGTTCATTACTTAAAGGATGTTATAAGTAATTTATGATTCTGATACAAATTGATAGAGTAATATATACCTTATATATTATATTTAAAAGAAGGTTGTAATATATTGTCTTAGGGTTTCTATTCCTGTGATAAAATACCATGACCAAAAGCAACTCAGGGAGGAAAGAGTTTATTTCATCTTACAGCTCTCAGGTTACATTCCATCACTGAGGGAAGTCAGGGCAGGGACTCAATGTAGGAACCTGGAGGCAGAAACTGAAGCAGAGGCCATGGAGGGAACATTACTGACTTGCTTAGCCTGCTTTCTTATACTATTGTGAACCACCTCAGGGGGTGACACAAACACACACACACACACACACACACACACACACACACACACGCACATGCACACGCACACGCACACATTCCTGAAATGACTGACTTCATCCTGTTTTTTTGAGGCAGTCCATCCAGTACCTGCCTAAGGCTTCTTCCACCAGTGGAAGTTAATATCCTTTGGAATGCTAACCTTTGGATTAAAGGAAAATATTTATTTTGCCAATATTGATTATGTGTTTGTGTTTATGTAGGGGGAGAGGGTTGTATGTGTGCATAAGTGCAGGTGTCTAAAGAAGCCAGAAGCACTGAATCCTCCTGGAACTGGAGGCAGTTGTGAGCTACCCGATGTGGGTGCTGGGAACAAAACTCAGGTCTCTTGCAAGGTCAGAACATACTCTTAGCTGCTGGGCCCTCTTTTGTACAAATAATTAATTAAATTACATAGTGCACCATTTGTAGAAGTAATTTATTTAAATTATTTACCAGTATTTAAAATATATTTAGTTGGTCCGCAGTGTTAATCTTTAACCTGCCATTGTAAATAAGTACACACAGACACCTGATGGATTTTAGCAAGCCTTGGCCTGGACTGAGCAATCTTGGCCCAACTAAGCTAGCTCTTACTCTCTCTAATCTCCAGGGCTCTGGATTTTTGAAACAGTCTCCTAGTTGTTCATTCTTGTTCCTTGTATTCCATTTTCATCTACATGGTATTCTAAAAGCATGTCATATCATGCCATTTTTATTCTCAAATCCCATTTTCCAGCTCCCTCAGAGAAAATCCAAGGACTTTCTGTGGCTTACAGGTCTCTATTAATTAAATTATATCTATGAATTTAATTTTGGAATGAAAACCAAATTCCTTAATCGTTGCTTGTACTTTTGAAACCCATCACCTTCTTGGACACTTCCCTGTGGATGTTGCTCTCCTTTTAATTTTCTTTTTGTGTTTCTATGCTTTGGAAATGAGGACAGTGTTTCTTGGGATCACACAACACCACAAAAGAGACTGTCATGTTATCTTCCTTGTTCTGAACATTTTACTTCTTCTGATTAAAATGATTCTGTTTTGATGACTTATTAGGAATGCAAAGAAAGAGTGAGATCCCATTATAGCTTCTGATTTATGTATTGAGACTTTTCTAATTCTGAAAGATTTATAACCATTTATCTGGATACACATGCATATACACAAATTTACGCACACACACACACGCACACACATAGTTTCATTCTGAGAGAAAGAAGTGGGTAAAATCAGAAGAATTTGAATTGGAAGATGTGTATAAGTGAGAACTTGGTAGATTGTAAATTAGCATTAACATTATGGTGAACAGTATGGAGACTGTGGCATGCCATTCAGCTATCTCACTTTGGGCACATAGCCATAGGAAATGAAAACAGTATATCAAAAGGATACCTGCACTCTTAGGTTCATTGTAGTACCATTCACAATAGCCAAGGTATGCCATCAACTTAGATGCTTGACAGTGGATGAATGGACAAGAGTCTGTTGTATATATATATATAATTATATATATAACATATATATTATTATATATATGTACACACACACAAAATGGGCTATTATTAAGTCATAAAGGGAACAGAATCCTTTCATTTGTATCCAAATGAATGGAACTGGAGGAAATTGTGTTAAGTAATATAAACCAGGCGCAGAACGACACATACCACATGTTCTCTCTCATATGTGGAAGCTAAAATAACCCATCTGAAAATAGATTACTAGATGCTGGAAAGAATGGGGGCTACAGAGAGAAAGCTCCTTATCCTAGAGGGAGATTGGACACTAGGTGTAGAAATACCATTCAATAAAAGGAACGAATTGTATATCACAGCAGGGTGACCACCGTTCACAATAACCCATTACATATTCAATGAAAAGCTAGGACATAGGAGCTTGGAGGCTCCAAAATAAAAATGAGAAGATGGAAATGCTAATTATCCTGATTTGATCCATACACATTGTGCCCAGGCATTGAAATATCACAGTGTATCCTATGAATATACTAAAAAAAATACTGAAAGCAAGTAAAAGCTCAAATCTCAGCTCAGTAGCCATTTCCATAGTTAGCATTTTCTTGCTTCCTTAGTTGAATCAACTTTATTTACAAACTATAACTTTTCAAGAAGACTTCATATGAGAGACTACACCTTAGGGGTTGTGGTAGAAGCATCTTCAACCTTAATAAAACATACCCTGCTCCTTTGAAGATTTTATGAATATGGCATGTTTTAGCGAGTTTGCTTTCTGTGGAATGCTATGGTAACATCATGCAGCTACACACTCTTTCCCCTTGAAACATACATACCATGTAGTGAAATATTGGTCCAGGGCCCAAAGCAATAGCAGTGCACCAATGTTAACATTCCATGCAATAAATACTTGTTTGATTACTTGCTTATTAAACTAGATTTGCATCTGGAACATCCTCCTAAAGAGCACATGTTGAAGGCTTGGTTCCCAACTGGGCAATGCTCAGAGCTGGGTCTTTGCAGGGTTAAGCAGGCGATGGCATTGGATCATGAAGGCTCTGACTTTATCTATGGATGCCATTGATGAGTTCATAACTTAATGGAATATTGAGAGATAATGGGAACTTTGGGAGGTATGACATAGCGAAGAAGGTAGGTCACTGGTAGGAGAGTGACTTTGAAGACCTTATCTTGCCCCCTGTATTATCTCATTCACCTCTCTCTCCCTCCTTCCCTCTCTCCATCTCTCTCCCTCCCCCTTCCTTTGTTACACCATGCAGTTCCCACCATGATATTCTATTTTCTGTTTCACTTCCAACCCAGAAATACAAGTGACCATGAAGTTAGCTCTCTGAAACTGTGAGCAGAAAACAATCTTTCCTCTTTGCTCTCAGGAATTTGTCAGTTACAGAAAACTAAGACATGTAGCTTCTCCTCAAATGCCTGTGCTGAGTTCTGAAGAAATATACAAAAAGAAATATACAAGGCATTGACCTTGCCAGTGATGTCTGTCTCAAAAGCATTCAAGATCAACTTGTCACAGAAGTATTTATAGGCATAGACAAGTAGTAATGACAATATTAAACACAAAAGTAGGCACACAAAAGTGCATGCTTCAACTTTAAGAATGCAAAAAAAAATTCTCAGGGGACTAGGAAACATAGGTGGAAATGTTAAAAATAAGAAAGTTAACATGTCATAGTTATGTGCTTACATAAAAGATTATAAATGTATCACCATTTAAAAGTAGCTAATTCCGGTTTTAGTGTTATTCTTATAAGAGAAAGATTGTATTCTAAATCTTAAAGTCATTTCCCTGGACTTCACTTATATTGAGCATTATTGGTCAACTTTCCATATTTATTATAAAATAGCTGAGATTATTAGATACTAAAAGAAAAATTTGAGAAAATAAAAGATAGACTACTTACTACTACTAGTGTCTCTATTAGGAAAAAGGGAGAAGGGGAAAGGAAAGAGAGGAGGGAAGGTGGATAGACATGATCAAAGCATTTATATGTCCAAACTATGTGAGGCAGTGGAGCGCAGTGCGGGGTTAGGGCTGCTTTTGAAATTTCTTTTTCTTTTCCTCTTTCTTTCTTTCTTTCTTTCTTTCTTTCTTTCTTTCTTTCTTTCTTTCTTTCTTCCTTCCTTCCTTCCTTCCTTCCTTCCTTCCTTCCTCTGTCTCTCTACTTTCCTTCTTATTGAAAATACATTCTTCTCTCATACAATACATCCCTACCACATTTTCCACTCCATCCACTTCTCCCCCCTCCCCCCAGCTTTCCCTTTACCCTAAACCCACTCTCCCTCTGTTTCCTCTTCAGAAAAGAGCAGGCCTCCAAGACATGACAACCAAACAAGACATAACAAGATGTGCAAAAGCCTTATTTCCAGACTGGACAAGGCAACTCAGTGAGAGGAAAAGAGTTCCAAGATCAGGCCAAAGAGTCAGAGATACACCTGTCCCACTGTTAGAGTCACACAAGAACACCAAGCTAACAGTCATAACATATACACACACGACCCAGTGCAGACCTGTGCTGGCCCCGGCTTGCTACTTCAGTCTCTGTGAGCCCATGTGAGCCCTGCTTTATTAGGTGGGCCATGTTCTTCTGGAGTCCTCCTTCCCTTCTGACTCCTACAGTCTATCCTTTCCTTCTTCTGCCATTTTCCCAATCTCCTAGGAGAGGGACCAGGAGGAGACCTCCAATTTAGACTCTCTGCATAATGTCTGGTTGTGGGTCTCTGCATCTGTTCTCACCTGTGGCTGGAGGAAGCCTCTCTGATGATGACTGGACAAGGCATTTATCTGGAAGTATAGCAGAATATCATTAGGAATCATTTCATATATATATGCATATACACACATATATACATATACATATACATACACACACATATCCAATCATGTTTGGTTCTACCTTAGGTTTCTAGGCTATGTAGTCTCTGGCTCCTGGCCATCCAAGCAGTGGTAGGCCTGAGCTCCCTTTCATGGAGTGAGCCTCAAGTTAAATTTTCTAAGATTACTTTCTCCTCTGTAATACTGTACCTGGGGTTGTCATGAAACTTCAAAAAGTTAAACTATGTAGAGGGCACAGCATGGAATCTACAAGGAGCAACTGCTTCAAGAATGTTCACTCCCCTCTTTCCCTTCTTTCTCCATTGCTACCATCTGCCTGAATAGAAGAATGATGCTCTTTGGGGCATATTGTCTGTGGATCTTATTATATACATCTATTAAAGGTCCAGTTAATCTATTTTGGTTACCATCAAAGCAGAATATTGCCATCAAAATGTCTATTTATGCAAACAGAGTAGAGTACTTTATTGATCCAACAATTAGTGTTCTACTATTTTGGTCTAGTCTCAGCTTTTGGGAGAGTTGGTTACATTTGCAGGATGCCAGTAAATGAACAATAAAATAAATATATTATATGGAATTAAAACTAGCAAAAAGGATTATTGATATTGCTTAGCTCACAATCATGGCTTTTCTAATGCTTGTTTTAGGTGCTTTTCTACCACTAATGGAGTTTAAGGACAGTTGCATCTTAGATGTTCACTGCTTTAGAGTATTAGAAATTAATCACGATTTATCTTGCCAAAGGATACCTTGCTCTTTCCACCTAGATGATCCAACTTGGCACAGCAGGGGAGCTTTTCAGAATTGGATATGTGCTCCAGCTTTATAAGAATTAGAAGTAATTCTTACTTAATAAGGCCAATATGCAGATTAAATCAGTCAACATCCAAATAATCATGGTTTTGAAAATGAATGTAAGTCACTATTTCTCAGGCTGATGCACAAATCATACAGAAATAGTCTCTCCAGTCTTTCTTGATATATTTATTTTGTTTTCCTCCATGCTTGTCCTTTCAGTAATAGCAACAAAGGGAAACGGGGATAATGATCTTTTAAAATAGTAGCAAGCAAATCAAATCAAATCTTTTGTCACTTAGCTGGTGTATGGCTCACAGCAGATGTGAAATAGTGGTTAGCATTCCTGGATGAAGAATGAATGAAACAGGCGCGTCCCGCCCTTGTGACAAGAGCACAGTTATGGCAGCTTTTAAAACAGAGAAAACCAACCCCCACAGAATGGGAGCAGGGATCTGTGAAACTGTCATCAGCCATTGCTAGCACTCTCCCAGCCTTGCATGTGGCAAATGCTATGAGCTTTAGGTTGGCTTCTATTAATTTCAAAAGAATAGACTTTATGTTTATACTTTTCAGTTCAGTGTTGTTCTAATATTTCGCATTCCAGAGTGGTGTTAATCCTATATTGTGGATAAGGAAATTCTGTAGCTTGCTTCAGGTAACAAAGAATGAAAAGAATCTTGTGAGCTCAGGTCCTTTGGGCCCAAGCCCAGGGCACAATAACCCAGGACTCCTCCCAGCATTGCTGCTAATGCCATCCTTGTGTGCTCCGTCTCTGGGGCCTCAGATGAGACACTGGGAGGCAATTTGGGTTTGGAGGTGCGGAGGGGGAGCTGGCCGTTCTACAATTGTTTGCTGAGCCATCTGCTCTCTCTTCCTCTTCAGATATGATGCATTTGTTACCGGGGGCTGCTTTTGTCGAATATTTGGATTATGTCACTCTCTGTGTGTCACATGTGGGGCATTTGGTGACACGCAATGCAGCCTACATTGGTTTCCCTAGGTAATGCAATAGGTACAGATGCACTTGCTTTCCATTCACTGTCTGAACAGTTTTGATGTCATTTAGATAAGAGTCACACGTCTGCACAACAATGCAAGCCTCCAGATTTTCAAGTTCCTTTTTTTGTGCGCCACTAATAAGAATCAGGAAAAGACGACTTGTGCATACTGTGCACAACACAATCAGAGCGCAGGAACCAACTGATCAGGAGGACACTGGTCCATACACCATTCAATTTTGTTTCAGTAGCGACAACTGTGTATTGGTTTTTGTGTGCTGTCACTTGTTCTGCAGATTAGAATCCAAACCTATTTGTGTTTACTGATAATTACTCACAGTATAAGTGCATCAGTGTTTGAAAGTCTTAAGTGTAAGTGGAAGAACTCATCAATATCACTGTGAGAATGTTTGGTAAGATGGTAAGGAACAGACTTGGGTGAGTTGTGTCACTCATTCCCAAGGTGGTACCCATGGGGAAGCAATTTCACTTCTTCAGGCTTCATTTATCTCCTGGGAGCGCTGTCCAGTACAGAAGATCTCTGAGAATTCTGACCCTAGGGCTGTATGGCTAATTGATTCTGTGGTATATAAAAATCAGAGGTGATAACTTGGGGATATCTTTCTAGTTACGGTAAAAGGACAAAATATTGTTTTTATCACTCTCTGTGAGCTGAAATCACAGGAAGAGAGTCGTGTTATGCTTGTCTCTGAACACAGAAAGAGAATGGAACTTCTTATCTGCCAACAAAGTTTACACAAAGCAACATTTTGGGAAACAAAGATGGAAATACACATTCTGAAAATGGGTTTAGTTTATTTACGGTTTATTAAGGTACATATAATCCCTCTAAACTTGATGGGTGGTAGCATCTCTGGTTGGATGCATTTACTGAATTCATCACTTTTTGAAAATGTACTGATTTTCACTGCACCAACCCCCAAGGGTGCTAGGATGAGTTTATTCAATCACCAGACATGGAAGAACCTCAGTCTGATGAGGAAAGCAGGTTTGTAAACAGAGAGTGCATCCACAAAGGATGAGGGGTGTACACAGCCAGCAAGGGGGCTGGAGGGAACAACACTGCACTGGGGAAAGCTGCGGAAGAAACAACGAGACAAAAGAGGTCGTATGGGATGTGAAGATAATTTCCAGGTAGGGACAGTTATGTGATGGGGAGAAGGCATGGGGGAATGGTTTGAACAGCTAGAAGGAAGGACCAGCTAGAAGGAAGATACATAGGTGTACTGGGTGGAGGAAAGGCAGTCTGTATGAGATGTGGATTTAAGAGGCTGAAGGCAGATTAGAACCCACATGTGAATAACCTTGATCCCAATCTGAAGAATTTAGATTTCACTTTACCTCTAACAAGGGCTTTAAGCAGTGGAAACGCAGAAACAGTGGCCAACTTCAGTGAATGTAGGCTGCCAGCTACCTTTTGACACTGACAATCACCGAATAGTCTCCCTTTAGGAAAACTGTCTACTTGTTGATATGGTCCTGCTGGAAAGCAGGTGGCTATAGGGGCTTATTAGCAGCATCTGATGTGTCAGGCAGGAAGGGAAATTTTGTTTTAACTAAAGTCATGAGCACAATGAATATCAGGTGAAGTCAGGGGTTCAAAGCAAAGGTATACCCTAGGTGGGTGTTTCTCAACCCGTGGGTCAAGACTCCTTTGGGGAGAGCCTCATACCAGATATTCACATTATGATGCATAACAGTAGAAAAGTTACAGTTATGAAGTAGCAACAAAGTAATTTTTATGGTTAGGGGTCACCACAACCTGAGGAACTGTATTAAAGGATAACAACATGAAGAGGGTTGGGAACTACTGCTCTAGACTCTAGAGGGAGTCCACAAGCCAAGCAGCAAGCACAGACAGCAGCCCACATGAGGGGTCCTGTCCCTAGTACCCCATGATTTCTGACTAGACTCTCAGAGTGGGTGTTTCCTTGGGAACTTCAGCAGATGCAGTTCTCTCTAACTGGTAACAGGCATTGGTTCTCAGTGTTCTCAGGAGTGCTAAAGGACTTCCTGATCATCAGTCATTGTCATGTCCATGGATATGGAGCATGTTTTCTGGACATACACATGTGCCTTCCAGACACACACACCCACACACACACACACACACGGTACATGTCTGGATATATAGTATAACATAATATAAAATGTCAATATATTATAAATATATATGGTCAAAGAGCATCATATACTTAGAGGAAAGTATCATGAGTTCCATCACTTTATGCAATGAGCAGACACTCAGAAAATTGTTTTCAAAATCAAGACAGAGGTAGAGAATTGGCTCTGTGGATAAGAGCACTGGATGGACTCAGGTTTGATTCTTAGTACCCAACAGTGGGTGGCAACCATCTTTAACTCCAGTTCCTGGGGGTCTGAGGCTCTCTTTTGGTCTCTGTGGGCACCGGGCAGGTACATGGTGAATAGACATACAGGTAAAATATCCATACACATTTTTTAAAAAGTTGATGCCTACAAAACATGCAGGGATAAGAATGGAGCAGAGATTGAGGGAATGACTGGTCAATGACTGACCCAACTAGAGACCCAACCTATGGGAGAGAACCAACCCCGACACTGTTAATGATGCTCCAATATGCTTGCAGACAGCAGCACAGCATGGCTGTCCTCTGAGAGGCTCCACCCAGCAAAGGATCAAAACAGATGCTGAGACCCACAGCCAAACACTGGACAGAGACTGGGAAGTCTTGTGGAAAAGTTGGGGAAAGGATAGAGGCACCAGAAGGGGACAAGAACTATACAATAAGACCAATAGAGACAACTAACGCAGGCCCAGGGCAGCTCTCAGAGATTGAAATATCAACCAAAGGGACTGACCAGGCCCCCTACACTCATGGAGCTGACGGACAGTTTGGTCTTTATGTGGGTCCCTAGCAATTGGAGAGGGACTATCCCTGACACCCACTCTGTTGCCTACAATCGTTTGTATACCTTTCCCCTAACTTGGCTCCACTGACTGGCTTCAGTGGAAGAGGTTGCAGTTAGTTCTGAAGCAACATGAAGTACTGGGGCAGGTTGGTGGATGGGGGGTCCCTTTTCTGAGAAGAAGGGGAAGGGAGAATGGAGGCAGAGGGTGGGAGGGCAGGATTGGGAGTAGGGGAGAGGGACTATGAATTGGATGTTGAAATGAATAAACAAATAAAAAATAAAAATTGAGATAAACAAAGATCCAGTTATTCTCTAGAGTTCTGGAAGGTTGGTTATGATTCTCTCACCCTGACATTCTTGTTGGTTTTAGAAAGATAAATTTGTAGAGGCCTTTACAATGTTCTTGGAGGTAAATTTCTTCCAAATCCTTTTACAAAACCCATTAAAGACTGGCGTGTTTTTTAAAATATTACTTAGTCTGGCGATTATAATGATAGATTTCTTTTGAAATCTTGGAGCGACATCTATGTGATCATGATGTGTAATTTTTAGATGCATATATTATATTCTTTAAATCAAGTGAGCTAATATCTCATTTGAGGAGTTCTGCATTTATATTTGCAGATGTTCCCAGGCAATGGTTTTACTTTCTTTTTCTCATTTTCTCCAGTTGGTGAAATCAGATTATATCAGCTTTAGGAAATGAGATGGACTGCTGTAACTCATTGTCTATGTTCTCTAAAAACCTATATGAGATTATCTGTCCCTTGCAAGCTTGATTTGTTTTATTAAAATTATGAGGGGATTTGTTTTGTTTTGACACAGGGCCTTATGTAGCCCAGGCTGGCTCCAAACTCACTAAGTAGCTGAGGATGTCTTCAAACCTCTGATCCTTCTGCCTCCTCTTCCCAAGTCTGAGTCAGTATGCTCAGCTTAGTTGTAAATCTAATTCCTGTGATTTTGTTGTCCCTCAGATTGTAGCTTTTTGTTTTCTTCATGGCTCCGTGGGCTCTTTCATGGAAACTTGTTTTTTAAATTTATTTTACTTTATTTTATGCTTATCTATTACTTCAAGTTACATCTTTATCACAAACCCCTCCCTGCACACCTCCCATCCTCCCACTCTCTACCCCCAGAAACTTGTTTTTTGTTTTGTTTTGTTTGATTTTTGTTTTTGTTTTTTGGGTTTTTTTTTTTTTTGAGATAGGGTCTCTCTGTGTAACGCTGGCTGTCCTGGACTCACTTTGTAGACCAGGCTGGCCTTGAACTCACAGAGATTTATCTGCCTCTGCCTCCCAAGTGCTGGGATAAAGACATGGGCCACCATGCCCAGCTGTTTGTTTGTTTGTTTTTTTAACATTTTTAAAAATTAATTCAAGTTGCATTTCGATCACAATCTCCTCCCTCCTATCCTCCCGGTCCCACTATCCCCCCCCTCTTCTCCCTTTCCCTCCTATCCTTCTCTTCTTGTGAGGGAGTCCCCTTAATTCATCAGACACATGAGATCTAAGAGCTTTCTCTTACTCTGGTGCCTGACATGGCAGCACAGCTAGGGTAAAATGTCCCACTAACATGCAACAGAGTCCATGGCTGAGATGCCCTCAAACTTTTTTTTTTTTTTGCATCTGAACAGAACTACTATAGAAAAATATATCATGATAATTTCATCTACCTTTACAGAGTAATTTAAAAAAGTTTTCTTTTAATATTTAAAGTTGAAACCGTTTTTATTTTCTTCTGGTATTTTTATGGGGTGTGTGTGTGTGTGTGTGTGTGTGTGTGTGTGTGTTGTCTACTCATTTTTACCTGAGGCGTTCATCCATGCAGAGGGTTTACAAAACTGAAACGACATACAATTCTCCCTTTTCTGCCTTCTATGCAAGACCCTTCTTAGACCTACAATTGCTTACATACAGCAATGAGTCCAGCTCTTAGTGCTGGTCCAGCGCTCACTCAGGCTAGATCTGCTCCATAGAGGTGTGCAATTCCACTCTCTCTTCCTGGTTTTCTGATACCCTGACCCAGTGGTGTGATAGACAATCTCGAGCCTTTTTTCCCAGCAAACTGTGCAGCTGCTGTCCTAGACTTTTTAGGAATCTGTTTACAGTCCTTTACTTGAGAAGACTTCCCATTCCAATACATAATATATCCTGGGCCATTCTTTTGTAATAAAATACCTCCCCCCCCCCTTTAAAATATCTTTCTAGAGATGCCTTCTCTAAAGACAGTAAAAGAGAAAGTTGAATGAAGTCAAGAAGAAGGAATATCACGACACGAGAAGAATGGCTACTCAACAATCTGGTTGGTCCTGATGCTGTTTTATTTTGTTTTGTTTTCTACAGATAAGACTGTAATGAGGGATGAGTCCCTTCACATTTTATTTCATGCTGCTTGGATTTAAAATGTTGTATTGTTGGTATGAAACAAGAGGAAGCCGCCAGCTGCGGCTCTCAGCCCAGCTCCATTCTCCTGCAGACAGTGAGTGTTCTCTCAGACTGAAAACCTTCTCCTGTGTGTGTGTGTGTGTGTGTGTGTGTGTGTGTGTGTGTGTGTGTGTGT
>CAJQZJ010032188.1:14239287-14253349 GCA_907164525.1 Lophiomys imhausi
TGTGTGTGTGTGTGTGTGTGTGTGTGTGTGTGTGTGTGTGTGTGTGTCTCAGTGTCCCAACTCTCAGAACTGCTTTTCATTGGGGCTTCTCTTTCTTGGTAATCTTACTGGGCTGCTGGAAGTAACTGCAGTGGGGCTTGCTAATTTGATTCCAGTTTAAAAAAGGAAATTCCTCTGCACAGGAATTAAAAAAAAATTTTTTTAAAAAGACTTCAAGTTGTATACAAAGCAGTCAAGATTCTCTTCAGAGTTGCACAAATATTTAGATAAACTGTTTTCTCTTTCATCCTGGAACTTTTATTCACTATTTGATATCAGTTTTGTGTCTTGTTAAAGCTTTTTCATTTTTACTTTTGATTACTGGTGCTATGAATTGCTGGTACTTAAAATTTCTGACTACATAGATGGATAGAAGGCTCAGTGACTTAGAACATGTACTGTTCTAGAGACAATTTGGGTTCAGTTTCCAGCACCCAAGTTAGGTGGCTAACAACCCCCTGTACCTCCAGCCCCAGGGCATCTAATGCATCTGGCCCCTGTACACATCCACACTCCTGTGACACACCATCCCCCATGTACACATGATTAAAAATCTTGACAGTTTTCTGATTTCATCTAATAATAGAAACAATAGGGAAACACTCTCACGTCCAGTTGATATTCTTGTTGGACTGTTTCACCTTTAGATTTTTAGAATTGATTTCCCTTCCCCTAAATATACAATTTATTGGCTGAAACTAACATTTTTTTTCTTATTCCATAGTATCCAAGATATACCTAAGTGTCCTTGCATTTATGAGACTGAAAGTTGTTAATTGGTAAAAAGTGAAAACAAGTACTTTTTATTAGGACATGTCTGGTGTTGTCTCAGTTAAGTAGAATGCTTTGATAGTTGGTAGTTGGCAGTAGGTGTTCCTTTAAATTGAATAAAATGACACAGTAAATATTTAATAACATTTTTAAAAGTTAAAATGAAATATTTTTCTATCTCTGTATCTTTTACTTACTGGTAAGTTCAGATGCCTTTTTTTTTTTAATCCATGGAGTCGTTTATTTAAATGCAGTCTTTATTGCTTGTATTACTAACATAGTATATTGTTTTGATAATTTTTCTTAAACTGAATATTCCTCCAATTTCTGTGGCAAATGCCCTTGCTCACAGTGTATTATTATCTTCTAGCAAGTAGTTTAGTTCTCATTGTGCTTTGTTTAGCATTTTCTGTACATATTAAGAAATGAAGTTGACCTGTAGTTTATTTATATTCTGTTTCTCAGGTTTTACATCATAGATCATAATTTATGTAACATTTGATCTTTTTTCTTTCTATATTCAAAGTTGTTCATTTAATCCTGATGCTATTTCCTGGTACTTTTATTCACAATTTGATATCAATTTTGTGTCTTATTAAACTTTAGGCAATAGACCTATTGACTCAAACAGTTCTTCTACCTTTTGTGACATTATTTTCAAATTGTTTTTCAGATTCTTATATTTATGAATAATAACTACTTGTTACATAAAAGTCATTTTAATACAACTGTGTATTTGCTCATTTTATTTTGATCTTGGTTATATATTCTCACTCACTATTTGATTTAGTTGTATTATACTGTTGATTCATGTTTTCACTATTCCTCTGTTGTTAAGAGCTCAATTTTTCAGTGGACATATTTAATTTTAATTTTCCTTTTCTTATTGTTTTTTTTTTTTTTAGTTTGAGTTGCCTTTTGAAGTAGAAAATAATTGCCCTGTTTGTTTCCAAATGTCTCTAAATTGTCTGTGATGTCTCAGGCAGGGTTTTACATGCTAAAGAGGTAGATTAAGGTGGACAGGTCTTTGTTACCTCACAGTGTGTGTGTGTGTGTGTGTGTGTGTGTGTGTGTGTGGTGTGTAGTGTGTGTGTTTGTGACTCTGTATTAATATTTATACAGTACTATACATATTTATTATTTGAATACCTTTAAATTAATTTTCAAGTGGACAAAAAGTACTGTTAAGTATGGCATACTACTGTACAACAAAATCTGAAAGTTATGGCAAGAATTCCATTTCTCCCTTTCCTCCTGGCAACCAACCACCCCTCTCTGCTGTTTTAGAAACTATGAGTAAGGAACTTACACTACATTTCATTCTGGGTTGAATTGTTTTCTTCAGCAAAATGTCCTCCATGTTATTGGGCAGGACAAATACCAATTTATTAAGACTGAATAATAGTGTGTTGTGTATACACATCAAACTCTCTTTTGACAGTCATCTACTGATGGACACTTAGGTTGCTTCACATCTTAGCCTGTTATTAGTGAATAATGCTGTGACAGACATACGAATGAAAATATATCTTTTCACGATTCCAATTTCAATTCTTTTGGACAAGTATACCAGAAATGGTATAACTGATTGTTTAGAAGTCTGGTTTTCAGGTTTGTGGATTTTGTTTGGTGTTTTGTTTTGTTTTTGTTTTTGAGGAAACTCTTTATTTTCCATATGGCTGCATGGTTTTATATTCTTGCCAATGTCATACAAAGGTAGAACTGTGCAGACCCCCGTAAGATGTGTTGATGAGGTATAAAGGGAGGTCATTGTGGTTTGATTTGCAGTTCTCTGGTAGTAGAAAGACAGTGAGCATTGCTCATTACCTCACTGGCAAAGTCAGTGTCTTCTTTGGAGAATTACCTGCTCAAGTCCTTGGGCTATGTTTTAATCCATGGGACTCTGCTGCCGAGTTGTAGGGATTCTTCATGTGTTTTGGAGAGGAAGCCCATGTGGGTGCGTGGTTTACAGTCTTTTCGCTGTCATTTCTGAGTTGCCATTTCAAGCTGTTGATTGTTTACTTTACAGAGGCTTTGGGTTGGATGGAGCTCTGCTGATCTGTTTTGGCTCATGTTGCCTGTGCTTTTGGTGTTACGTTCACAGAATCATTGCCAACACCAGTGCCATGAAGTTTCCCTCTGACGTTTTCTTCTAAGAGTTTTGCTGTTTGGGGCCTTGTCTTTGCGCCTTTAGACCATTCTGAGCTGAAATGATGAGCTCATAAAGTAAGAGTATGATCTCATTTTTTTCATGTGTGGCTGTCCGGTTCTCCCAACACCATTTAGTGGAACAACTGTCCTCTCCCCTTGTCCTGTCCCAATGTCTCTGTGAGAGATAAATTGACTATTCTGGACTCTGTTTTGTTTCATCGATGTCCCTTTCGGTAACTTTTTAGTGTGTGTTGAAATCAGGAAGTGTGACACTTCCAGCTTCATTTTTCCTCTTCTTCAAAATAAACAGCTATTTAGATAGAGCTCTTTGTGGCTACCTATGAATACTAAAGTTGTCTTTTTAAGATTTTGGCCTTAAAAAAACTCTTTTAAAAATGATGGGCCTTGAATTGAATCTGTCAGTTGCTATGAACTGTGTGGAATATTTAAGAAAGTTGTCTCACAATCCATAAACATGGGATACATTTCCATTGCTTTCCTCCATTTGTTTAATCAGCATTTAATAGTATTCACTGTGCCGTGCCTTTGTTTATTCCAAGGTATTTATTCTTTCTGATGCTATTATAAAATAGGACTGTTTCTTTAATTTCCTTTTTGTATAAGTTTCCAGTGTATAAGAATGCAGGTATTTTTGTATGTTACTTTCATATCTTGAAACATTATTGAATTGGTTAATTTATTGGTTCCACTACTTTCTTAGTGGTGACTTTAGAATTTTATGTAAGATCATCTCATTTACAAATAAAAATCATTACATTTCCTTTTCATTCTGATTGGGTTTGTTTTAATGACATTCTTTGTGCTATTCCTAATATTACAGAGAAATACTGGTTTTTTTTTCTTTTTTTTTTTTAACCATAGACTATACTGTTAGCTGTGTGTTGTTTGGAGTATACTATGATTTAATGTATGACTTAAATGTATTTCCACTTCAAAACTTGTGTTGAAATTTAATTACCAGTGTATTGTGAAATGGGATGACTTTTAAGGAGTATTTAGGACATGAGGGGCTATTCCTTCACAAGTGTAGTTAATATCATCATTATATGAAGGTGAGCTCTCTCTCTCTCTCTCTCTATCCCTCTCTTTTTGCCCTTCTCCCCACCAAGTGATGATTCAGTAAGAACACTATCATCAGCAGCTGCCATTTTGAGCTGGGGTTCCCTCACAGTACCATGAGAAAGAACATTTCTTTCTGTATTCCCTGAATTTCTCAGATATTCTGTTACAGCTCAAAACAGATTAAGACAGGGTGTCTTTTTTAAAAATAAATTTATTTATTTATTGCTTCAGGTTACATCTCCATCATATTGTCCTCTTTCCCCCCTTCCCAGCCCCGCCCTCCCACCGTCTACCCCCTAACTTCCATCCCACTCCTCTGGAGTGGAGTGTCCCTACATAACAGTCCCCCGCCCCAGGTCAGCAGTCATATTAGGGCCAAGAGCCTCCTCATACACTGGGGGCCTACAAGGCAGCACCACTAGGGCAAAGTGTCTCACTGATAGGAAACAAAGTCAATGTTCATGTTCCCTTTGGTGCATTGGTTGTAGTATAGTTATCCTGTACTATATGGCTAAAATCTGATTATAAGTGAATAGATGCCATGTGCATCCTTCTGAGTCTGGGTTAGCTCACTCAGGATGAGCTTCTCTAGTTCCATCCATTTGGCTGCAAATTGCATAATTTCATAAGACAGGGTGTCTTTTGCCCCTTAAAATATATAGATTCTTTCCCTTGAGTTCAAAGCCAACCTGTTCTACATAGTGAGTTCTAGGACAGTCAAAGTTAGGGTTATATAGTTTGACACTATTTTTTGTTTAAGTTGATTAGTGTGTGAAAAACAAAATTTCTCTGTCATCCATGCATGTGAAGAAAAACTGTGACAAACAATGGCAAACAATAAGAACTAATATGTACAGTGTCTTCTCAGAGCCATTTTTATTTATGTGTTTCGAGAGGAAATCTCTTATAGCTCAGGCTGGCCTCAAACTATCTGTGTAGATCAGTTGTCTTTGAAATACAGATCCTCCTGTCTCTGCCTCCAGAGTGCTAGAATTAAGGGCATTGACCACCACACCTTAATGTGCATTTAGGTGGTTTTCTTTATCACATTTTATAGTTGGTGAAGCACCTTTCAGAGCTATTTTCACTCAGATCTCATAAGGATTCTGTGAAACTGGCAATGGGGCATATGATGTGAGTCCATTTTACATGTGAGAACATAAAGACTCCTGAAATTCAACACTGTATTCAGGTCCCCAGGTTTCAGTGGGTTGTCTGGAAGTTGAGACCAAGTCTCTTGCCTTTTAGTCCTATATTTATTGCACGATGTCACAATAATCCAAATCAATTCCGAACTGAAACACTTCAGTGTGGAGTCTTTTCTCGAAGTTGGCTACAAATGATATATAATTTTAATAACATATGCTTATTTCCAGAGAAAGGATTTTATCTCTGTTCTATGCCAATGTTATTTTAATGTGTGACATTACATAGCAGGCTGCATACTTTTCCATGAGAAAAAAAATTAGGAAAAAAATGTTTGCATGTATCTATTTTGGAAAATCCATTCTAATTTAAGGAGTTGTGATGATTGAAACCCCAGGACTTCAGAACACATTAGAATAAAAATCTTTGTTACATCTTGACTCTTTCTTGCCTCCTTTGAAGCCAAAGTTATTCTGATGAGAAGTCTGTGGAACACTCTCAAACGTCCATCATGAATTTAGTGAATGAAGTCCCAGGACAGGTGGGTGTCAGAACCTAGTGCCTTTCCTTCCTCCACGGTCATCACTGTCCCTTTCTCAATGGCCATCACTGTCCCTTCGTCAACGGTCATCACTGTCGCTTCTTTCAAGAGTGAGTCACTCTGTAACAATTGGAGTGACAGTAATACCCATCCTTATTCTACTTAATCCTTCTGAATTTACGAAGCCCATCCCCAACTACTTTTTATAAACTCTTGTGAGAAAGGCAGTCTGGGTAATGAACTCTATTTCACAGAAATGAAAATAGGATTGCAGATCAAGAGTCCTAGCTGAGTTCACATGTAGTTTAACCTTACACTCTTTGGATCTCCATGAAAGACCCTTTATGCCACTTCTTTTTGTGAGGTAGTGAGAAAGATCGTTTTGAGAACTAGGGATGTTAAACTTTACTTTCTTCCATTATGCCATGGTGAGATCATTGATCATCTCGCAATACTGTAGGGACCACATCAAACACCTTAAGACAAAAACGTAGGATGTAATTATAATCTACCACTATGAAGTATGCAGTGGAATTTGAGGGCTTAAAAATGAGAAACAAAAGCTGAAACACATTTATCTATCTGATTTCACTGGTGTTATTTTTGTAGCCAGTTGGGCATTTTCTTTTCTTGGTGCAATGCTCCTAAATATCGGTCATATTTGATGATAATGCAGTCACAGGTCAATGCTTACACACACAGAGCATTGACACCCAAGTCGAAATACTTGGATGCTCATGTGCCAATAGGTACCACATTTTCCACAAAAGTTACAAAGCAGGCTCCCAAAGTCAAAGCTGTTTCTAAAACAAGAGTCAGAATGCTGGTCTCCCAGGCCACATCCATAGGCAACATGAACACAAAGGCGGCCCTCCAGGGCTTTAGAAAAACTGTCCAGTTCCCTGGGTGGGAAATAAATCAGGATGTCTCAGCTTTGTTAGCCAAGGGTTGGGTGATTGCAAGGGAGCCTTTCTCACTTCTGAAAACAGTCTCCAAGTCACACAGTGGCTTCTTTCTTTTTCAACACACTGTGATCCTCACTGCCTAGCTGTGTGCTCTTTTTAAAAAAAATGTCTACTTGCTAACATCCTTTTTTGGAATGGAAAGTGGCAGGGAGGAGGTTTTCTGTTCTTGAAGGCTTAGTTAAGGTAGTGGGTGAAGAGCCAGTTGTGATGTGCATGTACTTTGCTTCTTACTGTCCTGACACTGGGTCTGGGATAATCAGACTATGCCTCTGCTCTTCCTGGTGGTGGGGCCACTGCTCTAATCCTCTGTGCATGTTGTGGCATCATCAGTGTGAGCATACTGGGGCAGCTGGGCTCTCCCTGTGTTCTGCAGGCTGTGGGGTCTCCAGTATGAGCATCCTGGTAATATACTCAGTCAGTATAGTCTTTTTCAGGAATGGGGTTCTATTCCTGCTTTCCACTCTTTTGTGGGTCTCTGCTTTCTAGAGGGATCAGACAGTGCTCACCAGGAGGAAGCATGGCTTAGGGAAAGGGGGAAAGCATATCTCTATAGAGCAGCATATTGAGCCTTAATTATGCTGGGGAAAAATCAGGGAAACCAGACAATGTCCCAGGGTGGAGAATGGAAAGTGGTAAATGCTGTTTTCAGTTTGGACATGCAATAAGATGCCTGTGAGTCTCTGATCCCTTCTGCCTCTTATAAGAGTAATACAGACTACAATTTCACTGCCCCCAAGAGCAATGGAATATGAGCCACAGTGGTGAGCTTCGTGGGTAGTTTAAAAGTTGTCAGTAACCACAATTTTTTTAAAAAGTAAAAAAAAAAGAGTCAAAATTAATTGTAGCAATGCATTTTATTTAATCCAATATAATCTAAGCGGGATCATTTCAACATGTTATCAGTAAAAACACCACTGAGGTAATTTTAAACTTTTTCTCCCATGTAGGCTTGAGAATGTGAGTCTGTTTTGTTCTTATAGCACAAACTGTTTGAGGCCAACCACAATTAAGGGCACAGTAGGTGCATAGTGCTACTCTATTGGTGAGTGCATTTATGACCTGAGGAACAGGACAACTAGGGGTGAGAACCCTGTAGCTTCTGCTTCGGGCAGGAGCAACTGAAAGATAGAGAATGAAACCAGTATGGCTGCTGTCTCCCACAAAGAACATCCTTTATTGTTTGTATCTTTTAGTGGTTCCATTGGCATGCTCAGAAACTACCTATCAAATAGTGAAGCAATAGCCTTAGCATTTACTAATTCCTTACCACCTCTGCAAGATCCAAATCCCTCATCCTGTCATTTGATATCCTTCTCCATGTTGACTGTGTTGACTCACCTTTGCCCATGGTGAGTTCTTTCATCTTCCCATGCCTACCATTGTACCAGATCTGCTTTTTTGTTTGTTTGTTTTTGAGGCAGAGTCTCATGTAGCCTAGACTGATCTCAAACTTTCCATATAGCCAAAGATGACCTTGAGCTTCTGATCCTCTTGCCTTCACTCAGCAAGTGTTGGTATTCCAGGTATGTGTCAACATGTTTAGTTTATATAGTGCTTAGGATCAAGCCCAGGGCCTTGTGCATTCTAGGCAAGAATTCTACCAACTGAGTCACATCTACAGCCCAGCTCTGTTTTTAAAAATATAACAGAGTTCTCTTTGTGACATGTTTAATTGCCTAGTGTTTTCTTTTTGAAGGATCACTAAAAGAAGGCAGCTATAAAATGACTTGTATATATATACCTTATTTAACGTGTGTGTGTGTGTGTGTGTGTGTGTGTGTGTGTGTGTGTGCATGTGTGTGTGTGGTAGGGGTATGTATGGGGTGGTGAGTGTACTCAAAGCATATACATGCAGAAGTCAGAAGAGAAGTTCAGGTGTCTTCCTCTCACTTTTCCATCTTAATTTTTTTTTAATAATTTATTTTTTATTTCTTCAAGTTACATCTCAATCACAATCCTCTCCCTACTCGCCCCTCCAGTCCCACCCTTCCACCATCCTCCCCCTCATCCTCCCATCCTCTTCTCTTCTTTTTTTTTTTTTAGATTAAGGTATTTCTTTTTTCCCCCCAACAGCTCTCCCTTTCAGTCCAAAAAATGGTTCTTTTTCTTATAACTATAAATACAATACAAAACAACAGAAATAAATAGGCCACAATTATAAGAGTTATATGGCTTAGCATACATTCCAAATGTGCAGTCCAAGGCAGTGTCTCTTTTAAGTCAATGTCTCTTACTGCATTCCAGCTGACAGGCTTGACCAATGAGCTCTCAGGAGCCACCTGTCTTTGTTTCCCAGGACTGGGGTTATAGGTATGAATGACCATGTACAGATATTTTATGTTTCATATTTGCCTTGCCCATACCTAAATTATCAACAAACTTTTAGTACCTTACAATTGATGGATAACCCTAACAGTTCAACTTAATGTTTACTGAAGCAACTCAATAGGATTTTTATCGTCATCCTTTTTTATGTATCACTTAATTAAACCATGTGTCACAATGACAAATACAACTGGTCTGAATAGGTTTGGCAGGAACTAAGGTGTGTCTGGGTAAGCTTGGGACTCCTCTGTGAGGAGTGGATATGGGCGGGTATCCCGCGGCATTGCAGAAGCCTCAGGATTCAGTCTGTGTTTACCTGTGCTGTGTCTTGCAGAGAGACTAGGAAGCTTGGGTTCAGTGGGTGTGTGAGGTAGCAATTAGGGATGCCCTGCTGATTCTGGCTGATCTGCCTTGCTCCTGGCTTGTATCTCCCCTTGGAATCCCTGCTGCTCATTCCTTCTCCTATCTCTTGCTGTTAAAAGTCATGAATAGGCAGAACAGTAGTCCCCAAAGATGGCCACATCTTCATTCCTAGTATCTGTGAATATGTTATGTCACATGGCAACAAGGACTCTGCAGCCCTGTAAAGCCAAAGATCACGAGATGGGAAGATTATCCTGGATTCTCTGGGGGCTCCAATCTGATCTTGATCTCTCCACGTGGGTCCTCGAGAGCGGGGTAACATTTCTGGTGGCCTGTGGAGACACATGTGTCAATGTGAGAGGGCTTTGAAGTCACTTTGTGCATTTGTGTTTTCACTGGCTGTGCGTCCTAATTTGTGTTGTACTTTGTCCAGTTATTTTACTTTAGTTTATAGTTTCTAATTTTCATTGTGAGAATTCCTTTGTTTTTACCGTGTGAAAAGAAGCAAGAATAAAACAGAAGCCTAGAGAAAGGCTTGCGTGGTTTTCTCATCTAGCAATGTGCCTCACCCATAGTGGATATGCTTAGATAAGTGCAGATAGACTAATAACTTCCATTTCTTCCCATCGCTAGTACTAATTACACCGTTTGATACTTGTGCCTTCTACCTGAAATGTTTGGAAATCCTCTAACTTCTGTATTCCCTGAAGGGACAATAAAGGGAACATAAGTCAGAAGAGATGATGCCACTCTACTTATAAGTGTGTGAGTCATAAACCCAAGGAAGGGAAGGGGGAGCTTCCATTCCATCTTGAGAGACATGGTGAGGGATAGGGACACTTATGAGGCATGTTAGCGAGAGCCTGGGATTTCCAAAGCGGATTTTACAGAATCAGGTAAGCAGAAGCAGCATTTGACTACAGTGAACATCTGGTTGGAGGCTAATCATGAAATGGTATCAGCCATGTTCTCATTAAGTTTTCCTTAATTCCATTGCTCGAGTCAAGTCATAACTTTGTAGATACAAAGATGTGGAAAGACAGTAGTAAAAAATAAAATTAAATAGAATACAAGCTTGTAGAAATTCTCAGAGGTTTCTATGTTCAGGTTTTTAAAGCTTCATGCTTCTAATGTTTACTTAATGTATTTTGCTGTTTTCAAAGCTGTAAAAAGGGAATCCTCAAATACCTTACTTATATGTATGAAGTTTCATAATGAAGCCCACTGTTTTGAATGAATGTATCCTAAAATGTAACCAAACAAATGATGTATAATGAAAAGGAGTATAAACTAACAGCTATGAAGGCAGAACACTCTGCAACCCCCTCACCTCGAGGTCTTCTACAGATTCACTCCACTGTGATTTCACAATCTTTTCAATGTTCATAAACATCATGAAAATTATAGACTTCAGAAACTTAGAAAAATTATCAAAATCTCCCTTTAGTCATTTTCTTTTTGGCAATACATTCTCAGTTCCCCTTTCCCATCTTTTTAGTTGGTCATATATTATAAATAGGTTAACATTTTGAATATTTACTTCTTATTCCATCTGGTCATAATTCTTTCTTTTTTCTGAAGAAGCTGAGGGTAAATTATAGATGATATATTTAATGGAAAGGTGGGTTCTAGGAATCTATAATTCCATAATAATACAGGTCTTTGGACACTTCCACAGTGGACTGTTAAGAATTGTAATTCCCCAGCCTGGAGGTCCTGCACAGAGTGATGGGCGCTATTCCCTGCTGGGTCAACCGGTACAGTACAATCTGTCCACCTGCCCACACTTGCTCCATAGCCAGTCGACTTACACCGTGCACCAGGGACAGAGTGAATTGAAGCACGGAAACCAAGACAAGAGTGAAGCACTCAAGTCTGCCCCCACTGACCTGGGGACAGCAGATGTGGTGCTGGGAAAGGTGCTGGAGGTGATGGATCTCTTTGAAGGAATCACCCCTACAGAGGCGGACAAACTCTTCACCCAGGTTGCCATGTCTGGCACCAAGATCCACTGGCTTAAGGATGCGCAGGGGCTGCCTGGTGCAAGTGAGGGGGGGGGGAACAACAGTGGGACTGCTGAGAATGGCCACCACGCAGACCTCGCTGCCCTGTACACGATAGTGGCTGTGTTCCCCAGCCCCCGTGAGTAGCTTCAAACTTCGAGTGGCTAAAAAAGAACTACGACCTAATGATTCTGGAGCGAGCTAGCTCCCTCCCAATAAATGGAGGTGGGAAGGGACTGGCACAATAGGAGTGGGGACCAAGCTGAGGGAGCCAAGGCAGAACGACTGGGCTAGAGCCTACTACAGTGGCTGAAGAGAAGCAGACAAATTCAGTCCCTGGCATGCGACTCCTTTCTAATCCCTTGCCATGGGTCGCCCTTTTCCTTGGTTGGTCCCCTTCTGTCTCCCTCTCCTTCCCAATCTCTTCTATCATTTTTTAAATCTCCCACCATGAAATTTATTTCTTTCATATTTTTTGGCCAAGTAGAATTGAGAGGGTCCCACACTCCCCACTTCTCCCATTTTGTCACTATCCCAACCTCCCTTTCCTCTTTTAGTCTTCACCATATTTATACAGACAGAATTAAGAAACATAAATTGATTTCCCATTCTCTCACTTCCCCCATCTTGTCTCCCCAAACCTCACAGTTAACACTTGAGACTCCCCACGTCCAGAACTCGTGTACGTTGTTTGAGGTCTGTGCCATAGGAGCAGACACAGTATTTAATTGCACATACAGATGTTTGCTGGGTATATTCACTGCAAATTTTATTCAATCTGTTTTTTTGTTTGTTTGTTTTTTGTTTGTTCGGGGAGTTACTTGGTGGCAGAGGTTGGTTTTGTTTATAAATATTTAAACAAAAAACCTATACCAAAAAAACCCTGTTATTTCAATTTCTGAGATACAAAACTTTTAACACTTTGACACTGGATATAAGACAAAATATATGCTTTTAAAAATTATGAAAGACTCTCTTTGAAGAAAGCACTCACCTTTGAGAAAATGGGACTAGAAGAATAATCCACTCTGCACATTAGACTCTACCAACATGCAACATTTTGTGCATTGCACAGCAGCCCTGAGGTTGTCTGCCATGCCATGTCCACATGAGCATTTATTAGTGATTTCAAATTCAAATGACTAAACTTAAGGTTACACATTTCAATGTTTTACTAAGTGGAATTTCCAAGTGTCGAATTCTAAGGAATAGTATTTCCTTATTTTAGACTGTTTATAGGAACTTTCAAGAAATTAAAGGCAGAGAAAAATCATATACATTAGAATATAGAGTCAGGAATGGTTGTTGGAGGTAGTGACTTCCACTGTGTCAGACAGAAACAGAAAATGTCTGTCTTTTGGAATAGAGCAAGCAGCATGGGAGCTCACTGAACTTTGCTCATCTAATGCCTTGGTTTTTTTCCTGACTTAATGTTATTAGTAATGTCTACTTCTCCAGACATTTCCCCTTGTCACCTCTACTGACTTCCATAACCTGCACTTCCCCTCAGATTTTAATGATTGTCAATGAATTACTAGCAGAAGGTATTTATATTTGGTTTCCTGTCTAGAACCACATGAAATTAATGATAGTTATTTTTCCATTTAACTATAAATAAGAAGTAGTTCAAACTAATGAATATTTTCCATAAATACAAAGACATTATTATTGTTGTTGTTGCTGTTGTTTATATTATTTATAGGAGACCGAGTTACTTTAATCACAAAAATTTTTAATTGAAAATTGTAGCAGAGGGTGAAGAGTAAACATCAGAGCAACATGGATTTTAGATCTTACAAGGTCCACAGCCTAGTGCTCAAAAATTCCTAAAAGAGACCGTAGCAGGAGAGGACATGAGTGTTTCCACTCCACCATGGAGAACATATCAATAAAGGAATAGTCTCATAAATAATACACACTAGAACTGTAGAAACATAGCCCTGTCCTTGCAGGGTGACAGGTGTCGTAGGGTCTGAGAGAGCTGCAAGGGGCGGAAGCTGGTTAGACAATCTTTTGCACCATAAGATCACCACCTCCCCCTCCCCCATTGACCTTAAACAAGACTTGCTGGGCAACTACATGATCACCCAGCTCAAGTTTCTACTGGTTTGTAAGTGCTTTTTAGGACACATGGCCAGACTGTGGAGACACATACCTCTGGCTTCTGTGTCAGGGGAGTATATAAGGTCCAATGTTCTTGATGGACCTTTTCTTGTTTCCATTCCAGAGAGGGGACCCCTTCAAAAGTATGATTCCTGTCTCCTAACTCCTTCCAGACTGCTCAGGGGTCAAGTTCCATGCTTTGTATTTGACCCACTTATTTTAAGACAACTCATGTTGACATACACTCTTTTTAGATGTGTAAATTAGAAAAAAATGAATTCTCCAAAATAATTACATTAGCCAAAACAGTATATTGGTGTGATCAAGCAGACCTTGGGAAAAGTCTGAGGATTGCTCATTACATCATCACAAGGTCTCTGAGGCTTGCTCATTACATCATCACAAGGCCTCTGAGGATCGCTCATTACATCATCACAAGGCCTCTGAGGATCACTCATTACATCATCACAAGGTCTCTGAAGATTGCTCATTACATCATCACAAGGCCTCTGAGGATTGCTCATTACATCATCACAAGGCCTCTGAGGATTGCTCATTACATCATCACAAGG
>CAJQZJ010032188.1:14253359-14263585 GCA_907164525.1 Lophiomys imhausi
ACATCATCACAAGGCCTCTGAGGATTGCTCATTACATCATCACAAGGTCTCTGAAGATTGCTCATTACATCATCACAAGGCCTCTGAGGATTGCTCATTACATCATCTTAAGTTCTCAATGGTGCTTTCTAGTTTCTTCACACTGGAGCTTGCTATTCCAAATGGCTTAAATACAAAGTGGTGAGAGTTGTCTGGTCTGCCAATCACTGACAAAGCCACGTTAGTGAGTCCCAAGTAAGCACAGGGAGCTAGAGGTAGTCGAGATGATCTGTGAATGAAAGTCTTTTGAATAAAAAAGGTTAAGGAATCAAGGCATCCTCAATTTTTTTTTTCTGAGACTACCTTGCCACTGAGTTATGCTTTTAAGATTGACTTGCTTGCTTTCATGGCTTTATGAAAGACAAAATGGCATGATGGGCAGGTGTCATAGGCATTCAAATGCCAAACAGGGTGTGTTGTGAGGTGTGCGTACGCTATACCATTGTAACGTGACCTCTGAACTTGCAGTTCATCATGGCGATCTGGCTTTCTTGGTACTTTCAAGCAATAACACACTGATTCTCTGCTGAACCTTTCACTCTTTCTTTCCTGGTTTTCAGTTGGCCAGCCCTGTGATTTTAAACCCACACAGCTTCGTGTAGCTTCCTTCTAACCATTTCTCCCAACAATCTGTGTTGCCTTGATCATCCTTCACCAGAGGAGCTGAGTTAGTAGGGTGGAGCCAGAAAATAGTCCCACCAGCCAGATTGTCCCATAGCCTCTCAGGAAGGGTAGCAGGACACTCTGGTTAGCTCTGGTGACTTCAGCTGGAGTCCTCGGTGTTCCCCAAAAAGGAATAAAGTGTCAGAAACAGATTGGTTGCTGAATGGAAATGTAGTACTATTATTATTTTTTATAGCAGCCATGTCTATATTTCTGAAGCTGATTTACTTTTTAAAGACTTTTAAAATAAGTTATGGTACATCAAAATATCCACCATCAAATGTACCCATTTTCAACATCTTAGCTGTTTATTACTAGTTGTTTTTCAAAATAAATGTTTTCTTTCCCTTTTGGGACTGCAGAGTTTCTGGAGGTAAAGAAGGGAGCCAGAATCTTGACAAAAGGGAGCCCTTTCTCACCACAAAAGACAAGTGAGAAACAAAGGCAGTTTAACCAACCAAACAAAAATGCCACCACACATCCTGACTCTCCCGGGGTAACTTGTATTTGTTGGGGGTATTGTCTTTAAAATGCCATTAAAGTGGGTTTGCACATCCCCAGTGTTTCAAGTTCAAGTTTGGAATGGTGGACAAAATGAGATTTCCAACTCATTTATTTTGGGGACTTTTCCCCACTGTGTGTCTTCAGTCTGGTTGACAGACCTTCTCCTAATTTTGTTGTTCTGTGTTTTTTTTTCCCCCTCTTATTGAGGATGCTATTGGGTGAAACTTCTAATATGTGAGTCATGTTGGCAGAGAGGGGACAATGACCATTTTATGTCATGAGATCTTTCAAGGGTTTTGCATCCCTGATTGATTTATCACTCTGATGTCCCCCATCCACACCCCATGTATTGTTATGGCACAGTTTAAGATACAAGAGAATTCTATTCTAAAACCTATTTCTTCCACACACACTGTCAGTTTACCTTTGCATCCAGCTGATGCTTGACTATAGAGACATCATCAGCACAGAAGCAAATCCCCTTCTCTCCCTTTCTCTGTTATTTTGGTTGCACCTGGGTCAAAGACACATTTTTCCTCTAGAGTGCAGGTTTAGTTGACTGGTTATAGGCAGCCCAGAACTCATGGTGGGGATTACCAGCAACAGACTTTCCTCCCTAGAGCACTGGCCATTAACGAATGCAACTTCTTTCCATGGCTCTGCATTATCCTTAAGCCTCCAGACAAATGCGGCTGGTATCTTCTGTCTTCTGGCTCAAGATGTTAGCCATTTTGCTTGCCGCCAAGTCTCACTGTCTACCTTTTTTCTCATCTCAGCCTAAGGAGGTGTTTCATCTTCAAGATGTCTCCTCAGTGTTGTCCTTCCGCATAGGAAAATTTTCTTTTTCTTTTCCACTCCTTCAGCATTTTGACCACACTTCTTACTGGTGCTTCTGGGTTTTCTCTCTTTGTCCCTGTGGTTAATTTAGTCGTTTCCATATTAGAGCATGGAGTGGGGGGTGGAACAGGAATGATGTTGAATTTTCTTCACATCTTCCTAGTCTCAGACACAGACTCAGGACTCAGAGATGGACAGAAATGAAGAGACCATTAAAAACAGCAGGTCAGACTTTCTGTGGAATGTAACATGACTAGAGAGAGGGACTTAAGAGTGTCACTGTTAGTATCCTTGAGGCCTTGTAAAGACTTTTCACCATAGTGGAAGCTTCTAACCACAGAAACTTTAAGCCATGGAAGGCCCATTAGTTGATGTCCAGGGTACCTTATGAGATAAACCTAGAAATTTCTTCCCATGCAAGGGTTTATGCAACTCCAGTGCGATGGCCCCAAGGCTCCTGGAAGACTCCCAACAACAATGATAAAGATAGATTCTACTTTGAAGAGATACCCACCCACATGATGCTCCCTCTTTAATTTCGAATAAAATGAGTACTAAATGCTAATGGTAACATTGGACTATCCTAGATATAGTATAAGGTATTTTATATATATATATATATATCATAAGCCCAGCTCTGTAGCAAACTTTCTAAAACTTTACTGGTGGAATACTTTACTGGGTTTGCAAATGCTGCTTGTCACTGGTTGTCTTTCAGGAGTCTTGCCAATACCATGTGACTTTCGATACATTTGTCCACTGAACACAGCCTTTTTCCTTAAGTCTCACATGTTGCCCAAATGCTCTTTTTCCCCATGACAAGCCAACTTGTGGTTTCTTTGAGTTCTGCTCATACTCACCCCCCAATCAAATGTTCCCAGGTTCAGGTCAAGTGTCTTAAGCGCTCTACAGCACTGAAACCCTGCATGAAGCACCTCTGGGCAGAGTGTTTACCTTCTTTCTAACCAGTGGCCCTCTCTCATGTCTTCTTTTTCTGATCCATCATTCCTAAACCTTACGTTCAATATTGCACTCCCAGGTAAGGTATATCCACTGATTCTCCATTGCTTATCGAATTAAAGTTACAAAGAAAACTTTAAATTTATTAATTATCTGAAATTTGTCACAAATACAGAGAAAGAGAGAGAGAGAGAGAGAGGAGGAGAGAGGGGAGGGAGAGAGAGAACTCTATTTGTGTTTTCTTAGAAAACAGGAAAGTAATTGTCTTAAGGCCATTTATACAAACTAGCACAGGCTGTACCAATGCCAAAAGAAGAAGCTTTGAGTTCAGCCGAGACCCTTTTTATCTCCTGATGCTGGAAGGAGCTTTGATTTATGTTGCAGCCTTGACTTGCCACCATAGTCCTGAAACCTGTAATAATAAATCACATCAGCAAGTAAACACACTGGCTGTGGCTTCCAAAGTGCCTTTGTTTGCTTGTCTCTCTCCCCCTCCCTCTTTTTCCTTCCCCCTCCTCCTCTCCCTCTTGACTCCTCCCCCTCTCATTTTGTCTATTTTGCTTTCTAAGTAATTTTAAACATCATGCCTTATTAAAGCTTCAGGAATACCATGTGTAGTAGTTTGAGTAGATGGTGTTATGGTCTTGTAAAATTATGCTTAGGCCATGGCATTAAATTGACTTTCAACTAAAAACTGTTTATTGTGAAAGAAATCCAACCCATCTTTGCTTGGAGTCCTGGCTTACTTCTTACTAGTTGTGTGATTTGTGACTTACTCTGTCTGAGACTAGTCCTTCGTTTGTTCACTTGTGTATTTGTGTGAGGGTTAACTAAGTTAATTCATATCAAACACTTATGAAATTCTTGTCCCTTGGTGATTTCTTGACAAAGGGGTGGCCTGCCCCAGAAACACCCCATTCTTCCCTGAACTCCTTTTGTTCACATTGGTAGTCAAAGTTTACCTTTCTATGAATTAGTTGGGGTTTGATGATGCCATTGGCTTGGGGATCTGTACCAAGACTTCAATGACCCCCGTGCCTGGAATTGTTTGTTTTTGCTTTCTTCCTCAAAATGTTGCTAAACAGAAGCTCAGAGACAGCTTTAAAAGTTGAATCTTCAGGGCCATTGTCAATATCCACGTGACTTTTGGCAAGAGGGTGTCTTCCCTAATTGCTTTCTACCTCACCTTTTTGAGACAGGGGTCTCTGTCGCTGAACTTGGAGCTCACCAATTGGCTAGACTGGCTGTCTGTCAAGCTCCAGAGACCCTCCTCTCTCAGCGCCAGAGTTGGGATTACAGGTGCCTGCTATCACCCTGACTTTTTTTTTTGATGGATGCAGGAGTCTAAAATCAGTCCTTGGGCTTGCCCAGGGCTAGCACTTACTGACTGAGTTATCTCCCTAGCCCTTTTTGGGTTACCTTTCTACCAATACCTGTGATCTAGGTCACTCCTGGGATGAGAAGGAGTCAGAAAGATTCTTCGACATCTCCTGTACTTTCTTGGGGACTTGTACTGCACACTCCATGATTTCCTTAAAGACAGTGTTTCTCATCTGAAATTGTCCTTACTCAGGCTCAGCATACTTAATTTTTTTTTAACACAGGGTCTCACTATTGAATTCAGTCTGGCCTAGAACTCTCTATGTATAACAGGCTCATCTAGAGTGCACAGATAGATATTCTCCTGCCTCTGCCTCCTAAAGGTGGGATCCAGCTTGGGCCACCATGCTCAGATCAGCACACTTTTTATAGTGTATCATTCCTAAAGAACATGGATTTTAAAATCTTTCAGAAAGCTGTTCAGGTAACCCAGTCATGACTGACTCATAACAATATTCTGCCCCTAAGTTTCTTCCTATTCAAAATGTTGCCCAAACCATAGCAGGATATGACCTGGGAGCTCATTAGAAATGCAGAATTTCCATTTGCATTTGATGCCTGGTAACCTGCTGAGTCAGAATCAGCAGAATTTATTTCAAAAACAACAACAAAACAAGCTCCTTTAGGGAAATCTATGACCAATTAAGTTACATTAGAGAAATAATGGTCTACAAAGGTCTACAAGATATTCCCCGAGTCTACCCCATGCTCAAGCCAGCCTGAAAGATGCAGTAGTGGGTTGAATGTTATCTACTTGTTTGGCTCTTGGTGTTGTCTCACCTAATTTTATTTCAGTAGCTACCCATTTCTCTGGCTCCCCATTTACACCATTACAAAAATATTCCAAAGCTAACTTTTGGGTTCCTGACTTACTTGCTTTGATTCCCATTGAGAAGATCAGGTCCCCCTTTCTGATACGATTTTCCTGAGACTGCAGTTGTTGAGACTCCCTGTGTCTACCTGGTGTCATGGACTACTCAATGGGCAAACCCTCACTACTGCCTTAGGAAGAAGAAACTTACAAAAGTATCTCTTAGAATTGTGTCAGGACAGGAACTCAAGCAGGGAAGGAACTTGGAGGCAGGAGTTGATACAGAGATTGTGTAGGGGTGCTGCTAACTGGCTTGCTCCTCATGGCTTGCTCAGCCTGCTTTCTTCTTCTTCTTCTTCTTCTTCTTCTTCTTCTTCTTCTTCTTCTTTTTAGATTGCACATTTTTTTCAACATTTATTTATTTCTTCAATTTATATCTCAATCACAGCCCTCTCCCTCCTCCCCTCCCGGTCCCACCCTCCTACTCTCCTCCCCCTCTCCCTCCTATCCTCTTTTTAAAATTTTTAAGGTGTATCGTCTCCCCCAATATCTCCCCCTTTTAGTCCAATAAAAGGCTCTTTTTCTTTTCTTTCTTTTTAAAAAAATATTTATTTATTATTTCAGGTTACATCTCCATCACAGTGCCCTCTTTCCACCCCTCCCAGTCCCGCCCTCCCACCCTCTACCCCCTATCCCTTCCATCCCACTCCTCTGCAGTGGAGTATCCCTACATAACAGTCCCCCTACCCAAGTTCAGCAGTCATATGAGGGCCAAGAGCCTCCTCATACACTGGGCGCTTACAAGGTAGCACCACAGGGCAAAGTGTCTCATTGATAGGTAACAAAGTCTATGTTTCTGTTTCCTTTGGTGCATTGGTTGTAGTATAGTTATCCTGTACTATATGGCTAAAATCCAATTATAGGTGAATAGATGCCATCCTTCTGAGTATGGATTAGCTCACTCAGGATGAGCTTCTCTAGTTCCATCCATTTGGCTGCAAATTGCATGATTTCATTGTTTCAGATGGCTGAGTAGTATTCCATTGTGTAGATGTACCACAGTTTTTTAATCCATTCTTTGGTTGAGGGGCATCTGGGTTGTTTCCAGTTTCTAGCTATTACAAATAAGGCTGCTATGAACATATATGAGGAAACGTCCTTGTGATTTTGTGTGGAGTCATTTGGATGTATACCCAGAAATCGTAAGGCTGAGTCTTGAGGTAGAGCTATTCCAAGTTTTCTAAGACATCGCCAGACTGATTTCCATAGTGGTTGTATAAGCTTGCACTCCCACCAGCAAAAAAGGCTCTTTTTCTTATAACAATAAATACAATATAAAACATTAAGAACAATTAGGCAACAATTATGAAAAGTATAAGGAATAACATTCCCAATGCCCAGTCCATACATATTTTGCAACTAATAATAATATTCTATTTTCTATCTCGATGAGTTTGAAGTTCTATACCTAACTTAGTTTCCATCCTAAACTGCATTACCAACTTAAAAATATCTTCTTAGACCTAGAACATCCTTTTAATTCCTAAACAACTTACAACTTAATGGTGAGACTATAATTATCTAGTCTTCAACCACATCAGAAACCTGAGAAAGATAAATGTATCTGAATAAACAAGAAGTGCAGAGCAAGCAACTTCCAAAACTAAGAAATGACAGACAATTGTCAGCCTGCTTTCTTATAGAACCCAGGAACACTAACCCAAGGATGACTCCACCCACAATGGACTGAGACCTCCCCCATTAATCACTAATTAAGAAAATGCCCTATAGATGGATCTTATGGAGGCATTTTCTCAATTGAGGTTCTTTCCTTTCAGATAACTCTAGCTTGTGTCAGGTTGACATAAAAACTATCCAATACAAACACTCTTAATGATTAGTCCATCTTCACTTATGCTAACGAGCTAACATATATTTTCTTCCATGTCATTTGAATATCTGTGTGCATGTTTATGTATCTACAC
Organism: Lophiomys imhausi; assembly: GCA_907164525.1. Classification (NCBI taxonomy): domain Eukaryota; kingdom Metazoa; phylum Chordata; class Mammalia; order Rodentia; family Muridae; genus Lophiomys; species Lophiomys imhausi. The sequence continues at coordinate 14,260,539 of CAJQZJ010032188.1, forward strand.
AATTGGTCCTCTGTATGCCTAGGTTCTATATCTGCAACTCTGGGTTAAAAATACTAAAGAAAAAATGGCACTGTATAAATACTGAGGATATGAGTGTGTTTATCATTTACACAGCATATATACATATAAATCCATGCAGGATAAGTTTATATCAACAATGGCTCATATATCTGTTGCTTATTAAGAATGAAGTTCTCCAAATGATTAGGTGATTCCTTCAAAACTTTCTGCTTCCTTGTCTCTCCCTTCTCCCCATGCAATGATAGATATTATGTGTCTTAAAAAAGGTGAAGACTTAATCCCTGACCTCTCATTGCCTTGCTGTATTGCTCTGTTCTGTGAATCTGAGAGCACAGTCTGATGGAGAAATTTAAAACAAATGCTTGTTGGCCAGATATTGATGGCTCCACAGATAAGCAGTGTGGTAACAGCTGCTTTCTGACTACTGCTGGCTGAGAAGGAAGTAGTTGGGAGGATTCTTTTGCACCAAGGCACTGTGTAGAGGCTGGTTTGGTTAGGTAAGCTCCTGGTCTCAGAAGAGCCAGGTTTGCCCAGCTCCTCCACAGAATCAGTCTTGCATCCTTGTCCAATGTGATGGGAGTGAAGCCACACAAGGTCTCAGAAGACTGCTTCATGGTGAGAGGGTTACATTTTCCTGGGATTCTAACCTTTAGGAAACTATTTCACAGAGACTAGATCATAGTTTTGTTTTTAAAAGTATAGTTACACTTGCTATTCTCTAGAACACAGAAGTAAGTTATGATTTAGAACTTTGTGATTCAATGTGATAGTCTCAATATTTGAACTGTGGCCAATCCAAGTCCAGATGTGCTGTTAGTGTGATTCTCATGCAAAATTTTGGCAACTTGGAAATAAAGTTGCAAAGTATTTTATTAAAGATGTTTTTCCCCTGTTGAAATGGAAATGACATTTTGGGTATATTGAATTTAATACTGATATTAATTTTCTTTTTTATCTGTACTTACCAGAAGACTTAGAATGATGTGTATGACTTGGTTTGCATTTATATTGGGTGAAGATTATCACATTTCTATATAGTGATACTGCAGTGATACAGGGATACTTAGCAGTCCATCTCAGCAAACTGTTTTTCTATTCTACACAGAGGTCACGTTTATGACAGAATTAAGGCATATCACTGTCAAGGATTCTACTACTGCTAGGGCATGGACAGGCTGGCATTGTGTCACCCCCCTGTCGTCCAGTGTCTTTCATGCCTCTGAGTTTCTGTTTGACTGGAAGAGGCATGTTGTTGTCTAGCATTCTTCACTCCTACCTCCCCAACAGATGTCTTCTTTCCATCAGGGTTTCCATATCTTCACCAGTTCCTTCCAGTGATTTGATCTTTGTGTTCCATAGGTTATGCTATGAATGCTATGCTATGGGTGTCTGCCCTTTATCCTTTCCATATATGCTAATTATTGTAAAGTACTCTCTGCTTATGCAAAACAAGAATCGCTATTATATCTACTTGATGAGCTGGTTTCCATAGTGTAGTGGTTATCACGTTTGCCTCACACATCTACTTGATGATACCCGGTAGCAACACTGGGACCTTCCTTTACCTGTGTCTGCATTTATATAATATTCCTTCAAGTAGTCTTGACATTTTTAAGTTGATTTATTTTATTTAGTAGGCAAATATTAGGTTTTATTATTTGACCCAACTCGACTCTTTGAATAGATGCTGTACTCATCAGGCTTCAATAAGGGAACAGAGTCAATAGGATGTTTGATGGCACTGTAAGCTGTTTGCATGCTTTTCATAAAGCAGATACGTTTATATACATTTTCACTAATTTTCTTTTTGATGCATGTTCTTACATTCGAGAGAATCAGGTTTTTATAACATGGCTATCGCACACATCAACTCACGGCAACTGTGGTTTACCTGAACAAGATCAAGACGATCATAATTCCAGCCTGGCTGGCAGAAGGGCCCCTGAAACCCGCCTTGGTGAAGGAACTGTTGGCAGTTACCAACTGCTGAGAAAGAGAGTCATTCTTCTTTGGGGACTTGGTTGCTGGTGGGTTGCCCAAGTCCCAGTGGATGCCCCACACCTGTATGGATAAAAGCAGCATTGACTGGACCAGGAACTTATCAATAACAACAAAAATGATGTGAAATTTGGAGAGAGGCAGGGTGCAAGTTCTAGAGTGAGTTGGAGGGACACAGTGGTGGATGGATGTGATCAAATTGTATGAATTTATGAAAATTTCAAAGAATAAATAAAAATATTTATTTCCTTTCAATTTCTTTATTATTCTGGGACACACACACAAATATCCTATGTGTGTGTATATCTATCTCTTCTATTTGTAATATATATATTCTATTAGAGATCCCATAACTCATTATTTTTACAATTACAAATCATATTCTGAATTATTTTGCCTATGTTTTAAAGAACACAGTAAAAATATTCATTTGCTTCTTTCTTCCTGAGGTCAAGGAATTTCATATCCCTTAATTCATCCTTTATTAATTCCTTCAATTTTCTAGTCTCATTATGGATATATTTCCATGTTTTGATCCTCCATGTTTTCATCCATATTTTTATTGTAATATTTTTACTCTATTAATCTCCTACAAAATAAATATGAATTAATCAAACCAGTGTTAACTGGTTAAACGGCTAATGTAGACCCTTAGTCAAGGACTCGGCAGACTTGGATGAAGAAGATACACACATATCATTTAGATTAGATCCTTACTAATGTGATCTAATGGATGGTAGAGAAAAGCAATCAGTTAAGAAATGGAAGTTCAGAAGGCCAGGTTGTCTCTGCTGGCCTGGCTGGACTTGGAAGTGATTCTTACCTATGCCTGCCTTGCTTCAGGGACCCTGCCCCTCCCCTGTGCCAGATGTTGATGCAGAGAGTGACTCTTGGAAGGCGGCTGGCTCTAGAAAACAGCACCTCCTAGTTTGTTGATCAGCTATGGATGGGAAGCATCTTTTGCTGTCTGGGAGAGGGATCTGTGTGTGTGTGTGTGTGTGTGTGTGTGTGTGTGTGTGTGTGTGTGT
>CAJQZJ010032188.1:14263595-14275662 GCA_907164525.1 Lophiomys imhausi
TGTGTGTGTGTGTGTGTGTGTGTGTGTGTGTGTGTGTGTGTGTGTGTGTGTGCGTGAACAATAACAATATTCTTCCTACTTTCTTTTTATTCTTTCTCACTGAATTCATGATAAGAAACACAGTGTTATCTTTAAAAAACAAACAAAAACCTAGGAATTTCCCATCATGATAAAAAAAAAAAATCAGTGGGAGAGTTTCGTTCTCCTTTCCAGTTCTTCAGGCATGAATATTAGCTTAGGCTTCTGGCCCCCTACAATAACTTTCTTATCTCTCAGAAGTAAACAGTGTTTCCCTGAGACCCCTCACTGTGACTTGGGTGGTGACCCTCTGTAATGTGTACCACTATTTTCTGTGTCCAATGGGAAGAGAAACAGGAGTGGAGCATCAGTCTTCCCTTCTGTACAGCGGAGTGGGCTGACTTCTGTGAGCCTAGAAATTTCCCTGTGTTGCCACAGAAATCTGTCTGCTGCTTCATTTCTCTGCCTTTGCTGAAGAGCTGAACCCTGCTTGGCTATTCCTCTTTCTTTACTTATTCCTGTTAAGTTGATGGGTTGCTGCTAATTAGTTCTAATGAGTCCAATAGGGGATTTCACCTTCCCAGCTTTGGTGAACAATGCCCAGTGGGAGATCACTGGCCTTCAGTTATAGACCATTGTCTTTGTCCTGGGTTGATAGACATCTGGCCTGTCTTAGGAGGAACATGAGCACTTTCCTCCCCAAGCCTCCTAGGTTGACCTCTTAGCTCAGCTTAGACCTGAAGGATGAAATACAAAGTGGAAAGCACTAGGGAGTGGGGGAACAGCCAAGAAGTGAGAGGAGCAGGGGGGAGCATGACAGGCAGGCCCAGATAATTTTGTCTTGTCCAATGTGCATGTAACATTGTGAGGAACCAGTGACTCTCTTAGAGAATGTGGCCACATCTAGCTATCTGCTACAAAAATGGCCCCAGAGGAAAGTTGCCGTTGCTGTGGAATGTCACCCTGGGGATTTTTGGAATGAGAAGGCTCTCCTTTGGGAGGAACCACTCATTTGCACATTCAACAAACCTTCCTCAAGGACCCACTGTATGCTATTCTTGGTCAGGCTTGGCTCTGGTGGGAGCTCTGATTCCCAGTGGTCAAAAGCAGTGGGACTCCTCGTATAACACTTTTCTGTGCAGGCATTAAGGGGGACACTTAGTGATCTAAAGTAAGAATTTTCAATTCCTTTTGGCTTGTGGTGCAGTAGTCTCTGGGGCAGTTCCTAAGGAGCAGGCTGCTCAGTGGGCCACTCCTTGACAGGTTGGGCTGGTTTCCATGGCCACCCTGGGGGGTGGTGAATCTGAACAAGTAGACAACAAAGCATCATAGATGTTAGTATGAGAGGCTATAGAGGACAAGGGGAGACAAAGGAAGGAGTGTCAGGTCTGTCTGGGATGGCCAGGAGAGTGACACTCTTTAAGTACATAACACATAACACATTTCCCATCACTTGGCATGCCATTTATTGTGCATTTATGGTATATAAGTTTCTAACATACAGGTTTCTTTCCAACCCATTTTTTCTCACTGGAATGATTATAGTAGCATGGAACAGACAATGAAGCAGACTTTGAGACCACTGCGGATGATCCCCATGGTCAGGGGAGAGGGTGGACAAGATTGAAATGACAAGCTTTGAACCACCTGCGCTATTTTTGCAGGCCACGTGATGGCTAATACTGACTGTCAACTTGACAGAATCTAGAATCACCTAGGAGACAATCCCTGAGCGTGGATGTGGATAGTAGCATTCCATGGGCTGGGGTCCTAGGCTGGAGAAGCACAAAGCAGGCTGAGCACTGGTTCATTACTCTCTGCTTCCCGACTGTGGAGGCAATGACCAGATGCCTCCTGCCCTCCCAATGACTCCCACTGTCATGCTTTTTTTCTGCCATGATGGCCCATATCTCTTCAGAAGCTAGAAAATTGCTTCCTGTCAATTTTTTTTGTCATGAGTATGAGTAAATAATTCTGACCACTAAGAGGGCTGAACTCTTGATCTGGAAGATATTTTCATTTGTTCTTGCCTCTTGGCTTTGAGGACATAACCAGACTTTAGTCGTGTGGTCATAAATGACCACATACCCAAGAGGCCCTGCTGTGGGGAAGGCGGGCACAGGGTGGAGGGGTGGTGTGGCTGAGCCTTCTTGGATGGCAGTAACAGGCTCTTCTGGGGGCCAGGGCTATTCAATTTCAGCGCTTCCCCGAGGCAATGAGGCTGCCTATGTTGCTCACAGCCACTCTCAGGTCAGGTCTCCTGATGCCTTCTTCCTTCTCTCTCCATCTCAGTGGAATATGATGTTTCTAAGGAAGGTTTAACACTTCAGAACCTGACCCTGAGCAAGCTGCTGAATCACTCTTGAAACCACTTCTCAACTATAAGGTGGGAAATGTTTTCTCTTGTGACTAAATGAGATAAAATATATAAAAGACCTAGATTGAGTTAACAGAGGGTAAAAGATGAGTGTGGCCTTAAGGACCCTGTTGGGATCGTTGGGATCATATTCAGCATAAAGGTTCCCAGGCCTACTTTTACATATTCTGATTTAGTTATGATAGGCAGTAACTGTCAGGATCTTACAATGGGCATCATATCTAAGCACCTTTTCTCAGTTACCACAGTTCCCAACAATTCTGTGAGATGGGTAAGATCACAAAGCCCAGTTTGCAAGCCAGGAAGCAGGCTACAGTATATTAGGCAATTCATCTGGGGGCACATAGCTGCAAGTGGGGGAACCAAGATCTGAAACTCTTGAAACTCCAGGGCTTGTGCTCAGATCTCTGCACACCCACCCACTGTCTGTCTTGCTTGGGAGAGCTGAGTGATTCTGGGGATAGGAGATCAACATGATGGCCACAGCCTGTTTAATAATGAAACAAGGTTGGAGGATCTCACTGTGAGGCTCGTTAGTCTGTCTTCCTAGCACTGGCCTCTAGTAATCCCCAAGATGCTAAACACCTAGGCCAAGCACCCACCACCTCACTATTGCCTCTTATGAGACACACCCATTCCCCATCAGTACTTGACAACAGAGGCTTCTGGGAATGGAAGTTAAGAGCTCCATATGACCTTGCCCACAGTTTCTTCTCTTTTTACTTCCTTGCCTGTATTTTGATCTCACTTGGTGCTGTAGCCTTTGAGTGTTCAGTTAGTATTTTCCTGCTATTTTTTACTCCTTTTTTCCTTAGACTGGCGTCCTTTGTGTTTACCTACACCCCCCCCCATTCATCTAGCATATCTAAGAGAGGAGAATAGGAGGGCCCTTATGGTATCCTGAAGTCCTTGCATCTCATAGAAGTGTTCTTGGTAGAGAAATCTGAATTGTCTTTAAAAGTGACTGTTTTGGTTTTATTTCTGTTGCTGAGAAAAAGTAACGTAAGGGAAAAATGGTTTATTTTTCCTCATAAATCCAGTTACAGTCTATCAAGAAATCAGGGCAGGAACTCTATCAGCTAGTCATGTGACCTTCATAGGGAAGAATAGAGGAAAATACATGTGTGCTCCCTTCCTTGCTTGCTTCTGCTCGGTTGATTTGTCCACTGTTACACAGTTTAAGACCTCTTGCCTAGGGAATGGTGCTGCCTACAGTAGGCTAGGTTTTCACACATCACTTAATTGAGACAACCCTCTACCGACACACCCACAGCCCTACCCATTTCAGACAACTGAAACTCTCTTCAGATGATTCTAGGCTATGTCAACTTAACAGAGTTAATCAACACAGTAGAATTGTGACTAAGCTATTATTTTATGGATGCATTTTTTTTTCTTGGAACTCTGAAATATCCTTTGTTCTCAGGACTTAGCATAAAGAGGTATATGGTACTTGCAAATCCTATTAGGTGAAAGTGGCTTCAGGGGTCCTGCTAGGTGCCAGAATTTTAACATAATAATTGAGAGAGATTAATAAACCCTCTCCATCTGATCAAGTCCATTCCCCAGTAATGGCTTTGGATTATGTTAGGACAGAGTCTTAAAAGTTGTAATAAGACCTGCAGAGACCTATGTGGGTTGGTTCGTCCTACATCTCCAGAACCATCTGTTCACTCCCTGCTTACTAGTAGACCTCTGATTGTACGATTTTCCGGTCCTCAGCTGGGCTGGCTCCTTGCTACCCAGGGTCTTTGCTATCACTATCCCCTTAGACTCTAGTCTCCCCATAGGACTAGATTACCTCTTTAGATTTAGTGCCAGTGTCTCTCAGGACAACCTTTCTTGATCCTCCAGGATAAGTGGAGTCCTTAGCCATAGTACTGTCAAGGAGACCCGGAGTAAACACGGATTGACATAGGCATATTTGACATAGGTACAGCCCTATTAAGGTGCAATGCCTTCCACAAATGGGTCAGACTCTGAATTAGCAAAGCCTTTCTCCAGTCTAAGTGTGAAAGTTAACAATGTGTACTAGTATGAGTATTCACTAGCAATGGATTGCCGTGTGTAAAAACTAGCAGCTGCAGCTTCCTTCTCTCCAGTTTTGCCTATAGAGACCTCCTATCCAGAGTACTTAACACCGCCATTAGTACTGTACATAATAAACATGCTGAGGTTCCGGGTTGCACAGTTGATGTGACTTCATCATAGCTCTCAGCCTACCAGACCAGCCTTTGTGTTTCTCCTTTCTTCATTCATTCACCACATCCAGCCAGGTAAAAAGGCTAACCCACTCATAACACAGCAAACCCCCAATTTTCTTTCTTTCTTTCTTTTTCTTTTTCTTTTTTTCTTTTCTTTCTTTTTTTTTTTTTTTTGCTGCATAGCACTAGCATACTGTAGTTTGGAAGATTCTATGGCATCTCTCTCATTCAACAATCCTGTGAGGGCATATCCTATGTCTACCTTGCAGGGTTCCTTATTCCTGGCCCTCACCTTGGTACTATGCACACAGCAGGGACTCAAATGCTATTTGTTAAATGATGTGAATGAGTCATTGGGAGACCAGGGTTCCAAACACCTCTTTCAGAGTTGTGTTGAAAGAGATGGAAGGGGCAACTGGGAGGCAAGTGATGTGGTGCTGTGATGGAGGCTTGCTTCTGATGATGTCTAAGGAGTTCCTCAGAAAGAATTAGGCAGAACTATAGCATCAGTGGCAGGGGAAACCCAGGAGCCAGGCAGCCAGCCCCTTTCCAAGAATAGATTTTTGTAGATTGGTTTCAGAACAACAGAGTCTATCCAAAGAAAGAGAAACTTATTTCTCAGTAGTAGTGGATATATTCCTACTGTTTTTCACACATGTGATGGCCAGGGAGAAGGGGAACTCGAAGATCTCTAGTTTCCACAGACCTGAAACCCGAAACTAAGAAGGAAAGCAGTTTACACTGAGGCACACAGCTAACTATGGGGGACAACCAGATCTTAGGACTTCCAGACCAATTCTCATTTCATTATGACACACTGCACTTTGATTTGGGGCCACTGCTGGAGGTGAAAAGAAATCATTAGAAAATGAATGTTTCCTGAAATATCACCTGCAATTTATTGTACTCCGAGTTTCACAGTGATAAATAACCTCTTTCTCATTAACATGAAGGCGCCCTACAATTAGCACTCTCATTTGCACTATGTAAACAGCTTCTCACTGTGCCTTTTACCTCTTTGTTCAAACAAAGATTTCTGTTAGCAAAGCAACAAGAAGGAAATTAGTAGCAGGTGAGAGCTTATTTTTAATTATATCGAGATTGACTGTTGTTCTCCAAATCTTTTCTAATTCCCCCAAGATATTTATTTGCAGACCTGAGTTTTCAATCTATGAAAGCAGCAGCCATTTCTGAGCTTTATTTACTAAATGAAAACACAAATGACAGCAGTGGCTTCCTGGCATGGTGCCAAGGGAGGCAGCATGGCAGGGTGGTGGTGGTGGCGATTTGAGATCCAGCTTTGATCTGAGAAGCCAGGCAATCACAGGGAAATGGTGAACACAGAAGGGGTGAAAGGCCCCCCTTCTGCTGGTAATGGGCTCAGAGTCTCCAAGGCATTCGCAATAACTTTCAATTCTTACTACCTGGAGTCAAGCAGATTTCATATTCTTACTGGAAGGATTCTCATTGGTTGCTAAGGATGATAAATGGTGTTTTCCAAGGATGAAAGGGCTGGCTTATGACACTGTACAGTCAGAATAGTTAAAGATTATCTATTACAACTTTTCTCTGAGGCCAAGAGTCTCTTTGGAAGCCCCTGGCAACTGACATCCAAGCACACAACCTTTGCACCTGCTAATGTTTTCCACTCTGAAATTTCTCTCCCCTGAGTTGACATCATCTCTCCAGAATTCTTCACAAGTTGGGGGATTCCATCCTGGAAAAGAAAAGATTCCCTTTCTACATGACAACTTGATGTCATTATATACAGCTAGAGATAAGACCATGTCTCCTGAGTCTGCTCCAGTCTATATGGGCCAGCTCCTTTAATTATTTTTGGTGGGATGTGGCTTCCAGAGCCCTCATTACTCTGGTTGTCATTTACTTTTAGATACTCTTCAGGGTGAAAACTCCTTCACAGTGAGCTGTCAATATAATAATAATAATAATAATAATAATAATAATAATATACTGTGAGTACAGTACCCATAGAATTATCCCAATACCCCTCTTTTCCTGGTTGGAGACTTCACCTGCTCACTGTTCTCTTGAGTAGTTTTTGACTTTGGGTACATGCTAGAATAGACTCCTTTTAAAAATCCACCAGTTTTATACCAGAACAGAAAAGACCTCTTCCAGAGGGATTGGTTATCATATGCAAATATATTTTGCTTATCATTGCCGAGCCCTTTCCATTACTTGGCAAATCATTTTCATTTTATAAAACATTTCATTTTCCGCAAAGCTCTTTTGTAATAACCACAAGAGAAAAAACAAGGTTGTGGCTGTTGACCCATTTCAGAAGTGAAGAACTAGCCCTCCAGAGGTGATGAAACCCATCAGCATCCAGATGTAGGCTCCCAACCCTGTTCTCCGATTGAAGGGCCAGCCCTGCGTTTATGACACACCTGGTTCTGTTTTAGCAGATTCACTGGAAAGAGGGAGGAGGGGGAGAAGCAATTTCTGGGTCAGTGGATCAAGGCTTCAAGTCCTCTTCTCAAGTTCAGCATCCTTTATTTCCTGGCCCCTCATCCTCTGCCATTTGTTCAGAGTCAGGCAGATAGGACCCCTGTGAGTGCTGTAAGGCTGTCACATGAACTACCAATCTCCATTTATAAGCTGACTGGAGAAGGTGGCACTCTCAGATGTAAGATAGAGCTTGAATTTGCATTATTTACATTGCACAAACTTCTACATAGGGTTTTTAACTTCCTTATGAAATGTTTAAGGCAAGGAACCAATGATAGAAAGAGAAACAGTTTTACCTAGAAATCCAAACCAGGAAAAATTACTCTCATTTTTCGGTTCTTCTGTATACAAGGCAAGAATTGAAACACAGCTTCCCTCTCCTTTTCCTATCAGGGGAAGCCATTCGTGAGAAGTGGCTGACAGGACTGGGATCTATCACTTTCATCATTAGGTAAACAGCTCTGAATAGCATATGACCCAGGAGTCGCTCACAACCTGGGGGTTGGGGCAGATGCGGGGGCGGGGGGGGGGGGAAGCTCCAACCAATGAGTCCAGGGTGTATTCTGAGGGTCTGTGCTTTAGAACTGCTCCCCAGATTAGTGAGGTGCACTTTAGAAAAAGCACTCGGGAGGGCTGTTTGGTTACACTCCAGAGGTCCGTGTGTTGGCATCACTGGTCTTCATGGGGCTCTGATCAGAGCAGTAGTTGAATAGCTCTCCTGTTCCTTTCACAAGCTAGGATACAGTCCAGACCATGGTGTTGATGCTTCCACCTGACAGCGGGAGGTGAAATTTTCATCTCGCCAAGTCAGAGAATCAACCTTCATCTTTGTCAGCTAGTTGGATCTAGAGACGAGGCATGACCCACACCTTGTCTTACTTGGGTACAGTTGTTTGGCTTTGATCAGTTGTTCGGCGCCTTTGCATCCTAAAGGCTTGAAAACCACAAGGCAAAAGAGAAGCGCTTCCATCCGGGATGATTTTAGAAGAGGGTCTGGTCAATCATCCCTTGACCAAAGAGGCTGGGCGTGGCTCTTGTGGTGTCCTGGTTTGAGTAGAATGCTGAAGTTATACAGTTCTTCTGTCCAACCCAATGCACCTCTGCATAACTCAGTAAACGCACCTGCTAAGGTTTTTTTTTTTTTAATATCCTTCATCTGAATGCTGAAGAGTGTCTGCACGTTAGAATTAATGTCAGTCTGAGACATGATAAATATGATTTTAGTGTTTCTTCTGAGAAGCTTCACTGGGGTACCATTTTATTGTCTACTGTCTCAAAGGCTTAAATCTCTTTTTGCTGCCTTCAGTTCATACGATGAAAACATGTGAAATCACTGGGATTTATATAGGCAGATTTGGCAGCTCCTTATTTATTTTTTTTTAACTTGGACTGTCAGATATAAATCAGTGTTACAGCACTCTTTCCAAGAATATGTTAGAATGTGCATGTGTTGGGGGAGACGACATAGTATTTCTATTATAATTTTGTTTGTTAGGTGTGATTTGAATTGTTTGGTTTTGTTTTATAACATTCACAATTTGTGGTTATTTAACCGGTTCTCCTCGGCTGCCCTTAGCATTGGCTGTCAAATTCTATTTTTGCTTCCTGCCTTTATTCTAGCCCACCCCCTCTCACCCATCTTTCAAAAACCTAATTTTGGTACTACTTTCTCCAAAGAGATTCCCCACCCCAATAGCTCTATACCCATCATTCTTCACACTTTCTTAAAATTTATTGCTAGGACCATAGTAATGAATGTTTATTGTATATTTTATAGTTATTAGCCCTATATGTCATTTCTCTAGTATAGCATGAATTGTTTTGTTAGTCAACTGTATCGGATTTTCCCAATTTGATTCTGCAGTCATCATGTGCACAGTCTATATTCGGCACATGTTTTTTGTTTTGTTTTTTTTAAAGTTAATTTATTTATTTTTCTTCAAGTTACATCTCAATCGCAATCCCCTCCCTACTTCCCCCTCTGGTCCCATCCTCCCACCCTCTTCTGCCTCAACCCACCCATCCCCATCTTTTTTTTTTTTAAGTTTAACATATATCTTTTCCTCCCCAACAGCTCCCCCTTTCAGTTCAATAAATGGTTCTTTCTCTTATAGTAATAAATACAATTCACAACAACAGAGGTAATTAGGCCACAATTATGAGAGTTATGTGGCTTAACATACATTCCCATTGTCCAGTCCATATGCATTTGGCACCTGACTTTAATGTTCTACTATCTAACTATCTCCATGAGTTTAAAGTTCTATATCTAACTCAGTTTTCATACTAACTTGCATCATAATTTTAGAAACATCTTAGATCCAGGGCACTTTCTTGATTCCTAAACAACTCAAAATTTAATTAAGAGACTCTAGCTATCTATTCTTCAACCACCTCAGAGACCTGAGAGGGATAAATATGTCTGATTATATAGGAAGTGCAGGGCCTGCAGCTTCCAAAACTAAGAAATAACATACCAGTGGCTGCCTGGACAGTTCCCATTTTCTCTCCACATATTACAGCATCAATCTTCAGTCGTTTGGCCCCATTTCTCTGACAGACATTGATTGTAAAGCAGGAATTATGAAGGACTTGCCTACCCTGCCTTGGCAGAGCTAGGTTGTCGACTTACCTGCTTCCAATTTTTGTCCTTTTTGGACAGCATTCTGTCTACAGTTGGAGCAAGGGCTTTTTTCTGCCAAGAGATAGGCTTGCCACTAATTCAATCATCTCCCACTGGAGATTCTTCGATGCTCATCTTCTACTTGGAGTAGAATAGGGGGAGCTGTCAGGAGTTGACATGTCTCGATATCAAAAAATCTTAAGTTAAGAAAACATCTTTGAATGCCATATTCTGCAGATCTCTTGAGGTTTTTGAAGAGGCCCTATCTATTTCTTATATTGTTTTGTTTAACATTCTGTCTTTGATGGCATGCACCTAGGGCTAGACACAGGTGAACCGCCAATGTATGGATGTATGTCACTTTGTCATCAGCACACTCAACAAAGACCTCTATTTGAAAACTCTCTCAAGGTGCAATAAGAATCATTTGATTATAGACTCCGCAAAGACAATGGTCATGTATGCCTTAGCCACTGTTGCATTGCTGAATTAAATTGTCCAACGATCTCTCTTGACTCAATCCAATGTCATCTGATCACATCCGTGAACAGCGGGGAAGCTTCTGCATGTGACATGAGCTGGGACCTAATCATATCTTTCCACTGTCAGAATCCTCCTCCCTGCCACATTCCAAACTGAAAGCAACAAAAGAGGCTGGAGGGGGACTCTGCCTCTGTGGGTCACAGGAATGGCATCTTCTTCCTGGAGGAAAGTCCTAATAAAGCCCTTCAATATGCACAATGTTTCTAACCATCCAAATGTACTGGGACCCCAAGAAACTTGAAACCTTTTCACATTCTCCTAGTAGACAGAGCCTAATGTGAAGAATTCCAGACAAGGTGAAGTCCAATTCTATTATGAATGTTTGGGGGTGGGACGAAGGATGCCTTGAGCTGGGAAGCTGGCTGGGAGTGGTGGTGGTGGTAAAGTAGTGTGCACAGGTGAAGCCCCAAATTTGAGTTCTAGGACCCAAGTAAAACTGGGTTCTGACAGCATCCACCTGAGGTCCTGGAGCAAGACACCAAGGTGGGATGTGGAGACAGGAGAGTCCCTGGGCGCTCCTGGGCCAAGTCGCCTTCTTTATATAGTATTAAATAACAAAGAGACCCTGTCTCAAGCAGGGTGAGAGGTGAGGATTGACACCCAAAGTTGTCCTCTGACTTCTACATGTGCACCCATGCTCCTGGCCTGCAGTGTGCACATATTGAAAAAACACAAGATGGGGGTAGGAATGTCCCAAATATGGAGGGATGTTTTTAAAATAATGAAAGAGGAGAAAAGTCAGCATGGAAACATCTTGCCCTTCGACTTTAGTGGTGTGGGGGGCAGGGCTGCTGTGGTGGGGAAAGCAGGAACAGTCTAAATCTGTCTGCTATGAAGTTTTGGCAGCTGATTTATTACAAGGAAATGTGGGACTATCCCTTCATCAACCACGCAGCCACCCTGGCTTCAATTTCTGCGTACACATTTCCACCTAGTCAGAAGAAGCACTTCTAGAGAACTTTGAAGACTTGGTGGCCTCCTCTGCTTGTGTCCTTCCTTTTGTTTTCTACCAAAGAGGACTTGATAGGGTCAACAAACCAACACTCCCGCAATAAGGAGCCACCCATGATGGCTGTGCTATATGAATTCAGCTCCTGTAAGAGCCTCCCCACGGACCCAGGTAATAGGAACAGCTATAATGATTTTATTCCAAGTGTATCCAGAAGAGATCAGCCACAGAAGGAGGAGGAAGAGTTTAAGGTAGCTTCCCTCGGAAGGAGTTTGGCAATACTTGCGGCTTCTTGGATTGCCTTTTTATGGGTTTAGCCCAAGATTTACTAGAAGTTTGGGAGCAAATAGAGAATGGCAGGTTTCAGGAGGAACAGGAAGGAGGCCAGGGAAGGCTTCTCAGAACAAATGTGGGGTTTACTGTGGGAAGAAATAAGTTTTAGGCAAGTCAGCCAGAAACTGGAAGGAGGTATTGTCTTTACTAGGAAGCAACCACACTCCTCCATCTCCACCAGCTAGTGAGGGGTCACAGATGCTTTCATTCCAAGACCAAGGCCCAGGACAGATTGGTTAGAGCCGTGGTTCTCAACCTGTGGGCCTCGACCCCCTAGATAAACCTCTATCTCAAAAAAAATTACATTACAATTCAGAACAATAGCAAAATTACAGTTACAAAGTAGCACTGAAAATAATTTTATGGTGGGGGGGGGGTCACCACAACATGAGGAAGTGTCTTAAAGGGTTGCAGCACTAGGAATGTATTTTAATGAGGATTGTATTTCAATGATTCCCAGGGGGATTTAATCCAGGTGACAATGGTGATGGAAAGCACCAGAGGGTTCAAATCCACCACTTGTGAGAGACTCTCCAAAGGCCACCATGGAG
>CAJQZJ010032188.1:14280332-14301264 GCA_907164525.1 Lophiomys imhausi
GTGTGTGTGTGTGTGTGTGTGTGTGTGTGTGTGTGTGTGTGTGTGTGGACACAGCCTGCGCTGGCCTCAGACTTGCTGTGTAGCTGAGGATGACTTTGAACCCCTGAGCCCCCTGCCTCCACCTCCCACCCTTTCTCTGAAGCAGACCGTGATGCAGTCATTAAGAGATTCATGTGTTTAAGACAAAATCAAAGATCACACCCATAAGAGCACAAACAATCCCTATGAAATGTGTGAACAAGTCACCGCAACCCACAGCCTACATGGCATAGTGTGTCCTGAATCATGGCTGCTGTTTTTCAAGGGGAATAACGAAGCTGAGGGCAAATCTCTTGCGACTTAGACTAGGCTTCCAAAGACCTGAGTTCAATCCCAACTTAAGTCCTTCCTGATTGTGACTTAGAACAAGCCTGTCAGTTCTCCAGACCCTAGTCTTTCTGTAAGGGTTCATCAGGAGATCAAGTTTAGCTCATACAGCTTTGACCATCAAAACAGACTCATTGAAGGGTTTTGCTGAATTCACTTAAATACTTTTTAAAATTGTTTTATTTGTGTTATGTGTATGGATATTTTGTCTGTCTGTATGTGTGTGTACTGTGTATATGTGCATGCCTGCTGCCAGAAGAGGACGTCAGATCTTCGTGACCAGAGTTACAGATGGTTGTGAACCACCATGTGGGAGCTGGGAATTGAACCCAGGTCCTCTGGAAGAGCAGTCAGTGCTCTTAACCACTGAGCCATCTCTTCATTCTCAGTTTGTTTTGTTCTTATAGAGAATGCCTCTTCTGACTTTTTTCCCTCAAAATCTTGTCTTAGCTGTTACAGAGTAAGATTGCAGGGGAGGAGGAGAGAGAAAGGAAGAAGGGGAAGGGAGGGGAGAGGAAAAAGTTGGCCCTGTTGTGTGTGTTTCAGGGCGCCCTAAACATCTCTCCCTGGTGGTCAGCTGACTGTCCCATTGTACCCCAGATTGGATGCTCTTGAAGGCTTTGCCTGCAGCTATAATCTATGGGCTGTGATTATTTAGGCAGTTATAAACAGTACTGACAATCCCTGACTGATAATTCTGGACAACTGGCCACCACGGGACAAAATTATAAAAGCCACTGTGTCATTGTGCTTCAACCAGGTGAAGAAAATGTAGGATGGAGAATAGATTCATGTGAGCCATTGCAAGCATTTAGGTTACTCGGTGACCACTGTGTCCCTTCCCTTCTGTGTTCACAGTAAACAAAATGCAAGTAAGCAAGCTAAGTCACTTCTTCTCAGCTTCTAGGAATCCCTGTGCTTTTTCAGGACATGGAAAAGCCTTGAGTTCAAATCCCACCTCTGACACTAGCTCTCTGTGTCACTGTGGACAAGCCTTAGCCTCTGTGTGCCTAAGCTTTCTTGGTGGAGAAATGAGGAAGTTGGACAAGATGCACTTTCCTTCATCAGTTTTGATTGCATTTCTTAATGTTGACCTCACACTTGGAAAGGCTCACCATGACATAACACTCGGCTTTTCCTGGGGGTTTCGTTTGTCTGAGATGTTCACTATTTCTGGTCAGAACCTCTGATCACCATGAAGTGTGCAAGGACACCACGCTGGGATAATGTGACTCCCGCTAAACAGCAGCACCACACAGCGTGGCCACCGAATTTCTGGAATGATCCTGAAAGGCTGAGGAGACCTAGTGGAATGGGAGTGCCCAAAGCACAAGCAGATATGGGCTTGGATGCCCACTGTTCATTTGGCAGCTCTGCAATCTTGGTTGACCTGTCTGTCTCTGAGATGCATTCCTGGGACTGAATCTGCCTATTATCAAACAGGTCTTTCTCTGGGAATTAAATTAAACAATATATTTGGAAATCTGTTCAAAACTGAACCACCTGAAAGAGGTGCGATCTGTTATGCCTAACACTACGAACTCCTGTTCCATGAGGTTTTGGACCTTTTGATTAATTACAGCCTACAACCTCTCAGACTGGAATGCCAGCCTTTCCCCCAACCCCTTAGATGCTGCAAATAACTCCCTCCGTCCTCCATCATCTGCTTATTTCTTGTGCCCACAACGATCCTTTCACTACTGTGGGAAATAAAATGAAAATAGGCCAACCTAACTGTTTTCAGGTGTGTGCTTCAGTGTTATCACCACTGTCTGCTCCCAAAATGTTATCATTAACCTCCGAAGAAAACCCCATCCTCCCTCCTCTCATCTCCATCATTGGCAACACTATTTCTGTCTCTGGATTTATCTGCCTTGGACATTGCATATAAACAGAATCCTATAAGACATGGCCTTTTGTATATGGCTTTTCCCCCTTAGCATAATGTTTATAAAATTCATCCATGTATCAATGTTGTAGTGTGTTTCAGAACTTCATTCATTTTTATAGCTAAATAACATTCCACTGCATGTGTATAGCACAGAGTGGCTTTTCACTCTTGTGAACAATGACTTTGAGACGCTGAGGACTCTTCGCCCACACAACTGATTTAATTTCAGGGTGTTAACAGATATCCTCGGATTAAGTCCTCTTGTTCAAATAAGACATTTCTAGGATAGAGGGAAGATTAAAAAATGTTTTTTCAAACCCTCATGAAAGTAAGTTTTCTTGATGATAGAGCTGAGTTCTCCTGCTGGAAGACAAACAAGCCAACGTAGCATGTGATACATGATATGTAACAAGGTGGTGTGTATGTTTGGGGCGGGTTAGTTGTAGAAGGAGCAAAGAGGAGTTCAGAAGGAGACAGCACAGTGTGAGCCAGGGGGGTCAGAGGCAGATTCCTGAAAATGTGAGGAGGGAGCCTCCGCTGGGGCTGGTCTTGCCTGTGTTAGGTCCTTGGTGAGTCTAGAGTACATCTTAGTCAAAAGTCCTAGGTACAGTTCTTTCTTCCCACAATAGGGGCAATGCTGTCTTTAAATTATGGAACAGAGATTTAGATAGACATGGATTTCCCCAAGTTTTGTTTTCCAAAAGCCTAAACCAGGACCCGGGGAGGTGGCTGAGCAGGCCAGAGCTCTTTCTGAGCAAGCATAAGAACCTGAGTTCAAATCATCAGGACTTCCATAAAAAGTTAGGTTTGACCGCTCATGTCTGTAATCCCCATACTAAGGGAGACAGAGATAGGAGAGTGGAGGGGCTTGCTGGCTGCCAGCCAACTCCAGGTGCAGTGAGACACTGTCTCAAAGAAATAATCCAGAAAGAGGGAGAGCAGGATACCTGGTGTGTACACACACACACACCCACACCCACACACACACCCACACACACACCCACACACACACCCCATATGCACTGACACATAGAGCACACATGTGCACATGTGTACACACACAGAGGAAGTTTAGGTTTGCTGTGTTTATACTAATCTAGAGCACAGGTTTGGGACTTGACTTCTATCTTTGCCCTAAAATGTACACACTCCCCCTTTTCAGAATTTTAGTTACCTCTTTTTATAGTTTATCTTCGTCCCATAAAATGCTAATAATAACCCTGTGGATGTCATTCTTATGACAACCTCTCTGTTCAACAGACTCAGGTTGGTGGATCACCTAGGACTCTTGCCAGTAAGGATAAGATGATTGCAGAACACTTGCTTTTGTTCTCTCCGAGGTAAATCCCCTTTGCATGTTGCTTAAGGGCAGGAAACAGGAAGTGTGCTGCTTCTGGTCCTGTTTACTTAGACAAAGAAGGAAGTGGGATGGAGTGCTGTGGGGTTGGAAGACCTCTCATCTCCAAATATACTGATGATCTGTTCTCTCCTTACTGCCTGTGTTTTAAGAATCTTGGTGTATTTTGCTGGGCTTTGAGTTCTTTGTGTATTGTTTTGAACTCACAGATAGTTTCCCTTAGTCAGATGCTCCTCTCTATTCTTTCTGGTATCTTCTTCAGAGTGTCCCCCACATACTGATCTATTCTGGATGCTGGTCCTTATGCAACCAGTGGACGAAGATCTGTTTTTTTAATTAGTGCTCACAACAATGCGTTTCATTATTCCGTTTTGTGCATGCTCACCATGTACTTTGCTCACGTCCAGTCTTCCTTATTCTTTCTTGTCCTCCTCTTTCTGGCCCCCTTTGATTTCCCCAAACAATCTCCCTTCTACTTGCATGTTCAAGCGTCTACTTTTACTCATCTTCTTCCCCATAATATATACATGTTTGTATTGTTCATTTGCCTTAGTCTGTCTGGGATTCTGTAACTGAAACCCTGAGGCCAGGTAATTTATAAACAACAGAAATGAATTATTCAGTTTTAGATCAAGAAAGTCTTAGATGAAGGATCCAATGGATTTAATTCCACATAGAGGGTGGATTTATGATGCACCCACACTGCAGAAGGCATATACTCTACTCCTGAGGGCTTGGCCATTGTCACCTAACTACCTCCTAATCCTATTGAGGCTTAGGTTTCAGCATTGGAATTTGGAAGGACACAAACATTCACACAATAACATCTTGCCTACTGTGTACACACAGAGAATAAGTCTTCTGAGGACTTTTTAGGTCTACTAAGACACTTCATGCTTAAGGACTTTTAAAAATAAGTCAGATAAATGAAATTTTCTACTTTTCAGAACAAATTAGTCCTAGAAGGCCTTCTTCGAGTGAGTCACATTCTGGAGAAATCTGGCACTGATGTACAATTAACATTCTAGTTGCCCCCAGTTTCTATGGAGATGAATCTAGCCCCTTGGGAGAGCACTGATAGATATTTAATCTTGAGATAAATAACTGACAGGTAAGAAAATTTCCTTTCTCATCTGCATTAATTATTCCTCAAACACCATGGATTTCTGTTTAGAAATTGGACCAAATAGACAAATCTTCCCTGGTCCACTTCTTATAATCAGATTCTTCCAAGGACTGCTGAGTGTCTGAGGCAAGGTGCTATTTGGTCCAGCCTATTGGTACAAACTTGTGTATGACCACAAGAAAAGGGACACAGACTAGACCCCTCACAAACTACAGGAATACAAGGAGCTTCAAAATTCCCAGGTCCTGGCATTTTCTCATTTCTCCCTAGAGCAGAGCTTCTCAGCCTGTGGGTGGTGACCCCATAGAATTGCATATCAGATATCTACATTACAATTCATGACACTAGCAAAATTACAGTTGTGAAGTAGCAATGAAATCATTTTATGGTTGGGCATCATCACAACATGAGGACCTGTATTAAAGGGTTGCAGCATTAGGAGGTTAGAGAGCCACTGCCCTAGAGCATGAGTTTAGTAAGATCTCAGACCTTACCTGTCTTTTCACTATGGTTTCCTCAACCCCTTAACAGAGTGTAGACACTGGGTAAATTTTTGATGAATGACTGAATGAAGTTCAGGTCTGGAGATATGAGAAACCTTCAGAATGAATTTCTGAAGGGTCACCTGGATGATCCAAGCTTCATCTTCCAGAAACATTGCTGTCCTCACCCTGTGCTTGATTCAAATTGTGCACACAATATGTCAAAGAAGGAAGGTTTCTGGAACAAAAGCCCGAGCATGTTCCAGAGTAGACATGTCTTGGCAGCATCTAAAAGATTCACCATTGTGAACACTGACTTTCCCCAATGTTTCTTTTTTTTCATGTGGGGTGTGCATGTGTGTATGTATGCATGTTCACATGTGTGTGGGCCCAGTTGTATGAGTGAGTGCCCATACCCATGTGTGAAGGATTCTGGGAATCTTCCCAGATTGCTCTTATTTAATCATTGAAGAAGAGTCTCAGTCAAACTCAGAGCTTTGCTTAATTAACTAGTCATGCTGGCCATCTTGCTTTGGGGATTCCCTGTCTCTGCCTTCAATGTTTGGAATTATAAGTGAGTCCCTACACCATGCTTCAACTGTTTGGCTACTGTCCCAACCCTTTCAGAGTGGTGGGGTTTTGTTTGTTTTGTTTTGTTTGTCATTTGTTTCTTCTGAATCTAGAACTATCCTTTGCCTGAAGTGTATCCAAGAGCCATAGTCATCTAGGATTTACTGGTGCTCAACAGCCAAGCTGGGAAATGACCCCCTAGTCTGTGAAATGACCGCCTAGTTCCACTAGCCAACCTTGGCCCATGGCAAGTTCTCCAAGATTCAACTTATTAAAAAGCCAGCTCTCTGAAGGCCTGTTTGTCCTGTGGCCATTTTGCAAACAGCAGGCTTTCTAGGATCAATGTAAAGAGTTGGTGGCCACTGGTGCCTTAGAAGATTGTTTCAAGGGCCTTTGAAGAGTTTTCCAACAGTGTCTTTTTTTTCCTCCTGTTAGCCTTGGCATCACCGGCACCATTTTTTCACAGTAGGCCTAGGCTTGGCTCTGAGACTTTGGACAATGAGAACTCTACCTTCTCGTATTTCAATCAGGTATTGTATGTGCCTTAACTATCAAGGGTATGTATGTCAGGGAGTCTCTTGATAGACAATTGAAACCAAGTTTAAATATAGATACTGGTTCTGTGGTTCAAACAAAGGAATATTTCATTTGAGGTTTTAGCATTAGAAAAATGCTTCAGGATTGGAATTATTGAACACAGAATAAATTGGTCCTCAGAACTGGTCCGAGGCTGAAGAGAGAGTCATGGGAAAGCTGGAGTATAATTGTGTTTCTCAAGAGCACATTCATTCATTCATTCATTCTTTCAATACTGTGAGTCCCCTTCGAGTAGCAGACTCTACTACATAGTATTAGGAATTAGAGAAAGGGAATTTGTAGTTCTTGTTTTAGAGACAACAGAGACACACCTGTTATTTTGGGTGGCTCTGATAAGATGAAGGTTCCATTCTGTTGAATTCATTGACTTTTTGTCATCCATCCTTCTAGTACATTCCACCCTTTAATTCTGCAAGTGGCAAATGAAGTGGATTGAATTTAGGAGCTTGTAGATAATAGCCAAGCATTGCACCACTGAGGTACATCCTGCACAACTTATGCTTTCTTAATCATACTATTTTGAACTTCATGATCTGTATGGATTACGTATTTCCCTTTTCTCATCTTTCAAATGCTTACTGTGGAGTTAAAGTTGTTGTTGTTTTCTTTTTCTTTTCATTTTTTCCTTTTAGCAGCATCTGCTCCTTTGTGTCCTGGTAGTCCTGTGCCCAAGAGAGCCATATGTGTCCAGAGACCAGGAATCAATTTCTACTCTTTCATTCATCAACTGTGAGGCTCTTGGGGCATCAATGAAGCCTAAAGTCCAGTTTACTGCATGTAAGGGAGCTATGAATTCTGTGAGATGATAAGGCACCAACAGGAGACATAGTCACAGCACAGGACAGTGCCTGTTCTGAAGCAGCTAAGAAGACAAATGCTGTGAGAGCATGAGGGCACACCAGTTAGCAAGATCAGCAAGGGTTTGCGAAGCGACCATAATCAACTTGGCTCTGACATTAGGGCTTTACAGATGGCAAAGACAGTTCCAGGCAGAAGGAACAGTATAGACAAGGTCTCCGAGGTATGAAGAGTGCTGTGTATTTGGTGATAATGCGCATGAAGTGTTGTAGCTTAGGAGGGAAGTCACAGATGTTGATGAGTTATGCAGAAGGTGTTTTTATACCATGTTAAAGAATTTGAGCTTTATTTAAAGGACCAATGAAAAGTTTCAGTCATTCTTCTACAAGTAGTGTGTGTGTGTGTGTGTGTGTGTGTGTGTGTGTGTGTGTGTGTGTATACCAAGCAGTGTTGTAAGCACTTTTATCAGGGAAGGAAGGGGGAGAAGAAGAAGAGGAGAGTGGAGGGGAAGGAAAAGAAGAGGTAAAGGAAAGGAGGACAGGTGGAAGAGAGGGAATGGAGGAGGAGAGGAGAGGAGTTCTAGGCTCCCCACTCAATTTCAGAAATAAGCAATTTACCAGTCCTTAAGTGGCTTTCTACACCCCTGCTTCAGTGAATTTTTCTTTGTTTTCCAAGAGTAAAGTAAATCTAAAAATTGTCTTTGTCATTTCTTTATTTGTCATTACAGTCTTACTCATAAGCAAATAAACTGCTTCAAGAGTTGTTTGTTCAACAGATACAAATGTTGGTGGGGGTCTCAGGTGTCCCTTATTGCAGTGCCTCTGCTTCTGGCGTCACCATCCAATGCTCTTGAGCACTCTTCACCCTTGGCTTTCATGCTGTCATGGATCTCTTTGCAGTTCCTTTATTTATTATTAAAACAACTTTTCACAAATCACTCTCTGAAGGCCTTTTCCTTAACATAGTAACGTAGTTAGAATTTTTGTTTCTGCTTCCCATCCTTATCCACATGTGAGTGGAATAATTATCATTATGAGCATTGGTGCTTAGGCTTGAATCTTTCACATCTTACTATTTTATGCTGCCTGTATTTCTAGATAATCCTTGTATTAATTATTTTTATAACTGTACAATATTCCATCAAGAAACGCATTACAATTTGTTTTATCATAATTAAATTGCTGGAAATTCTGGCTGTTTCCCATTTTATGCTATTATAAGTAACATTGCTCTAAGAGCCTTTTTACTTTAGACATTTTTTCTTTCTTTGAGTTATTTCCTTAGGATATATTTTTATGAATGAGATTACTCAGTCAAAGGCATGATTAATTCTGTGGTTCTTATAACCCAAGGGGTTTACTTTAGAATAAAACATTGTTTATATTTCTGATTATAAAAACAATCTATGCTCATTATAGAACATATGGAATATGTAGAAATGGCTGGGGAAATCTAAATATCTCAAAAATTCTGTTCTACAAGGATAATTATTATTATTAACTTTTATAATAATTCCTTAAAAATGTTATCCATTATTAACTCTGAGAGATTTCCTTCCACTTCATAATTCTGGGATTGCATGTTATTTTACATGCCAATTTTTAGCTTTGATTGTCAGCTTTTCCCATACCATTGAATATTGGTTTTGACATGATACCCCTCCTCTCTTTTTAAGATAGGGTCTTGGTCTGGATTGGCTTCAATCTTGTTGTCACTTAGGTTGTCTCCAAACGTGCTATGTAGCCAAGAATGACCTTAAGCTTTGATTCCTCCCACTTCTGCATCCCAAGGGCTGGGACTACAGGCTTAAGGTACTTTGACCTCAAATTTATGTAGTCCTGAGGGTCAAAGCCTTGTGCATGCTAGGCACACACTCTACCAACGGAGTACATGCCTAGCTTGAGAAGGGATATTTCTTCATGGCCACCTGACACTGCTGTGTGGATGGTTGTCAATTCCTTATTATTGGAATTCTTAACTGGAATAGCTCGTACTATCAATGAACATTCTCACATGACTCTTTGTGAGAATTCTGGCTATTTTCCTGGCACAAATGTTTAGATGTAAATGGTAGATGAAAAGTATTGTGAGTGTTTAGTTTTTGACTCATGCAAGAGTGCATCTTGGCTTATTCCTCTTCCACTTTGTATGAGTTTCCTGTTATTGTGATACTTGATGGCCACAAATACTGTGGCTTAAAATATGGTATTTTCCATTTCTGGATGTCTCACATTCAAAATGGTTCTCATTAGGCTAATAGCAAACTGGCAGCATGGCTGCGTTCCTTCCAAGGACTCTAGAAGAATCCATTTCCTTGCTATTTGTAGTTACTATGTCCTGTTTCTTTCCCGATTCCAAAACCAGAGACAGTAAGTGAAGTCCTCCCCACCTTGTTGGTGCTTTCTTCTTTGCCTTGCTTTTCCATTTTTAAGCACCTTTGTCATTACAATGGGCTCTTCCAAGTTTCTGGGGTTTTTTTTTTAACCATACAACCAGGTATTATAACATGTGCATAGTCAACATATGACCAAGACAATGTCAGTGCATCACGAAGAAATGGACGGGCCATGAGTCTTGCTGCTGTTACACTGGGCTTGGGCAAGTCTGTTCTATTTCTTTCCATTTGATTGTTATTTGAAGTGTGCCTGGGGCATGACCAGTTCTAGAACACATGGTGGTGAACATGAGGAGAGACGTAAATCAGTGCTCTCAGATAACCTTCAACGTGTACCTCTCTTAAACTTTAGGCTTCTTCTACAAAATAGCAACAATAATTACATAGATCCCAAAAGGACATGCAAGCGAATTGTAAAAAGCAATTCAAATGTGAGAACTTTACTATTTTAAGTGCTAACAGTTTCCTAAAAAGATAAGGCAGCCGAGGAAGAAGATGCATCTCAGTGAACTTTCCTGTCATCTCCTGTAAGTACAGTTTATGTTAGGAGAATCACACCTTTGCCAAAGAACTCTTCCCTTTCTTTTTCTAGATGTTTCCTCAGGAGCCAAGGATGTAATTATACCTCTGTCTTTGCAGGGGGTAATCCACTTTCCAAAGCCTATCTAATGGATATTTCTAGTCTTGTGAACTGGCCAATACGATTTCTTGAATCATCGCCCAGTGTGGACCCAATTTATATTTGGAATTTCATGCCATCTTGAAGAAGTATCACTGAGTGCCAGGGTCTTCTCTGAGCTAATTGGGCTTTGGCAGTGATGTCATTCGGCGGTGGGCGTTGGTGCAGAAGATGGCAGCGACGACTCCGATCCCATTTCGGCAATGTGTGCCCATGTGTGCAGAGAGGCTGCTCCCTCACGTGCAGTCACTCTGCCTGCTGTAGTCTCACTTCTGGTCCCTTTCTGAAGATGGAGATCAGTAGGCTATTTATACCCCAAGGCTAGAAGCATTTCTCTCCTTCCTTGCTACATACAACTGTTATTAGTATGTCTGAAAAATATGGCTTTAAAATTCAGTCAAAGACATCATGAGACTTATCAAACTTTTCCTAAGTAAGAAGCGGCCAGAAGCAAAGAGAAAATCTGTCCAGGGTTAAGATTTTAGTCTTTGAAATCAAGCAAACTTGTTGAGAATAGCTATACAGCTTTTTAAGCCCCATGTGTTAATCCGTCTGATCTTCAGTTTCCCTATCTTCAAAATAAAGGTAATATTTATTTTTGTTTTTATTGTTTACACTCATTAACATGATACTGGGTGCAGAAGGACATTTTCATACAAGTATATATTGTATGTTCAGCATTTCCCCACAACCCTCCATGAGAGCCATACATTTTGCCTCCCTGAACAGTTCAGTCCTCTTGATATGCTTACCCAGCATGGGACCTGTATTTATGCTTGTCTTCTCATGTCTGATGACTCTCAAGATATCATATTTTGTTTTCTACCCTGTGAAATAATCCTCATGTACCAAGAGCATTGGGCAATAAGAAAGAATTTTCTGGTGATTTCCTAGGGAGCTGGAGAAGAAGGGTTTGTCACATGCCCTGTGTTGTGGCTTTTGGCATTGCTAAGATGCCCCTGGACACTGTCCTCAGACTCCCTGTTGTTCATGAAGAGTTCAGTCAGTTCTGTTAGATGTGCTTACCCGCACTGCTTCTAACAGCAGCTGAGGGGTGTTCCAAGGGGGGACAGAAAAGCAACTTCTGTTTTTTCACACATGCTTCAGATTACATAGATCTTGTCTAGTGTATTACTGAGCCTCAAGTTCACTTCTTGAGGCAATATGAAAGCAGTGTAGCAAGGCACATGGCTTCCATAAACCTGGAACGACTGTCCGACTCAGAACCGATATCTCTGTCCTTACCAGTTAACACTCTGTTATAGAAAAGACAGCAGTCCACATACAGAGATGTCCAAGACATGAAAACCATCAAGCATCTGTCACTTGGGACTTAGATTCTCCTCTGGAGACCTAAGCATATCTCTGCACAGGCAGGTTGGTAAGACTCACCGGCCTCTAAACTGAAAGGCATGGCCTGCATGTAATTTTATCAAAGAAAACAAACTCTTTGAACCATCGTTCCATCTTCTGAGAGAGATATGTTCCATTGGCCCAAATCCCCACCCCACTCCCAGCCTCTCTGGCCCTCAGTGTCACTCAGTTTGTAGTCGCTGATGATCCTGCCTTGGTTAGAGAGCATCATTTCTGGGTCATAGCACACCATAGTTAAGGCTCCTTTCCGCCAACACTGGCTTGGAACCTCCTTTACTAGGCTGCTGACTCTGTCTTTCTTTATTTTTTTTTCTTCTGGGGCAGGGTAAGGAGTGGGGTGTCAATATGTAGTCCAGGAAATTACTATGTAGCCCAGCCTGGCCCCTTCCCACCTCAGATACATAGTTACAGCTATTCACCCCAACACCCAGCATGGCCTGTTGCCTTTTTATCCATTTACCAACAGAGGGTGTGTTCTGGTCTGGACTTTTATCCAAAGTCTGAGGAGACCAAAGGAAGAAAACATGGTCCTCAAAAATTAAATCACTATGACATGGAGAAGTCAATACTTGAAGAGCTGAGTGGTCCAAGTGGTGTGGGCAGGAGGAAGGTATTTGGGGAGCAGAGAGCCAAGGAAGGAATCAAGAGCCCTGATGGTTATTTGGGCTATAGGGTACAATTCGGTGTTATGTTAGGCCACCAAGCACAGGAGAGCAAAACAACGCCAACCCCTTTGGAGTGTGCCACTTGAATCAGATCAAGAAGTCTAAGTGGGACGTGAAATTCCAGGGGAAGAACTAACGTTTTGGGCTGTTTTTTGTTTGTTTGTTTTGTTTTTCTGAAGTAGAGACTCAGCTCTCTGAGTCCAGGTTCTGGGTCTCTCTCTGTCTCTCTCTGTCTCTCTCTGTCTCTCTCTCTCTCTCTCTCTCTCTCTGTGTGTGTGTGTGTGTGTGTGTGTGTGTGTGTGTGTGTGTGTGTGAAATCTTTCATGAGACAAGGTCTGGTGGAGCCCATGCTAACCTTGAACTTGTTATAGAGCAGAGAACTTTAATTTTTGATCCTTCTCTTGTCCCCAAAATGCTGGGACTGCAGACATGTACCACCATGCCCTGTTTATATGGGGCTAGGATTGGAATTCGGGGCTTTGGGCATGCTACCAGCTGAGTTATATTCTCTGTCCATGTATTTTTTCTTAATAGGTAAGAACTCTCCCTTTTCTTCATTGTTCAGAAAAGATAAATGCTTTGTGCAAACTTGCATACATATGCAATTAACAGAGCCTAAATATGGTGCCTAACCCTCAGTATGGTTCACAGTCTAATATTTATTGCAAAACAATGACAGAATGTGCAAGTAAATGAACACACCAGATCTCCTAACTATATAGTGTGGACACTCCTACACCACACCTCGTCACCTATTAACAATAACTGGCCATGTTACCTGATGATAACTAACAGCACCTTCAGGCTGGACATACAGGCTTCTGTGATATGTAAGTTCTCCAAAGCCTCTATAACAGAAACCTCTCTCTATAAAAGTCATATATAAGATAAAAAGTCCACCATACAGGTCTAAGAAGAGCTCTCTCTCCTTTCTGCCTCCGGTCCCAATTCCTTTCCAGTCCTGCCCACAGTCATCATGGACTTGGTGTGATGGTACCTTGAACCACACTTGTCATATGTTCAGCCTGTGGTCTTTCCGTGGTTTACAGACTGGAGTCACTTCCCCAGTGGCTTTCATCCTTATCTTTCACTTCGTTTATTCTCCTACTCATTTGAGTGTTTGTTGAGTCTCTTAAGGGTCAGACTCTGGGTCCTGATGAAACCAGGGCCAAGAGAACAGACACAACCCCACCTCATGGAAAAAGATAGTAATAGATGAAAAATAGTCACATGGTCATGTAATGGTAGTTTTGGTGCTTGCCACAAAAAGGGGGAAGGGAATCATGGGATAGTGAGGCTGTTTAGTTGGGGATTCCAATTTATTTAGGAGTCAAGAACAGCTTCCCTAGTGTGGGTAAACAGATGAATGGGGGATGGGGAAAGCATGGTGATGTGTTATCTACAATCCCAGCACTCGGGAGGCTGAGGCAGGGGGATAACAGCCAATTTGAGATCTACTTGGGCTATAGCAAGTTCTAAGCGAGCCAATGTCATGTGCTGAGACCTTGTCTCAACAAAACAGAACAAAATGAGTTAGGGGAAATATTCCTTCAAGCTGGCACAGCATGTGTGTAAACACAAATCTGCTTTGCCCAGGTGTAGCAAAGCTCATATGGCTGTAAAGGTTCACCGATAGCCTTAGTGTGGCTGCCTGATGTTCTGAGAGGAAAACCCTGAGTCCTCACTACGTTTTATACAAAGTATGCAAAATATACAAAGGATACAAAGGTCCCATGCATTTGTACCTCTCCTCAGCTCAGCTCTCCATCCCTCACCTTCCCCTATATCCTCCCAAGTCTTGCATTGCATTCCTCAAAAATACCATAGTTATTTTTCAGGCACCTACATTTTTTCTCTCCCTGCCTACAACACCCCCATACCAGACATCTCCATATCTCACTGCCTCAGTACTTTGGTGTTGGTGCTAAAATGTCACCTCACCAAGAGAGCTTTTCAGTCTACTACAGTGCCTTGTAGTACTGGTTATCCCCACCCTCTCATTTACCACAGGGAGTATTTTCAAGGCCTCGGGTTGTACTTTTGTGATATCAAGCTCTAGATAGAATGTAATTTTCCCTACATATTCATATATATGATTAATTTATAAATTCAGCTTATGAGGAGATTAATATCAATAACTAATAGTAAAATAGAATTATACCAGTAACCTGTAATAAAAGCTACTTATAACTTAAGGGTAGTTTGTTTCCAGAATTTTACATGTAACATCTTTGAACTAGAGTTCCTTTCAGGTAACAGAAACTGAAAAGTGAAACTGAAGATAAGGGAGGCTCTCTGCCCTGCCAGCCAATTTCCCTTACAGGCTGCTGACGGTCAACCACCAGTTTCTCTGTAGTTTGTTGACCAGATTGCAAATGAAGGTACCTGTATCCTTCTCATTTAGACCTGTGCCAGACTTACAGAAGGCTCTGAGCAGAGGCATGGTCACTAACAGCTGAACAGAAAGAGTGGCACAGAGCAGACCCCAGAGGCTGCTGGAGCAGATCCTGTGGTTCACATGGTCCTACCCCAATACCTGTGGCCTTCCTGCCTTTGGGCTCTGATCCTGCTGCCTCTGTGGGGGGACATTCTCCCTTCCACCCCGCCCCCTCCCCCCAGCTCTGTCTATAGAAATTCTATTGGAGAGAGATCCTGCTGCTCTATCTTCTTCACCACCTTGGCTTCATTTGAATCCAGCTGTCTTTCTCTCATGAGTGATTGGCTGAATCGCTGAGCGCTTTGGTTACGAGTGATTGGCTGAATCGCTGAGCGCTTTGGTTTACCCCTCTCCTAAGATCATCGTGAGATTCATGCTGGTTACCACATGCATGTGTGCAGAACCTAACAAAAACCGTAACAGATGTTTTGTGTGTGTGTGTGTGTGTGTGTGTGTGTGTGTGTGTGTGTGTGTGATCAAAATCAAGAACTAAGAAGTTTAGGATGCTGTCTACAGGCAGGAGACACCTGGAGATGGCAGCATCTGGAGATGCCCGTGGAGACCCGGGTTGTCATTTTTGTCACCTTACAGAAGGGTAAACTGGGCCCAGCAGAGCCAGGGTCCCCCAGTTCCTTCTATTGTAGTCTCTGGATCCAGTCTAATGCTCCCTCTACTGTTTCCTTAGTTCATCTAGACAAGGCAGTGATGTGCTTCCCAGGTAGTGAGTTGTTATTTCCTTTTTTATTTATACCCTGTTTGTTTCTCAGAGCAGTTAAGGTAGCTTACAGTCAGTATTCAATAGAAAGGTATACTATAGCTTAAAAAAGGGGGGGAGACCACAAAAGGCTTATACAAGAAGCTAGGTATTGGTGAGGTAGAAAGAGGCAAGTCATCAATGAAAAGCAGACAAAAGATGCCAACATTGCTGTTTCCCTATGCAAAATTAGGTTATGAGTTTCCTGACAGATGAGGTAAAAGGGAACATGAGGTCAGTTACATAGAAGGGAAAACCAAAGCCTTCCTAGCACTTATCTCTAAAATAAATTTCTGGGTGGTGCCGCCTTCTGAAGATAGCATTGGAAGCCAAGCTTCATGCACCCTTGACCCACCTTGGTTGACCAGCTGCTCAAATTTCTTCTCTGACGTGGTTATAACTTCTTAGATTTACGTGAAAAAAATCTTAGATCCTCATTCCCACCCTACTATTATGATGGAGTTCCCCTGATCTGCCAGCACTACATTTATGATTCAACCTCTTAGAATACCACGGGTTTGAAAGACCTTAAAAGTCATCAATTCCAACATCCTCTTCCGACTCACCTTCTGATGTCTGAATCATCTCAGCAACAATGCCATCAAGTGGCTGACCCAGGCTTGGCTTGAATACCTCTGGGGATCTGGGGATGGAGTACCTGCTACCTTCTGAGGCGTCTTTTCTTAACCTGACCCTGAAGTGACTTGTTCTGTTGACTTGACATCTGAATCCAGGCCTTAGTTGTTGCAAGACATGTTTCAGTACTGTGGAAAGACATCAAGTCGCATTGGCCTGTAGGAAAAATCCTTTTGGGAATCCTTAGCTTCATTAGAACTAGACTTTTGTTCAAATGAAGTGTTAAAATTAAAGCAGTATATATGTGAGTGGGGCCAATTGGCATGAACTCACCACAGCATATGGTGTGCTTCCTTTTATATGCATGTTTAGCAGCTAGTGGGTACCAAACCTCACACAGCTCTCAATTGCTAGCACTAATGAAGGATCTGTTTGCCTTTGGGGATAAAGATGGTATCACTGATTCACAGTTGTTTTTCCAGGAGCGAAGAGCAGATTTTCCCTTCTCATTCAAAGTCTCCTCTTAGGTCTTATTCTTCCCCCAACTCCCACTGCCCTAATTCAGGTCTCTCTGTCTCCAGCCAGGACTGTTTACCCACTCTTTCCAGTCTCCCAGCCTCCAGTTCTGGCCCTCTCTGGTCCTGGACTGTACTGCCAGAGGAACCTTTAGAAAGTTCCCATCTAAAGCTCATGCCATGTGCAACTCATGCCTTGAAGCGGCTCCTCTTAACTCCAGTGTGGTCCAGGCTTCTTAGTATGTCACATAGACTTGGCAAGATCAGAAGACCACTTGAGGCTAACTGTCCATAATACAGGAGCAGTTGAGTCTCCAAAGATCCTGATGCTTTTTGATGCAAATTAACCACAAAACTAAAATTCGATCTCTATTTAGAAGTAGCAGCGAGGATACTGTCAATTCTATTATGGCTGTCACTAATGTCAGAATGGTGTGTTTTATAACACTCACTGTTGTTGTGCCAGTACTAGAGACTTCATCTAATTCTCAGAATAGCAGGATGATGCTCACATAACCCTAAGGGATGGCATTTTGTACCTAATCGCAGCCATGGCAAGACCTGTGTGTCAATGACATGTGGGGCCAATCCTAGGATGGCTGGTGGAGAATCACAAGTTCTGTGATCTCTCCGTGGAGATGGAAGGCCATCTCGATTCAGGCAGTGTAGTGGGGAAAGGCCTGCAGGGATGGGGTCCAGGATGACTTCCTTTCTGTGTGTGTTCCTGATGGGGCCACAAATAGTGCTCCATCTCCAGGCCTATTCTCTCCTCTGAATAGCTGGATTAGCAACCCTCTACAGGCCCTTCTCTACAGGCCCAGGGTACTGTGCCAGCGAAGGCCTGATGAGCGGTTACCGTGGGCTGTGACAGCTAGAGCCAGTGGGAGGTGTCACATGGGAGAGGGGAGTCCTGGGTCAAGGCATCATCATTCCTCACTTGTGCTGAGAGCTTTGGTGTTCACAGGCCTTCTTGGGGCTGAGAAGAAACCTATCTCATTTCTATGAAGGAATGAGCTGGTTTGACAAAGCCAGCTACACCTCATGTCCATATAAGCTTGCTGGTTTGAGGAGACTTCTAAAAGTTTCTGTCCTGCCCTTCTAATCATGAGCAGCCCACACTCCAAGCAGCGTGGCCTTCAAACCTGAACATTATTCTCTCCTCTTGACTCCCCAGCTTGTTTCTCAGTCTCGATGCTTCCTTCTCCTTTGCCATCCTAGAACTATGCCTAAGCCTGCCTCAGATATACTTTTCCTGGGTCTTTATGTGACTCAAGACCCCAGCCCACCCAAGGAAGTAGAAGGGTAGAAGGTCTGTATTGGTAACCATCCAGAATGTTAACTGAAAATATTTTGGGGTTTGAATGTTAGCTCTATCAAATCAAGTAAAAAAAAAAAATCATTCTTAGCTATGATATCCAGCAGTTACCAAATCATCTCATAGCCTCAATGAAGAGATTTCTCATCACAAATGAGGAACAAGACCATGGTGGGGGGGGGGGTCTGCTTTATTCTGTCCAGCAGCCATAGCTACATCTGAATAAATGTCTTATGAGGGGCTTCTATCTTAGAGGCCAGCAGAAATTGGAGAAATCTACCCTTTGAGGGTTTATTCTTGATTTCTGAATTTATGCACCTCTTTACTGGGTACCAGCTTAGTTGGAACAGATTACTTCTACCGCCAGGTAGAGATGAACTCTCACCTTTCTCCATCATCACCTGACACTTCCGATGGACACTCTCTGCAGAGTGACTTCTATCCATAATTCATTTGCCATATTCACAATATGGTATTGGTTATTATCTCTCTATAGCAGTTGAAGAAAAATTAGACTTCCCTGTCAGGATGGGCCAAACCTCTGGGGAAGGAGATGGCTAGGAACTGCAGGAGGTAAGGTCTCTACCACAGCTTCTCAATGTAATGTAGAGCTAGACATAAAATAAATGTAGTAAAAAACTTTATTTTCAAAAGCTGGGTGTGGACTATAGTTTTCTGACCTCTAAAGCAATAAAATTGTTGGTGACGAGATGGGAAGTGGGAGATGTATCTTATAGTTAGTTGCAGTACATCCTGAGCACATATGTCTGGCCTGGTAAGGGGCTCACATATAATTCAAGGAGCTGGTGGCTTACTATGGGAAATATTGTGTGAATCACATCAGTATAATTTAAAGTCCCAAATGATCAGATCCATTGGAAAAGTGTGAGAAGTCAAAATTTAGAAATTCTGATGTATGGAGAGGCCTTCCTGGGGATAGTGTGATTCTATTTTGCTGGGTTTTGAAAACAACTCATTGGAACTCAGAACCTTGCTTATGGGGTTTGTGAAGAATTCTTGCTGAAGAATTGCTGTGATTGTATTTCTACTCCATATTCTGTGCCCACTAGCCAGCAGTCCAGGCTTGGCTAGTGGTTACGGAAAGCCCATGTGTTTATCAAAGGCCACTGAGGGTCTGGACTTAGGATGGTGTTCAATGTATGTGAGAACAGATCCAAATTAAGTCTGGAGGGAGGTAAGTGGTTATGGGCAGTAGAAAAAGAAAAACAGAGGTAGGAGGCATGTCACGGTACTCAGTCACAAGGAGGGGCAGTTCCATGCCTGTGGTAGCATGGGGCCTTGCGCTGCGAGTCATAATTCTGTGGCTACAGTCCCCAGGCTTGGGTTGGGCCAGAAGGAGTTCCCCACACCACTGACAAAGAGGATCTAACTTTGAGGGGGTGCTGTGATGCTATAAGGTCCCAAGTTACCTTCACAGCTCTTGTCTGTTAATTTTCTGCAGAAATCAATCCAATTTTATAACTTGAGAAACTAAAGCTCAGAGTAATGCCCCTCTGTGTCCAAAGAGGTAAAGCAGGGTTGTGTGATCCCACAGTCAGTACCTCCTCACCATCCAGTTGTTCCTGCAACACAAGCCAAGGCTAGAGATAGAAGAATAAGAGAATCAAAAATATATGATGAGTCCTAATCAGCAAAAGCCATGGTTATGGGTACAGGGCTCAAAAGCATGCTATAGAATGGAAGACTCCAATTTGACTGAAACTACTCTGGGTCCTCTAGAATATGCTGCCACCTCACACACTGTCTGGGAGGACTGGGCACATTTGGCTCCATACTGTCAACTTATAGACACAGGGCATGTCCCCACTATGTGGTGGCAGCTAGTTCTTGCCCTTTGCCTCTCATTTCCACTCGAAGCTTTGCTTGTCTCTCTGGTTTCTCTCTCTCTCTTTCTTTTTAGTTGAATGGCTTACTTTTTTTAAAGTTAAGGTGTATCTCCCCTCCCCCCCACACCTCCCCCTTTTAGTCCAATGAAAGGCTCTTTTTCTTATAACAATAAATACAATACAAAACAATAAGAACAATTAGGCCACAATTATGAGACTTATACAGTATAACATAGATTCCCAATGACCAGTCCATATGTATTTGGCAACTAATAATAATATTCTATTATCTATATATTTCAATGAGTTTAAAGTTCTATATCTAACTCAGTTTCCATTCTAACTTGCATTACCAACTTAAAAAACATCTTCTTAGACCTACAATATCCTTTTAATTCCTAAACAACTTAAAACTTAACTGTGAGACTGTAACTATCTAGTCTTCAACCACATCAGAGACCTGAGAAGGATAAATATATCTGAATAAGCAGGAAGTGCAGAGCAAGAAGCTTCCAAAACTAAGAAATGACAGAGAACTGGCTGCCTGAACAGTCCCCACTTTCTCTCTATAATGTTGGAGCATCTATCTTCAGCCTTTTGGCCCAGTATCTCTGACAGACATTCATTGTAAAGCAGGAATTATGAAGGACTTGCCTACCCTGTCTTGGCAGAGCTAGGCTGTCTACTTACCTGCTTCCAAGTTTTGTCCTTTTTGGACACCATTCTGTCTACAGTTGAAGCAAAGGCTTTTTCTTGCCCTGTGGCTAGCTTGCCACTAGGGCTGGCTTTTATCTCTTTATCAGACCCTTGAATCATTTCTCTAGACAATGTTTCTGGGTTCACTTCTCAGTGCATCAGCAGTATCTGTCTATTTTAGAGGCCCATGTCCTGGCCTCCCATATGACCTGTTCCAGTTCCTGTTCTAAACTCTTCTCCAGTCAGGTTTTGCACACAGACTCAGGAAGGCACGGCCAAGTCCAGTGAAAACTCACCACTTCATGAAAAATTGCACCTCTTTATGGTACTAGAACCCTGACAGTATGTGATGAACTGGGACCCCAAAAGGAAGAAGGAAAAAGTACTAAGGGAATGGTAATGGGTAAAGCACTTACTGTGGAACCATAGGGCTGAAGATCAGATCCTCATTATACACACACACACACACACACACACACACACACACACACA
>CAJQZJ010032188.1:14301274-14313931 GCA_907164525.1 Lophiomys imhausi
GAGACATACAGACACTCACAGAGAGGCATGCAGACACACAGACAGACACACAAACACACACACACACAGACAGGCAGACAAACACACACAGAGAGAGACATACAGACACACAGGCAGACAGACACACACAGAGACACATAGGCACACAGACACACAGACAGACAGACATACAGACACACAGACAGACTCACACACAGAGACAGACAGACACACACACACACACACACACACACACACACACACAGAATGGTTTTCAGCCCAGAGCATGGTATGCAGAGAAGGGATCCAGGGAGTGATGACCTCTGAGTTCATGTGAGGGACTTTAACTTAATGTGTAAGGTAAAGAACAGTTAAGACAGACACTGGGCATCAGCCTCTGGCCTACAGACAGACAGACTGACAGACAAATGGACAGATGGACACACTCACGCATGCATGTTCACACACACACACACACACGCACGAGAGAGAGAAAACTGTACACACACACATATACACACATATGAACACAAATACACACCCATCTCACACACACATCTACACACAACTTTAGTGTTAAGGAGAGAGGATGCTCTAGGATTGCCTTTGAAGAGTCAACAGGCATTGCATTGTGTCTGTGATTTCAAAGTTATGATTTTTAAAAAGTAAATATTGAAGAGAGAGCACAGTTTATTTGGCCCTTTCCCTTTGCCTTTCTTTCTTCTTATTTCAACAGCAAAAGCCTCCAACAAGCAAGTGTCCACACTTTCTCGATGGCTGAAACACCTTGCTGCTGCCGCAGCCACCCTGCTCTCTGGGAGCAGGAAGCTGGTAGAGAATTCCAGCACTTGACTTGGGGCCAGCTCTTGGTTTAGCAGAACAGCTCTGAGCTCAGTGTCCCAAGCTGGAGCCCCCTCTCCAGTCGGCACGTCTGCCCACACTGCCTCTGCCTTCATCTGGTCTTCTTCATCTTTCTCTTGGACTGTTATTTCAACACTCTGGAATGTGATCCTTCTGTTACCAGTTTCTCCCCATCCACTCCACTTTCCACACAGCTCACAGAGCAGGCACTATAAAAAGCAGAGTGAATCTGCCGCTCTCCGCTGCTGCAAAGTCCCCCAGGGCCTTGGCTTCCCTTTGCTTGGGTGTGGTCTTTGCATAGGATTGCTCACAGGGGGACAACACCTCTCTAGTCCCAGAGAACAAAGATGACTAAGGCCAGTTCCCTCCCAGTGTTCCTCTCCCCCAAGGGGCTCCAGCAGCCTTCAGCAGATGCATCAGCTGGGTATCACTCCAGGAGACCCTTTGCCAGACTCAAGAAGGGGCACATGGGTTGCCATGCAAAATCTGTAATGCATATTTGACACAAGGAAAGTCTTTAGACACCTTCTGACTTTCTGTTGCTTGGGCTGTTTGTGGAGTACCTCAGAGTGGAGGCTTTACCTCATACCCTTGCCCAGGGAATCGGTTTCTCTAGCTGCAGGGTTTCCCAATCCCAAGCACGGGACCCCAGTGAAAGGTGAGGTCAGGCCCTTTCTCCTGGGTGTGTCTGTGAGGCTGATGATGTGGTAGGATCCCTTCCACTGAGACTGAGTCTTCAGTTTCCTCAACTACTTTCTAGGTCCAAGGCAAGCCATAAGGGTTTTCATTTTGTTCTCTCTCTTTGTCTCTCTCTCTTCCTCTCTCTTCCTCTCTCTCTTTCCCTCCCTGTCTCTCTCTCCCTCCCTCTTTCTTTCTTCCCTTTCCATCTTTCCTTTTTTCTTTTTCTTTCTTAAGAGAGGGTCTTACTGTGTATCCCTAGTTGGCCTAGACCTCATAAACCAGGTTGCCTTCAAACTTACAGAGATCCACCTGCCACCATCTCCACAGGGCTGGGATTAAAATCACATGCTACCACACATCATCAGAGTCCATCCCATCCCCAGTCCTCTTGAGCAAAGTATCTTTCCTTTTCTTAGCATACTATAGCCTTGCCTCTTCCAGAAACCTCATGTGGGACTGATTCCCTAAATCTCCTGGCTTTGCTGGTGAAGAGAGGAAGCCAGGAAGTGACTTGTACATGACAGAAAGGAGTTGGTATCTCCAGACTTGTGCCCTGCGCCACCATGGGAACCTCTGGTCATTATTGTGTTTCCTGGGACCACTGCAACAAGTTAACACAAAAGCAGTCGCTTAAGCAGCAGAAACTCCCTCCCAGTTGGCCCCATGGCAGCGCTCTCACTGAAGGCTCCAGGGGAGACTCCTTTCTGGTCTCTTTTTGTCTGTCTTAGCCCCAGGAAGTCCTTGGCTGTGGCAGCATATTCCACCCCTCTCTGCTTCTGACTTTTTCAGGCTTCACCTTTGTGCATCACTGGAATGTCTTAGCTCAGTCCTTCCTACTATGGGGACACACCTGCCACTGGGTTTAGGACTACCTGAATAATCCTGGATGAACCATCAGACTTACTTAACTATTTCTATTTGCAAAGACCCCACGTAAGGTCACATTCTAAGTTCTAGGTGCTAGGGCTAGGATATTTCATTTAGGGGGCAAAGTAGTCTGAGTAAGGCAAAAACCTTTCCTCTGGGTGTTTTACGTCTACTATGCTGTCAGGCTGACTATGCCGAGCCAATCCAACTAACTATGTTAAAATCCAGAAGATCCTTGCAAAATGCTGTTTGAGCTCTTTTTAGAACAATCTGGAAGACAGTAGAAGATGGTGGTAAGTTTTCCAGGTAAGAGAGTAGAGTCAACAGAGGTTGGAGAGGTTGTGATGCCTAAGGCACAGGAAGTTATTGGCCTGAAGCGAATGCCAAGCAGAGTACTGTAATATGGGAAGGCCTGGCACCAGAGAGTTTACTGGAGCCACACCATGGAGTTCTGTCAATGACAGGGGGCCAAGGGGTGGGACACTGCTTTTGGTATAGCTCCAGAGGTTTTCTTACCCAATATGTGCAGGAAACTCTCCTTTGTGGTAGAAGTTAGGTCTATATAGTGAGTTAGTAGGCAGTTTAGATTAGCATCTGGCAGCGCATAAGGAGGAGCTTGATGTTCCCTTAATCTTCTAAAATGGACAAAGCTCCCTTGTGGCAGGACGATACACCCTGTTGAAGGGGTGTGGCTAAGAAACTGAGCAACAAATGGCCATTTCTCTTATAATAATAAATACAATACAAAACAACAGAGGTAATTAGGCCACAATTATGAGAGTTATATGGCTTAGCATACATTCCCAATGTCCAGTCCATATGTATTTGGCACCTGACTTTAACATTCTACTATCTACCCATCTCCATGAGTTTAAAGTTCTATATCCAACTCAACTTTCATCACAATTTTAAAAACGTCTTCTTAGATCCAGAACACCCCCTTGATTCCTAAACAACTCAAAATTTAACTATGAGACTCTAACTATCTAGTCTTCAACCACCTCAGAGACCTGAGTGGGATAAATATATCTGATTATACAGGAAGTGCAGGGCCCGCAGCTTCCAAAACTAAGAAATGACATACCAGTGGCTGCCTGGACAGTTCCCATTTTCTCTCCATACATTACAGCATCAATCTTCAGCTGTTTGGCCTCATTTCTCTGACAGACATTGATTGTAGAGCAGGAATTATGAAGGACTTGCCTACCCTGTCTTGGCAGAGCTAGGCTGTCGACTTACCTGCTTCCAAGTTTTGTCCTTTTTGGACAGCATTCTGTCTACAGCTGAAGCAAGATTTTTTTTTTTTTTTTTTTGGCCAAGAGATAGGCTTGCTACTAATTCAACCATCTCCCACTGGAGATTCTTCGATACTCATCATCTTCTTGGAGTAGAATAGGGGGTGCTGTCAGGAGTTGACATGTCTCGATATCAAAAAAAATCTAAAGTTAAGAAAACATCTTTGAATGCCATATTCTGCAGATCTCTTGAGGTTTTTGAAGAGGCCCTATCTATCTCTTATATTAGGATAAGCAAATGTTGCTTGTCTCTTAGCAACTTGATTTCTGATCAGCTTAGAAAATAACTATAATAGACTGTCATAGTACCTAACAAAATGGCAGGCTTGCATGACTATTAGTTTGCATTTCTTAATTATCCTAAACAGTTTATGACAATTAATAGCAAAAGGCCGAAACTTCACATTTCATTTTTCCCCCTAACCCTTCCATCCCACTCCTCTGGAGTGGAGTGTCCCTACATAACAGTCCCTCACCCCAGTTCAGAGGTCATATGAGGGCCAAGGGGGAGCTGATGGGGGGAAAAGATATACCTTAAACTTAAAAAAAAAGGAAGGGGATGGGTGGGTTGAGGCCGAAGAGGGTGGGAGGGTGGGACTAGAGGGGGGGAGTAGGGAGGAGATTGAGATTGAGATGTAATTTGAAGACATAAAAAATAAACTAAAAAAAAAAAAAAAACTGTGTAGCCTCCAGAATGGCAAAAAGATAAGGATCTGTATGTGAATTTCTCATCCATATCAACTGAGATATCATAAATGTTTTGCATTTGTCATAATTTGATGAACAAAAATATGTAAATAATGCATAATTGAAATTTTATTTAAAAAGATGAAGCCCTTGGAGAATTGCATATGAAAATGTTCTTTATCAATGAATCTGAGAATCAGACTAGAAAACAACTTTAAAAATTTGGAAATCACAAAAACTTAGGTCATCGCTCCAATTTGTCCTTTCAAAATACTAAAATTATTTAATATATGAACCTCAGCTATGAAACATAAGTATGCTTGTTCCATTGATGATTGGATTGTTGAAAATATTTAATTAAATGTAAATATTGGATAACAATAAAAAAAAAGAAACTGAGCAAGCTGAGCAGACGATGACAGTTGCCATGAGAAGCCATGGGACTGCTGGACATGGTGAGAAATCTTGTGGACTCTTGAGACTGCCAAGGATCATGAGATAAGGCAATATATAAGCTAGAGAATTCCACGCGGTCTCTCTCTTCCTCCTGCCCTAATCAACTGAGAAGTCATGTTGGAAAAGTGCATAGCAGGGTACTCCATTTACAGAATTTAGAGTGCAAAAGCTGAAGGCAAAGGCATGGCATAAAACCTGCTAAGAAGGAGTTTCTGGAAGGCTTCTGTTTTGGGGCCCCAGAGAGCCAAAAAAAGTGAGCAAAGGGAGTGAAATTTGGAAGCTGGGCCAAGGAGACCATGGAGGCAAGTCTTAGCTGATGGGAAAAGCTGTCCTCAGTTTGGAGACTGGAACAGACTGACTTTATAAGCTGGTCATGATAAATCGGTCTTGTGAACTGGCAAAGGAAGGCCCAACGAACACTAAGATTTGAAAAGTACTGTCTTCCGAGACTGCCATAAAACCAAGTCGTCCTGCATGGACCTATGCTAAGAATATTAATATCCTTTTAAGAAAGTTAAAATAGTGTTAGTTGTGTGTTTTTAGATAGGTATTAGGGTGTTCTTAGATAGATTTTAGATTACAGGTTTTGGGTATTTTCTAGGTGTTAAGTATTAAATATATTTATAAATAAAAATATTCTGTTAGACTTCTTCAACTCACTGTAGCTGAGATGCCAAGCTTTGTTGTGTTTCTTAGGATGCTTTGCTTCTGCCCTTTCCTCTCCCTTTCTTGTGGACCATCTTAATGTTTCCATCACTCTGCAAACTCAATTTGTCCTTAATGAACAGGCTCCAGCATCACCTTCCATGAAAATCCTTCCCACGCTGAAGGATCCATCATCACTTTCTCCCTCTCCAGGACCTGCAGCAGGTATTCACCTGCCTGGGAGGCACCTGCCAGCCAGAGATGGAGGGGAAAATAGGGAGCCAGGTGAGTCCATAGTGCTAGACAGGAGAGGAAACTAAAGAATCTACAGGCAGCCTCCACCCAATGTTTCTAAACCCACTCAGAGGCTCATTTCAAATGTCAAATATCTGGATCCAATATCCCAGAGATGGATAAGGATAGGAAAGTTCAGAGCCATGAGAAAATAGTCCTCTGTTCCTTTTAATGCAAACTCACAAACCACTTTAAGAGAAGAACGTCTTTCCCTTCCTGCCGAAGGTAAGATTGCAGCATGATGATCCATGTGTGTGAGGTTTCCACCAGTGGCTTTTCTAGATGACCAGAGGGAGGCAGACTACAGGAAGGATCCAAAAGATGAGGCAACAAAGGGAAAGGGAAAAAAAACCAAGCAAGAGCTATGGCCACCCTGATTGTGCTCAACTCTCACTAAGAAAGGACCACTCAGGAATAAAGAAACCTGAGCCCCAAGAAGGTGCTCATCCCAATCCTCCACAACATCCTTTCTGAAGTCTTTTGCTGCTTTCTCATTCATAACTTGACATGGTAGAGCAGGTGATCTGTAAGAACTGGATTGTTTTAGGAGAAATTATCAAGGACCACTTTGTTCTTTGGGTGTTGACTATGTTTGGGTAAAACCATCTTGGCACATGAAATTACAAGAATAAAATGGTGGCGATTACTACAGGCAACACATTTTTGAGACTTACTGGAGAATTAACAAACTTGAATATAAATGTGACACAAAACTGTGAAAGGCACTTAGGACAGAGAACATCTTGTCTGTCAAAGAGCTTAGGATCTATTGTGAGGGCGTGTGCCTTCCAGAGTTAATGTGGTGCAGGACGGACAATGATGCATATGACTTCAGAGAGGTCCAGGAGGAATTCAGGGAGGAGGAATTCTAAGTGGATCTTATAAATCAGTAGAAAGCAAGCAAGTAGCAAAGAAGAAAGGAAGAAGAAGGAAGGAAGGAAGGAAGGAAGGAAGGAAGGAAGGAAGGAAGGAAGGAAGGAAGGAAGGAAGGAAAGAGGGAGGAAGGACAGGAAGGAAGGGCACTTAATCATAGGGAGCACAGTCTTCACTGAGTACTTACTTGGAGATTTAAGGTGATTCTTGGAGATAAGTCCTAAGAGAGGTAGTTTAAGTCTTCATCATTTATAGTGAATTTCATTGTCATTAGCCAAATATGGCTCAAATCTGCTTAAACCTTGAAAGGGTACATTGGGCGAGAAGACAGAAAAGTCCAGAAGTTGTGCAGGTTTCATTATTGATTTACCTCTGTGGTCTTCACATATTCTTGAACTCTGTCTTCCGTCTTTCTCATCTGCCTTCCACAGTGCTGACATGATTCTAGGATGGTGCCTCAGCCAAAAGATGGCTGAAACTAACTCTTGCTAGGGTTATGATCTTCCCTGAAGACAATACTTCAGTCAAGAAGTAGAGAGAGAAGTGCTTCTGGAAGCTGTCCTGCAGGATTAAGGTAGTGCCTTTGCAGAAAATATTTTCTTTTTTTTTCCTTTATTTTTTATTTCTTCAAGTTACATCTCAATCGCAGTCCCCTCCCTATTCCCCCTCCAATCCCACCCTCCCACCCTCAACCCCCCATCCTCTTACCTTTTTTTTTCTTTTAAGTTAAAGGTATATCTTATTTCCCCCTACAGTTTCCCCTTTCAGTCCAACAAATGGCTCTTTCTCTTATAATAATAAATACAATACAGTACAACAGAGGTAATTAGGCCACAGTTATGAGGGTTATATGGCTTAACGTACATTCAAAATGACCAGTCCATATGTATTTGGTACCTGACTTTAACATTCTACTATCTAAACATCTCCATGAGTTTAAAGTTCTATATCTGACTCAACATTCATACTAACTTGCAACACAATTTTAAAAGTATCTTCTTAGATCTATAACACTCTCTTGACTCCTAAACAACTCAAAATTAAATTATGAGACTCTA
Organism: Lophiomys imhausi; assembly: GCA_907164525.1. Taxonomy (NCBI): domain Eukaryota; kingdom Metazoa; phylum Chordata; class Mammalia; order Rodentia; family Muridae; genus Lophiomys; species Lophiomys imhausi. Next base: position 14,308,971 of record CAJQZJ010032188.1, read on the forward strand.
GCTATCTGTTCTTCAACCACCTCAGAGACCTGAGAGGGATAAATATATCTGATTTTATAGGAAGTACAGGGCCTGCAGCTTCCCAAACTAAGACATGACATACCAGTGGCTGACTGGACAGTTCCCATTTTCTTTCCATACATTACAGCATCGATCTTCAGTCATTTGGCCCCATTTCTCTGACAGACATTGATTGTAGAGCAGGGGTTAGGAAGGACTTACCTACTCTGTCTTGGCAGAGCTAGGCTGTCGACTTACCTGCTTCCAGGTTTTGTCCTTTTTGGACAGCATTCTGTCTACACTTGGAGCAAGGGGCTTTTCCTACCAAGAGATAGGCTTGAGACTAATTCAATCATCTCCCACTGGAGATTCTTTGATGCTCTTCTTTTACTTGGAGGAGAATAGGGGGTGCTGTCAGGAGTTGATATGTCTTGATATAAAAAAATATAAAGTTATGAAAACATCTTTGAATGCCATATTCTGCAGATCTCTTGAGGTTTTTGAAGAGGCCCTATCTATCTCTTATATTAGGGTAAGCAGATGTTGCTTGTCTCTTAGCAGGTTTATTTCTGATTAGCTTAGCAAGTAACTATAATAGGCTGTCATAGTACCTAACAGAATGACTGGCTTGCATAACCATTAGTTTGCATTTCTTAATTATCCTAAACAGTTTATGACAATTAGTAGTAAAAGGCCGAAACATCACATTTCATTGTTTTTCTTAACCTCCTAACCCTTCCATCCCATTTCTCTGGGGTGGGGTGTCCTTATATAACAGTCCCTCATCTCAGTTGAGAGGTCGTATGAGGGCCAAGAGCCTCTTCATTCATTGGGGATCTACGAAGCAGTACCATCAGTGAAAAGTGTCTCGTTGCCCGGGAGAGAGAACTACTAAACAAACAAATCAATAAGCATACAATAGAAAAAAAGACTAAAAAATAGAAAAAATATAACTAATATATAAAAATAAATAAAAAATAAAAATTAAAAATAAGAAGTCTATGTCCAAGTTCCCTTTGGTGTGTTAGTTGTAGTATCAATACCTTCTACTATATAGCTAAAATCCTACTTAAATGAATAGATGCCATATGTGTCCTTCTGAGTCTGGGTTAGTTCACTCAGGATGAGCTTTTCTAGTTCCATCCATTTGGCTGCAAATTGCATAATTTCATTGTTCCTGAGAGCTAAATAATATTCCATTGTGTAGATGTACCACAGTTTTTTAACCCATTCTTCGGTTGAGGGACATCTGGGTTGTTTCCAGTTTCTAGCTATTACAAATAAGGCTGCTATAAACATAGATGAGGAAACTTCCTTATGATTCCATGAAGAGGCATTTGGGTGTATACCCAGAAGTGGTATGGATGGGTCCTGAGGCAGAGCAATTCCAAGTTTTCTAAGATATCGCCAGACTGACCTCCATAGTGGTTGCACAAGCCTGCATTCCCACCAGCAATGGAGTAGGGTACCCCATTCTCCACACCCTCACCAGCATGTGCTGTCATTTGAGTTTTTGATCTTAGCCATTCTGACAGGTGTGAGATGGAATCTCAGAGTCGTCTTGAGTTGCATTTCTCTGATGATTATGGATGTTGAGCATTTCTTCAAGTGTCTCTCAGCCATTAGGGATTCCTCCTTTGTGAATTCTCTATTTAGCTCTGTCCTCCATTTTTTGATTGGATTATTTGGTTTCTTGGCATTTAATTTCTTGAGTTCTTTGTAGATTTTGGATATTAGCCTTCTGTCAGATGTGGGCTTGGTGAAGATTTTCTCCCAGTCTGTAGCCTGCTGTTTTGTTCGAATGACAATGTCTTTTGCCTTACAGAAGCTTTTCAGTTTCATGAGGTCCCATTTATTGATTGTTGATCTCATGTCCTGAGCTGTTGGTGTTCTCTTCAGGAAGTTGTCGTCTGTGCCAATTAGTTCAAGGGTTTCTCCCACTTTATCTTCTAGTAGATTTAGTGTGACCGGCCTTATGTTAAGGTCTTTGATCCACTTGAACTTGAGTTTTGTACAAGGTGATAAGTATGGGTCTAACTTCATTCTTTTACAAATGGACATCCAGTTGGACCAGCACCATTTGTTGAAGATGCTGTCCTTCTTCCATTGTGCCATTTTGGTTTCTTTGTCAAAAATTAGGTGGCCATAAGTGTGTGGGTCTTTTTCTGGATCTTCAATTCGATTCCATTGATCTACTGGTCTGTTTCTATACCAATACCATGCTGTTTTTACAACTATTGCTCTGTAGTACAGCTTGAAATCTGGGATGGTAATACCTCCAGATGTTTTTTTATTGTACAGGATTGATTTAGCTATTCTGGGCTTTTTGTTGTTCCATTTGAAATCGAGAATAGCTCTTTCCAAGTCTATAAAAAATTGCGTTGGTATTTTGATAGGAATTGCATTGAATCTATATATTGCTTTTGGTAGGATGGCCACTTTTATTATGTTGATCCTACCTATCCATGAGCATGGGCGATCTTTCCATCTTCTAAAGGCTTCTTCCATTTCTTTCTTCAAGGGCTTGAAGTTCTTGTTGTACAGGTCGTTTACTTGCTTGGTTAGAGTTACCCCCAGGTATTTTATGTTGTTTGTGGCTATTGTGAAGGGGGTTGTTTCCCTTATTTCTTTCTCAGCCCATTTGTTTATTGTATAAAGAAGGGCTTCTGATTTTTTTGAATTAATTTTGTATCCAGCCACTTTGCTGAAGGTGTTTATCAGCTGTAAGAGTTCTCTGGTGGAATTTTTGGGGTCGCTTATGTATACTATCATATCATCTGCAAATAGGGATAATTTGATTTCTTCGTTTCCGATGTTTATCCCCTTGATGTCCTTTAGTTGTCTTATTGCTCTAGCAAGAACTTCAAGTAATATATTGAAGAGATATGGTGAAAGTGGACATCCTTGTCTTGTCCCTGAGTTTAGAGGAAATGCTTCAAGTTTCTCTCCATTTAATTTGATGTTGGCCACTGGCCTGCTGTATATTGCCTTTATTATTTCTAGGTACGGCCCTTGTATGCCCGTTCTCTCCAGAACTTTTAGCATGAAGGGGTGTTGGATTTTGTCAAATGCTTTTTCTGCATCTAGCGAGATTATCATGTGGTTTTTTTCTTTCATCTTGTTTATATGGTGAATGACGTTGATAGACTTTCGTATGTTGAACCATCCCTGCATTCCTGGGATGAAGCCTACTTGATCATGGTGTATGATACTTTTGATGTGTTCTTGAATTCGGTTTGCTAGTATTTTATTAAGTATTTTTGCGTCTATGTTCATGAGGGAGATTGGTCTGAAGTTCTCTTTCTTTGTTGGGTCTTTGTGTGGTTTAGGAATCAAGGTGATTGTGGCCTCATAGAATGAGTTTGGTAATGTTCTTTCAGATTCTATTTTGTGAAAGAGTTTGAAAAGTATTGGTGTTAGCTCCTCTTTGAAGGTCCGGTAGAATTCCGTGCTAAAGCCATCTGGCCCTGGGCTTTTTTGGTTGGGAGATTTTTAATGACTATTTCTATTTCCTTAGGGGTCATAGGGCTGTTTAATCTGTTTATCTGATCTTGATTTAGCTTCGGTAGGTGGAATCTATCAAGAAAATTGTCCATTTCACTTAAGTTTTCAAATTTGGTGGAGTATAGATTTTTAAAGTAGGATCCAAATATTCTCTGGATTTCCTCAATGTCTGTTGTTATTTTTCCCTTTTCATTTCTGATTTTGTTGATTTGTGTTTTCTCCCTCTGTCTTTTAGTTAATTTGGCTAAGGGTCTGTCTATTTTGTTGATTTTCTCGAAGAACCAACTCTTGGCTTCATTGATTATTTGTATAGTTCTTTTTGTTTCTAAGTTGTTGATATCAGCCCTAAGTTTGATGATCTCCTGCCTTCTGCTCCTCTTGGGAGTATTTGCTTCTTTTTTTTTTTTCCAATTCACCCAATTTAGCTGTTAATTCGCTAATATGAGCTGTCACAATTTTCTTTTTGAAGGCACTTAGTGCTATGAACTTTCCTCGTAGCACAGCTTTCATTGTGTTCCATAGGTTTGGGTATGTTGTGTCTTCATTTTCGTTGGATCTTAAGAAGTCTTTGATTTCCTTCTTTATTTCTTCCCTGACCCAGTGGTCCTCTAGTAAAGAGTTGTTCAATTTCCATGTGAGTGTAGACTTTCTGTTGATTCTTTTGCTATTGAAGTCCAGCTTTATTCCATGGTGGTCTGATAAGATACAAGGGGTTATTTCAATTTTCTTGTATCTGTTGAGGCTATCTTTGTGTCCAACTGTATGGTCGATTTTGGAGAAGGTTCCGTGAGGTGCTGAGAAGAAGGTGTATTCTTTTGTGTTTGGGTGAAACGTTCTGTAGATATCTGTTAGGTCCATTTGGTTCATGATCTCTGTTAGACTCATTATTTCTCTGTTTGGCTTCTGTCTTGATGGTCTGTCCATAGTTGTGAGTGGGGTGTTGAAGTCTCCCACTATTAAAGTGTTTGGATCAATGTGCAATTTAAGTTTTAGAAGCATTTCTTTTATAAATGTAGGTGCCTTTGTATTTGGGGCATAGATGTTCAATATTGAGATGACCTCTTGGTGGATATTTCCTTTAATGAGTATGTAATACCCTTCTCTGTCTTTTTTTATTAACTTCAATTGGAAGTCTATTTTGTTTGATATTAGGGTGGCTACTCTAGCTTGTTTCCTGGGTCCATTTGCTTGGAAAACCTTTTCCTAGCCCTTTCCTCTGAGATAGTGTTTATCTTCAATAGTGAGGTGTGTTTCTTGTATACAGCAAAAAGATGATTCTTGTTTACGGATCCAGTCTGTAAGTCTGTGTCTTTTTATTGGCAAGTTGAGTCCATTGATGTTGATGGATGTTAGTGACCAGTGGTTGTTATGTCCCATTATTTTGGTATAGCTGGCTGTCTTGTGTTTCTCTTTTGTTTAGTTGCTGTGGAGGTTTCTATTTCCTCTGTTTTCTTGGG
>CAJQZJ010032188.1:14323931-14343011 GCA_907164525.1 Lophiomys imhausi
CTCTTTTAACTCTGACTGTGTTTTCTTTATTGTTTCCATTTCTATTTTCATGTCTTGAATGGTAGTGTTCGTTTTGTACATTTCCTTCTCCAGTTTGCTTGTTTTTGTCTGGAGATCTTTCATTGCTTTATCCTTTTCCAGTTCAAGCTGGGTCACCTTGGCTTGGAGCTCTTTAATGATGTTATTCATTGTTTTGACTTGTAAAATTGTGGCTTCTTTGAATTCCTTCATAGTTTTAAGTTCTTCTTGAAGGGACTTTATCACTTTCCATAATGTAGAATTGTCATCGTTTTCATGTGTTTCAGTTGTGGTGAGGTGGTTCAGGCTGGATGGAATAGCGTTGCTTTTTTTTGTTGGAGACATTTCGCTCTGGTTTTTTTTTTTTTTTTTTTTTTTTTTTTTTTTTTGGGGCGTGGGGGCTTGGCGGGTTGGATTTTATATTTTTTTTTTTTTGTTTGCTGTCTTCTGGACTTGGGTCCAAAGGGGGAACTCGCCCAAATTATTTTCTTTCATGTCACCCAGTGACTTACACCACATGCTCGTCTCAGAAACAGTGACTGTGGTTCTACCCATTACTTTAGGTCAAATCACAAGGAACTAGCCTCAGGTTGAAGTTAGAATCACCTTCCTCTAAAACCAGTGGACTTCTAAGTTAACAACAACCAAGGTAGTCACTGGGGAAGAAGGACAAATATATTGGGAGGTGCGGTAGATATTTATTCCAAAGACTCCATTAAAGTGCAGATTCCATATGTAGCCAAGGATCTGTGCATGTGAGGAGGAAGTCATTCAAAAGGATGTCAGCTTGTGTGGCCAGAGCAGCTGATCTGATGGAAATAGTGGTGGGGACATTCTCTTCTTAGGAACAACCACAGTGAAGTTTTTACATCCAGTTCTGCTGCTAACATCTCATGAAGTGATTATCGGTTTCTCCTGGCAGAGCTGCCCTTTAAACACCATCTACAGCAAACAAGCTTCTCTGATGAGGCTTTAAAGATATCTTGATCTTTGGGTATAATTGATAGGTTATTAGAAGATGTCCATTTAGTGAAATAATAGTACTAGCTTCTCTCCTAGAGAGTCTAGCCATTGGCATTTGGTCCAATAGTGGTATCACATATAGATTTCACCTTGTGGAGTGGGCCTTAAGTTCAAACAGAAAGTGGTTGACTACTCCCGTGACATTTATGTCACTATTGCACCCGTGGGTGTGTCTTGTCAGATTGGATATTGCTGTAGCTCACACAGTTCATACCTGAGTAAGACTGATTATTACTTTTCTCACCCAGGAGTATGAATAGCACTTTTAGTGCTATGAAAGCCAGATGGTTGGGAACACAGTTTCCAGGTCAGTACTTACTTGATTTCTCAGTATTTTATGACTCAAGTGTGTGCTGTCATCAGCAATATGATCAAGGCCTGGTGGGTAATCAATAACAATGGCAACAGCCTGTAATGTTTAGGGGTCTTTGGGGCCCCACTAGCCAACAACTCCAAAAGAAGTAACCCATTCCTGGAACAGGGTTTTTATTTGTTAGCCTCTGGTGTCTAGCCAGGACCATACTGTCATGGTACTGGATAATTCCATTTTGACTCTTCTTATGTGTGTGTGTACATACATTTCAGGAAGCTTTCAGATTTGTATGTGGGTGTTGAGGCTCCACTTTGGTCCTCATGCTTCTGTGGCAAGCACTTTACCCCACAGAGCCATTTATCCAGCTCCGAGACCTCTCCGTATCAGCCTGCTGGACTTCTTTATGCTCTTCCAACCCCCAAGCCTGCTTTACCTGCCAAGTCTCTTCTTTCATTTGATTGGAATGATCTTATCCTAGTCAGTTTCCTTCTTGTTCCTAAAGCTCTGGTCCTGTTGTGAATTGTCACCTATAGGCCACCACACCCAAACCACTTTCCTCCCCCCCCCCCCGTTATCACCTCCACCTTGTTTTGATTCACTTTGGTTAGGATTACTTGCATGTGCAAAACACTGTCTGTTGGGTTATTCCAACATCTCTATTTAAACCAAGACAGGTTCTTCCTGCCTTGATCTCTGGGCATTTGCCATCATAAGAAAGAGCCTGGCATCTCACAGCAACTGAATTTATATGCATCCAATACATGAATGTATATTTTAGAAAAGTTGCTTTGGTGGCAATTTGGAAAACAGATTTGAAGGGAAGGAATCTGTGATTTGGAAAGTTCTCCCTGGCTAGAGCTACCATATGGATGGGGCATACAAACTACAGTCTCTTAGATACCAAAGCTTGGAGGGCATTTGGCAAAGTGCAGAATTCAGCTTAAGTGCAGCCGAACAACGATGCTCATAAGATCCTTTGTGGAGTCCAATAGGTGGGCTTCCTCTCCTTTGTGGTTGCCTTCAGGCTGATTAGTACAAACGTGGCCCAGATAGATTTCTGTGTTTGAGTTGCTTACCGCATGAGTGTGTGAAAGCTGAATTAGATACTTTTCCTGTGGTGGCTCCTGTCCCCAAAATCAGGGACAAGTTCTGGGGGCAGGGGCACAGAGTCTTTTTCTCAGAGAACCATCGGGCAGGGAGAAGCATTAGGATGGGCTTCTGGCAGCATGTGCTCTGCTCCCCGAGCCAGGTCTCTCATCCAGCCTAGTGGTGGATGATGTGGAGACACTTCTTTTTTTTCCATCTCTTCATTGTCATACAAGGAAGCATAAAGACCTTCAGAGAAACGAGGCTAGCCCAACTCTGTAACTGGAGGACTCTTCTTTCTCTCTTTACCTCAGAGCCCAAGTTCTCTCCTCCATCTTTTTCTAAGGACAGTGGAAAGAAACAGGAAAGATACTTAGAAAGGTTGATAAAAAGAAAGCAGAAGAGGACTCTCTCAAACCTGCTAATTACCATTCCCCTGTGATTCAGAATTTATAGTCATGGTTAAAAAAAATCCACTCTAATGCCAATTTTCCTCTGTCTTTCCTTCCTGCATTTCCACTTTCCTTCCTTTTTACTTCATTTAAGGAATGAACTCCTAGAGCTTTTTTCAGTGTATTTACCTCATAACTGGGAGAACTGGGTGACTTGAAAGAGGAGGTAAGGAAGACTGAGAGAGTTGGCAGGATCTTCTTGGGTCCGTGTGTGTGTGTGTGTGTGTGTGTGTGTGTGTACACTACACAGATCATCCCCTTTAAAAGGATAGATGTTCTACTTGGCAGCAGAACATAGTGGAACAGTGTGCAAGCAGAAGTCAGGAAATCTGGACTGTGGACCTCCCTGGGTGACCTTAGGCAAGCTGTTCATGTTTTCTGAGTCTAGCATTTCCTGTTATAATGTGAGAGAAATAGCATGGTCTTCCTTATTCCTTACATGTGATACTGTTCTGAGAATTAGATGTATATGTGAGAATGCTTCGAAAAATGTAGGTCTCTGTGTTTGTAAGTCACAATTTTCTAGTTTGTCAGGTCCAAGTCTTAATCTAGAATGGATCAAGCGTTCATTCATTAGACAGGGTGATTGATAATGACTTAGGATTCTGGATTCAAACCAAAAGACAGAATAATCCACTCTGATGTTGTGTTAAACTATCTCCAATTTAGAATGACTTAAACTGCACATTTACTTAGTACAGAACTTGACTATTAGACGGGGCTAACAGTGTGGACACCAAGGGTGGCTTTTTTTTTTTTTTTTTTTTTAAATGTAACTTGGGATTTTGAGTGACAGGAAGTGCTTAAAAACATATGGCTCAAGTCAAAGACTCATTGGATTCTCATAATTATTGTTGTCATTTTTTTCTACTTGCCATGTCTTAGACTAGGCTTGGGGGCTATATAGTAAAATTGTGGCTTCTGTCCTCTGGAACTCTGGAACTCACAAAGGAGACAGACTTGCAAGCTTCAGGAAACTCAGAAATGGGTGTGGCCAGGTACCGACTCAGGCCACCCTGTCTTATTTAAGTTTCATCTACTCTTTTATTGCCTAGGTGAGCTTTGCAAATGGCTTACCTTTTCAAACTCCATTCCCTTACATTTGTTTGTTGACTTACTTTGTGTATGTCTAGATGTGTGTGAGGGGGAGTGTACATACGTGAGATCGAACGTCACCATTGGGTGTCTTCTTTGAATGGTCTTCACCTTACTTGTTTATTTGTTTGCTTCTTTTATACAAGGTCTTTCCCTAAATCAAGAACTCACCGATCTGCCTGGACTGCCTGGCTGGCAATCTTCAGGGATCTCCTGTCTCTACCAGCTCAGTAGGGGATTATGGGCCCTTGCTACCACAGGTGGCCTTTTGTGTTTCTATTACAACATGGGTGCTAGGGACCGAACTCAGGTCTTTGAGTTTGCACAGCAAGTGCTTTACCTGCCCCACCCCTCTTTTATCTTTAAAACAGAAGAATAGCAAACAGTATTCTTTTAAGGGATTTCTGAGTGAGTCAATTTAGATAATTATTCATAAATTTATCAAATGTTTATTGGATATTATGGTTGGCAGAATAATGATACTCTAGAGATGTCCATGCTATAATCCCTAGGACCCATGAGTTTGCTAAATGATGTGACAAAGGGGAACTAAGACTACCGATGGAATTAAAGTAGCTGGCTGATCAGCTGGCTTTATAGAGAGACTGTCTGGGTAGTCTGGGTGGGCCCAGTACAGTTCAGAAACCTTTAGAGGTAGAGAGGGAAGTCAAGAGATTGCTCAGAGTCAAAGAGAGGGTTGAAGATGCTATGTAACAGATTTTTAAAAATGCATTGCTTTTTAAAAATATAATGTATTTTATGTCAGTTGGTGTTTTGCCTGCATGTATGTCTGTGTGAGGGTGTCGGATCCCCTGGAACTGAAATTACAGACAGGTGTAAGCTGCCATGTGGGTACCGGGAATTGAATCCCAGTCTTCTGGAATAGTAGCCTGTGTTCTTAAACCCTGAGCCATCTCTCTAGCCCAGTAATGGATTTGAAGAGGATGAAATGGTACCATGAGCTAGAGATGACTGAAGCTGTTTTCAGGTAACATTTTCCCTACAGCATATAATGAAAGGGCTCAGATGTACCCTGATCTAAGTTAGCTACATAAGGCTCATCTTGAATTTTTGACGTCCATAGCATATGATCACAAATTTGTGTTGTTTAAACCACCAGGATTCTAGTGTTTTATTAGAGCAGCAACAGGAAATGAATACAAGTGTTTACTGCATACCTCAGACTATGTTCTGAGTGCCAGAGATAAGGAGCTTTGAATGACATACATACATGTTCTTACATATATACACACACACACACACACACACACACACACACACACACACACACACACACCTCACACAAGGGACAGGGGATAACATATGTACATCTCACTTATTTGCATTATAGACTCCAGAACCATAAATAAGGACATGAGTAAATGGATGTTAGATGCGGCAAATGTTCTAAAGGAAAAAAACCAAGATAAGGTGCTAAAATAATAAGATTGTTACTTCCCACAGAAGTGTTAAAGATTGCCTTGTAATGAGATGACATTTGGACAGAAACCTGAGAGAAATTAAGACTTGCCTCTTGTGTATATTTGGGAGGAAGAGCAACCTTGGGTGAGGCAACTTTTTCCCAAGTGCCATTCCCAAGGTTGGCCGCGACTTTGAGCCTTCAGCATCCCTAACTCCCAGCAGTTAGGGAAATGAATAACTGGACCCTGAAGGGAATTTTGGTTGGAACATTAGAGAGGCCACCACAGGAGGCTATTACAACAGCCTGACCAAGAGTCAATGGTAATTTGTTCGTAGGCTGTTGAAGGAGACATGATGACAAATGACCAGAATGGAATATATTTTTAAAGGACAGTTCACAAGGTGATTTTTCAAATGGATTTGATAGAAATGTTGAGATGGAGAGAGAAGATTCAAAGTCGACTCCATGCAACCTTGTCATTTACTGACTTTCTGGATGATGAGCAAGTTTCACAGGGAGACACCAAATTCAATTTGATATTGATATTGATGGAATTTGAAATGCCTCATCATCTCTCAATGGGGAGATGTTGAAGTCAGAGGAGAAACCAGAGTTAGGGAGGCAACTTCACCATGGAGAAATCTGTGGGAGTGACTCACTTTAGGGAGTGAATGCAGGCCAAACAGAGAGCCAAGAGTAAGTCCTGGATACTTTGTCAAATGACTAGAAAGATGAAAAGAAAGTTCCTATGAAAACAAGACCAGAGTAAGGACAGTTAGCCATGAAAGTTCCCCAAGGGTAGAGGGGCACAGACTAGAAAGCAGTATGTGTGCTTTGGTGGGACACTTGCTGGCCCTGTTCTACCCCACATTCATCTATGTCCCCCTCAGGCTTCGTTTCTCTGTTATAGACTAAGGGCTTCTTTCATTTTGAACATTCTCTATGATTTGAAAATAGAATTGTTACAAAATAATCATTCTTAGTCATTAATACTTAAATTTTTCTTAGTTTTATTTTTTACTGTGCTAAGGAAAGCTTTAGCAAGATGATCATTTAGCCATTTGAAGCATACACTTCGGTAACTTTTAAGTGTTCTCACATCTCTGTACAACGGTCACCACCATTTGTCACCAGAGCATTTCCATTATCTGTACCCCAATTCTGAACACATCAGATAGCAAGCTCCCTGTTTATCCTCCCCCCAGGCTTCTTCGGTCATGACAATTCTTTGCATCTCTCAACTTTACAACTCTGGAGATCACATGTCAATGAAGTCTTAGGATATGTGTCCTTTTGGTTCATTCTCATTTCACTGAGCTAGCATCTTCAGTTCTTCCAGATGTGTCAGCATCTCATCCCTTCTTAAGGCTGAATGAGCTTTATCATGCACACTTGAAATCATGAAACCACCTGTGTCCAAATTCCATCGTTTGTCCTTATGAGGTCAAGTAACCTTGGGTGTGTCCTCTAATTCTCATTTCCTTGTCCTTAAATAGTGAAAAGAGTACTCACTGCACAGACCTGTTGGATGGATCACTTCATGTGATGGATGTGAAACTTCTTTTAAAAGACTGTGATGCAAGAGCTATTTTTAGCTGGAAGAGGCTACTAGGTTGGTTGCCAGGCATGGATTCCTTTCTCTTGGCCACCCTAATAACATCTTTGCAAGCAGTTCCTCGGTCCAGCAGCAGAGTTGATCCAAGTCACTTATCACGGCAGTTAAATAAATGGTCTTGGTTGTTTTCCTGTCAGCATCTCTGTGTGTTACATCAGCACACCCAAGATAAGGAGTGTCTGTGCCTGACCCAGACCTTCGGGCTCTGGGACATCCTTTTGCTTGCCAGGGAAAATACAGTCCCTCCATCCTGGAGAAAACTCTCATTCTCAGTCAACATTACATTGTGTGTCTGGCTCCATGAGGTCATCCTGTCTTGGAGCAGACAGGAGGATGCACTAATGGGAGGTAAGACAAGGCACCATGGCTAAAGAATCACAGGACCTGATAGAGAGCCTGGATCTCCTATTCATCACACCCTGCTGTGTGGTCTCCAGTGTCATTTTGATCTCTGATAGTCTGTGGGTTATTTATGGTTATGTGATCATACACTCAGCCAGTTAAACTTCTGATCTTTGCATTTCCCCAATTTTTCACCCACTTGGCTCATCCAGTAACGATTCTCTCTTCAGACCTGGACTTAAACTTGCCCCTTGCCCTTGTCTCTGAGCTAATCTCTGCCATTCTGTCTTCACTTTATCTCCTTTTTTGATCAAATCTTCTGCCATCTTCAGTGCCTTGGTTTCAAATAGATGCTTTGCCAATGCATGCTGGACGGTGAACATAGATGCTGTTGTTGACAGCCAATGAACTTGTGTTTTTGGAGGACAGCAATAGACTAGTCACAAAAAAAAAAAAAAAAAAACTTTCACAGTAGAGTCTATACTCAGGGTCAAGAGACAGGTTCTAAAAGCAAATGGAGCCAGATTAATCAGGCTTCCAAAGAGAAGAGGGGTTTAGATTTCATCTAATAGCAACAGGAGGGTGAATGGTTTTTAAGCTGTGTCTAAATTCTGTCTTCACTGATTCATTTGGGCAGTTGGGGGAGACTAAATTAAAGTGTAATGGCAAGAAAGTAGAGTCCAGCAAAAGCAAATCTGGGATCTAGGTAAGAGAGCCCAAGAAGAGTAGCAGCTGGGATAAAAGGGAAGAGGGTGATGGGAGATGTTTTATAAGAACCAATTGGACCTGGATCCCAGTAAACCCGGGGATATGACAGGGAGTTGAAACCAGCACTAATGATTTTGTCTAGAAAGGCTGATTCATGACCTGTAGTGAGTCAACAACGCCAAACTCCCCCATTCCCTATCCCCTTACGCAGAACACCCTGCACTTGTGGATCTCTGTGCTCAGTTTTGGCTCAAATGTCACCTTTTGCAAGGAGTTTCTTGGACCATCCATTCTAATGTATTTTTCTGTCTCACATTTGTTTCCTACCCATGTCCCTGTCCACAAATGTGGATTGTAGCTGGAACAAGCTCATTCATCTATATGTTTATTCCCATGAAAATGTGATTCCAAGTGGTAGGAACCCTCACTGTCTTTGACATTTAAAACAGGGCCTGACTCACAACAGGTGCTCAGCAACTATAAACTGAGTGAAATGGAAAGAAGGAAGGAAGGAGGAAGGAAGTTGAAATTAGCTGTGAGATTATTTTGGAGATGTCCACCACATCCTTTCCCGTGTTGCTCTCTATTATTTGATAGAGTCTTTTTACATTCCTGCCATGTTTCTCCTTGGAATGGTGTCATGAGAACACCATGCTTAGCCAGAGCCACAGAGAGAGGACCCTGAGAGGACAAGCAAGCTCTCCAGTCAGGAGAGCCCAGCTCTCATCAGCTCTGCCACTGGACTGTAGTCACATAAATAACCACAGCATGCCAGCCAAGCCAGTGCTTCTAGAAATCCTAACCACTACATTTCTTTCTTCACTCTGGGCCTTGACACTAAGGAGGTAGTGGACACGCAGATGGAGAGTTATAACAGGAATTGTGTTGTTGTGTTTTAATTACATACAAGCAAAATTACACACTTTTTGTTTGCTTGACTTATTTAATTAACTTTCAGGTTTATACAGACTGAAAATAAATGAAAGAAAATCTCCTCCAAGGCTGAATAATTTGTAAACATTCTCTCTCTCTCTCTCTCTCTCTCTCTCTCTCTCTCTCTCTGTGTGTGTGTGTGTGTGTGTGTGTGTGTGTGTGTGTGTGTGCTATACACACAGTTTCTTCATTGCTTCATCCATAAAGGGGGATTTAGTTTATTTCCATGCCTTGACTATTATGAACAATGCTGTAGACAATCCAGCAGTGTTGCTATCCCTATAGCGATCCCATTTCTTTTGAGTACATATATAGAAGGGCAGTTACTAAGTCATAAAGTAGACCAAGTTCTGGATTTTCAAGGAATATCCATCCTGTTTTGGGCAGTAGTTGTGCTAATTTGAATCACACCAGTAGGCTGTGGAGTGTGCTTTGCTCCACACCTTTGTCCAGAGATTTCTCTTAGCTCTGTTAATGTTATTTCTAGCAGATGGACCTGATCCTTCTTTGTGATTTTGCTTTATATTTCTCTAATGGTTAGTTCTGTGGAGTGCTTTTCCAAGTCCCCATTGGTCATTTTTATGCCTACAAAATGTTCTTGGTATAAGGTGATGCAGAAATTGTGAGAGTGGCCAACCAATGACTGGTCCAGCTTGAAACACATGTCATGAGAGGTAGCCCATTCCTGACAGTGCCTGGAGGTCCAGAAACCAGAGGCTGGATAGCCCAGAGACCCAAGATAAAACCAAACACAAATGGTATTTTTAAAAGTCAATGGAATGATTCTTAATGATGTTCTGCTATACTCATATACTGGTGCCTAGCCCAACCAGAAGCTGATGGAAACAGATCCATAGACCCATAATCAAACAATACATGGAACTCAGGGAATCCTGATGAAGAGGGTAGGAAGGATTGTAGAACCAGAGGGATCAAGGATACCACAAGAAAACCTACAGAATCAACTGACCTGGGTCCCTAGGGGCTCACAGAGACTGAACAGACAACCAGGGAGCCTGCATGAGAATGACCTAGGCTCTCTGCACATAGGTTATAGTTGTGTCTCTTAATCTTCTTATGGGAGTCCTAACAGTGGGAGCAAGAGTAGTCTCTGATTCTGTTGCCTGCCTTTAGGACTCTTCCCTCCAATTGGGTTGCCTTGTCCAGCCTTAATAGGAGAGGAGGTGCCTACTCTTACTGCAACTTGATAGGGGTAGTGGGAGGGAGAGACTGGGAGGGGAGGAGGGAGGGGAAACCAGTAGGGATGTAAAATAAATAAATGAATTAATTAATTAATGAAAAAGAAAAAATATCTATTCAGGTTCTTTGCTGTGTGTGCGCGTATGTGTGTGTATGTACATATTCATGTGGTGGAGATTTCTTTGGAAACACAGTTGTGTTGAATGAATGTGTTTTTTTTGTTTTGGTCTCAAGTAAGAGTTGCGGGAGTGCTTTGTCTACCATTGAAAAACAGACTCATGAAAGGGGCATGCAAATCAGCCCGATGACTATCACTTGTGGGGAACATATTTATGGACAGACACCTGGGAGAGCTTGTGATCTTGGTCAACAGGAAGTACCTTAGGAGGAGGGTATTATGTTAGCCAATGAGAAAACATCCTGGTGCATAATTAGAGTAAGTATAAAAAGGAAGGCCCAGAAATTCAAGGGGACTTTTTTGCTTGGCCTGGCTTCTCATTGCTGCTCATCACTGCTTCACTTCAAAAGACTGTAGACAACTTTTCGTAGGAGGTTGCTGCTGCCGAGACTTGCTGGCCTAGGTTGGGCTGAGCCCAGGTGAAGCCTTTGCTGGTACTGGAAAAGTCATTGCACTGAGGCAGTACAGTGGGCAGCACCTGCCCTGTGGAGGTTCGGCAAACACAGACTGACAGAAGAGACCAAGGCCCTAAGTGAGGGTGTGGCAATGGCCAGTTCAGAGGCCTTGAGAGTGCAGCACCTGCCTCATGGGGGTTCAGCAAGCTCAGGGAACTGAAGAGACCGATGCCCCAAGGGGGTGTTAGGGCAACTGTCATCGAAATACTAGAGCTGGTTGCTATTTCTCCCTTTTGATTTCTAATTTTGTTGATTTGGGTTTTTCCCTCTGCCTTTTAGTTAATTTGGCTATGGGTTCATCTATTTTGTTGATTTTCTCTAAGAACCAACTCTTGGCTTCATTGATTCTTGGTATCGTTCTTTTTGTTTCTAAGTTGTTGATTTCAGCCCTAAGTTTGATAATTTCCTGCCTTCTGTTCCTCTTGGGAGTATTTGCTTCTTTTTTTTTTTTTCCCCCAGTTCTTCCAGTTCAGCGGTTAATTCGCTAATATGAGCTGTCACAATTTCTTTTTGAAGGCACTTAGTGCTATGAACTTTCCTAGTAGCACAGCTTTCATTGTGTCCCATAGGTTTGGGTATGTTGTGCCTTCATTTTCGTTGGATTTTAAGAAGTCTTTGATTTCCTTCTTTATTTCTTCTCTGACCCAGAAGTCATCCAGTAAAGAGTTGTTCAATTTCCATGAGTGTGTAGGCTTTCTGTTATTTCTGTTGTTGTTGAAGTCCAGCTTTAGTCCATGGTGGTCTGATCAGATACAAGGGTTATTTCAGTTTTCTTGTATCTGTTGAAGCTTGCTTTGTGTCTGACTATATGGCCGATTTTGGAGAAGGTTCTATGAGGTGCTGAGAAGAAGGTGTATTCTTTTGTGTTTGGGGGAAACATTCTGTAGATATCTGTTAGGTCCATTAGGAAATCCAGAGAATCTTTAGGTCCTACTTTAAAAATCTATACTCCACCAAATTTGAAAAACTAAGTGCAACAGACAATTTTCTTGATGGATTCCACCTTCTGAAGTTGAATCAAGATCAGGTTAACAGATTAAACAGCCCTATATCCCCTAAGGAAATAGAAACAGTCATTAAAAATCTCCCAACCAAAAAAAAAAAAAAAAAAAAAAGCCCAGGGCCAGATGGTTTCAGCACAGAAATCTACCAGACCTTCAAGGAAGAGCTAATACCAATACTCTTCAAACTCTTCCACAAAATAGAACCAGAAGTAACACTGCCAAACTCATTCCATGAGGCCACAGTCACTCTGATTCCTAAACCACACAAAGACCCAACAAAGCAAAAGAACTTCATGAACACAGATGCAAAAATACTTAATAAAATACTGGCAAACCGAATCAAGAACACATCAAAAGTATCATACACCATGATCAAGTAGGCTTCATCCCAGGAGTGCAGGGATGGTTCAACATATGGAAATCCATCAACATAATTCACCATATAAACAAGTTGAAAGGAAAAAAACCACAAGATCATCTCGCTAGATGCTGAAAAAGCATTTGACAAAATCCAACACCCCTTCATGCTAAAAGTCCTGGAGAGAACGGGCATACAAGGACCATACCAAAGGCGATATACAGCAAGCCATTAGCCAACATCAAATTAAATGGAGAGAAACTTGAAGCATTTCCTCTAAACTCAGGGACAAGACAAGGATGTCCACTTTCGCCATATCCCTTCGAAATAGTACTTGAAGTTCTTGCTAGAGCAATAAGACAGCAAAAGGAGATCAAGGGGATACAAATTGGAAATGAAGAAGTCAAATTATCCTTATTTGCAGACGATATGATAGTATACATAAGAGACCATAAAATTCCACCAGAGAACACTTACAGAAGATAAACACCCTCAGCAAGGTGGCTGGATACAAAATTGATTCAAAAAAAAAAAAATCAGAAGCCCTTCTTTATACAAAAAAATAAATGGTCTGAGAAAGAAATTAGGGAAACAACACCCTTCACAATAGCCACAAATAATATAAAATACCTGGGGATAACTTTAACCACCAAGTGAAAGACCTGTATGACAAGAAATTCAAGTCCTTGAAGAAAGAAATGGAGGAGTCCATCAGAGATGGAAAGATCTCACATGCTCATGGATAGGTAGGATCAACATAATACAAATGGCCATCCTGCCAAAAGCAATATACAGAGTCAATGCAATTCCTATCAAAATACCACTACAATTCTTTACAGACCTGGAAAAAGCAACTCTCAACTTCATATGGAATAACAAAAAAACCCAGAATAGCTAAATCAATCCTGTACAAAAACAAAACAAACAAAACAACTGGAGGCATAACCATCCCAGATTTCAAGCTGTGCTACAGAGCAATAGTAATAAAATAGTACTGGTGTAGAAACAGACCAGTGGATCAATGGAATCAAATTGAAGACCCAGAAATGAACCCATACACCTATGGTCTCTTAATTTTTGACAAAGAAGCCAAAACCGTACAATGGAAAAAGGACAGCATCTTCAACAAATGGTGCTGGACCAACTTGTTGTCAACATGTAAAAGAATGAAATTAGACCCATACTTATCACCTTGTACAAAACTTAAGTCCAAGTGGATCAAACACCTTAATATAAGGCCCAACACACTAAATCTATTAGAAGAGAAAGTGGAGAAAACCCTGGAACTCATCGGCACAGGTGACAACTTCCTGAACAGAACACCAACAGCTTGGTATCTAAGACCAACAATCAATAAATGGGACCTCACGAAACTGAAAATCTTCTGTAAGGCAAAAGACACTGTCATTCAAACAAAACAGCAGCCTACAGATTGGGAAAAAAGTCTTCACCAACCCCACATCTGACAGAGGGCTAATATCCTAAATTTGTAAAAAAAAAAAAAAAAAAAAAAAAACTCAAGCAATTAAATGCCAAGAAACCAAATAATCCCATCAAAAAATGGGGAACAGAGCTAAACAGAATTCACAAAGGAGGAATCCCTAATGGCTGAGAGACACTTGAAGAAATGCTCAGCATCCTTAATCATCAGAGAAATGCAACTCAAGATGACTCTGAGATTCCATCTCACACCTGTCAGAATGGCTAAGCTCAAAAGCTCAAATGACAGCACATGCTGGAGAGGATGTGGAGAAAGGGGAACACTCCTCTATTGCTGGTGGGAGTGAAATCTTGTACAACCGCTATGGAGGTCAGTCTGGTGATATCTTAGAAAACTTGGAATAGCTCTGCCTCTGGACCCAGCCATACCACTTTTGGATATACATCCAAATGATTCCTCACCAAACCACAAGGAAGTTTCCTCATCTATGTTCATAGCAGCCTTATTTGTAATAGCTAGAAACTGGAAACAATCCAGATGTCCCTCAAATGAAGAATGGTTTAAAAAACTGTGGTACATCTACACAATGCAATACTACTTATCTATCAGAAACAACGGAATCCTGCATTTTGCAGCCAAATGGATGGAACTAGAGAAGCTCATCCTGAGTGAGCTAACCCAGACTCAGAAAGATGTACATGGTATCTATTCACTTATAATCAGATTTTAACCATATAGTACAGGATAACTATACTACAACCAATGCACCAAAGGGAACAGGAACATAGACTTTGTTTCCTGTAAATGAGACACTTTTCCCTAGTGGTGCTGCCTTGTAGGTCCCCAGTGTATGAGGAGGCTCTTGGCTCTCATATGACTGCTGAACTTGGATGGGGGACTGTTATGTAGGGACACTCCATTCCAGAGGAGTGGGATGGAAGGGATAGGGGGTAGAGGGTGGGAGGGCAGGACTTGGAGGGGTGGAAAGAGGACACTGTGATGGAGATGTAACCAGTAGTAATAAATAAATATTTTAAAAAAATAATAGAGCCAGTTAACCCTTGCAGCTGCTGATGATTGCTCTGTTCCCTGTGTGCTGATTTGGATGGAATGCTGACTAATTGCCCCAAAGGTTTGCACCTGAAGATGTCTTCATCTTGGTATCCTTTCTCCTGTGCCTTGGTTTAGTGGGTTGGAAGGTGTTTAGGGATAATAATAAATAGTTTAAAGGTATGCCTTTATATTCATGTGTATGTTCATGTGCCTATACATACAGGTGCATGTATAGGTGCATGTGGAGATCAGAGATCAATACTAGGTACCTTCCTCAATCATTCTCTAATTTTTTGAGACAGGATTCTCACTGAATCGACTAGTTTGGTTGGCTGATACATGAGCACTGGGGATCTATCTGCCTGTCTCTGCCCCTCCAGCACTGGGCTTGGAATTTAGGTCTTTATGCTTGTCTGGCAAGTGTGTTACCAACTGAGTTATTACCCCAGCCTAATTTACCCATTTTTATAATTGGGTATTTTATTTCCTTACTGTTAATTTATATGAGTTCTTTGGGGTTCTTTGGCTAGTAACCCCTCTTCAGACTAATGGTTCCCAAGTATTTTCTCATAATTTGTATGTATCTTTGTGTTTTGATCATCACTTCCTTTTTCTTTCCTTTTAGCTCTCTGTGGTCATATGTGCTTGTTTTTACTTTTGCTGTTCTGAGTTTTGATGATATGTCTAAATAAAGATTGGAAAGGCCAATATCAATGAGCTTTCTTCTAGCTGTTTTATAGTTCCATATCTTAAGTTAGTTCTTAATTTTGAGTTGATTTTTGTGGGAGATAAGGGTCCAGTTTGTTTATTGCACATAGGTATAGTCTTCCAACACCATTTATTATAGCCTATTCTTTCCCTGGGGACTGTGTCTAATGTCAATTGGCTATAAATGCTAGAGTTCATGTCTAAACTGTCTGTTCTATTGGTCTTTTTGTCTGTGTTTATGCCAGGCTCATACTATGTTGATTTGGGAGAATTTTTTTCTATTTCTATGAAAAATGTCATTGGACTTTTGATAGAGGTTGTATTAAGTTTAAATATTGCTTTGGATAGTATGGGTATGGTAGTTACTACAATCCACACACACATGGGATTGTTTTCCCATTTATTTGGTGGCCTCTTCAAATTCTTTCACCAATGTTTTATAGTTTTCATGAACAGATCTTTTACTACCTTGGTTAGATTTATTCCTAAGCATTTTATTAGTTTTGATGATATTTTAAGTTCAGATAGCTTTCCTGGTTTATTTTTCAGATAGATCATTATTGGTATAGAGAAGTACAATTGATTTATATATGTTGGGTTTTTTAAATTGTGCTACTTTATTAAGTTAATTTATTAGCCCCCCATGTATGTGTGTGTGTGTGTGTGTGTGTGTGTGTGTGTGTGTGTGTTTATGAACACAAGCCTTGTACTTGTGGTAATTCTCCTGCCTCAATCTCCAGAGTGTCTAACTTACCACATATTTTATGTCCTAATGTACAACTAATTCTGGAGAGTGTTTCATATGTATTATTCTGCTATGGGATGACACATGGCCCTCTGTTAAATCTGTTTGGTCTACAGTGTTGTTCAAATGTTATGGTTCTTCATTGATTTACTGTCTGGATTTTTATTCCTGTTATTTGAAATGGGGTTTGAAGTTTCCATTCATTAATTTATTATATTACTGCTAATTTCTCCTGTAAGGTCCTTTAACATTTATTTGGAATCTTATGTGCTCTGATGATAGAACTTTTCACTTTCCTTGTGTGTGCTCTTAAACCTATAGTGTGTTTCTTTTAAACAGCATACATTTTGATCTTTAAAAACATCCATTTACTTATGCTGTATCTTTGAGGGACTTTGACCCATTTATATTTATAGTAATTATTGATAAAGAAGAGAAATTTACTGTTGTCATTTTCTTAATGGTTTTTGTTCATCTTCTGGTACTTTTATTCATCCTTTTTGTTCTCTTTGGAGTAACTTTTACAGGTAGTTCCTTTATGGCCCCTATGGAGTTTACATTAAGATAAAAACTCACAGTTTTAGAAGTCTATTCTAAGCTAATAAAAACTTACTGTCTTAGGTACTGTTCTATTGCTGTGAAGAGACACCATGATCAAAGCAACCCATGAAAGAAAGCATATAGTTGGGGGCATTTAAATGATGGTTATTTCATAATTATTATGTCATGAAATAGACAGGCATGGTGCTGGAACAGTGGCTGAGGGCTTTACATCATGATCTGCAGGCAGCAGGCAGAGAAAGAGACTGGGCCTGGTGTGGGTTTTTGAAACCTTAAAGTTCATGGCTAGAGACACACTTCCTCCCATAAGGCCACACCTCCTAATCCTTCCCAAACAGTTCCACTAACTGGGGACCAAACATTCAACTATATGAGCCTGTATGGGCCAGTCTCACTCAAATCACCATACTTAACCTTCCTAAAATTAAATAATTCTTTGTTTTTTTACTTCTCTTACTCTCATATTATATGGTTCTGTTGTCATGATTCACAATATTTCCAGAATTTAATAATTAAGATAAGGTAGCTTAACTGTTTTTAGTACTTTTGGTCTTTTACATTTTATGGTAGGCAATGACTTTACCTATTGTAATAAAATAGCATTTTGGTCACCCGTCTAGAGAGGAGCTCTGGCTAGAGGAGATCTAGCCCAGGAGCAGATCCAGGCATGGCTTCAGCCACAGACCAGCTGCCCCCGCCTGTCTGCCTGATATCCAGCCTGCACGCAGACTTGTACACCCAAGAGGGAAAAACAGCCGCACCACAAGAGCAAAGGTAAGTGAGGTTTTGTTTTTTTTTTTTTTTTTTCGGAGTTTCCAACATGGTGGCACAGTGTGCACTGTAGCGGAGAGGTAGAGACCTAACCCAGTCATAGCAAAGCAATTAGGAGCCAAGACTGACCACAAACAGAGCCCGCAACTGTGTATTCTCCACAAATAGTAGGGCGGGGGGGTCACTCACCCTAGCACTCAAGCATCTGAGGCAGTCAGCAACAGGCACACTGAGGCCAGAACCCATTGTAGGTGGAGCTCCCAGCCTGCAAGATCAGCCTAGCTGGGGAGCCAGAACGACTGGGTCAGTGAGAGGAGAACACAGATCCAACCACAGCTCTACCTGCCTTTCTGAGGAGACCTGCCAGCTCCCAGGTCCTCAGAGGCTAGCCCTCACCTCATTCCAATCACCTCTATATTGGTCCAATTGGGTCACAAGCAGTTGAGGAAAGCAGCATCCATCCTCCTCTCCGAGAGCCAGTTTATTACAGGAACCTGCCCGCCATCTGGAGGTAAACACCAGGATCTCAGAATCAGCCAACCCCCAGGGCAGGGAGTTTTCCTGAGCACCAAGGTCAGCTGACAAAAGAGGCAAATAGACAACAGCTGGGTCAATCGAATGACAAAAGGTCAGGGGAAGACCATGGTAAAAAAAAAAAAAAAAAAAACAATAGGATGTCTCCAGATCCTAGCAATAATGCTACAGACAACTCTGGACAGCCGAACACAATTGAAACAAAGGAAAATGACCTTAATCCTATGCTTATATTAATAACAGAAGGCCTAAGGGAGGAAATCAAATACCTCAGAGAGCAACAACAAAGTACTGCAAAGAAGGTGATGGAAATGAATAAAGCACTTAAAGGAATGGAAGACATGAAAAGAGAAGTTGAAGCGATGAAGAAAATCCAATCCGAGACATCCATAGAACTGGAAAACCTTAAGAAAAGAATTGGAACTACAGACACTAGCATCACCAACAGAATACAAGAGATGGAAGAAATAATTTCAGGCTCAGAGGATAAAACTGAAGAAATTGATACATCTGTCAAAGAAAATGTCAAATCTAAAAAAGGCCTTACACAAAACCTTCAGGAAATCAAGGACATAATGAAAAGACAAAATCTCAGAATAATAGGAATAGAAGAAAGAGAAGAGTCCCACCTCCATGGACCAGAAAATATCTTCAACAAAATCATTGAAGAGCATTTCCCAAATCTAAAAAAAGAGATGCCTATAACTGTACAAAAAGCTTACAGAACTCCAAATAGATTAGACCAGAAAAGAAAATCTTTCCACCACATAATAATCAAAACACTAAATGTACAGAACAAAGAATTTAAAAGCTGCTAGGGAAAAGGGTCAAGTAACATATAATGGCAAACCTATCAGAATCACACCTGACTTTTCTTCAGAGACTCTAAAAGCCAGAAGGGCCTGGACAGACGTCTTGCAGACCCTAAAAAACCACAAATGCCAGGCCAGACTAATATTCCCTGCAAAATTTTCAATCAACATAGATGGAGAAAACAAGATATTCCATGACAAAGCTAAATTCAAACAATATCTATACACAAATCCAGCTCTACAGAAGATGTT
>CAJQZJ010032188.1:14348011-14366098 GCA_907164525.1 Lophiomys imhausi
AGATATCTTAGAAAATTGGGAATAAATCTACCTCAAGACCCAGCCATGCCCCTCTTGGGCATATAACCAAAAGATTCGAAATGAAACCACAAGGACATTGCCACAACAATGTTCATAGCAGCTTTATTTGTAATAGCCAGAAACTGGAAACAACCCAGATGTCCTTCAACTGAAGAATGGATAAAAAAACTATAGTACATTTACACAATGGAATACTACACAGCTATCAGAAATGAGGAAATCATGCAATTCGAAACCAAATGGATGGAACTAGAAAAGCTCATCCTAAGTGAGCTGACGCAGTCCCAGAAAGACAAACATGGTATGTATTCCCTTATAAATGGATATTAACCATACATCACAGAATAACTATCCTACAACACACACACCCAAATAGATAGGAACCTAGCATATCTCTCCTAGGAAAACTTCTATCCACCAGTGAGTCATGGAATCTGCTGCAGGTTAGTGGAACACCACACACTAGATGGTGTGCCTTATCAATCTCCAGTACAAGTGGAAGCTCTTGGCCCTCACATGACTCAAGATCTGAGGGAGTATGATATGTGAGGGCCCACTTCATCGGAGGAGAAGGAGAGTACCAAGTAGAGGAAAAAGGAGGGAGGGAGGGGGGAGGGAACGAGGGAGGGAAGGAGAGAGGAAGGGAGGGGCCAGGAGGGGAGGAGGGAGAAAACTATGTTCTAGAAGTAAATAATACTTTTTTAAGAAAAGAGTTAATAAGCTTAAAATATATAATAAAAATACAATATAAAATTTTCAAACTATAATTTACCAAAGGTATACTTGCCTTACTGGCATGAAAGGAAAATGGCCTTAATTTCAGATTAGAATGTTAGACTTCAGGTGGCCACATAGATTACACAAACTTGATGGCAGCTTAAAAGTTCTTTTTTTTGTAGAGGTATAGGATATTTCTATGGTTTGGCATTAAAAAGCAGGTAACACGTTTAAAATACTGTAAATAAATTAAAGGTTACAGCTGTTCAACCTGGTTTTACAAACCTCCAAGAGTTGAAAAAACTTAGAGCTAAGGTAAAATACATGAAAGGCGTGGTGTTAGCCCATGCCTTTACCTCCAGCAGAGACAGGAGGATTACTATAGAGTTAGTTGTCTTATAAATTCTAGAGTTACAAGAAACAGGGTGGTGATGGTGCACACCCTTAATCCCATCATTCGAGAAGAATACACCCTTAATCCCAAACACACTATAGACAGAAGCAGGCAGATCTCAGAGCTCAAGGTCAGCCTGATACAAAACAAGCTGTAAATGGAGAAAAACTTCGATCCAGGGGTGGTGGAGCACATCTTTAATCCCATCAGTTGGGAACCACATGTCTTTGATCCCAAAACTTAGAATGCAGAGACAGGCACATAGAATTTGGAAGGATTTAAGTTTAAAAGGTACTTACAAAAGGCATGCTGAAATTCAAACAATTTGTCCTTTGAGATCTCAAAGTATATACACTAAAGGTTTGTTTAGCTCCAAAATATCAAAATGATTTCTTCTTTAATCCAGATTGAAAGGTAATACTTTATATATTGTCAAAAAAAAAAATTTGCTCCAGGAAAAATATTACCTGACCCCCCACAAAAGGTAATTGTCCCAGAGTTAGGATTAGGGCAGGGCACTGTTCTTATCTTTCAGGAGATTTAAAGCATCCATTCAAGGAATCCAGCGACAAATGGACAACGGAAACCTCAGCAGAAAACAGATCAGACACCAAAGAAGACGAGTGGCCGAGACGATTCAGCCTTGCAGACTTCCTCAATAGCTGTTTCCTCAAAAATCTACACCCACAATAACTCAAATCGCTAAGATCATTCAGCTCCACAGGCTGCTCCAGCGAGAACTTCAGTAAAGCCCTGAAGATCAGCTTCTGTCTACGAACTTCTTAGGACATCTAAATAGCTGAACACAAAAGGACTGAACATCGAATTTTGTTATTTAGGGGAAGAGACTACAAGCTGTTAAATGGTCTTGTTAAATGGGTTTTGGAGGTTAGACCCAGGGACTTCTCTCTTTTTCTTTTCTGTATCCTTCTTTCTCTCCTATGTAGGAGTGAACAGACTTGAGAAAAAATGGGACATAGACATTGTATCGGAAAGATCAAGAAAAAAGGACAGATTGTTGAATATGGCCTTATACCTTTGTATATTGATACAAAATTAATATTATATTTGGCTAAATTTGTATTTGTCATTGTACATTAATGCAAAATTAAGATTGTATTGGAATACATCAGTATTGATCTTTGTATATTGATACAAAATTGAGATTATATTTTGCCACAATGGTATTGACCCTTTTATATTGATGCAAAATTAAGATTATATTGTGCTACACAGGTATTGATCTTTGTATATTAATACAAAATTTAGGGTAATGCTTCTTAAAGGTATTATACCTAGTAATGCTTAAAAATGAAATTTAAAGTTTTGGCCTCTGGTTACCAACTGTCATAAACTGTTTAGGATAATTAAGAAATGGAAACTAATAGTTATGCAAGCATGCCATTTTGTTAGTTACTATGACAATCTATCACAGTTATTTTCTAAGCTACTCAGAAATCAAGTTGATAAGAGACAAGCAACATTTGCTTACCTAATATAAGAGATAGTTAGGGCATCTTCAAAAACCTCAAGAGATCTGCAAAATATGGCATTCAAAGATGTTTTCTTAAATTAAGATTTTTTGATATCGAGACATGTCAGCTCCTGACAGCACCCCCTATTCTACTCCAAGCAGATGATGAGCATCGAAGAATCTCCAGTGGGAGATGGTTGAATTGGTGGTAAGCCTTTCTCTTGGCAAGAGAAACCCCTTGCATCAACTGTAGAGAGACTGCTGTCCAAAAAGGACAAAACTTGGAAGCAGGTAATTCGACAGCCTAGGTCTGCCTAGACAGGGTAGGTAAGTCCTTCATAATTCCTGCTCTTCAATCAATATTTGTCAGAGAAACGGGGCCAAACAGCTGAAGATTGATGCTGTAATGTACGGAGAGAAAATGGGAACTGTCCAGGCAGCCACTGGTATGTCATTTCTTAGTCTGGGAAGCTGCAGGCCCTGCACTTCCTATATAATCAGATATATTTATACCTATATAATCAGATATATTTATCCCTCTCAGGTCTCTGAGGTGGTTGAAGAATAGATAGCTAGAGTCTCATAGTTAAATTTTGAATTGTTTAGGAATTAAGAGGGTATTCTGGATCTAAGAAGTTATTTTTAAAATTGTGAGGCGAGTTAGTATGAAAGCTGAGTTAGATAGAGAACTTTAAACTCATGGAGATAGATAGTAGAATGTTAAAGTCAGGTGCCAAATACATATGGACTGGACATTGGAAATGTATGCTAAGCCATATCACTCTCATAATTGTGGTCTATTTATTTCTGTTGTTTTGTATTGTATTTATAGTTATAAGAGAAAGAACCATTTGTTGGACTGAAAGGGAGAGCTGTTGAGGGGAAAAAGAAATACCTTAAAACTAAAAAAAAAAAGGTAGAGGATGGGGGGTTGATGGCGGGAGGGTGGAAGGGTGGGACTGGAGGGGGGAGTAGGGAGGGGATTGTGATTGAGATGGAACTTGAAGAAATAAAAAATAAATTATTAAAAAAACAAAAGAAAACAAAAAAATAAAAGCATTTTATATTTATAAATACCCTTTTTAGTGTGTATGTATTTATCTTTTCCAGTAAGTCTTATACTTACTTGTGTCTTATATTGCTATTTAATATTATTTCACTTCAAATATTGAATATTTATAAAGCAAGTCTCATGGGAATAAAGCCCTGAACTTTCCTTTGCCTGAGAAGATGATTCTCCCTCCTTTTTGTAGGGCAGGCATTTCTGGATGTAGAATTCTTTGCTAGTTATTTGCTTTTCTTTCAGAACTGTGAATACACAATCCACTCCTTCAAGTCTATAAGGTCTCTGATGGGAAAAAAAAAAAAGCTTCAGGTAGACTTATAACCATTCCTTTGTATACTGTGCAGCTTTTGTCCTGCTGCTTTTTTTTTTTTAAAGATTTATTTTATTTATTTTATGCATATGTGTGTTCTATCTGCATGTACACCTGCATTCCAGAAGAGGACACCAGATCACATTGTGGATGGTTGTGAGCCATCATGTGGTTGCTGGGAATTGAACTCAGGACCTCTGGAAGAGCACTAGGCAGTGCTCTTAACCGCTGAGCCATCTCTCCAGCCCCTGCCCTGCTGCTTTTAAATTTCCCTTTTGCACTTAACTTTTAATAAATTTGATTATAATGAGTCTTCTTGGAGTCATCCTATTTTTTATCTTGTTGTCTTCCTGGATCTGGATTTCTATTCCTTACCTAGATTTGTTTCCAGTTACAGAAGAAAGACAATGATTTGGACAGACATAAGGATTTCAGAGCCACCGGGAGTCTCTGGCTGGGCTGATCGATGAGCTCCAGCTTCTAGATGAAAGCCCTTTCCCAAGACTAGAAGAGGCACCTGTGGTGTGCCATGCACAGAAACGTAGTCAAGGAACACCAGGAGACAGGGAGATACAGGCCAAAGTAGCCCCCAGAAACCAGCCTTTAGGAAGGAGGGGCATGTGATACCACAGGGATTTCAAATCACTGTCTTTTCCCTCAGTGACCTCTAGGATGCTGCGGGGTGCCAGGTTCCGGGGGCTTAGCTGCCAGTCATTTGAGACCCAGCTGGAAGGGCTGGGGTGTTAGATGTGCTTTCTCATTCGTTGTGCCCTCAGAGAGAAGCTTTTTGTTCTTATTTCGTCTCTGTCTCTCAGCACTGATCTGGGAGGAAGATGGATCTGTGACAAATATTGGCCTTCTATTTTAAAAGCTATTCTTTGAGAATTTCATACAATGTTTGCATTCCTATTCATACCACACAGCCTGAACCTGGGTCTAGAGCTATCGGAGAGTGCTTGTTGAAAAACCACCTCCCTGCTTTGTGGGCTAAGAAATTCACAAATACAAATCCCACTCACTCTGACAACTAAGTGACTAAGGGCCCAACCCTGAAATGGGAACCAGTACCCTTGATGTGCGCACAAACCTTTCCTATGTAAAAACCTGTACAATTTTTGTCTCTAAAGTGAATTCTAGAGGAAGGTTCAAACACTCAGAGGTTTTTTAAGATTGCACATTAGTTCCCAGATGGAGGCTTGCTAGAGGCTTGTCCTTTAGGTACTATGTGGGAAATGTTCAGATAAACGAGAGAGAGAGAGAGAGAGAGAGAGAGAGAGAGAGAGAGAGAGAGAGGCACTTTATTGGGCCACAAAATAAAGACATTAAAAGTGCCCATGAAGTCAACTGAAACCACATCTCTGTTCTCTGATATCTATGGAGGCCTGAGCATGCAGAGTCTGGTCAGTTTCTAGAGATCTGTGATTAAGATGAGAACTACAAAACCCAAGATGCTGTATATATAAGGCCCACAAGAAAACCACAGGACTGAAGATTCCTTTCTGACTTTAAGGTTCTGAGCTTGAAGTGACTGAGTTGGCCCCACATTTTCTATCCATTCCTCTGTGGCTGTTCCTCCCTTGCCTGGTGCCTAGCCTCCTCTCAAGGGGAATTGGTCTCCGTATAAATGCTTATGTGGTGCGTAAGGAGGAGGGGGAGCCACTCTCTCCTATTCTGCCATCATGCTGAAGTCACTCCTTGTAAGTGTGACTTGAAAAATGTTCGAGAGGCCCTTACCCAAAGTCACTGCCTGACTTCCTTCTGCCTCCCGGATTCCATCCTTTCTTTCCAGTGACTCACTTGGTCTGGTCTTAGATGGCAGTCTCACAAACATCAGTTCCACCAGACTGCAGTCTTGACAGCATCCAGCTGTTTTTGCTTCACGTGGGTGAGATCTTCCTACCATCTCATTTAATCTTCACAGCACCCCATAGGTCCTGTGACCCCACAGGTCTTTTGGTTAGTTGTTTGTTTTTTAATGAGAAGCAGGAGATAAATGTGAAATTCATATAGTAAGTAGGCATCAGAGGTGAAGGAAAGACCCAGCAGACTCTTTACTCCATTGTTACATGCTCCTTCTGGAGCAGAGCCTGTGGGTGTCATAGAGCTTATTTAAAAGATGATAAAGAATGGCTTTTGAGTTATCTATTGCCTGCTGTTGGAGATACATGATACAATACCCAAAGGTAAGGCCCACCTGTCTTAGGGTTTTTATTGCTGAGATGAAACACCATAACCAAGTTGGTGAGAAAAGGGTTTATTTGGCAACACTTCTACATCACTGTTCATCATCAAAGGAAGTTAGGACAGGAACTCAAGCAGTGCTGGAACCTGGAGGCAGGAGCTGATGCAGAAGCTATGGAGGGATGCTGCCTACTAGCTTGCTTCTCCTGGTTTGCTCAGCCTACTTTCATATCGAACCCAAGACCACCAACCCAGGGATACCACCCATAATAGCCTGGGCCTGCCCCATCAATCGTTAATTGAGGAAATGCCCCACAGCTGGATCTTATGGAGACATCTTCTCAGTTGAGGTTCCCTCCACTCAGATGACCCCAGAGTGTGTGTCAACTGAAGACCAGCACAGAATCTTATAATGGGAATGTCCTCTCTGTCCCGGTGTTGGCCTGAACTCCTGGGAAGGGAAGGGAAAGATGATGCCTTCACTCTTTATAGACAACCTTGGCACATCATTTGCTCCAATTTTCCTCCCGTGAAATATGAGAAAGCAGATGTAAAACTTTCCCTGTTTCTCTTTAAAGGAAAAAAATGTGGTTGTTTTGCACATTTTTAATTTAACATATTTAAAAAGGGTTGAGACTTGATTTTTTTTAAAATGGGAAGATTTATTTTGGATTTTAAAATTTAATGTGACATAAGCCAAGAATACTTTTTTTTTCCTTTTTTTTTTTGAGAATCAGAAGGCTGGAGAAAGGCTCTAGAGATCTCTTTGTAAGCCTTCAGAAAACTCCATGGCCTTCCTGGGGCCAATCAGACACTGAGACACTTTTCCATCCTGACATCACAGACACGTGGGCCACAATTAGAATGTTTGATACTGCAGGTGCCTTCTAAGCACCCCTCTCATCTATGCGGCTCTCCCAAAAGCACAGGCCTTAACCAACTCTCCTTCCCCCTGCTGGCCCTCTACCATCAGTTCCTGACTCCTCTCAGCACCTCTCCATGGATGAACCTTTCTGTTTCTCCCCACTGTGCACCTGGGCTCTTGCTTCTTGATCAACAATGCTGGGTCCTCGTTTTCCAAGCTCTGGGTGCCTGATCCAGCAGATGGGTCATTCTCCTACTTCCGACACACCCTGGAGCTGAGGAAGAGGAACCTGACCCTGGGCCTTTATGTTCCAGGCACTACAGTGTCACCTGGTGACACTGCTCTTCATTTTGCTATCCATTCCATCTGTTTACATAGCCCACGGTCTCTTCACTCTCACTACCACCTTCTTTCCTTAGTCACTCACTGATTGTAGCTTTAGCCCCTGGTCTGCCATCTTTCTTCTGACTTTCCACCCTCAATGACAAGAATGAAAGCATCCAGCCTCCTGCCTTCATGGTTCTAGAGCTCCTTGCTCCTTGTTTCTAGAGACGCCATGCTTCCATTTCAATCACACCCTCAAAGGATGTCTCCTAGAAGAGTTTCCCTCCCAACAGTTTGTGTCTCTCAAATATGACTCCATTGGAAACTCAGCCCTCAGTGCATCAGTCTTGAAAGCCTGGGCCTGATTAGGCCACAACAGCCCTGCCCACCTAAATAGATGAGTGCTGTCATTGTGTGAGTAGGCTCATCATTGTGGGCGCAGTTCCTTCCTTATAAAAAGATGATTCCCCCCCCCCCTTTCTTTTACCTGCTCTTGTACTTTTGCCACGGGATGATGAAGCAAGGACATTCCCATCACATGCGGATCTTGGTCTTGGATTCTCAGTTCCCAGAACCACGAGACAATCCATTTCTAATGTTGATGAACTACCTGATCTGTTCCACCCTGTCATAGCCACAGGGTAAGGACTAAGATGTGGTCTGAAGTCTCCATCTCTCCTCTAGCTTCCTCATGTGTGCTCCATTTCCTTTAATCAATATCAATGGGCCTTCTGACCTTTGTTCCTTTTTTTCCTCTTTGAGATCTGTGATGAATCACCCTTCCTGTTCTGCAACTCTCTGAACTTTTACCACTCTCTTTGACTTCATTTATAACTCCCCAAATCTCATCTTCCTACTAGAATGCCATGTGTCTTATCCCACAGAGAAAATGGAACACTTTAAAACTATGGTTCTCAACCTTCCTAATGTGTGACCCTTTAATTCAGTTCCTCATACTGTGGTGACCCCCAACTATGAAATTATTTTTTGTTGCTACTTTATAACTGCAATTTTTCTACTATTATGAATGGTACTGTAGATAACTGATATTCAGAATATCTGACATGTGACCGCCATGAAAGGGTTGTTTTACTCCCAGAATGTTTGACTCACAGGTTAGCAGCTGGTGTTATAGAACCATTTTTCTCAACTTTCAGTGGCTGACCATTCATTGTATTTTCTTTGTCCAGTCTCAAAGGATCTAGTTACTCAATGGTATTTTCTCTCTTAACATGCAGACACACACAGGCACACATACATGCAGACTCACACACACACACACACACACACACACACACACACACACACGCACACACGAGTGTGCATTAACATTAATGTCCTTTTACAAAATCTTCTCTGAAAATGAAATTTTCATGTTTTTCCCTCCTACTGTTTTCCTTCACTTCTTGTGTGTGTATGTGATGTATGCACATGCATACATGTGTGCATGCTCACCTGTATATGCATGTGTGGAGGCCAGATCAACATGTGTCTTCTGCCACAATTTATATCTTAGTATCTGAGACTGGGTCTCTCCGTGAACCTGGAACTCACTGTTTTGACTAGATTGACTGTCCAGTGAGCCCTGTCCCCAACTCCTCACACATGTCTGTTTTCCCATCATTACAGATGCATATTGCCTTCCCTGGGTTTTGATGACTACTGGGAATCAAATTCAGGTGTTCATGCCTGTACGGCAGTCACTTCCCCCACTGAAGCCATATCCCCAGCCCATCTCCCAATGACTTGAAAAACCTGACTGTTGTGTCTATGTTCACCTGTAACTGGTTAGTATCTCATTCAACTATCCCTGGCCTCCGTTTTCCATCCTCCCATTCTATCCTCTATCAGCACCACGTTGACTTCTTATCCCAGTCATTCTGCTGAAACCCTATCACTACTGATCGATAGCAGCAGCCATCTCCCCAGCTAATGCTGTTTGGCTCATGCCTCACTGAACTTCTTTTCTGCACTTGATAATCATTCCTTTTCTTCTTTTAACTCAGGCCTCCTTGGCACCCAGGCCACCCATCTTCTCACAGTTCTGTTTCTTTTTAAGGCTCCATTTTAATTCTTTGAGGAGGGCTCCAGTTGCCAACCTTGGTCTTGCCCTAGGTGAGCTTTTACACTCCTGTGACATCTACTAGCACCCATAAATCACTACAATGAGAGTATCTCTCCATTTCTATTTCCCTTTGAGTTGCATTTTTTGGTCATTCCAGGTCACCCCTCAAACACTAAGTATTAAATGTCCCAGACTATCCTTTCTCCTAAATTTTGCAGTTCAGCTATATTTGTCTGGACATTAAGCTAAGACTTAGAGTCACTTCCAACTTCTCTTTCTCCATGGCTAGCCACATCCTACTGATGGTCAAATTAAGTTTCCTCTCTCCTGTATGGTTGCAATGGCTCTCACATGGGCCTTCCTACTCCATTTTGAGTACAGCCAGCAAATCTAATGAAATGAGAATCTGCTCAGGCCAGCCCCATTTCACATTTAAAGCATTTATGTAAGTCCCTGGCCTCTATAGGAACTGTTCAGTGGTCTTCATATACAATGGTTCCTGTGGCCTAACACTTGTGGGTGGTGTCAATCTTGTTGAGCATCTCTCCTTCCCTAACCCTTTCTGTTTCAACAACAAACTACAGAGTCCTCACCTCCCACCACCTGCCCAGGCAGGATCTTGGCCCTTGCTCGTGCCTTTCCTTTCCCTGGAATTCTTCATCATTTCCCACTCATCCTTTATATGACTGGATCCAATTCCTTCTTCAAGATTCATCTCAGAAGCCTTCACTCTTTCCTCTGGCTGTTGGATTTAGGTGTGAGAAACCAGAATTCAAGTTTTTCTCTTCCAGGTGTTATTCTGGAGCTGTGTAGAAGTTACCTTTTCTGTATGAGTCACACTTCCTTATCAACAATTATTCTGCCTACATTGGAAGGGGAAAATTTAATTAAAAGACAAATTAAATGAGAAAATATGTTCATATTCCTTCTAGCCTGCAAAGTTCTATGCAACTGTTAGAATATGCTGATATTCATGGGATAAAAGAGTGCATGCCAATATTGCAGATCCTCCACAAAATTTAACAGGACTTCATAGCCACTGAAAAATTTGCCTAAGAATATTTATGTTGGCGTATGCTGTAGTTGGTGTGTTTGTGACCTGTTTGTAGGGGTTAGATAAATTAGATTTAGAAAATATATAGGGGTTCCTGATACTGTCTCTTAATTCGGGGCATGAAGAGCATTATCAGCATGTGGACTAAAAACAGGAAACAAACAGGAGACTTAATAGACTGAAAAACAAGGTTGAAGTCAGGAAAACAGAAAAGACTTAATGGACTTGAAGAAACAAAGTATCTGGCCTGACATTGTTTTCAGCTGCTAAGTGGACAGAGCCCAAATTAAGCTGAAACAGAGTTCCTCCTATTTAAGGACAGTGCATGGAGCCCAGAAAGAGAAGAGGCCCCTGATGCTAGAGAGCTCCAAGAGTCCTGCTAAAAAAAGGGCTGGCCATTGATGGCCAGCTCTCTCCCTGAAGCAGAAAGAAGCTGGTGAACAAAGAAAGCCTGAGCAAGACACCAAAAGGCCAAGGACTGGACCCTGTGGCTCAGCTTTTGCCTGGAGGGGTTTGATCTGTCCGATCAGTGGCCTAAAGGAAACTGTGCCTGGCTTTAAGGACTGAGGCAGAGCAGCTGAGTTCCTGATTCAAAAGAAGTTGGCCTGCAGACGCCTGGAGTCTCCCACAGAGAAAAAAAGCATGAAGCCTTATTTAAGGTGAGACTACAACAACCAACTTACCCTGACGAACCTGCATCTGAGAGATCCAGAAGAAGGACTGCTAAGTGCGTTAAAGAATCTACAACAAAGACTGTGTTCCTGACGACTGAGGACCTGCCCCAGAGACTGTATCATTCTAAAAGGTTAGAAAAATAACTATCAGTTGGTTTAGTGGATAGGTTAAAGGGGTTGTAAGAGTTTATAGGATTAATAGTTAAGAAATGGTTGGTGTTTGTTATAAGTGAATTTAGTAATAAATAAATAAGTGATAAATAATAATTTAAAAGATCGGTTACACCTGTTGAAGCTGGGTCACCAACACAATGGTATGAAGTGATGAGGTCTTCAGAGTGATTAAATCCTTGTGATTCTTCTGCCCTTTTGCTAGGAAATGCCACCACCTGAAAGAAATGGGCTCTGCTCATACACTGAGTCCCAGTGATCCTTGACTTTCATCCTTAGAGGTGAGGGGTAAATGTGTTGGTTAACAAGTTACCCAGCATAAGGCATTTTGATATGTCAGTGCAAGCAAGTTGAGACAATATTGCGGTCAACAGAGCATAGTAGGAGGGTTAGCTCTGTTAAAACTGAGCTCAGGTGCCTAGAGTGAATATTACTTCAGAGCTTTGCAAAGAACAGCAAATCAGCATCAACAAAAGCAAGATACTTCTCCAGAGAAGCATAAAGGCTCTACTGCATGTTTCCCTCACTCAGCCCTTCCAAATGGCACAGCTCACACATTTCTTAATTCCATGTGAAAATCAGCCCTTGGAGAAGGACAGTTGAGATGCTACTTTACAAAACAACCTGATTTGCCCTAAGTGAACACACACCATTTATTCAGTTATTTCTTATTGAATAGGCATAGGAACAGTTCCATTCTGCCAGGACAGTTAATATTTATTAACAGCAATTAAAAATATATTACTAAGCAATTGCTGGAAGTGGTCTGTTCTGGTGACTCACATCTTCATAATACATTGGAGATAAAAAGACCTCTCATTCTAGGTTGTTTAATGAGAAAACATTAAGGGTCTATAGGCATCAAGGCAAGAGGAGCTTTGCTATTGGCTCTCCGTAGGGTGGAGGGTACCTAGCAGATGCTCTATGAGCAGAAAGTACACAGAATGGAAAAGTAGACTTTGGGAATCGTGTGTGTGTGTGTGTGTGTGTGTGTGTGTGTGTGTGTGTGTGTGTGGCCTTGCTGCCTACAAATTGAATAGCCTTCAGAAGGCTATTTTATCTTTCTGAGTTTCAGTTTCCTAATATGTCATGTGGTGATCAATCACAAGACAAACCTCATGGAGTTGTTTATAGCTACATCAAATAGTATTCTATATTACATAACATAGCAAAAGGCAGAGGGAGACAGACAGAGAAACAAAGTATGTATGTACCTGGCCTGTATTCAATAAGTCACAGATATTTTTTGTATTAAAGATATGAAATAATGAGAGTACAAAGACATAAAGAAGGTTTTCCAGCATTTTGGGATCCAACTATGCAGTTCCTGAATTTCAGGTTACAGAAGTTAGGTTTTTGCTTTGTCAATGGGAAGCTTTTGAAAGTTTTTAAATAGGATTATGATGGGTACATAGATGTGCTTTTTAAAATGTTTTTGTGTATGTGAGTGCATGTGTGCATGCATGCATGCATGCATGTCTATGTGTGTGTGGTGTATGCACATATGTGTACAGGAATGCTCACCTGCACATGCAAAGAGGCTAGAGGAAGATACCATGTATTTCTGCCGTATTACCCTCTTCCTATTTCTCTGTTGTAGCGTCTCTTGGTAACCCTGGGACTACCCATCAGCAAGTTCCAACCACCCCCTCATCTCTGAATCTACAATGCTAGGGTTACAGGTGTGTGTGGTCATACCTGGCTTTTTATGTGGGTGCTGGGGATTTGAATTCAGGTCTTTATGCTACTGTATCCAGTATTCTTACCCCTGAGTCATCCCCGGCCCTCTACTTAGAGCTGTGTTGTTTGAAGATTGGTTTGGAAGCAGTATAGGATGTGAATGAGTCTGAAGGGAGAATCAGGGTGCATAAGAACAGATTTGAAAGCTGCTTAAGTTCAGTGAAACCTGACGAAGGCAGACCTAGCTGAAGTGAAGAGGGACAAAGCTGCAAGAGCGAGTGGTTAAAGCCAGGCCGTCAGTGAGTAAAGGCGCTTGCCGTCACCAAGCCTGATGACCTGACTTCGATCATCTGAGAC
The DNA here is from genome assembly GCA_907164525.1 of Lophiomys imhausi. Taxonomy (NCBI): domain Eukaryota; kingdom Metazoa; phylum Chordata; class Mammalia; order Rodentia; family Muridae; genus Lophiomys; species Lophiomys imhausi. The sequence continues at coordinate 14,361,365 of CAJQZJ010032188.1, forward strand.
CCACATAGTAGGAGAAGAGAACCAAGTCCCACAGCTGCTCTTGGACCTCCACACCCGCTCCAGGGTGTGCACCTGACCACAGATATACAGACACACAGATACAGACATGATATAAATAAATGAAGGTAATTAAACTTTTGAAAAAGAAAGTACCTCTGTTTCACATATTTGTGACCAGGAGAAGGGTGGTGTCTTAATTTTAGCAATGAAAAGCATGGGGACTCAGCTTCAGGGTGGTGATTGAATGTTGAACCCAGAAACTTCAGAAGCTGGTGAGCTACCAAGGTAGAGTATTTTGATGTATTTGATTGAATTATTCATTTCCATTTCATAAGGTCTTGACTGATTTAAAACCAAACCAAAACAAAACAATAATCACTAAGAGTGTTGGGATTCACTGACGTCACTCCAAGTTAACATGGCAAGTTTGGTGGCACCTTAAAATTTCCCAGCCCACCACTGTGCTACCCTGACCCACTGCTGTGCTACTCTGACTTAATGGCATTGTTTGCCGCTGAGGTGTTTGAGGGGCACAGTCCGATGAGACTCTTCTATCCATGGAGTGCCCAGATTCCATGAGAACTGGCTGAAAACGGGAACGCGTCTGCTTGCATCCCACTGTGTGGAACAATCTCCTCACTCATTTTTCTTATCAGAGAACTCACCTGCCCACAGAGGCTGAGGCTCACCCAGGAAAGCCAGACTGACACCCACTGCTGCATCCACCTTATCTGTGTTGTACCAGTTTGTCCCTTTTATGTTCTCCTTCTGTCATCCCAACAGATACTGAGGTGGAACTTAATGGTCTGTGACACCCGAGTCCCCAGAGGTGCCTCTGAGAAGGACTGGGCTGACTTTAGCCATTTCCCTGTTTTAGGCAGTGGTACCTCCTGTCACACCCCATCTCAGCACACAGTTATTTCACACTTCACATCCACACAAACTTTGGGTGTGGGGAAATACAGTCCTTGCTCGCTGTATCCAGAAGGACCTATCTTTCTGAGATAGACTTTGGTATATGGTCAATTTCCTTTAAAATGCACGTGTATTATATGCCAAATATTGAATTAGACAATGCTGGAGGCCTTTCCGGGTTAAAAGGATGTATGGTTTTTGTTCTCAAATAAGACTGAAATACAGTGTGAAAGACTGACATATGCAAGAACTACAGGCAAGCCACAGGAGCAAGCCAGTAAGCAGCACTCCTCTATGACTCCACCAGCTCCTGCCTTCAGGTTCCTGCCCTGACTTCACCTTATTATGGACTGTAGATGTAATCTGAAATAAACCCTTTTGCTCCCCAAGTTGCTTTTGGTCATGGTGTTTATCACAGCAGCAGAGAAAAAACTAAGATAAGGTTTAAATAGAAACAGAGCAAAACATAAAAGCAGTAGTTAAAATACCATCTTTAATGACAAAGTAAGGTGTTAAGACAACACACTGGTTAAACAATTATGTCCTTAATATAAATCTAGAATTCACTCAAGGATTCTACTAATTAGTTAATTCATCATTTTTCTGTACTTAGTTTTCATACTGAGGAGCCACAAATGCAGCCTGTGATGGAAGATGGTTTTGTGTAATATTCCCATGGGTCAAGTACATGGAATTTAGTGTGTATGCAGCTAACATTTCCATATGACCTTCATCCCAACCCTGTATGAGGGCAGGTTTTAGCTCAAGAAAGAATGGAATTTGTTCTCATTTCTTCATAAGCAGTAGATAGCCCACAGGTGGGTAAGCACTCTCTCTCTCTCTCTCTTCTCTAGGAGTCAGTCACTAAAACGCCCAGCTAGAGCACATGTGACCAAATCACAACCAAACTTCAAAACAGTGCAAGACCCTGGGACCCAGAGGAGCCTGAGCTCCATGCTGGCTCAGCCTGTGCTTTCTCTGTATTGAGGAAGGTGAGTGTTTGCAAAGGGAAAAGAAAGGAAAAGCAAATCCACATTCTGCTGTGAGATGAGGTTGAGATCCAAGCCAGTCCAGGACTGGCCGTTTCCCTCAAGTCACACAGAAGTCAGGCATTTTAGCAGAGACAATACACCACACATTAGCAGAAGGAAAAGGTAAACAGGATGACAGAATCAAAGCTGGGTATAAGAGTCTTGCCCACCTCAGGCTCTCAAAGCTGCTCCTGTGTTTTCTTCTTTGAGTTCAAAAGTTTTACTTTTTCTAATGTGAACTAAAAAAGCTGAGGATTGTTTTTTCTTACACAAATACCTATTCATTCATGAACTGTTTACTGAAGGTCGTCCTTCCTCTGCTGAATTACCTCAGTACCCTTGTTAAAATAAGTTGTATATGAGATCTGTTTTGTCACATTAATCCCTTGTCAATGCTGTTATTTATATCGCCGTAGTTTATTTATTTATTCAGGTAGGATCATATTACATAGTCTAGTCTGTCCTGTAACTCACTAATTATGTCATCCAGGAAAATTTGAACCCTGACCCTTCTTCCTCCCAAGGACCATGACAACAAGCATGCATCATCATACCCAGCGCCTACGTTACTAGTTTTGTAGTGAGTCTTGAAATCAGGTGAGTCATCTAAAACTGTGTGGGTTTTTTTTTTTTTGAGCTTTTTTTTTTTTTGATAAGCATCATTTGTCATTTCATAGACATTTACAAAATGAAAGCTTCAGTGTTGGTCGGGGTAACTCTGAATCTATAGATTTACTTAAAGTGATACATTACCAATACTGGGGTTTGCAGTCACAGTGTGTATGCCATTGTGTTCTTAATTCACGACAGCAGCCTCTTACAGTTTTCCGTGATCAAATCTTGCAACGTGTGCTAATATATAACTGCTTTACATTTTAGTGTTATTGTAACTGGTATTTCCACCTTGGTTTTATTCTGTTTTCTCTATTACCAGTAAAGAAGATAGAATTTATTTCATGTATTGAGTTTCTAACTATGGCCTTACTGGATTTACTTATTGGAATCAGAAGTGTTTTCTTCCTATTGCTTAGGATTTCCTACATATAAAATTGCTTCATTTCATGTGGAATTTTGAAGAAAAGATACTTTATGTTTGGAAAAGTGGTTTAATTTATATCTTGGAAATTGACCAGGACAATTGTTAGTGCCTTGTATTTGGGAATGTGAAAGCTACCCTGCATGGAGGGGCCTAGGCTAATTACAAGTAAAGTCAGTAACCAGTAGCCATTAGGTTACTTTGACAGATTTCCATGATTGAAGAGAATATAAAAGAGCTGATGAATGACTATTGGTATTTCTGCTTTAAAAACAACATGAAGATAAGGTAGAATAATAAAGGCCAAAGAGGAAATTGAAGGGCCTCAGACTGGACCAACTTCCTAACCACAGGGAGAACTGACTTCTTGAAGCAGATGTGTTTGGACTCTGGCGGCGTCTGTAGAGACAGTCTACCCTTAATAACTCATGTGTGTGGGCAGATGTTGTCATCAGATCTCCCGGGACTCTTCACAGCTAAGCAGGACACTGCACAGCTTGCCGGCAATAGTGGCTCTTTTTTTCTGTTTCTCTGTTATTGTTTGGAAGAGCAGCTTGGAGAAAGGAGGGATGTCTGCAACTGAGTGGCAGGCAGTCTCAGAAGCATGTCTGAGAATAGAAACTGGATTTGAAGATCAAGCTGCTGGACACTGAAAAAGCGAGTACTCAGTATTTCGATGTGGGTGTCATGGCACTTTGGAGTTTTGGAAAGAGGGAAGACTTTAAAGTAAGGGTTCAAACACTCTGAGGGACATTCGCTGCTTTCCTTTAGACCCCCTTTCTTCCCCTTTCCACCATGTTCTGTGTGCTGAAAGCTGGAGTGCTTTGTTTTTTTGTTTCTTGTTGAACTTGAACAGTGAGAAGTTTGGTCAAGTAATCGGAGGAGGGCAGTGAGGTCAGGGCATGCATGTAATATATTTCTATTATTTGTTTTTGAGACAGGATATATATATATAAAACCCAGGCTGGCCTTGGGCTCTTGCCTCGACTTCCCAAATTCTGGGATTACATGAATGCACCAACACATCCTGCTGCAGAGTGTGTCTCCCCCTTTGTTTACTGCATTCTGACTAAGTTGTAGCTGACCAATGACTATTTTCATAACTTACTTGTCAGCTGATAGTGAGTAGCCATCCCTCTTGCCTCCTTCATGTGTAAGGATGGTGAAAAGCTTTCTGTTATTTCTAATCATAGGTTGCTGTATGATTGGAAATATCTACACTACAACTCCGCTCGCACCCTGAAGTGGTTCCTTCATTAATGCCCCTCAACATTTCCTTTGAGGATGTTCTCTGAGCTTTGACTACTAGACCATCCTTTTTATTTAATAGCTTTGGTAAATTTAGCAAGTTACTTAATGTACTGAGTCTCAGTATCTTTTTCTGTAAAGTGGGGTGAACTATCCCTTGAGAGGGAGGAAGTGGGGGAAGCGAGGAATGGTATATACCTGTAATCTCAGTTACTCTGGAGGCCGAGGCAAGAGAATGGCAGGTTCAATTCTGGGCTGGGCTAAATCATGAGTGAGCTCTTGTCTCAAAATAAAATTTTTCAAAAGTCTTGGAATGTAGCTCAAAGGTATAGTTAGCATTTGCCTAGCATATACAAGGCCCTCAGTTTACTCTCTGGTTATGCACACAAAAGAGAAGAAAGGGAAGAAGGGAGGGAGAGAGGGAAGGAGGGAGGAAGAAGGAAGGAAGGAAGGAAGAAAGGAAGGAAGGAAGGAAGGAAGGAAGGAAGGAAGGAAGGAAGGAAG
>CAJQZJ010032188.1:14366108-14377473 GCA_907164525.1 Lophiomys imhausi
GGAAGGAAGGAAGGAAGGAAGGAAGGAAGGAAGGAAGGAAGGAAGGAGACAACATAGAGGCAGTATAAAACAGCTATCTAACAATTGGCATATGTCACCACTACTATTAGTAACTAATTTACTGATGTGCTGGTAAGATCATGATGTCCTAAGCAATTATTACAATAAAATCATAACATTGGTTACTATTTGTCCAGAAGCATAAGAGTGAGGAAAAGAGCAGCGAGGGAAATAAACAGTAAAAAGCAGTTTAAAAAGTTTTTTAAACTTTTATGTATTCTTCTCTCATACAATACATCCTACCTGCAAATTCCCCACCTCCACTCCTCTCAGCTCCCTTCACTTCCTCCCTCCACTCCATCTCCCTCCCCCTAGAAAAAAGCAGGCCTCCCAGGGACATTAACCAAGCATGGCCCAAGATATGTTACGACCAGGCATAAACCTTCACATCAAGGTTGGAAAAGACAACTCAGTAGGTGAGAAAGGGTACTAAGGGCAGGCAAAAGAGTTAGAGACACCCCCAGTTCCACTGTCAGGAGTCCCCCTAAAACTCCAAGACAACAATCATAACATATATGCAAAGGACCTAGTATACAACCATGTAGTCTTTGCGATTGCCACTTCCATCCCTATGAACCCCCATGAGCCCTGCTTAGTTGATTCCATGGCCCCTCTGGTTTCCACAACCAGAAGTGTGTGAAGTGTGCTCCTGATGTCTTTTTTTTAATGTACCATGATGACATTTTTTTAAATATGTATTTATTACTTCAGGTTACATCTCCATCACAGTGTCCTCTTTCCACCTCTCCAAGTCCCGCCCTCCCACTCTCTACCCCCTATCCCTTCCATCCCACTCCTCTGGAGTGTGGTGTCCCTAACATAGCATTCCCCCACCCAAGTTCAGCGGTCATATGAGGGCCAAGAGCCTCCTTATATACTGGGTACCTACAAGGCAGCACCACTAGAGCAAAGTGTCTCATTGATAGGAAACAAAGTCTATGTTCCTGTTCCCTTTGGTGCATTGGTTGTAGTATAGTTATCCTGTACTATATGGTTAAAATCCGATTATAAGTGAATAGATGCCATGTGCATCCTTCTGAGTCTGGGTTAGCTCACTCAGGATGAGCTTCTCTAGATCCATCCATTTGGCTGCAAATTGCGTGATTTTGTTGTTTCTGATGGCTGAGTAGTATTCCATTGTGTAAATGTACCACAGTTGTTTTTTTTAATCCATTCCTCCATTGAGGGACATCTGGGTTGTTTCCAGTTTCTAGCTATTACAAATAAGGCTGCTATGAACATAGATGAGGAAACTTCCTTCTGGTTTGGTGAGGAATCATTTGGATGTATACCCAGAAGTGGTAAGGCTGTGTCCAGAGGCAGAGCTATTTCAAGTTTTCTAAGATATCACCAGACTGACCTCCATAGTGGTAACACAAGCCTGCACTCCCACCAGCAATGAAGGAGTGTTCCCCTTTCTCCTCAACCTCGCCAGCATGTGCTGTCACTTGAGTTTTTGATCTTAGCTATTCTGACAGGTGTGAGATGGAATCTCAGAGTCACCTTGAGTTGCATTTCTCTGATGATTAAGGATGCTGAGCATTTCTTTAAGTATCTCTCATTCCTAAGGGATTCCTTCTTTGTGAATTCTCTGTTTATCTTTATTCCCCATTTTTTGATGGGATTATTTGGTTTCTTGGCATTTAATTTCTTGAGTTCTTTGCAAATTTTGGATACTAGCCCTCTGTCAGATGTGGGGTTGGTGAAGATTTTTTTTCCCAATCTGTAGGCTGCTGTTTTGTTTGAATGACAGTGTCTTTTGCCTTACAGAAGATTTTCAGTTTCGTGAGGTCCCATTTATTGATTGTTGGTCTCAGGTCCTGAGCTGTTGGTGTTCTGTTCAGGAAGTTGTCACCTGTGCCGATGAGATCCAGGGTTTTCCCCACTTTCTCTTCTAATAGATTTAGTGTGTTGGGCCTTATATTAAGGTCTTTGATCCACTTGGACTTAAGTTTTGTACAAGGTGATAAGTATGGGTCTAATTTCATTCTTTTACATGTTGACAACCAGTTGGTCCAGCACCATTTGTTGAAGATCCTGTCCTTTTTCCATTGTACGGTTTTGGCTTCTTTGTCAAAAATTAAGAGACCATAGGTGTGTGGGTTCATTTCTGGGTCTTCAATTTGATTCCATTGATCCACTGGTCTGTTTCTACACCAGTACTATTTCATTACTATTGCTCTGTAGCACAGCTTGAAATCTAGGATGGTGATGCCTCCAGATTTTTTTTTTTTTTGATAGGATTGATTTAGCTATTCTGGGTTTTTTGTTATTTCATATGAAGTTGAGAATTGCTTTTTCCAGGTCTGTAAAGAATTGTGGTGGTATTTTGATAGGGATTGCATTGAATCTGTATATTGCTTTTGGCAGGATGGCCATTTTTATTATGTTGATACCACCTATCCATGAGCATGTGTGAGATCTTTCCATCTTCTGATGGACTCTTCAATTTATTTCTTCAAGAACTTGAAGTTCTTGTCATACAGGTCTTTCACTTGCTTGGTTAGAGTTACCCCCAGGTATTTTATATTGTTTGTGGCTATTGTGAAGGGTGTTGTTTCCCTAATTTCTTTCTCAGACCATTTATTTTTTCATATAAAGAAGGGCTTCTGATTTTTTTTAAATTAATTTTCTATCCAGCCACCTTGCTGAAGGTGTTTATCAGCTGTAAGAATTCTCTGGTGGAATTTTTGGGGTCTCTTATATATACTATCTTATCGTCTGCAAATAAGGATAATTTGACTTCTTCATTTCCAATTTGTATCCCCTTGATCTCCTTTAGTTGTCTTATTGCTCTAGCAAGAACTTCAAGTACTATTTTGAAGGGATATGGCAAAAGTGGACATCCTTGTCTTGTCCCTGAGTTTAGAGGAAATGCTTCAAGTTTCGCTCCATTTAATTTGATGTTGGCTACTGGCTTGCTGTATATCACCTTTATTATTTCTAGGTATGGTCCTTGTATGCCCGTTCTCTCTAGGACTTTTAGCATGAAAGGGTGTTGGATTTTGTCAAATGCTTTTTCAGCATCTAGTGAGATGATCATGTGGTTTTTTTTTCCTTTCAACTTGTTTATATGGTGAATTATGTTGATGGACTTCCATATGTTGAACCATCCCTGCATTCCTGGGATGAAGTCTACTTGATCATGGTGTATGATACTTTTGATGTGTTCTTGGATTTGATTTGCCAGTATTTTATTAAGTATTTTTGCATCTATGTTCATGAGGGAAATTGGTCTGAAGTTCTTTTGTTTTGTTGGGCCTTTGTGTGGTTTAGGAATCAGGGTGACTGTGGCCTCATAGAATGAGTTTGGCAGTGTTCCTTCTGAATCTGTTTTGTGGAATAGTTTGAAGAGTATTGGTATTAGCTCTTCCTTGAAGTTCCTGTAGAATTCTATGCTGAAACCATCTGGCCCTGGGCTTTTTTTGGTTGGGAGATTTTTAATGACTGTTTCTATTTCCTTAGGGAAATAGGGCTGTTTAATCTGTTAACCTGATCTTGATTAAATTTGGTAGGTGGAATCGATCAAGAAGATTGTCCATTTCACTTAGGTTTTCAAATTTGGTGGATGGAGTACAGATTTCTAAAGTAGGACCTAAAGATTCTCTGGATTTCCTCAATGTCTGTTGTTATTTCTCCCTTTTCATTTCTTATTTTGTTGATTTGGGTTTTTTTCCCCTCTGCCTTTTAGTTAATTTGGGTAAGGATTTGTCAATTTTGTTGATTTTCTCAAAGAATCAATATAAGGGAGCTGTAGCTTAGGAATCTATAGACTTGACAGTAGGATTCTTATATCTACTCCAAAGAAGCATGGCAGTACTGTGGTATCATAAGACACACATTTAAGTAAGATGCATTGAATTGTGAATTAAGTCTTTAAGAGAGAAAGAGTAAAAAAGTAATTATTGTTGAAATCCACAGTAGTATCCTATAGATAATCTAGCCATGTAGGAGAAAAGGATACCTGACCCACACCATAGGTCTGCTAAGGTAGCAAGTGTGGACCTTTGGGGCTTGATTATGGACAGTGGTTTGTCTGTCATCTGATGCCCATTGTTTGGACTGCCAGGTCCTTTCCTTTTCCTTGGTCTTTGGGGGATCTCACAAATGATTTGGTGGGAAGGCTCCTTAAAGTGACTCATTTCTCCCTTCTGTCCAGTATGCACAGGTCTACCTGGAAGGAGGGATGAGAATATTTTCATCAAAAGTCTCCCCACCATCTGCTTCAGGATCTTTGTCCTCAGAGCCCCTTGGGGACCCTCAGGCCTGCTGCTGTCTCAGCATACAAAGTCCCTCCTCTTGAGAGGTAAATCAGCTCCAAAAGATCTCCAAGTCCTCTTGCAATAGGGTGCCCCTACCTTGAAAGTCACTCATCATGTCACATATATCTGAGTTACTCTCTAAGGAGGATCCTCAATGACATAATTTTTTAAAGACTAAATCCAAAAACCAGAAGGTATCAGACTAAACAAATCTTTGACTCTATCCAGCTTCTGAAAAAATGTTATTTGTCCTGAGATGTGACATGATGCAGGTCTTCTGGATTTAATTATGATCCAATAGGACAGAAACCCTGGAAGAAAGAGCTTGCATTCACCAGGGGACTTGGAGAAAGAAATTGAGAGGAAAAAAAAAAAAACAACTGTTTTAAAATTCTAAAGCTTCGGATGTCTTATGAGAGTTGGGAGTGTCACTGGGTTGGGTATTTTGTTCATGAAATAGCATAGGGCCTGACAACAGAGAAAAGGAAGTGTTATCCCAATAGACAGACTCATATCAACCATTAACTTCATAGGAACCATTATGTGAGTTCAGGTCTTAAAAAGACATTACCAGAAAATAAAAAAGATACATAAAATATGATAAATACCTGTGCAAAAGATATCAGAAAATCAAAGACTCATGATTCACTGTGACTTGTAGAGAATGCTTAGAACACAATCGAAAGACACAAAATTCTGTTTGGAGTAAGTTCAAGAGTAAATAGAAAATAGGAAAAGCAAATGCTTTGAGTAAATGGTTTCAAAGCCATTCAAAACTTCTTGGCCTCCCATTTGCTTTGCCACGGAGAATGACCTCATAAATGCAGAGGGTAGAACATAGGAAAGTGAAATGACTGTCCCAGCCTGGAAAGATTATATTACCAAGAACTGCAGGATCTTGCAAACGAGGTTACTGGACCACTTTGTTTATCTTAGGAGAGCTGCGAAATGGGTAAGATGCTAAATAACTTCAATAAACTGGCAATGAATAGCTATGATTTTCCAAGAGGGGAAAGGTAGGTTACCTAGAACAAATACAGACAGAATGCTTATGGAGAGTCAAGTACGGGCTCCTTTGATCAGACATTGAATTCAAATAGAAGGTCAATACTTCTACAAAGAGTCTTAGCTGACTAAACTAACAAATAGCAGCAAGAGCACCCCAACCAGATTTGCCCTAGACCTATACATTAATCAGTCAATGATAAACAATTACAAGGCCTTCTCTAGCCATGTAAAGTCTTAGTGCCCAGAAAGGAACCCCAGCATCAGTTATGACTGGATGCTGCCTAGTGAATCAAGAATAACTCTTCCCCTTGTCTCATCTCTGTTTCAGTTGATGGAGCTGGGGGTTGGCCAACTACCCCAGGATGAAATCTGCCCGCCACCAGGGTGTATAATGTATGTTTCACTGGAATACAGCCATGCTAGTCTTTTTTTTTTTTTCTGTATGTTGCTTCTGGCTGGCTCTGATAGACATAGGCAGAGTTGAATATTGCAACCCAGGTTGATGACCTATTACAGTCTGAACTATTTTCTATCTGTCTAGTGCAGAAAAGTTAGCAGACAACGTCAAAGTTTACAATCATACAATCTTCTGTCAAGATATAACTTCTTAAATCTTACATGGGAATCACTAATTTAGTGTATTGTTTACTGAGAGTTTATAATCTTTTAGGATTTATTTTTATGATTTTTTTTGTGTGTGTATGATGATATGTATGGACATGTGTGTTGTGGTGCCTTTAGAGACCAGAAGAGGATGCTGGAAAAGTAGATGCAATCCAGTATGTTTTTGTCACTCATTAACCAACATCTCTTGTCCATTTACACCTCTGAAAAGAAAGGAAAGACTTCTTTCTACTATTTGCATACTTTAGTGTGGGCATCTTCAGGGGCAGTGCCCAGACTTGAGACTCTTTGTAGAAGGACCCCAGTCAGTGTTTTTCACAGCTGTGCTTGGCACATGACTGAAACCTATGAGGATGTGCTTTCTCTGGTGGCATATGCAATGGGCTCTTTGAAAATAGCCAATGCATGTTGTGCTTGGTTCTTTCAATGCATGAAATTACAGAGGGCTTTGCATCTCTTCTCTTCTTCCTAGCCTTTTTTATTTCTATGCAGCTTGACCGCATGCCTAAGAGGAACCCTATTGTGATTTCTACCACGTGTATTCTCCATTTTGTAGAATGAAAGTAGATGGTTTTGTTGGGGTAGAGTTAAGCATTCTAAATGTTAATTGGTCCTGTTTGCTGTCTGTTACTTATATTGACTCTGATTGGTTAAATAAAATGCCGAGGCCTGAGAATGGGCAAAGACAGAAAAGGTGGGACTTCCTGGGATTAAAGCAGGAAGCCTGTGCTTTAGACAGAGGATTCAAACATTCCAGCCAGCAGCAGGAAGAAGAAGGCATTCCAGCCAGGAGCAGCAGGAAGGAAGCACACACCATGGGTTAGAAAAAGGAACCTCATTCCACATGGGCAGGAACATCAGCATATCGTGGAAAATGGCAGTCCAAGGGGACGTATATATATATGGGTTCATATTTGGGTAATAGAATTACAAGCTAGCTTAGATGGGCTAAGATTGCACAACTCAGGCCAAGGCTTGAGAAAATCCATGTGGTGCCTGTGTGCTCATTTATAATGGCTGCTTAAAGATTAACAACCGCCAAACCAATTAACAATAATATAAATACTGGTTAAACAGTTTAATTAATTATTTCTTTTTACATGGTTTCTTCACTCTGATGAAAGAGGGCTTTCTAGTACCTGAATATTAACAACAAATTCATAAATTTATTTACTAAACAATTGTCTTTATATGTGTCTGTCACCAATTTTGTAGCACACACACATACACACACAATCATACACACACACACATTTCAGGATAAATAAATATGTGCACAAGTCAGCCTGTTTGCGTGAAAATATCTATGTCTTTCCTGATAATACAATATTATGTTTAAAAGAATTCAAAGGTCAGAGTTTAAGTGAATCTATTCTTGTACATGAAAAGATCCCTTAGGTAGAAAAAGAAAGAAAGAAGTAAAACAAATATTTAAGCAGAATTCAAGAGTTTCTATATATCAGTCCAACAGACTTCTGAACAGTATGAAACTTCTGCAGATCCCACTATAGAGCCTGAGCTATACTTCATGTTCAGTAATAGTCATGCCATAATTACAATGTCATTAATTTTTAACACTTAGCTGTAAAATGAACAAATTTTGTTTAAAATTTGCCAATGAAGTGTACAATTCGGTAATTCTAAAGACAGTCATTGTGCTGTACAACTGTCTTACTCCATTTGATTCTTATAACAAAATACTTAAGTCTGAACATTTTATAAATAACAGAAATTTATTTTTCACAGCCCTTGGGGTTGAGAAGTTCAAGGTCAGAGCAGCAGTGAATTTCTGTATCTTGTGAAGAATTGCCCTCTACTTCATAAATGATCCACCACTGACCTCAGGCGGCATGATCCACCACTGACCTCAGGCGGCATGATCCACCATTGACCTCAGGCTCTCTCACCTGTTGGAGCTGCCCAGTCACCAGTTCCACCTCTCTTCCCTGCTCCCTCCACTCCTCCATCACTCCCATCTTTCAGTCACCCAATCTCCTTGCAGTGGTGCCCACGGGTGACAGCAGGTGGCGTGTGTGACTGGCCCGGCTGACCTCCAAGGGGCCTGCTGCCCCTTCTCTCAATCTCTCTCCCTCTCTCTCAATCTCTCTCTCTCTCTCTCTCTCTCTCTTTCCCTCTCTCTCTCTCTCTCTCACACACACACACACACACACACACACATTTATTTATTTATTCAAGTTACATCTCAATCACAGCCCCCCTCCTTCCTCCCCTCCTAGTCCCACCCTCCCACCCTCTTCCCCCTCTCTCTCCTCTCCTTCTCCTTGGATGAGGGGAGCCCACACATATCAAGCCCCCTCAGTTCATTAGTCATGTGAAGGCTATAAGCTTCCTTTTGCACTGGGGCCCAACATGGCAGCTCAGCTAGGGTAAGGTGTTGTACTAACAGGCAAGAGAGTCCATGACAGATACCACTCCCCACCACTTGCTAAGGGATATCTATATGAAGGGCAAGTTGCCTGCCATCTATATATATAGGGGAGTCTAGGTCTGGTCTATATACGCTTTTTTTAGTGTTTCAGTCTCTGTAAGCCTCTAGCAGCCTAGGTTAGTTGGTTTTGTTGATCCTCGTGTGGTGTTTTTGTCCCCTCCACATCCATATTCCTCCTCCCTCTCTTATACACAACTCCCAGAGTGCCACCAAATGTTTGACTGTGTGACTCAGCATCTGTTTTGATCTGCTGCTGGGTGGAGTTTCTCATAGGGTAGTTATGCTAGGTTCCTGTTCCTTTGGGTCTGTGCGTTGTAGGATAGTCATCCTGTACTATATGGCTAAAATCCAGTTATAAATGAGTACATGCCATGTGCTGTATTTTTCTGGGTCTGAGTTGGCTCCCTGAGGATGAACTTCTCTAATTCCATCCATTTGGTTTCAAATTGCATGATTTCCTTGTTTCTGATAGTTGAATAGTATTCCATTGTGTAGATGTACCACCTTTTTTTTTTTTATCCATTCCTCAGTTGAAGGACATCTGGGTTGTTTCCAGTTTCTACTTATTATGAATAAGCTGACTTCTCATAATATTATCACACTGGCAATTAAATTTCAACCTATGAAATTTGGGAAAAAGTATTTAGCCAGAGCAGCAACCAGGCCCACCACCCACCACCACATTAATTATTAATATGGTTTCTATGCACCATCCTGGGAGCTAGACACTCACTTGATTGACCTGTCTCCAGTGTGAGGTTCTATCAGAAGATATTCCTTCCTTCTCTCTCGGAATATTTTAAAATCTAGTCTTATTTGAATGTAGCTCAAGTTGGGGAAACCATTCAAGTGAAGTGGTCAAGACACCCAACTGATACTAGCGTCACCTCATGTTGGAAGCTGTCATGATGGGTGCTAAACAGACTGGCACAGCTACTCCAGGGTAAGATTAATTCTCAAACGCCCTTGCTGACACTTTACGGGGTCTTCCCCAGCAGACTTTTCTTACTGCTGCCAGCCCAGTATCTGCTAATGGAGGCTTATAAAGGCCGTCACCATTCCTATGGTAACCCAGGAGAAAGGCTGTTGCCATGGGGACTAGCCAAGCCTATATAAACCTTCCATCTCCATCAGACAGCTGAGAACAGAGTGTGAGAATGAATCCTTGCAGTTCACCTTCAGAAACTGCTAGTAATTATCGCTGTTTTTTGGAAGATAATTCACTGTTTCTTTTAGGCAGAAGCCCATTCACATTTTGAACTTAAAATGAGGATTGTTCAAAAGCTTGCTTGCTGATCTTGGTGTCAAAAATAAGTCATCTAAAGAATGAAATAACTGGTGATTGAGTGGCTCCTAAATCTGTACAGCATTACCAACCACTGAATGACATTCATCACAAGCATGTGAACAGCAGGCTGTTTCTAAAGAATGATCTGTTTCTTTGAGATGAATTAATTCTAGGCATGTCTGTTAATATGCTTCCACGCTGCTTTACAGTTGGGTCTTGGAGAATCTCAACTCCTGGAAGGCAGGATATAAAGGCAGAGCAAGACTCAATACTCCAGCCGGAGATCCAGCATGCGAAGAGCCAGGCAATGGGACCAGCCCAGAACCGCTTCTGGGAATGACCACCAAAAACAGTAGCTAAGTTGCGACAGGCCAGGCAGAGGGAGGCCTTCTTTAAAGGGCCCTGAGTCCCTGCTTGGAGATGGCAGGACTGCGCTGGGACCCCCGAGAAATTTAGACATTTTCAGTATAATGCAGGCACCAAGCTCACGGTGGAAAAGAGAGGACCTGGATAGAGTGATTATTTTCTGTAAAGAAAAGGCCCAGGAACTCTTCCTCCTTTCTTTCAATTGTTTACTGGATGTTTGTTATTTGTTGTAAGATAGGCTAGACTCATAGAATACAAACTTATTTAAGATTTAAGTCTGGTCAGGTGTTTCTGTAAGTCTACTTGGAGATATCCAGGTAAAACATAAATGATTGTGGGAGGCAATTCGTCAAGGGGTTCTTTCAAGTGGGCTTGGACCATGGATAAATTTTCTTTGAATGAATGAATGAGTTAATTAATGAACTAATTAGAATCAACTATGTAATGTTTAGGGTTGGGGATAAGAGAGAGGAAGTGGTTGATTCACTTCCTGTAGACTGATGGTGATCCCAGAGGATAGAACCACTGTGGAAACTTCTTCCAAAGGGTACACAGTGCTGTCCAGCAATCCTAAGCAAGCAGATCGCACATTAATTGGAATGGTATCCTGGAGGTGAGGGTCCTTCATGGCTCATTTCTGTGATGTAGTTGGTGACCGGTTCTTCTCATGTAGAGGTGGTTACCAGTCACGTTGTTAAGGACTGTGCTGGGATGATAATTTTTCCTTGCGTTCTCCAAGCTATTTCTCTTTTTAAGCCTTTATCTTTCTAGGCTGAGCTTCCCTGGATGAAGTGGTCCTGTGTGCAGCCATTATATTACTTAAGCATTTAAGGGCTGTGTGGCATAAAGCATATGCACAAAATTAGGAGTGAGAAGTCTCTAGGCTCAAGACATGACCACTCGATACTCGCGTGGGTCTGAGCCAGTGTGTGACCCTTCTCAGTTCAGTCCTTCCATGTGAGATAGAAAGGGTAAGTAGTCTGCTTTCCTCGTCACAGCCCAGTAAGTAGTGTTCACAAAGCATGAGAGAGCTTTGTTCTGAGTACTATTTAGCCGTGCGTTGCTTCCACTATTTGAGAAACCCACACTTAGTCCTACCACATCTTTCTCCGGTAGTGTGCAAAGTAGACAGACACTTTGGCTCCTTTTTCTTCTAAGTTGTAGGCATGGAAGATGGAGGTGATAGAAAGTGTGAAAGTAGAGTGAGAATGTTCAACTACCTGGCCTTGCAAAAGATTTTAGAAAATTTCTTCTTCTTCTTCTTCTTCTTCTTCTTCTTCTTCTTCTTCTTCTTCTTCTTCTTCTTCT